>JABSTQ010009373.1:0-638333 GCA_013358835.2 Ixodes persulcatus
CCAAATCACGTTTACAAAACACAGCGGAGCGCTCCATGGACGCCACCGGCGCCGCGCATGCGCGATTGCGTGTGTGCTAGACGCTCGCCGTCGCCCATAAAAAAAAAAAAAACATCACTGCGATGCAGTCGGCGTCGGTGTGAGTCCGTGTGCTCTTTTTCGCGTCGGAATTATTGATCCTACGTCATCCTGGCACTATCTGACTACTGGAGCCGATTCATTCCGCGTGGACGCCTTAGAATGGACGCTGAAGCCTGATTCGCATGATGAGAGTCCGCTCGCCATTTTCAGTCGCGACGTCGCTCGGGCTGCAAAAGCGTGAACCGTAGCTGAAATGGTTGACGTCAATACTGAAAATCGCAAGAAAAATCGGACCAAGTGAATCAGGCATAACAAGTCGGTGATGGCCACTGGTAACAATGATCAACATCTCGTATCTACTGATTACAGCGAGCTGCTTACCTCGACCAATCTTCAAACTTAAAAGTCTTTTGAGGCCTGCACGTACTTCTTATCGCGACACCTGGCCGACGTTTCGCCAAACAGGCCGGTGTCGTATGAAAGATCAGACGACAATCAGAAACGTTTAAAAGAGCAGACGACAGTTCAAACGATCAGGCGGCCGTTTAAACTTAAAGACGCACGGAACGTAGTCCGCAGGTGGTCCATACAGATCGACGTCTTTTTCGCGTTCATGCTGGAAACAAAAAAAAATAAATTGATGGCCACAATATCCATGAATCCACCCAAAGTGCTTCCGGCCCAAAGCGATCGTGGTCCGATGGTTTCTGGTTTTCCTTTTTCAGGGCACATACCACGTTCTGGACGAAACCGAGCACATGAAAACTTACCTTCGAAGCTTTCTCGACTCTGTTGGTTACAGCCCAGTTGCGGAGTTCGGACGAGAAGGCAGACTTTTGTTTGCTTTCTTTCAACAACGGAAAAAAGCAGGATCACTGAACTAAATAATTTTACAAAACAGAAAATAATAAACTGCGTTATGCGAACTGCAAGGCTCGTAAAACGGGGTATGTTGTTGCCTCCCGAGGGTGTACAACCAGACTTGCACTAAATAACAGGTTATCAAAAAGTATAATGGCTTGTCGTGAGTGAGACAGGGCTGTCTCTTGTCGCTCCTCTCATTTTACTTGTAATTTGAAACAGTTTCGTTAAAACTGATGGCAAGTAAATATATTAGAGATACACCTTAACATGGTGGAGATTAGAGTTCCGGCGTTGTACACGGGTTGCCTCTTTTTGCACTATCAAAAAGAGTGTAACCGAATCGGATGAGGTTTAAAAGGAATAGTGTGAAGCGACAGGGCTGCTGGTAAAACTAGGAGAAATTCGTCATAATTCTTAGTGAAGCTTGGCTAACACCAGATATCAGCAACGATGAATTCGCGTTACTTCTAGTGCCTCAATCTACAGGAGGGACAGGGTGGCGCAGAAAGGCGGCGGGTTTTCTTATCGCTGTTAAAGATTCCTGCAAGTTCTGAGTCACGGCTTCTCGCTCGATTGGAGGCCAGTATGGGTCCCGTATTCAAGCGGTGTGTGGTTCTTACTGAGTATGCCATGTTAAACGTCACCGTCCTTTATGAACTTACGCAATCCTTTTAAAAACACTGAATGCGTTAACCCTGTCTACCGACAGGTACACTTTCATTGGCGGCGATTTGATTATGCTGATATTTTATGGCCGACGTTTCCCTCGCAGATATCTCCCAAGTACATTCAGAATTTTTTTTCTTTAACAGCAGAATTTGTATTAGTGTAACTGAATAATTTCCACTAAGTCAAGCTGTGGATAGATTTACACATAATAATGCAGCATTATACCTGTCTTTCACTTCAAAACCAGAGTGTATTAAATCTGTCACTTATTTAGAGCAGCTATGCGACCACGTATCTGTTTTTGTGGAAGCTTCCATTGCTACAAAAGGATTCTTACCTTCAACAAAGATTGTGTACAATTACCCCCAAGCTTATCCAGGAGAAATTACTAGATGAACTGTCGCACATGTCACTAAATTACCCTGAAGGTTTTGGTAGTAGGTCGGTGCATGAGAACTGGTATCTAGTTGAGATAGCCGTGGTTTAATACATTTCTGCACACGCATTTAAACAAAAAAAAAAAACTTTTTAAGCGAGTCAGACAGTCTAATATAAGCAGCGATATTGGGACACTTACCATAGATGTGCATCAGTCTGTAAGAGCGAACTAAAAAAGGCACGGTTTCTGTTCTATAACACTTAATTAGGTAACCTTCGAAAAACCAATCCTAAGAAATTCTGGTCGTTTGTTACACCTCCGTAAAAGAGGACGTTGCCTTCTTTGGTTGGCTAACCACACGCGGCAGAACGGCTGTGCAATCGTTTAAATAATTTCTTTAGTTCTGTTTTCACCAATGAAACTCACCCATTGCCCATAACTTTATTTAATTATGATATCTGGAGTGCTATAGGGACAATTGCTATTTCTCCTGAGGGCGTCGCTGCGATTATGTCAAACATTCCACTAATTTCAGTACTAGGTCAGGACAAAAGTCATCTCTAAGCTTTTACAAGTTTGCAAGTATATGGTTTGTACTTTACTGACAAAGCTTTTTCAGCAGTCTTTGAAAAGAGGCATCATTCCGGTAGATTGGAACACCGCAAACGTCATCCCCATTTTTAAAGGAGGCTCCAAAGAAAGCGTTGATAACTATCGTCCTATATCGCTGACAATTGTGCCTTTAAGATTTTAAAACATATTTTTGTTTGTAATATTATTAACCCCTTGTGCGAAAACAATTTGTTATTTGCAAACCATCACGGTTTCCGATGTAAGCCGTCGTGGGACATAGAGTTATTTGAGGTTGTTTCAGACATTCATGAAAATGTACACGCACTTACCGAAACGCACTCGTTTTTCATCGACTTTTTGAAGGCGTTTGACAAGGTCCCACACAATCTTCTTCTTCTCATATTACAATCAGCGCGAGTCAAACCGAGTGTTTTATGTTGGATAGAAAGAAGGATTCCTAACCAACCGAACGCAGTACGTCACGAGAAACATGAGTTTTTCTGTTCCTGTCAAAGCTAAATCCGGTGTGCCCCTGGGAACAGTGTTGGGAGAATCGTTGTCCCTTGTGTACATAAACGAACTTCCGCACTGTATCAAATGTAATATAAGATTGTACGCTGATGATTGTGTGCTTTACCGAAAAATCACCGATCTATAAGAGAGCGCCCTTTAACAACAAGATCTTGACAGCTTTGTGATATGGTGCAAGGAGTGTCATATGGAAGTTAATGTAAGGTGACAAAGTGTCTGTCATTTATAATTAAACGTAAGACTTTAAATTTTAGTTACATGCTCTACAACAGTGTACCAGAGAATCTCACTAGTTTTAAATACATTGGCGTGTTTTTAACAGCTAACCTTAACTAGAAAACCCCTATAAGGAGCATAGTATGAAAGCAAGCAGTCCCTTGGCTTACATTAAACGCCATTTGAAGTCAGCTGCGGTAGAAACGATGCTTATTATATTCTATATTCTATATTAACTATATTCTAATTATCACAACTTGAATTTGCTTCGTCAGTATGGAACCCTCATCAGTCTTACTTAGTAGACCTGCTTGAATCGGTACAAAACAAAGCTGCGCGTTTCATACCCCAAAACTTTAAACGTGAAAGCCGTGTAACGGCAATGAAGGATACACTTAACATTCCCCTTTTGAAGTACCGAAGAGCTGGTGCCGGCCTAATAATGTAACATACACTGCATTATCATTCCCCAGAGTTGACCAAGCAAAAATATTGTAAACCTACGCATCACATCTCAACGCGAACTGATAATTCTTGCAAACTTCATTAATCCACGCCACGAATGAATCTATACAAGTACTCACCATTGCAACTGTCGACCACGCTGTGGGTGTGCAACAAGCTGCCTGATGACATTGTTATTCTAGCAAATACGGATGATTTCAAAGATGCGCTGAAAGCGCACAACCTGTGTGCCAGTTGTTGAACAGTTTTGTAAGTATGTAAGTTTTTATTATTATATTTTAACCCCCCCCCTCTTATGTAAAGCCCAGAAATGGGCGATTTAAGGGTAATAAAATGAAAATGAAATGAAATACTTGTTTCTGCACCCATTGTTTTTTATCTGCTGGCTTGCTCGTTTGCTCGCTTCAACGCGACGCGCTCCTCACTGATTGAAATAGCGATTGTGTAATCACGGCTGATCCGGGTTTTCATTGGTGGCTGCAGAGAGATAATAAAATGCTCGACAAACAATGAGCCCTGCGTTGCTGAGGCTGTCAGTGCCGATGACGAAGCCTCTTCGGAGGTTCGCTACTGGTGCATTGGGACGCGCGCCATGAAGACGATTTGATTTGAAGTAAGTGGCTGTCAACAACAGTCGATTTGATATTTTTGTTACAGCGAAGCACTTTTATAGCTAGGGTTCCGTGGATTTTTTTTTATGTGCGTCAACAAAAACTCTACGCTCGCACCGCAGCACGCGCCACACGCGCATGCCTTGCCCGTATAAAAGATTCTAACTTAATACACAAAATAAAGCGTTGACGAAAGCGCGTGCAATATGCCATTTGTTTTAGGCATTTGCTTTAAGCTTTAAAACAGCTACGGCTGCAGACGCCTGCGCCACACGCGCATACCTTGCCCGTATAAAAGATTCGAAGTAAAGAACCAAAATAAAGCCAAGACGAACGCGTGTTCATTTGTTATAGGCTTTTACTTTGGAACAGCTACTGCTGCAGACGCCGGCACGTGCGGCGCGTTGAACACCATTCCCTGCATTCTCTTTTATGCTTGTGTAATTGAGCAATAGGTATATTCAGTAGAGTAGTTTTCAAGTTCAGTAGACTATCAGGTATTTAATAAAGATTTAGCAAAGATTTCCCGCTGTGCGACCCGCGTCTGCCATGTCTACGCTCGCACCGCCCACTCTTTGTCGCCGTTTCAAGCGGTTGCGTGCGTAGTGTCCTTTCCTTCCGCTGTCCCGGGGTGGCGGTCGCGAGGCGGTCGCTTCGCGCGTGTCTAGTTTCGTCCGGCTCCTCGGGGCGGCGATAGTCCACGCGAAATAATGTCCACCGATCAAGACAGCCACGTCCGCCGAGGAGCCATTCCACTCTGTGAAAGTGGATGACCAACGAAGCTGTTTAGCACACGACACAGACGTGACAGAAACGTTTGAACAAAGGTACGAACACATTTTTTGTCTTAGTCGATTGTCATTGTGGTGAAAGGTGCGCACACACACTTATTGTTTTCTTGATCGGTGGTCTTTATTTCGCGTGGACGACAATCGGCGCGCCGAGGAGACGAACGAAACTAGACACGCGCGACAGAAAGCCAACCTGGGAGAGCGGAAGGAAAGGAAACTAGGCACGCGATCGCTTGGAACGACTATAAAGAGTGGGCGGTGCGAGCGTAAACATGGCCGACGCGGGTCGCACAGTAGCAAATCTTTGAGAAACCTTTATTATCTACTTGATTGTCTACTGATCTAGAAAATAGTGCCTATTTATAACTAATCTACAGAATAGATTTATTGCTAAATACCCTAAGCATCAAGGAGAATGCAGGGAATAGTGTTCCGCGCACAGCACGTTCCGGCGTCTGCAGCAGTAACTGTTCTAAAGCGAAAGCCTAAAACAAATGTCATCTTGCACGAGCGTTCGTCAAAAAAACGCTTTAATTTGCTTATTGACTTCGAATCTTTTATTCGGAGCAGGCGTGCGCGTGCGGCGCGTGCTGCGGTGCGAGCGTAGAGTTTTTGTTGACGCACATGAAAAATCCACGGAACCCTAGCCTTAAACAGCTTCGCTGTAAAAGTGACAACTGGCGCCAGGGGTCAAACCCCTTCACCACGTGGAAGCCGAGAGCGCTGCTGACAGATCTACGAACCCAACACTCTTTTATTTATTTTATTATTACGTGGTACAACTTTTACAAGTCACTTCAATTTAAAAATTCATTGGAGGTGTTTGCAGGACGCGCTAACAGGTGGGCATTTCAAGAAGTATCTTACACATGCTGAGCCACTCGGGCTTGGCCTCTTGGGTGGAAAAAGCATTTTCGACATTCTTAATTAGATGCATCAAATAACATCGCACTCCTTACGCATTGGCGTCGGCATTCCTGACTGCCATGGATGATAGCTAAATGCTGCGAAATTCAAACAAAAAATAAAAAAATAATGTCGTCTGGGACACAGTCTTCATTGTTCAGATTAAAAAAAAGAAGACATATGCCATCAGGACAAATGCCCAATTGGTTTCTTAGTTCGCTAGAGCACGAGTACCCGCTTGCTCCTCTCCCTGCAAAAAACAAAAAACGAATAAAAAGCGTCCTAACAGTATCTGAACATGTTCGATAGTGTCCGGTTGTTTGTACAAGAGACACTCAGTCGACCATAGCCAATATACGTTTGTTTCTCTAAGCCATACCTTGTCAAAGTATTGGCGTGTAATTTGAATGAGAATGTCATCACGAAGGAAGGAATTCACAAACGCTGAACTCGCTTCAGCATACCTTCACGAACTTTACGAAAAACGCTTCTATAGAGTGGCGTTGGGAAAATAATCATGAGCACGTCAAGAAAAATATTTTGATATTCAGCGAAGACATATACTCCAAAGAATAAATTGGGGCTCCAATCCACGCTGTAACGGTGGTTGGTCAGCGAATCTGTGGTATCATCTGCAACGACTGATTACTGTAATATGCGAAATACCACCGCCGGTCGCAGCACGCCGCCGAGGGTCATATTGCCGTCTCTTTCCCCTTTGTCGCTCCTAGTATTCCCGCTGCTCCTCGGGAGTCCTAACTATGCGGGGTCTATTCATCGCGGTGCTGCAGCAACAATGAAATCAGTTGCTATACACCGTTTCAGCTTACGTCTAAGCGCAGCGGTTGTTACAAGCCATCGGATCCAATCGGAGGCCGTGAGAGTGTCGTGTGACCTTAGAAAGGGGGCACAACGACGTGCGGAAAGCGTATCATGGGCCACCTACACAGAACAGGATTGGCTAAGATAGCTCGTAGTATCCGCGGCGTCCGGACGTAAAGTGAAACGGGTATAGGCGGGTTCTTCTTTTATGTATGTAAGGCTATTGAAGTGACTCCCCACGTCGCAAACTGCAGTCGCCGCGGCGCCTTGGACAACTGTAATCTTCATCGGGAACGTATTCGGTGATCCCTAGGTGCTTCGCATTGTTTTCTGGAGCTCCTTATCATTCATTATATGATAGGATACTTGTTTTGTGCTTATTCTTTATTTAAAGAAATGTTGTGCCGTATGTTGCATGCGTTGTGTTTGTACTGTTCGGTCGAATCTTCTGAAGTTGTTTTTTTTTTCCTGGAGAACGCCGACACGAAAACACACGCGGGGAGAAGAAACGTGCTTCGCATTCTTCGCAGGCGCCGTTATCATCCATTAGGCGGTTTGCACTTCACTCTAGGGTTTCGAATGACGTCAACCCCGTTCGAAGCAGCTGCATACCTTATCTTTACCGGAACGCGTGGGAGGGTGTTCCTATTGTTCACACGCGCCTCATCATCTATCATGTGGTTTCGATGCTTGTTTAGTTCATGCTTGTATTGTAGGTTTCTTTATTGAAACTGATACAGAGCTGTAGGCTGTATGCCTGATTTCAAAGGAGATATGCTGTTTCGCCTTCAATTGCTCGCCGGGAGTTTTTTTGCTTACAACGCCAACGACACGAGAATTTCCTTGGCTGGAAGAGGTGTACAGCACCGCCTCTATAATCTATCTCAGATAAAAGTAGAAAAAACTTCGTGTACTTCCTGCATGTCGGTAGGGGCACAGTGTATCACTTACAGATTTTGCCCTAACTTCGTGCTGAGGAACACATTGAAAACCGTTGCGAATTAACACGTTTTAGGGTTTGACAGTACAGGTTTGAATGAGCGCTATATTGTCACGAATGACAAGTGATTAGGCGGCGAATGACTAAGTAAACTGAACGTTTAATGGGGCGAACTTGTGCCCAAATAAAGAAGGAAACAAAAGATAACAGCAGAGCGTCGCGGGCGTCGATGTCGGCGAGACAGCAGGATCGAGCGCTGAAGCGAGACTGACTCGACAAGGTCGCGGGTAGCTGCTTATCTACCGTGCGTCACTATCTCGAAAGTTCCGCAAAGAAGGCTCGAGTGTCGCGCGCTTGGAGCGTGGATCAACTGGCACTTTCGAGAACAACAAAACAGGTGGAAAGCAACGTTACTAGAATACTCACTTGGGAAACTCGCCGTCGAAACCTGGGCCGCTGGCGTCTACCGAGACCGAGCTAAATGCGATAACAGCGCCACTCTTTATCATTTGTCTGTACTGTGGTCACCTTGAGCTTTTATAAAGCAAGTTTTTGCGTAAAAACAAACGAAAAATACTTTTTTTGTATGATATTTATTAGAGATTAGTACAAAATGAAGGGCGCGTGATGTTTTTAAAATCTTTAGTTTGCAAGAATTTGCGGCATATTTAATATTGTTTTTATACGACCATGCCTCAGCGGCGCTTTCAGGTAGCACGTCCCGACCTAGGTGCATTTTAACTTCGGTTATTAAGACGCGGCGCGTCCGCTGGGGAGATGGGGGTGGCTCCCCTGTAACCTATTCCACTGTATCTGTTCTGGCCGATTATGTTCAAAATGGAAGTAACGTGCGGTTCCTCGAGTGGCCGCTGCGGGAGAAATGGCGGCGTCGTGTTCGCCATTAGCTCGGTTCGCGAGGACAGATCGGGGACACTTTTTCAGGGCAGTCTCTATGGCAGTTTCCCAACTGAGTGTTTTAGTAACGTTGGTGGAAAGTTACGTCTGGAGCGAGAATCAATGCGAATCTTCTAGATGCCGGTGACCGAGCGTTGCTTGCTCAGCCCTGCGGGCGGCATTATCCCCCCTTTTAAAAGTGCATCGTCCCGATGCAACGCAAAAGGAAAACAGAAATGACTAAAAAATTTACGGTGAAACGAAATAAACATTCCTAGCAGTCCTAGCGCGCGTAGAACGGCTTGAGTCGAACTAGGTGGACAACTTCGGGTCGTGGCTGGCGGCGTCCTGATGGTCGGGTTCCGTCGGGGAGCACCTAGTAGTTCAAGTCCCCAAGGCGGCGGATGACCTGGTAGGGTCTGAAGTAGCGTTTTAACAGTTTCTCGCTGAGGCCGCGGCGGCGAATGGGCGTCCACACCCACACCCTGTCTAAGGGCTTGAACTCCACGTCGCGGTGACGAAGGTTGTACCGGCCAGCGTCCACACGTTGCTGGTCTTTTATTCGAAGACGGGCCAGCTGGCGTACTTCTTCTGCTCGTTGGGTGACCAGCTGAGCGTCGTCGGTGCCGTCGTCCGTCGGGTCGTGGGGCAGCATGGCGTCGAGCATCGTCGTCACCTTCCTGCCGTGCACCAGCTGAAAAGGTGTAATGCCGGTAGTTTCTTGAATCGCCGTGTTGTACGCAAACGTGACGTAGGGCAACACTTAATCCCACGTCTTGTGTTCCACGTCTACGTACATCGAGATCATATCGGCGATGGTCTTGTTTAGCCGCTCCATCAGTCCGTTGGTCTGCGGGTGGTATGCCGTGGTTCGGCGGTGGTCGGTGTGGCTCAGGCGGAGTATCTCTTGTGTCAGTTGCGCCATGAACGAGGAGCCTCGGTCCGTAATCAGGACTTGGGGAGCGCAGTGTCGGAGGACGATAGACTCCACGAAGAACTTGGCTACTTCCACGGCGGTCCCCGACGGGAGTGCTTTTGTCTCGGCGTACCTGGTGAGATAATCAGTTGCCACGATTATCCAACGGTTTCCCTGCGTCGACGGCGAAAAAGGTCCGAGAAGATCCATTCCAATCTGCTGGAATGGTGCAGTCGGGGGCGCGATCGGCTGCAGGAGACCTGCCGGCTTCGTCGGTGGTTTCTTGCGTCGTTGGCATTCGTGGCACGAACGTACGTAGAGGTGGACAGTCTTCGGGAGCTTGGGCCAGTAGTATTTTTTTCGGATCCGTGCAAGAGTCCTACTGTAGCCAAGGTGACCAGATGTTGAGTCGTCGTGGCAGGCTTGGAAGATCTCTTCTCGAAGACTTGCAGGAACCACCAGGAGCCACATCGAGTTGTTGTCCCAGAAGTTCTCTTTATAGAGGATCCCTCTCCCGACGGCGAATATTGGCAGGCCACGTGAGAAGACTCGGGGAATTGTACCCCCTCGTCCCTCCAAGTGGTCGATCAGTGTACGCAACTCAGGATCGTCCCGCTGGAGCGCTGCCATACCGTGAATGCCCACCGCGCCAAGAAAGTGATCGTCGTCGTCGCCGTCGTCTTTCGCACAGCCGGTAGCTGACTCGACAGGGGCTCAGGACAGACAGTCGGCGTCGCTGTGTTTTTGGCCTAACTTGTAGACCACGGTCACGTCGTACTCTTGCAGTCGTAGGCTCCACCGAGCGAGGCGTCCCGATGGGTCCTTCAGGCTCGCTAACCAACACAGCGCGTGGTGGTCGGTAACCACCCGAAATGGACTCCCGTACAAGTACGGGCGAAATTTCGCGATGGCCCAGACGACGGCCAGGCATTCCTTCTCGGTCGTCGAGTAATTCCGTTCTGCGCTCGACAGCGTCCGGCTAGCGTATGCGATCACGCGCTCCGCACCGTCTTGTCGTTGGACCAGTACCGCTCCGAGTCCTGTATTACTGGCATCCGTGTGAACTTCCGTTTCGGCTGATTGGTCGAAGTGGCCGAGAATCGGTGGTGACTGGAGCCGTCGCTTTAGTTCATCGAATGCCTGTTGTTGTTCTTCACCCCATTCGAAGTTCACGGCGTCTTTCGTAAGGTGCGTGAGCGGCGCAGAAAGCTTGGCGAAATCCTGAACGAATCGCCGGTAGTATGCGCAAAGTCTAAGGAATCGTCGGACGGCCTTTTTGTCGGTGGGCGGTGGAAAGGCCGCTACGGCGCGAGTTTTCTCAGGGTCAGGACTTACACCTTCGTTGATCACAACGTGGCCCAGGAACTTCAGTTCGCCATAGGCAAACCGGCACTTCGTCGGCTTGAGGGTGAGTCCTGCGGTCCTGATTGCCTCAAAAACGGCCCGAAGTCGTCGCAAATGCTCGTCGAAGTTGGCCGAGAATACCACGACGTCGTCGAGGTAAACGAGACAACTCTGCCACTTGAGGCCTGCCAGGACGGTGTCCATGACACGTTGGAACGTTGCCGGCGCCGTGCACAGTCCGAAGGGCATTACCTTGAACTCATACAATCCGTCGGGCGTGACGAAGGCAGTCTTTTCTCGGTCCCTTTCGTCGACTTCGATCTGCCAGTAGCCACTCTTAAGGTCCATCGACGAAAAGTATCGGGAGTGGCGTAGCCGGTCCAGCGTGTCGTCGATGCGGGGGAGCGGATACACGTCTTTCTTCGTGACCGCGTTGAGCCGCCGGTAGTCAACGCAGAATCGAAGCGTTCCGTCCTTCTTCTTTACCAGTACGACTGGAGAGGCCCACGGGCTGCTCGAAGGCTGAATGATGTCGTCGTTGAGCATCTCTTGTACCTGGTCCTGAATGGCCTCTCGTTCCTTTGGGGAGACCCGGTACGGCGGCCGATGCACCGGGAGCCAATCCTCGTTGGTAACGATGCGGTGTTTTCGCAACTGTTGTCTGGCGCACCCTCGACGTCGTCGCAAAGCAGTCGCCGAACTCGGCGAGGAGGTCTCCGAGCTGTCGTCGTTCCGTGGCACTGAGCTTGGGATTAACGTCGAGCTGCGGCGGCGGTGTACTGCACGGCTTACATGGCGAGGGCTCGTTGGAGATTGCGGCGATTTCGGCGTCGCCCCGGAGTACCTCGACGTGTCCTACAGCGACACCTTTCGTGAGGTGCTGCGCCTCCTGTCGAAAGTTCGTCACGAGGACCACAGAACGTCCATCCTGCAGCTCCGCTACGCCCCTTGCGACACCTATACCTCTTCCGAGAAGCAGTTGGACGTTGCCTTCGAGAAGGACGTTCCCGCTGGCAACTGCATCGGTCACGACGGGCACAAGAACACTCGACAAATGGCGGCAGGTTCACGTGGTCCGTAATGACTCGGACGGCGGCTGGCGTCGTTTTGGATCCCTCCGGAGGGAGCACGGGCTTTCGCAGCGTCAACCTGTTTGCTCCAAGGTCGATCACCGCACCGTACTCACAGAGGAAGTCCATGCCAAGGATGACATCTCTTGAACAGTCTTTGAGGACGACGAATTTCACGGGACAGGTCTCTCCGTGGATGTCCACGCGCGCAGTACACCTTCCCACTGGTGTGATGAGATGTCCGCCGGCGGATCGTATTTTCGGGCCATCCCACGGCGTCATCACTTTCTGAAGGCGGCGAGAGAGCTTCCCCCTTAAAACGGAATAGTCTGCTCCGGTGTCGACGAGTGCCTTTGCGTCGTGACCGTCGATGGTAACGTCGAGGTTATTCGACACCTTCGCAGAACCGTCGTTCCTATGCGTCTCGTCGCTAGTGTGGGGGCCCTCCGGCGTTTGTGGAGGATTTTGGCGTCGTTCGTCCTCGGCAACACCACCTCCCGGTATTGCCGCACTCAGTTTTCCCGGCGGGACACGGGAGACAGGCTCTCTCGGCGGGACCGATGGACAGGTGATGCTGCAGGACGTCGAGGTGAAGGCGAACGGGACCCACGTTTTTAAGGTCACGGGATTTAAACAAACTAGTCATCTTTAAGAAATTTCGAAGCGAGCTAACCGCTGAATTGCGAAAAGCGAAATCTGTGTACTACAAAGAAATGTTTAATGACGTTGACAAACAGCGACCTGATATTATAGGGAAAAAAGTTAATGAAGCTCTGAACCGCGGGACAATCTCTAAACAAATAGGTGACCTAATTGTAGATGGCCAAACTGTGTCTGGAGTCTCTCTGGCAAAACTTTTTAACGACTATTTTGTAAATATAACACCCAGACCGCACAGTGACAGCGTCTATCATTTGTTCACGAAATCGATGGCAGTTTGTTTCTAAAACCGACAGATGAAACAGAAATATTTAATACTTTTATTGGGCTAAAATATAGTAAGAGCTGTGATATCGATGATTTGCAGATAAAACCTATTAAATTTGTTATAGATATAATCTCACCATGCTTAACATATCTATTCAATTTGTCTTTAACTTCAGGTAAGTTTCCTGAAAATATGAAACTAGCTAAAATCTCAGTTATTTTTAAAGGAGGGGATAAAAACATGTTGAGTAATTATAGACATATTTCTATTCTTCCTATTTTCTCCAAGGGGCTAGAAAAAATTATATCTAAACGTATTGAACATTTTTTCGTAAAACATTCTATACAAACAGAGTTTCAATTTGGCTTTCAAAAAGGTAAATCTACTGAATCGGCATTGTTACTACAGAAATAAATTATACTTGAAAATATTGAAAAACGACTGCTCACACTTGCTGTTTTCATCGACTATAGTAAAGCTTTTGATTACCTCAATCACATAACGCTACTTTCTAAGCTTTATAAATATGGGGTTCGCAGCATATCATTCGAATTGCTTAAATCATACCTAGAGAATCGCCAGCAAAATGTGACTATTGATGGTCAACGCTCATCGTTCTCGAACATTGTTTGTGGCGTCCCACAGGGCAGTATATTGGGACCTTTATTATTTAATGCTTATATAAACGATGTACTAAACATTACTGATCAAGCTCAATTGATAATTTATGCAGATGATACGAGTCTTCTTTTTTTCCGGTAATGATGTTGATGAGCTTATAAGAAGTGCAAATTTCGTTTTAGAAAAATTTTTCTTTTGGTCAGATGTCAATGGATGAAAAATTAACACATTAAAGTCAAAAGCAATTCTATTTAGACCCGTTAATAAATTAGTAAATATTACAAATCCCCTAGTGATTGGAAACGCGTCAATTGAAATAGTACATCAACACAAAACTCTTGGCGTGTACTTCTCTGAGCATATGACATGGAATTACCACATTGATTATTTAACGAAAAAACTTTCTCAAGTAGTGGGGGCAGTTGCTAGGTGCCGTAGTTTTTTGCCGGTAAACATTAAGCTAAAAATATACTACGCCTTATTCAATTCTCATTTGAATTACTGTCACTTGGTATGGGGAACCTACAACGACAAACTTAAATAGCATTCTATTACTTAAAAAAAAGATATTGCGTTTTATTGCGGATGCTCCATATAACTATCACACTGAATCCTTATTTCATAAATATAAAGTAATTCGTGTAGAACACTTCTATGAGTTCCGCCTACTTCATTCAATCCGCTTCTCATCTTCCACGTTTGTGAATTTTTTATATCTCACTTCCGAACTAACTTTACATGAAAGCACTATCAATACACGTTTTCCAGAGAAATGGTTGGTCCCTCGAAATCGCACAAACTATAATCTTCAATCTCTTCACTACAACATTCCGACATTCTTAAATAAATGGCATCTTCAAAGTAGCAATGCTTTCACTCTTCCTAAAAATAAACTTCGCACATACTTTGCTCAAAACCATAGGAAATGTTTTTTTTTTTTTTTCACATGTTGGTTTGACGTTGTGGCGTGAGAAATGTATTAATTTGTGATATCATATACTTTACAGAATGTATATAGGATATGTTTGTGAATTTGCTGCTGTCATTTGTCACAGGACCCCAGACCTCGTCAAGCTGCTTATATAGCAGCTTTTTGTCTGGAGGTCCCTCCAGTGTATATCTGGAAAATAAAGCTTGAATTGAATTGAAAAACAATCGTGAGTGCCAATTCCCACCCACAGCCTTCGGCCTGTTTCAGGAGAGGTATTTTGAATTACCACCGCGCCACCGACACGCTTTAAGTTTTTCCGAAATTGACTGTTCTAAATGTTTCAGCTGACGTTCAGCAAGTTTTTAATTGAAAGCACATGTTCATATTCACAAATGAATACAGCGATTTACGCTTTTTAGTTCATATACGACGTCGTTGTGACGATTAGCATCCTCTGTTGTTTTTCTCTGGCCATATAACGCCCTCGCACAGACCGCATTTGTGTAATTGTAGCAATTCTCCAAGAAAAAAACAAAAAGAAATATGCAATTCTTAATAAAATAAGTCTGTGTGGTATATGGAGCACCCGGCGTAGTTTTTTTAAGTTCGCCTATCTCTTCGAACCCACTATTTATTTTCTGCTTTCTCACATTGTATGTGACGCGACTCCTGACCAATCAGGAACCGTCTCAATGGCTTCGAGGCAAAGTCATTCTTCTTGGAGTACTCGCTGTGAACAGATGCAGAATCATGAGCTCACCAGGAGCGGCAACAACGGCCCTTGCCGGCCGTGATTTGTCTGTTTTGGAGTCCAAACTGAAGAAGATAAACTTGCTAGCGCTTCTGGCCGGTGACTTAGCTGTGTTTGGAGATTCGTGTTTGTCCTTTGTCCCTCTTGTTCCCCTTCTCCAGGGATCATTTTCGTGATTCTTGTCCAGCTCGCTTGCACCTTTGCATTGAATTACATTAAAATGATAACCTTTAAACGCGAGCCTTCACCCTTTTTGGTGTTAGACTGGTGGCGGCTGATAAAACCCGTTTGCTCTACTGACGTCTAACCCTTGTTAGCTCAGTTGGTTGAGCGCTCCACTGGAAATGAAGAGGTCCCGGGTTTAATATCCGGACCAGGCCGATTTTTTTTCGTCGCAAACCGGTCACCTAGCTGTGTTTGGATATTTGTGTTTGCCCTTTGTCCCTCTTGTGCCCCTTCTCCAGGGATCATTTTCGTGATTCTTGTCCAGCTCGCTTGCACCTTTGCATTGAATTACATTATAATAATAACCTTTAAACGCAAGCGTTCACCCTTTTTGGTGTTAGACTGGTGGCGGCTGATAAAACCCGTTTGCTCTACTGACGTCTAACCCTTGTTAGCTCAGTTGGTTGAGCGCTCCACTGGAAATGAAGAGGTCCCGGGTTTAATATCCGGACCAGGCCGATTTTTTTCGGTCGCGAACCGGTCACCTAGCTGTGTTTGGAGATTCGTGTTTGTCCTTTGTCCCTCTTGTTCCCCTTCTCCAGGGATCATTTTGGTGATTCTTGTCCAGCTCGCTTGCACCTTTGCATTGAATTGCACTATAATTAAAAGTACGCCTCGTCCAGTGTGCATATCTTTTTGTGTCCTCTTTGTTTTCGTCGTCTTACTTAAAGATGACACTGCTTCGCGCGAGTCTCTGGAAGGCTGAGACTAGGATTCGCGGCCGCCTTGTTCCTCGTGAAACACAATTCTGCATTTAATGGCTTTATTGAAAGATGCGCATAAAACCGCAATTATTTTTAAATGCATAGCGTTTTTAGGGCCAGTTTTAGAAATCTTGTATCCGCAACAACTTGCCTCGACGACGTCAAAGTAATACGTAACACAGTGATGCCGCAACCTTCTTCTCTTCTTTTTTTCTTTTGTATGAGGCGTTGTTTTTTGTAGGTGTATATTAGTGATATGCTGCTTCAGTGTTATATGACGTTACATTTGTTTCAACGCTACGAATTATGCTTCTTGTGTAACACATGATTTTGCTAGTTGTTTTATTGTGCCCTTTTATTTTATTTTACATTTCACACTGTTCAATGTTGAACTAGCTGTTTCATTCTGCAACCCTTTTATTATTTTTTTTTTTACTGAGCAGGCCATACTTTGCTGAGTGTATTCATTGCACTGTTCACTGTTGAACTGTTGGGGGCAGAGACTCTGTCAGCCCAGGTAGCACGCCAGAGGAATGCCCAACTTGGGCAAAGGTCTGGCAAACATAAGGGCCCAACTTTGGCGCAGTTAGGTTTTTGCACCATGGCAATCATCAGTGCCAAAGTAGGGTGCCTGAGTATAGCCTTAGTTGGGCGATCCTAGGGCATGCCAAAGTTTGGCTCTTCTCTGGTGCGCCAGAGGAGTGCCAAAGTTGGTGCCATACTTGAGCCATAACTGCCAAAGCCACGCCGAATTTGGGTATTTCGGACATGCCAAGTTTGGCCTTTCTCTGGTCCGCCACAGTTCTGCCAAAGTAAGTGCCAGACTTGAACCCTAACTGCCAAAGCAACGCCTAATTCGGGTATTTCGGCCACACCAAGTTTGGTTTTTCTCTGTTCCGCCAAAGTTGTGCCAAATTAAGTGCCAGACTTGAGCCATAACTGCCAAAGCAATGCCTAATTTGGATATTTCGGGCATGCCAAGTTTGGCTTTTCTCTGGTCCGCCACAGTACTGCCAAAGTAAGTGCCAGACTTGAGCCCTAACAGCCAAAGCAACGCCTAATTCGGGTATTTCGGCCACGCCGAGTTTGGCTTTTCTCTGGTCTGCCACAATTGTGCCAAAGTAGGTGCCAGACTTGAGCCATAACTGCCAAAGCAGCGCCAAATTTGGGTATTTCGGACATGCCAAGTTTGGCTTTTCTCTGGTGCGCCACGGTTCTGCCAAAGTAAGTGCCAGATTTGAGCCATAACTGCCGCAGTAAATCTTAATTTTGCACCACCGTTTGATATCCGGCAGGTATTGCCGTACAGCCGTTTTGCCCCGGCCTAGCGTTCGCGCAATATTGTGAATACTCTACGATGCGTCTGCTCCGTATTGGCCGAACGTCGTGCAAGTATGTGTACGTTGCATGTCATTTGCTGCATATCCAATCACATATACGGACAAGCAAAATTTTTTCGATCACTCCCAGAAGTTTATTAAACCACTATTATTACACACAATGTATTCTCGACATATTTGCAAAGGTCACACTTCTCTGTAAAACGAAAAGCAAATTATAAAATAAAACTTAACACTGTCCTCATGCCAAACAAAACTCATCACACAAAAAACCGCGGAGATTGAGAGGAAAGCAGGACTACTATCAGAAGCATGCTTGCAGTGTACTTACTAATAAAAGAGCGATATCATGTAATCCTTGATAGATGCATAATCCATTCGAGGCACCCCACAAACACACTCGAGAAGGAAGGTTGCGCACATTCCACTGACGTCTCGTCGTCGGCGAAGAGCAGTTTTTGTCGAAGCGTATCCAACAAACACATCACAAGAATTCCACGAACTCCGGTGAAAAAAATGGCTATTACCTAAAAATTGGCATGGACGTATTCCGGCCGTTTACGACGAAAACACACGGCCGCGTCTGCAACGCACGAAAGCAACAGAACACTGAAGAGCGCATTTCAAAAACCGGACCTACGTGGCCCGCCTATTTATAACTAGGCAAACGGCGAAAACAACAGCCCCAGAGATCCCATCGGCGTGACAAAGAGAGTCACGCGAAAAAATTTTCGTCCAAACGTTTTTGTCCCACGCGTTTTACGCAGAGAGGTCACGCGTTCCGCAAGCAGGTGGGGAGGATTTGCAAAAGGCGAGGTCGAAGGGGCATCAACAACGCAGCTAAGCTCTTTCGGCATTTTCGACACTTTAGAGTAAAAAAAAAAAAGAAAAACAAAAACAAAGCCATTTTTAAAAAAAAAAGAAAAAGATAACCTGCTGTACAGCCAAAGCTAAAGGGGAGAGAGTGTATCCCGACCTGTTCAACAGTAGGGAAATAAGGGACGTGGAATCCCAGCCCTTGTCTGGAATGAAATGGAACGGAATGAAAGGAAAGGCCGCTTCTGCCGGTGACCTTGTCGCCTTGCCTAGTCTGTCAGCGTTCGGCTTCCATTGTGGGCCTCAGAAAGATAATCTCCTTTCTTGAGAGCGAAATGGAAGGGGTGCTTATATTTTGCGGGCTTGTCGCCATCCGAGAGGCCTCAATTATTTCTCTCCCGACTCGCTCGCAGTGGCCTCCCATGGCTGTCGTGCCGGCGAAATTAGGATGGCAGCCGAGACATTTTCTCCCGTGAATGACGATCGGGTGCTGAGATTCCGAAGCAGCTCTTTCGGCGTACATTTGATGTTCTTTGAGTCGGTCGTTGAAGCGTCGCCCCGTTTGCCCGATGTACCTGGCCCCGCAGGACAGGGGGATCGCTTACACTTCCTCCGCTTCCTCTCCTTCCCCCAAGATTTCCCTTTCCCGTAGTTCCACGGAGCGGGCGGGCTTTGAGCTTGAAGCCGAAAATAAATGTTGTTGAAGTTGAAAGATTGTCCTGTATGTATCGTCCCTTATGTGTCTCCACTTTCTAAATAATTAAAAAGTACCAACACGTCATCACTCGAACGCCAAGGCAGTAAGCCTAGTTATGGCACTTGTTTGGCAACTTTGGCCCGTAGCTGCCAGATGACCGCCGAACTATCGAAAAGCGAAGCCTAACTTTGGCACTTGTTTGGCGACTTTGGCCCGTAGCTGCCAGAAGACAGCCGAACTATTGGGAAACGAAGCCTAACTTTGGCACTTGTTTGGCGACTTTGGCCCGTAACTGCCAGATAACAGCCGAACTATAGGGAAGCGAAGCCTAACTTTGGCACTTGTTTGGCGACTTTGGCCCGTAGCTGCCAGATGACAGCCGAACTATCGGGAAGCGAAGCCTAACTTTGGCTCTTGTTTGGCGACTTGGGCCCAAAGATGCCAGATGTCAACCGAACTACAAGGTAGTAAGCCTAACTCTGGCACATCTGTGGCGATTTTGGCCCGAAGGTGCCAGATGACAGCCGAACTATCAAAAAGTGAAGCCTAACTTTGGCATTAGTTTGGCGATTTTGGCCCAGAAATGCCAATTATCTGCCAAACTACCGGGCAGTAAGCCTAACTCTGGCATTTGTTAGGCGATTTAGGCCCAAAGATGCCAGATGATAGCCGAACTTCCAGGCAGTGAAGCCTAAGTTTGGCACTTGTTTGGCAAATTAGGGCCAAAATACCCAGACTATTGCCAAGGTAGGTCAGGTTTGGCTCTACTTCGGCTTCTTCGGCCTTTTCAATGCCCTAAACTCCCAGACAAAAGCCAAGTTTCGCCCCAGAACTCGGTGCTACCTGGGAGGCTTCACGCCTTTATCTCTGCCCCCTAAGCGGAAAAAAAACGCCAAACAAATAAAGCAAAAAAAGGCGCTTTATGTGCATACTCTACAACGAATCTGCTGCGACCTTCCGTGAGAGCATGACGCCACTGGACACCATGATACGCGTGACCACATGACGTCACGTGACAGTGTGAAGTCATGATCACACGTGACGTGGCCTGAGGTTAAATCACCTGGTTACGTGACGTCAGTATGCCGCAATGAACGGGCAGTTTCACGTGATTTTGTGACGAACTTTATAGTTACAAAACCCTCGCAATTCGCACTTCAGTGTCCCCTTTTCCCGCAGAGGAGAAGCGCGAAGAATCCATATAAATGCTATGCAATTAGGACGCCTTTTGGAAATTCCAGGGATACATCCCATTATTTCTCTAGATACGTTTACGTTCATAAAGTATCTTACGTCTAGAAAGAAACATCTTATTTGCTAGGCACTAGGTGGCGGAGGAACATGCGACTCTCATGCTAGGGTCAAATGTAAAGTAGGCTAAATGCAAAATTTTCTTCTAAGTTTCACACGAGTTCGTGCGGAAAGATAAAATACCGAATTAAATCTTAGGTTTAGACTAGTTGGTGCATAAAGGTGAAAGTTTTTTACTGCAAGAAAGACAATGACTAGTGGAGCCCACGACCACATAGACAAGGTGCTGACTTTCATTCAACTGATTTATCGAAAGGTCATCCAAACACTTAGATATGCACTCACTGCCTATATGTATCAGTAACCACTTGGCACTTCTCAAGGAAGTGAAATTTGGGGGTTTAACAAGCCAGAAAAAAAAGGGCATCTGGCACGCCCCAGCGGAGGACTAGGATATAATTGTGACCACCTGGGACTCTTTTGACGTGCAATCGAAAGCTCAGTTACACGGAGCCTTCTCCACAATAAAAATCCGTCAGATTGCGGAAACCTCGGTAGGGATTCGAACCCGCCACCAGAGCATCTGCAGGCAGCCGCTTCACCTCGGAGCCACCGAGGCGGGACACTTTACGAAAAGGAAACCGCGCAAGGACGTAATTCCATTATCCAAAAACAGAGTGAAAGCATGCTGACGCAACTGTCACCATTAAAAAAAAATTACAATTTTCTTTGTAGTTTTGTTGATTGTTTTTTGTAAAAAGTTTAAAGATTAAAAAAAAAGGTTCTCACTTGGAAGCGTGCAATCTTTTGAAAGGTACCTTCCCATATTGTTACGGCGAGATAGTCCGTGCACTCTTGCTCTGTTATTTAAACAGCAACCTGTCTGGTTTATGTATATTCGCCCGGGGATCAGAGGTATCTCGTAGATAACAATCGAGACGCGATAAGTGTACTTATTCACGGTCTTAAAAAGACAACTAACGCAAATATTACCTGTTATGATCTTGGTAGTTTCATTCAATATAATTGAAGAACAAAACCTCGACACTGGGGAAAAACGGACGAAGGCAACACAACACAACACCTCCTCCGTTTTTCCGGTCTTGGGGATTTGTATTAAATTATGTTCCATCATAACCAGCAAGTTTGTGCACTAGCTTATAGTTCGCAGATTCACAGTCCGGCCTGTTCAGCGAAAGGCAAAAATCGAAACAAAGAGAGCCTTGGCCTCTGAAGGATCGCAACGGAAGCAAAGCTGTTCCCCGACTCGATAGTTATTCACAACAATAAATAGAGAAAAATCAACCAACAAAAGAAAGCAAAATTTCTACCGTCGTATCGTCTATTCGAATTCTTTAATAAAGTCGCAAAATCTTGGTCCCGAAAATAACACTCAACTGTCACGCTTCCAGTGTATCAAACTAAGGAGAGGTAAACAAAATTATATAACGAAGAAGCCTAAAAAAATAGTAGAAAACCTAAATTTACCGGGGCCCAAATTGATGAATTGCGCACGAGAAATGCGAATCAATTCTCCCAAGTGGTTTGATTGCATCTATTGATGGACGATGCACGTCTTGCTTTAATGGGGCACTTTGAATAGCACTTCACTGGATTTCTGCGTAGACTTTTTGTATTCCTTGAATTTATATATATTTTTTTCGGTGAGCTGTGTAAACCCGAATATACCGTGAGCTCATCAATCTCGAATGTTTTACAGAGTGCCTCAAATCGTTAAATCAGATAATCAGATAGTGCGAGGTTGCTTAGAACAAAAATGTCAAATTTTAAACATGATACACAAACCAATACATAAAGGAAGAGTGCAAGCAAATGTTGCTTTAAGACGTTAAGGTACAAGCGTGATGTAGAGTAGCCTCAAAGAGAACATTGACATGTCGTCGTCGGCTCACTGAGAAGTAGCCTGGAACTTGGTAACTGTTTCCTCTCCAATGCCCTTCCTCTTGTCAAAAGTTGAGAATGTAGCCACAATACAAAACCGGGCTCATAAACAAATTAAAGCTCAAAAAAAAAGATCTTGAAGGGGGACGCTTTCAGAAGGCCTTCTCACTGCATTCCTGTCACCGTGTGGGAAGTCCTGTAACGCCGACAGCGAGAGGTTGGGAGACGGGCCTTGAAATGTCATGAAAAGGTAGCCAACGAGGCTGTGCAGAGGGATCTTGGGTGGTCGCCCTCTGAGGCCAGGGAAGCAACCAGCGAAATTACCTATGTGACAGCTGTCTCCACCTCATGAATCGCAGCTGGTGGGCCAAAATACACTTTGTCTACAAGCATGTGGCAGGGGTGCAGACTTCCTGAAGAATTCGGCTCGATCAGCTGGAAAAGAAGTACTGTTTCTTTGCAGCCCCTATGACCTCCACACAAGATAATAACTGAAACGGGAGGAAATTACGAGGATGAGAGAAAAGCCGGCGCTTCGGTGGGCAGAGGCGACACAGTCAAAATCGACGCTGCACGTTTACCATCAATAAAGGAAGCAATTTTTAGCGTAATCTGCGCTTTATGAAAACAACCTGGATTGTCGCCTGCTCTACGAGGAGCGTGCAGGAGCGCTACGAACGAAGGAGTACCGTCGGCGCTACGACCACACGATAGTATCACCAGTGTTACGAGTGTGTGATGTAGCAATTGAAACGCCCGAACATCTACTGTTGTGCGCCCGACTGCAACGGGCACGATCGGCGGGGAGCATGCAGACAAGCCGGGAGCCCTCAATTGAAGGGGCGCTGGGTTTTGAGCCTTTTCCGGAGCCTTTCTTTTCCACGTGCAGAAAGAACACCAACTCGGCTGACGCTACGCCGAAGGCCAACGGAGGATGGAGAAAGGAGGGGTGGAAAACACCAAAAATCGACTAGGGAATTGGTCGCTAAGAATTCAGAAAAGGGGGAAAACTCTGCAACCTAGGTCCCAGACACCATGGGACTGCCCGATTTAAAGGGAAGAGCTGAAAATCATCACCGTCATCATAAATATCCTAAAACTTAAAAACAGTAGCCACTGTATTATACTTAGAGGTTGCCAGAAATACTCGATTTCTCTGGTAAATTTGAAAGTCCCAGCAGTGCGCGTATTTATTTTATATAAAAATCGATTTGCTGATTAATTATATATTTCTCTTCGCTTTTAATTTTTTTTTTCCGGCTGCAAAGTTTCTACAACTGGAACCATTGTAGACGGATGGCTTCTATAAGGCCCTGCTGGTTGTACTGAACAAAAAATAACCATAAATTAGTTCTCTTGTCATGATCAGTCTGAATAGATGCACTATACATTTTTTCTACAAAGTAATACTTTCGAAATTGATATTTTATAGGCACTTGCACAACTCGGCGAACCCGCACTTTATCGTTTCTCGCAGCTTAGTTTCCATTATCTATGTCTAATCATTCAATCGACCAAAAGATGATACCAATAAGAAGCGTACGACAAGACAATGACTCCGCGGTGCGGCTCTTAGCGGAGTCCATTTTTGCAAGTACATCGTTCGTACTAGCCGACAGACAGCAGGAATAGCGGCAATCCTCATTTCTACTCAATGTTAGGTTTCCCGGGAATCCCGGTGCCTAAAACGTTGGGCGACGCCCTCGGCGCTAACATTCTTTCTACTAGAGACAGCAACTGAAATCACCTAGCATATCTATGCGCTGGTGAAAACAGCCGCGATCATCTTATTCCCAATAGGCCTACTCTGTTCGCCAGCGAAATAAAGGTAATCTCACAAGAAAAGGAGTGACAAATTCTTGAGAAGCGAAAAGTAATTTTAATGTAAAGTTTAACAGTCTCAAACGATGAAAGGTATTCCCTCGTACATTGTTAGAAAAAGGCTGTTCAAGTATAGGACATATGTATGCTAACCTTGATGCAACAGCATGTTCCATATCACTGATTTAATGAACATGTCTCAGAATTGCTTAGCACGGGACAGCTTGAAGTGACGAGTATAGCATGCATGTTTCCTCTAGACCACTACGATGAAAGGAGTGCTGTTTACTGCTGCTACGGGAAAACAACATAGATAACGATGCGCAAAAAACGACAGGGACAAAGAGGAGAAACACGTAGACAATAAATAAGCACTCGTGTGTGTCGTGTCTACATGTTACTTTTGTTTGCCCCTGTCGTTTTGTGTGCATATTGAACCTTGTTCAATACGTAGCAACTCTCCCAAATGGACACTTTACAATAGCTACGGGAAGTGTGCCCTCATGTTCCAAAATAGCACATGTTCTGTTGGAACTATTACAGCACTGGTTGCTCTGCATTACTCTGACTGCATACGCACCATGTTGTACAAGGTGTTCTCAAAGATCTGTTTTCTGTTTACATTAAAATAAGCTATGCATTTCCAAACGCTCAGTGTGCACCTATATTTAGCGCAAGCAGTCTGGATTAAATAGTGACATTTTCCGAGCTTGACATTATTTAATTCAAATATTTTAAGTGATTTTCAGAAATTTTCATATATGGGAATGGCTGCCCATGAATTCATGGAGTTGAATAGCATGACCTTAGAGGAACGAGCCGTACTTTCCCACTGAAAGTTTCCACAGATGGCAAACATTTTTAAAGGATGTGAAGCTCTTAAATTGGGAGTTTGTTTGAATTGCTAGCGCAACAAGTGGCCATTGAGCATATGACAATGCAGAGCTTATTATTGGCGTAAAAAAACACTGTAAATACCTTTAGGAGACACGCTGTATTATTTGACAATTGTTTAAAGTGCAGTTCTGCAACATGTATAGTTTCCTTAAATATTTGTATGCCCCTGTTGCGCCAAACAAAACTGGTGAAGCCGAACTTCCGCGTGGTGTACATTCAGCATCCATTTGCAAGGAACTTCAGTAGTTGCTCTCAATTTGAGTATCTATCAAGGATAATATATGCTCCTAAAGTCATAAAGATTTAAGAAATAATTAAATATACATTCCTTTTTTGCTGAACATTACACTCGGCACATTGTGAAAAAAAAATCAAGCGTTTATAGCCTCAAAATTTAAAACATTTAATATTCATTTTCAAAATGAATATTTTCAGCTGACTCGATAGAATAATCCGTTAAAAATTTGCAATTTTCCTTAAATCAAAAATTGCAAAAACATCTGTCATGATTTATTAATAAACAATGCCTCTTGCCGCAATACTAAAATCTCAATTTGGGGATGACTAGTGTTTAAAAAAATGAATAGATGAATTAGAAATATATATCTTATAGTTCGTCGTTGGTTCAAAAACGCTACCCAAGGCGCTCCAGCAAAGCTCTTTGGTCACCATGATTAGTGGTATCATTCTTTTCACTAGCCTCCCCTCTACCATTCGCTCTGTTCACGTGGAAATAGTGGAAGGCTTTGGGGGGAGGATCCTGTCATGCGTTTCTTATCTTGTAACAAAGTATTGTGCTAAACTCTCATGCCACTTCTTGACCTTTGTAAGTTGTTGAAGGGCTTCTTGAACATTCGGTTGCATCAGAGCTATCTTTCGTGAAGGTTTAGCCAAAAGCTTTGCTCGCTCACAGAAGTAATAATTACTTCTTTTAAAGCTATAGAACTTATATAAAGCATCCAATCTGGAGCTTATCATTATCCTATACCCTAACATTACATCAGTGAAATACTATTTGGCATGCTTTTGATTCCGTACCTTAAACTACCATTCACAGATGAGCAGTATGCTGTGTCTCCCTATTAAAAAAGACCGTACGAAAAACTATGATGGTCCATCAGGCTGAAGGTTTGTCGTATACTAGGACATTAATGATCTGATAGTAAGATGGCCTGATGGTTTCATAGTGTGATGACTTGATGGCGTAATGAATTGAAGGTTTGATGTTTTGATGGCCTGATGATCTGTGATATTTCTAAACGTCGCGCAGCCTCATCTGGTGATGGGCTGATTGTTTGTTGGTCTTCTGGTCTAAGGTTCAGTATGAATTTTTTACCGTACATATGTACTGGCAGAAGACAAATACTGCATTAAAGAAAAAAAAAGCTTTCTTTCGCGCCCATCATTATTTCAAAAAGGTGCATCCGAAGAGCTAGGGATGCCTCCTGAAATCCCTGTGGAAACCTCAAAGAAAATTTTGTATTTTGGTTATGATATGCTAAAATTCATATTTAAACATGATTGGATGTTTATTAGTTAATCGCATATACAAAACGGAATAAAAAATGCACTTAATCCATTCGATACATTGATACTCCACGACCTGCTGTTTTGGGCGTGGCTCCATCGTGTCGCCATCGTGCATGCTGGGCTTGGTGGCGTCGTGCGACAACGTTCAACACCCTAAGCATCGTCGGACTGAGAATGCGATGAGCTTCGTCTTTCCGCATTTGCGACTTTGTAAACCTTTCTTCTCGCACACATTCCGCTCACGCTACATGTCCGCCTAGTAAATTAATTTCTGATCAAGAAACGTACGTTTTTCAGCACCTTCTCTGTCACTTAGAATGTAAACATGCTATCTACTGGAAATACGAATCGAATAAACAAATTATTTTACCAACAAATTCGAGCATCTCAGGACAATTTTTGGAATGGTTTTTGGCAGATTGCATGCAATCATCGAGCCACACCGCTGTCCGCTTTCGACACCGAATGTAAATTACGCAGGCGCGACGACGTGATATACTTCGCGCCCCCTCTCGACGACTGCTGGAACGTCCCAAAGTTCATAAGGTTCTTCGCACCATCGAATGATGTTATGAGAAACGCCATCAACATTTATGATCGTCTTGGTGTGTCGAGATATCTTGGTGGCATTTCCCGTGTGAATCAAAACATTTCCATGGTCAGCAAGTTGCCAACAGAAACATCAGCAACCATCAAACACATTTGGTGGTCCATCGACAGCGGGAAAAAAAGATTATCTAACCATGAAATAAGTCCTATAGGCCATCAAGAAGGCCTGATTGGCCACCAAGTATGTTGGGCCGTCAAGGTCTGATGAGCAGTGATGAAAGTTCGATAGGCCGTCAAGGACTGACGGGCCATCAACAAAGTTTGATGGATCATAAAAAAAGATTGATGGTCGTTTCTATCGAGCTTTCAACAACCCGTTGGTCACAACGTTTGCGTTGCCCTGTCTGGTACTCGTGCGTCCAATTAGACAACTAGGCGAGTGTTTGCAAGATCAAAACCGCTGAGTAAATGCACTACCGTGTGAACACACAAGTGCAAAAGCAAAAAGGCTTCCCTGTTTAATTTGACAGACACTGTATTGCACTGGTATGAAAGAAAACATGGACATGCTTGTTCTCTGCACTATCCTTTTTCTTCTCCAAAATGACTTGAACGAGTCATATCTCTGTGTTAGCTGTAATGCTTGATTGGACGTCGTATAGATGTCGCTGCCGTTGACCCTTTTCGACTGTTTGTCATTGAAATCTAGGGGGCTTTGGATGTCGATATGGACAACATTAGATTCCACACAAGTTGTTTGCATCCACTGAAACTTGTTCATATAAAAACAGGGTGAGAATTCTGCTTCTCAGCAAATAGTGTGAACGTATGCATACAAATGAATGAATGAAATCAAAAACAACACAAATTCAGCAATTTCAAATATTTGAGTAAGAACATATACTTTGATTAGTATGCAAAGTGTACATTATGACACTCTTGCAGCAACGTTCGTCGTAACCTATTTGGAACCTAAATAATTTGAAGGGATTCCTACAGCAGTGATGTGTCGTCTTACGGATGCAACTATATTTTTACTTAGCGCCTCTGTTGCTGAAGCAAAAAGCAGCCAGGGCATCCTGCCCTTTCCAAGTGGATGGCGACCAGCACTGAAAGAAGATCACGCTTATGAAGAGCTATAATTAATTTTGTGGAAAGGTTACTAAACTGTTTTGTTTGGCACACGGACTGGCGTGTGCACGTGAGCCCAACGTGACAAACAGAAATACGAAAGGCTATTGGAGGCAGGGAATTGTGGATAGCTTCTGCCATGATGACTTTTCCTATGCAGGAAGTTTTGATTTGCAAACGAAGTTCTAAAGCGAGATTCAGTAATTTAATCATTTCGACAGACACTTCAGTTAATCATACATATAGGCTATAGTTCGAACCCTCCTGCTGAATCGAGATGCTCCAGCCAAATTGAAGCATCCGGCCGAATCGGAGTGTTCTGGCCTAACTAGATTCAGCCAAATTGGGCATTCTGCCGGATTGGAGCGTTCTGGTCGAATCGGAGATTCTTGCCAAATTAGGCATTTAGCCCAATTGGAGCGTTGTAACCGAATGGAAGCTTCCAGGCAAGTTACGCTGACGGCCGAACGGACTTTTCAACCGGAGTAAAACATAATCAGAATCAGAAAAAAAAAAAGAAACCAGTTTGAATTCTATATTTTAATTTGATCTCACTCGCAGAACACAGGTACAGTGTTATTTTGAATAAAGCACGCCGGTGACCGTCTGAAAGCTATTTTATTCTTGTGACTGCGCTCCCCCCCCCCCCCCCCCCGGGCAACAAAAAGAGCAGCAGCAGGAGCAGTTGTCTTTTGTAGCGCCGTTACTTTCTTTTTCTTGGTGCAACTGCAGGCATACTTTACTTCTCAGTTCCTTAGATCCCTTTCCTCCATGATTCAGCTTTACTGGTGTGCTCACGCAGGTCATTAACAGTGTCCTCTTTTATGACGGTCTCGTAAAAGAGCAGTCTGCGCAACTCAGGCGTTGTGTGGCTAAGCCTTAGCGTACGTGCAGCGAGCGATGTCATAAAAGGGGACTGGAGTTTTTTCCACGCCACTATATTCCGTTTTTCCTTACCATGTACCGCTGATAATTCTGCGGTTCAGCAAAGCCAATGCAGCTTCGTGTTAGTGTCCACTGACTTTCGAGGGCAAAGCAAGCGAAGTCGAGGAGGCGTAGTCACGCGGTGCGTTCATCGTGATGGATTGGCTGGGGTACTTCGTAGCGCCCGCTGCGGTCCCTCTGAGGGTAAAAGGGAGTGCAGTTTCCTCACACTGCCGTCTAGTCCATGTCGTTTCGCATGCGTGTGACACCATTCGCAGTCGTAAAGTTCTGTTGACCTGAGAAGGAGGCAAGCAAAATCCGAATTTCAGCCGAGGAATTTCACGATGACAGTGCGGAGTAGTTTAGCAGGAATAACTGCGTACGGTAGACGACCTAAGAGTTCGCGCGTTCGTGGAGAACGCTCAGGTAGATATTTAATCACGAGAAGTGTGTTATGTGAAGTAAAATATAAACAAATACTCATGTAAACTAGAAAGAATGCTAGAAAATACTCCTGCTTCTAACAACCTTTAATCAGATGCAAAAATAGTACGTGTCCACAGCTTCACGCTGTTAACGCCAAAATTGCACGTGCAGAAATTTGATAATTTTGCCCAGAGGGTTAATTTAGATGTTCATGAATCTTAAGCTGGTAAATGTCTCCTCTGGACTGACTAATTTGCTGCAGACGCTTTTGTAATTTTAAGTTAAATCTGCTATTCCAGGCAAACGTTTCCGAAGTTAATTCGTGGAGTTTAGACTATTAGATTGATAATAATTACCTTTTATTCGTGCCCTGAGGCCCGCCGAGGTCAGTGACTTTATTCCAAGAAAATTCTTTCTTTATTTCAAGCACTAATTTGTATTTATATTATTATCAGTCCGCTGTTGAAATACCCTCCCAGGCAGCGCTGCAATACTTGGCCAGTGTCGTGCCAGTGCCTTCTGAAGATTAGTTCCAACATCAGCCAAATATAGTTTTGCACCACGGCTCGATATCCGAAAAATATTGGCGTACTGTGGTTTCACCACCGGCCTAGTATTAACGCAGTATCATGCAAATATCAAGCATTAAACGGGTCGGCCCGTGTATCGCGGCTGAGGGTCGTATTTGTGACTGCTCTGTATCGTCCTGATGTCGTGTAAGTCTGCTTTGTATAGGCCTTTGCATACACAGACAAACATAATTATTTTCGATCGCTCGCAGAAGTTTGTTAAACCATTACCATTACACACAGTTTATTCTCGACACATTTACGAACTTAATACTTATCCGTAAAACGAAGAACAATTTATTAAATAAAGTTACACTGTTTTCATGCCAAACGGAACTCATAAAACGAGCACGAAGGATAGTAGAGACTTAGTTAGAAGCATGACTACAAGAACAAGCATGCTTGCATTGTAATTAACAATAAAACAGCGGCATCATGTAATCAGTGATAGATGCTTAATCCTACTCGGTCAGCACATATCAAAACAAACAAAATATTAAGATACAAAGTTGTCCACATTAGACGGAAGTCTCGCAGTCGCCGATAAGCAGATGTTTTTTTCGAAGCACGTCCATCAAACAGTAGAATTGTTCCATGAACTCCGATGTCGGAAACTGTCATTCCCGAAAGGTTGGCATGGACGTAGTCTGGCCATTTACAAAGACAAACCGCGCCCGCGACTACAACGTACGAAAGCAGGAGAACATTGAAGCGCGCATTTCGGAAACCGGACCTACGTGGGCCCCTAACCATCGCCATAACTTGGCAAGCGGCAAACCTTGGGTTCCTAGTGAGCCCATCAACGAGTCAGAACGAGTGACTTGATATATGTTCGTACAGCGTTCTTGTTTTACGGTCAGCGGTAACACGTTTCTCGCCATCCCTTTCTTTTGATTTCTCGGGCCAAACTTAATGGGATGTCGTTTTCTTTAATTTGTTTCTTTTTTGTAAACGTGGGTTTTGAGTCGATCAAGACATTGGAATACCTCGACAGCATAGCCGGCTCAGAAGCGACACTCACATGACTCAACGTGAAACGTCGGCGAACACAGAATGTCTGAAAGGGGTCGATACTTCAGAAATATCGTCTGGATCAAAATGGAATCGGCACAGTCTTTTCGATTTAACGCCAGTTCGGCTCCATACTGTGTGCTGCCTGGGTCGTACATTTTAATGCATTCTGCAAGCGGGATGTTTGGGAAGTAGATAAACGGAGTACCTACACTTTATTCGTCTTCAGTTCCTCGTTTGCGATAAAGATGATATTCGGATGGGTTGAAGATCTCAACATGATAAATTAACAGTTATGCATTCCTCGTTCGCAACCATGACAATTCCTTCGTCTCAACGTGAAAATAGACTTCCTGGGCAAGGCGCATGCTTTAGGTTTCTTTGACTATTTTAGTCAAGGAGATTTGTTTTCCTGTTTAGTGATGGCAGTTTGTGACGGGTTGACAGAACAGACGTATTCGGGTTTTACCTATAGACGTGTGCCTCGGTTTAATGTCAAAAGACACGAGCAAGCTACTTGTCGATGTGTGGAATGCTCATAACATTACGCAGAATAGAGTAAAATTTAATAGGCTTTCTTGGGAGAATGTGCAATCCATGCGAAAGCTTGCTATTGTTAGTGCTGCTACAACATCCACTACCGGTAGTATCCACAATATCCAAAAAGGCAAGTGCCAGAAACGCCTCAGCCACCCTAATGTGTCGTGTTCAATTGGCGTTCTGTACAAAATCCCACTAACATGTTGTAGAAGCTATGTGGGACAGATCTGACGGCGCGTGAATGATCGCCTTGTCGAGCATGATCACTCACTGAAATCTACGGAGGGTGGTCATCTTCCCATGCATTGCAATTCCTGCTCGTGTTCTCCGATTCTTAAAGGTACACGAATAATTGGACATTGTCAAGACAATATGACTTGCAAAATCTAAAAAGCGCATTGCATTACCAGCTTGGGGGTCTGCTGCATTAGCCACCCGTAAGTGATACTGCTTCTAACAGGAACCTTGTTTTTGGATCGGACTATGGGGCAAGGAGAGTGTAGTGAAATGGTGTGTCGCGTGTGACACGCACTGCATGCACTGCGTGTCTTTCAGAACTTCCTCTTCTTTCTTTTGTGTGCAAATTCAGCGCGAGTCAGGGCTTGTGTGTTGTGCATGTTTCTTCTTTCTGTGCGCTTTCCTGTTCGATATATGTAGATAAATTACCCACCACTAAAAAAAAAAATACATTTCAGGTGTGTTTTCTCTGATTATTTTAGGCTTTATAAAATATATAAAAAATCGCACGAATTTTGGCATCGCATTACTTGGGCGTCGATCTTGAGCACTACTGAATTGGCAAATAAATGTTGATAGCAAGAATGACTTCCTCCTTACAACTTAAGCAAAACGACTGAATATCTTGTTTGCGCTCTCTAACAAATTGTGTAGAAAAAATATTACATATTAATGAAAATTGGTGCCGGATATTATACTCAATCAAAACATAACAGTCTAAAATCTTAAAATTAGGATGTCCCAACACATTATTAAACAAGACGCACGCGTGCAAAGTGACGTAGCATTTTTTTTTAATTAAGCAAGCAGCAAATCAATTGCATAAACAACGATCATAAAATACATTTTTAGTTTTAGTTTTCAGCAGCTACAAGCACCGAATGGTTTTCTCTCTCATAACAGCAGCTTATCGAGAAAGTAGAAAATCTTCAAAGATACCCAATATTCAGAAATCTTCTTTGTAGCGTGTTTGTAAATATACAAATGGCACATCGTGTGCCACATATGAGAAGTTTTCTACAATTATCTAACAAGTGCAGCCAGCAAAATGCAGTGACCATGAGGGGGAGCAACGATCTAATGAATATTTAGCTCATCGATATACGCCTTTTCACTGTCTTAAGTTGGTATGCAGTAAAACACGACGTATTTTCAGAATGCGTTGATTTATACCAATCGCTAGCTCACCACCAATACACTGACGCGTCAAAGCATAATTTTAGGAAGGAAATACGTGTATACGTCGTACTGTACTTTGCTAGTTTGGATGGTGCAATATTGGGTACAAATAAAATAGCGCGAAAAAACAAGGACATCAAAATGTTTGTTGGATCTTGTGTGCTCGTGCCTACACCCTTCAGTATTTATTGTCTTTTAATCACACTGAATCTGAAGGCATTTTTTTTTAATTTATATACAAAAATTATATTTAAACACTGATCACTGACACCTTATTACATATGGCAATAAATTTCTTTATAACAAATGTGGGCAATCCTGTGGAATACACAATCCCTAAATCGCTTCCCTTTTGCGAGACCCTAATTGTTTTCAAGTTCGTGCGTCAGTTCATACGCAAAAATAACGATACTTCTGCTGGGGTTGCAGAAGCATCCTGACAGGACTCGAATGGCACGATATGTTGAACATAAAATTCCATGTCAAACACTTGCATGCTTCTTTCGAGCTATATTTAATCAGGATGACGGCATGCATTTTGATTTTAAATTTTATTTGAAGTTTGTTTATTTTAATAATTAAAAAGCTGATTTAACTAATGCACAAGGAATCTGCTTGACCTAAATGCAACGCCGGAAAGTAGTATTTTCATTTTTGTATTTACGGTTTTGAAGATGTACAATGAGAATTGATTATACTAGAGCAGAACCCAACTGCGAAACAGATGTTTACTCTACGAACCTCCAGGCAATTTGCTGGGGACCGCTCTATACGAAACCATATCCACTTTTATATAATTTGAAATGAAATCATCCAGAATCCAAAGTAAATATTACAATAACGACAAAACTATCCTTCCCCAGGGATAAAACCCAGTAATTTTCGTTTTGTTTTGTTTTTTCTATAAGAAAGAAAAACGAAATATTCACAACACCCGAGAATTACGTTGTAGCAGAGACCTTGCGGGAAACACGCGGAACAGGAGTACAGAAATATTACAGCGAGAACACAGAGGGCGAGCTTATGTATTTCGCGAACGGAATCTCAAGTGTCGACACAAAAGGCGGAATAGAGGGATTCTGTAGCCCAGATGGCCCACCTTTTCAAATCATTTTCTCGGCGCTTTTGTGGTTTTGGTGGGTGGTGTGTTATCACATTCCATGTTTATTTACTCTGGTTTAAAGTACGTATTCTGCCGGGCACTATCTCTGTAGTTTGTATTTTACTCACCTCGTTTCGATTTGCCGCGGCCCATTTTATGGAATGGAACAACAGGTCTGAAATGTTGCACTGCGGATGGGGGCCTACATCGCCCAGATGCGCCTGTGATTTGTTTGTTATATTAAAAATCCTATTCTCGAACAATCGTCTCTTTACGAAATAAGAAAACGCTCAGAGCTGTTTTTAGTATTACATTGAGAACATTCACGTTAGTGTAATCAGGATAATCAGGGCTCGGATTTTGACTCGCTTTGATGATTTTCGAGCATGCAACGGTTGGCGAGGAACATCGTGGTATGAACCCAAACAAGCCAGAACCTTTTTTCTTTTTTTTTAAACGGCGGAGACTCTAAAATGTCGATAAATATTGATGGCTTCCTCTTTCTTATATATTTAAAATAGCATATTTTAACGATGCTAAATAAAACTCTAATCGTAATATGTTAGGAAGGAGGAATTTGTCGACGAGCAATTTGTTGAGTTGGGATATTTATGTCGCTAATTATCACGGAGACTTGTAGCTTGTCGTCCGCCGGTCGATAACAATATCCCGAATTGTTTTTTTTTTATTTTTGTTTCAAGTGTTTTGTAAATAACGACTTCTGAATAGTTGGTGAAACCACTCTGTGCAGTATATTTGTCACAAAGTAGGCCACGCGCCTTTTGCGTTTGGGAACTAAATGTCTGTATCTATTTTAGTGACCATTAACAAAATATGCTAGAACGTTCTTTTCTTAACAAGAAACAATTTTTTTGTCACTTAACAAGGAACAAAACTCGAGGCCCAAAGTATTTTAACATATCTTCGAAAAGGGTTTAGCCTTAAAAGTTTTGGCTGATATTTTCGAGTATTTTTAGGCTATTTTTCTTTCCTCTATCTCAAACATTACGTTTTGTAAGTTCTCACCTGCTTCATGAATGAATTCTGTAAACGACGTATTTTTTGCGGGCTCAATATTTCGCGATTTATGTCAAAGATCAAGTTTCGAAATAACTCGCTGGTTCTGATTTTTGCGACATGGCGGGATCTCAATATAGATTCAAATATGATTAGATGTTGCCGGAATTGTTCGCGGGACCTATTTTTGGCGAATTGTAAACAATTCGCAATATTTTCGGAAATTAGGTTTTCGCGAAAATTAAGTCGTAAATTAAGTATGTGGCACGACATTGTATACTTTCCTCAAACGGAAATTTCCGCGACCTTCATATTAAAAATAAGCCTGCGGATGTCACGCTGAAATATAAACACCTTCGTATGTTATTTCGAAACGTAGACCCATTTCTGAAATTTCATGAAATTTTATGACATGTAGACACCTTTATTTTCTGTTATTTTATTCAACATAATGTCAGTAGTAGTAGAATGGCACTATAAATTTTCTCTCATGCTCTGAAATACTACCTTTTGTCTTGGTGAGGAGAATAAAATCGTAAAAGTTTAGCACAATAAAATATGATTATTATTCTCTCATACACTACCTAAACGTATCATGCCTGCTTCTTATATTATATATTGTGCGCCCTTGGCCTGGAAATTGAAACAGCTAAAGAAACGAAAACTATATTTCTATAAATCTACAATGTAGCGCAGGTAAACCACTAAACGGCTTACCTACAAAACAAAACAAAATACATAGACTCCCGCCAAACTCGTTTAAACATAGATTCTATTCAGTAAGACATCCGTCGCAAAGGCAGGGGTTACTAAATAGTCTCCGGAGGCGTATTACCTAATTAAGTATGGCGACTGGTGCGTTTATCGCGTTCTAAATAGTGTTCCGCCTTTTGACGTCATAAAAGTGCCATGCTGTCGCCGGCTGCGATTCTGGCGGTGCCACAGCATACGTGGCAGACACGACAGACGCTTCAGCTGCAGGTCGATCCTTAGATGAACAAACTACGTTAAAGCTTTAGCACCCAGGATTTAAGACGTCGCAACGACGGCGACGCCCTCGTTATCTCGTGCTTATGTCCGGGACTTCCACACTCAATCGCCAGGATGGCGACGTCCGACAGCATGGCACCCCGGCCTTAGTGACATCGTTTGTTACCACTTCTTAGCCACTTTCGCTGTGTGGGCGAAATGGGACGCTGAACACGCAAGTGGAGGACGCGTTTCAGCCTTTGTTGTTTAGGTTTTTTCGATTTAATGTCACATGACCTGACGCGAGGACAGATGACGTCCGGGCGCCACCATCTCCCGTGACACCTTTACGTCTCACGCGGTCACGTGACGACGAAACTGTCTATACGCTCCATCAGTGTTGTTAGATCTGCCACAAGGTAGTAAACTGCGCCAGTTGATAATAATTAATCATGGTTAATAAAAATCAGCTTAAAAAAAAAAAACGAAGACGAAGAAGGAACAATCACGACAAAGCAGAGCTGATACAATTTGTTTTTGCCTCTCTTTTCCAATTTCTTGCATCTCTTTTCAAACTTCTCCTGCTCTCACCTTGAGTGAAAAATATATAATAATTTATTATTTAGCAATTAATTCTAAAAATTATTTCTGGCTTGGTAAGTCAGATTTGACTAGAAATTCAATTCTTCAATACTCCTATATATCAATCGTGCCATTCCGCAGGTTTAAAACAAAATCACTTTTGACTTATTCTGCCTTGTTTCAAAATGTATATTTTAAAAATAATTTAAAAACAAGTAGAAAAGAATACGTGTTACAAGAAAAAAAAATAAAATAAAAACATTTCACGATGATGATAGTAAAAAGAAATGTTAGAAGAGCGAGGACAAGCTTTCCGCAAATTCGTTTTCGATTGGTGGTCTTTGCTTTCAGCGGACAACCGCGGCTGTGGTGATCGGCCACGCCGCGGCTGCTACGTCAAAGACGCGACAATTTCCATCAGCGCTTCCAAATCATTGCCGCGATGGCGCGCTCTTTTACGACGACGGCTTGCTTCCTCAAGCGCGCGCAAAAGATAAACAAAAATGCGATCGTACAAGAGAAAGAGTGGCATACAAGTACACGAAAAAATGCTGTTGCTGGTTGAGGCCTGGACAGAAATAATAAAAAAAGAACTCCACATTGCGAGCTGTGCTTGAAGAGATCGAGCAGCAACAAAACTGGAAACTGGAATCACAAAAAAAAAAAAAGAATTTCTATCGTTGAACCGCTGTTGCCGCCCAGAGCAATGGGCATTCAAAGACAGCTGGCGCAGAAAGGAAGCCTGTTGGTGGTACGAAGGTACGAAGGTACGAAGAATGGGAGTGGAAACTTGGGACAAACTTTCTTCTTTTTTTCTAGAAAAGCGCCAAGTAAACGCCTTCTTCGCGTCATGGCAGTCGCCGCCTTCTTCCCCGCCATCGTCGCTGTTCAGGATGTCGTGTAAAAACCGACAGCGAACAAGACGGGCATCGCTGATGGACCAAGCGGCAGCTGACTGCAAAATAGAATGGATGGCTGGATATCAGAGAAATAAAATGCCCATTCTTTTCTCCCCAAGCCGTAAGGAGTTTTTTGGTGATGTAGTTCTATAGATGATTACGCGTCGGCCGCAGAGGAAACAAGGAAGTAATATGCAGAACTCATATAGGTTGTATGGACTTTTTAATACATGTACAGATATGTCGAATAATAATAATAATAATTACTATTATGATTATTATTTTTGCACATAGTTGCTGACAATACACAAGGAAAATATAAAAATAATAATGATAATAACAATCCTTTTATTACAAACGAGAAAGAGAATTTGAATTCAGACCTGCCAAAGACACTTTCGGCAAGAGTCTTATAATCAGTAAAACCAGTCGTGAGCAAAAGGAAACATGTAAAATTAACTCCACACAAAGAAATTAGAATTTAAAAAAAGAAAACTACTGAGCACTTTTTACACTAACATTTTTCAGGTCTTTCTTAAGTTTGTGTTTGTTCCGAAATTAAGAACACTATAGTTTAGTTTGTTTATAAAGGCCGGTACATAATTACTACACGCTCTTTTTCCAAATCTTGTTGAACACAGTAGAGTCCCGGAGTTCCTCGATGTGGTTCACGGTGGTACCTTTAGGAAGGTGTTGCGGCTCTTCTCGGAAGTTTGTAACGAGGACAGTAGCACTACCGTCTTCAAGCGTTGTTACACCTCTGGCGACTTTACTTCTCCTTTCAAGATGCAATTGGACGCTGCCCTCTAGCAGAACTTCGATGTAGGAAGCTTTAACTGACTCGATAAGCATCAAAACACTGGACCGCGACGGCAGGTTTGCAAGGTCGGCGAGTACTGGAACAGCGGCTGTCTTTACCGAAGAACCGAATTCCAGATTTGGGGCAGGTTGTCGGAGTGCCAACCTGTTTTCTCATAGTTCGATGACAGCATCGTACTAGCACAATAAGGCCCTTACGATGATAACCTCCCTTGCACAGTCCTGGAGAACGATGAACATCGCCGGACAGGTTGCGCCGTGAATCTTGGCGACGGCGGTTCACCTTTCAAAAAGTGTAATATGGTGCCCACCGACGGTGTGTGTCTGTGGGCCATGCCACGGTGTAGTGACATTTCAGAGACGTCGAGAGTGTGTCCCACTCAAAACGGAGTAGTCCGCACCGGTGTCCACGAGTGCAGGCACGTCCTGGACGTCGGTGACTACGTTGAGGTTGCTCGGAACTGTTGCGAAAGCATCGTTTTAATACGTGGCGTTGCAAGTGTGTGATATCTCTGGCATCATTTGAGGTTGTTTACGTCGTCAGCCTAGCGCAACTCCACCTCCAGAGCTTGCCGCTGTTTTCCCGGCCAGACAGTGGGAACAGGCTCTCACGGCGGATCTCTGTAGATGCGATGGTTTTCCGACGGGGTGATGGCGAACCGAAACCGCGGAAGGTAGACGGTCCCGGAGATGGCGACCGGCGAAGGTATACGTCGATGTCCCGAGGTCGCTTGCCGTACCTCCGTCGTGGGTCGCTCGACTGGAAACTCACAGCCCAAGCTGGTGGAAGTAGCGTCGGCGCTAGGCGTGGCCAGCCTCTCCACAGTGAAAGCATATTGTGTGCCGGTATGCCGTCTTCCAAACGTCGGTCTCCCCAGGCTCACGTTGCTCCTGACGAGGAGTGTTTTGCGGCGAAGTAGCCTCTCGTCGTGGCGTCATGAAGTACTGCCGGAAAGACGGAAGCTGCGGGTGACGTGCTGTGGCGTTGTAGCTCAGGGCCGGTGGGTCCGGAGCGGCGTTGACGAGAATCTCCGGCTGGAGCGCTTGCTGAACTTCTTCCCTGACCACATTGGCGCTTGAGGTCGAAGCTGGACTTGCGGAAGCATGTAGGTGTTTCTTGAGTTTCTACCTGACGACATCCCGGATAATCTTACGGATGTCCGGGGAGTTGCAGCAAGAATGCGAGAGGGCAGTTACGCCGGGAGCTGGCTGGTAGTAGGAGGCCTGTGCTTGAAGGACATGTTCGATATTTGTAACCTTTTTGACGAAACCTTTGACGGTGAAAGGCACAACGCCTCCGAAAATATTTTCTTTCAAAACCAGCATCAGGACCCAAAACCTTTTTTTCTTCGGGAGCGTTTGGGTCGGAACGGTTTATCAGGCGGAGGACGTCTTCCACGAAACTTGTGGCGCTCTTGTTCGTATAAAGTAAAAACACAACAATTTCACTACGGAGGTCTTCACGAGCACACCTGTATGGAGGGTAAAATTTAATTATTTTTATTCTAAAGTGTAGGAAAGACGTTTGTAACTCCAAACAATTGCAGAAGGTAACACGTGGCTCGGCCACTTCAACGCCGTTGGAGTGTCCGTTTTGCGCAGCAGAAACTATTGTGAACGATCAAGGGAGGTCGTTCTTTCCGGAGAATGTCAACGAACCTCTAGGAGTAGTAATCTGAAGCAATAACTTGTGAGTGCGAGTGTCTTGAAACTGTTCTCAAATGCACATTTAGGTTGATTCGAAACCAAATTTTATATTGCGCCGTTTGTCACATATTTGACAAAGTCACACACAATTTGTTTTGCTCTTTTATATATTTTGCATGGAAATGAAAGAGACCGAATAATCGATCAAAGGGTGGCGATTAATCGGGTTAAAAGTTTCAATAAACGCAAAGCCATAATATTTAATGGTTGAATCGACCTTCTCCAATTTGCAAACTTGAATTAACATAATTGTAATCAAGAACTGGCTAAGTTAGAAGCTCTTGTCGCTTGGCAAAGGATAAGGTCTTAGGCTGTTTTCACGCCTTCCAATTTTATAAAAAAAAAAGGTAGAACAAAGTTGACATGCTCCATTGCAGCGTTCTTGAGTTTGACGAAATGCGGATTTATCTTGACCGCGTAATATTGATGAAAATTGGTTAATCATAGAAAATTACCTTCCCCAATTATAACCTTTACAGTTAGATTAATTTCAGACTGTTGCTATCTGTATGAATACGAAGAAACCGAAATTGCTTGGAATGAGACAAATATTGAACAGCCGCAATCAGCGCCATTCGTATTTATTTACTGACGCGATTTCACTCCGGCTGCGTTGCCTAGGATCAGAAAGGAACAGCGGTCGATGAAACGGGTTCCATTTATGACCCCCAAGCGGTCTGCATTGCGAGTGGAATGGAAATCGACAGGTTTTTTTTTTTTACGGCCTCTCCCGTTTATTGTTCACGAGCTTCGATAAGCGCCGCGGTTTCGGGAGCATCAATTTAGCGAAGGCCTTGGGGTGCCGGACTCTGCTGTTGGTTGGGCTAACCTAGAGAAACGCGGGTGGAGAAGTTATGTCCCTGACGCGGCATTTCTTTGTGGGTGGCCCAGGATATATCGTGTATTTAATGGCGTTCACTCGCCTGATTGCTTGACGTGAGTGTCTTTATGACTGTCCATTATTTTGAAAAGTCTAGTGGGGAGTGGCTGTTGAAGTTGTTTGCTCACTCTTTGGCTATTGGCTCTGCATGTGTAACAGCAACATGAACTGGAGAAAGTAACGAGAGTGTACCTTGTTTTATTTTGGCTTACGAAAGTTTCGCAGTTTTCCCGCGCCAGAATCATACCTTCGGTAACAATCTGGAATGTTCTTAGCTTCGAGCATGTACGCCCGGCCAAAGCAATATGGAATGCAACGTGCACTTAATGGAGTCTGGCAATCCAAAAGGGACACCCGGAGGGACGCGATTGATCTGTAAAAAATGAAGCATGTTTCTTATTGCGCACATTCATGGAATACATGTACTGCTGTCCATTCTTTGTCTAAAAACAAAAGAAGAGCTTCTGGTCTCATTTAGACAGCTCTGAAAACAAATATGGGTGTTCATGTTGTTGACGCTGGAACTCACGGCCAATAGCCGAGTGCTTTGTCCGGGATAGTCCCGCCATAACGTCTTTGGGAACAAGGGTAAAATTATAATAGTAGAAGTTTACCTACATTTAGAAACTTTCAACGACAAAAACAAACGCAGAAAACAAATATTCTACCAAAAGGAAGCTGCAAACTTATGGTACATGCACCGAATGTTATCTAGCAATATAACTCGGTGGAAGGCTTTGGAACCTCATTACTACAAACTCTGGAGCAAGGGATCTTGAGAGGTCTGATCTTCGTTACCGCAAGATGCAAGAGCGAGGACAGCCCCTCAGAAAGAGAGCTTAAATACTGTTAGCAGACGATCAGTCTGCTCATGCAAGCAAAGATTGGGGTTTGTCTTTTCTAAAGCACTGTTTGCAGACGTATTAAAAACAAAACAAAAAACGGTACATGAGTAGGGGGATAAGCAGGTTTTGTACAAAGAAAAAGAAAGTGGTTGGAGAGTTCTGAGGGACACCATGCGTATTTTGAACTTAGACAATTGTGTAAGCACACCGTCCTTGTCATTCGACGGTGATATGAAGCTTCCCTTATGTCTCGAAGGTCTCGTTGTGTTTTTTTGTTTTTTAATTGTAAGAGCTGTGTTTGAGTTGCCTGTTATTGCATGTGGCTGGTCAGCTCTCAAACTAAGTCGTCTGGGTGGCTAGTTGGTGTGAAAGGAAGAGGGAACCTTGAATCATTTTGGATCTTTCTTAGTGTCGTCCGGCTTTTGGTGACCTACTGGGGAGGAGGTGTTTCTTCGTTAGTGGATAGGGTCTATAAGAGCGTTCATTGTTGAAATAAACTAGGAGCTGTGTTCGAGACTTGTTGTTTTGTCTTTTTTTATTGTTTCCTGTCTCCGGTTACTATGAACGTTCTTCACCTGCTCGCATGTTTTTATCCTTCATACGTAGTCTGCTAGTGTAGCGAATACAAATTTGATCGTCTGCTATGAACAGAGTGCACGCCCTGGGGAAGAGGCATAGGACAAAGGCTGAATTTGTGATCGTTTGCCATCTCAAGTTAAAATCAATCGACAACCGGAGCTTACTTTTAATCTGAAGTAGTTCTGCTGCAGTACACTCGTTAACATCAACTGGTAAATGATGAAGTGCTAAGGACAATCACATCAGCGGCTGCGACATATTTTTCTCCATTTGTATGTTCGTAAGAAACACTCAACAAAATACTTATCGACTGTGGACTCGTGAAACAACACACAATTATCGCTGGCCAAATATGTGCGCCTGTCATAAAGCTGTGATATCACGCCCCATCAGCAGCCGAGAAAACTATCGCTTTCAAATTGAACAAATTCGTAACCCAGAGAAGAAAACAATACAACCCTCAGTAAATGTAGACTTAGAAGCTTGTTGGTTGAGTTGAGGGACACCGAAAGAATAGGCGACAGGTTGGACAAGGGACAACGACTTTGTTTTCAACTAGCAGCGATACAATAAGGTCCCAAATTTTTTTTCCTATTCACACCTTACATTATTAAACAAAAAAAGAGAAACGGGAAGGGGCAAAGAGATAGAAAAGAAAGCTAGGATATCTTAAAGATTATAAAAGCAAGATAATAAAAAACATGAATTGACAGAAAAACTTCATGACATCCTAAACTAATGGCGACAAGGCTGTCCTCTCAATTTTACAAGACGCCGCAAAACGCAAATGGTTAATGTCATCTCCGTCTTAAGCAGCATGTTTAGCTGCACCTAACTGCCAGTTTCAATGTTACGTGTCATCAAGGAAATCTCCCGCTTTTCAAGCCCAAAAAATGCACACTATGCGACACAATTAAGGAGATGATATTGAACCCTGGACACAACAAATTCTTACACATTTATGGCGCCTTTACAATCGCAGATTTGCGCGCGGACCCGAGCTGGGGGAAAGAAGATTTTGGAGCCAGGTGACAAAATCGACTCGTCGCTGGCGGAAAATTTGGACCAGTCCGGGACCCATACCTAGATTTCCCGCCTGCGACGAGTCGATTTGGCCACCGGGCTCCAAACTCCACATTCCGCCGGAGTGAATCCGCCCGAGAATCAGCAAGTGTAAACGCGCCAATAGGCTGATCCAGGCAGCTGCGTTGGCGTATGACTGACAGCGTTACGACTTCTTGTGTACCACTGTAGCATGTTTCCCAGATTTTCGTTGACGCAGTGTTCACCTCGTCGTTCGCAGCTACACATGGTTGTAACGCAGACGGTCATACTAAAGCGCGAATGTTTGAAACGTCTTTTACCGTAGGATTCTTAACGTTGGCAGTGTAATTAGAGACACGTTTCAGCAAAATCCGCCTCGGCGGTATCGCTGTGTTTTCAGTGATCTACATGTTGGACCGGCGATTGCGATTTCAAGACAACTCCGTTTTCTTACATAAACCCTTTCCGCTGTAAAGAGTGAGGACAATTGATGTTTGTTCATTTATTATTCATTATGAGTCATGACTCCCTGTAGAAAACCATGTATGCCATATGAACCTAATAATGCGATAAGAGTGTCATATGCCATAATTAAGAACTTTTTATCAACAGGGAACGAACTGGGTCAACTTGGCGTTTGTCCATTTTCACCTACCATACTTTCCCTGTCGGATGACATATAAATGGTGTTTTTAGAGAGCAGCTCCCTGGCACCCGTTTCCGGCTTGAGCGGCGTTGACGTTTCCGTCGACATCGTCGTCGGCGTCACTACGCGTTGCACCATGGGAAATGCCCCATAATGCACCGCGCGGGACCCTGGTGACGTCTGTCCCATAATGCACCACGCGGGACCCTCGTGACGTCACACGTGAAGTCACGAGGGTCCCGCCCGGTGCAATATGAGACATTTCCCATGATGCAACGCGCGGAGAGGAGGAGGAGGTGGGGGAGGAAAGTAGGAGGGGGTGGAGGAGGTCACGTGACCCCCGTAAGTTCATGTGACTCCGTGAGGTGACGTGACACCGGTGACGTCAATTAACCCCCGTTAGGTGACGTGACCCCCTTAAGGTCACGTGACCCCGGTGACGTCTGGTGACCACCGAGAAGTCACGCGACCCTCGTGAATTCACGCGACGCTCGTGAGGTCACGTGACCCCCTGAGGTCACGAGGGTCACGCGACGTCACGAGGGTCATGTGACCTCACGGTTACGCCAACGGCGACACCAACGCTGCTCGGAGGGAGGATTAGCAGGCAGGATGCGAAGGTGAGGAGGAGGGGGGAGGGGTATATCCTCCTCTCAGTACCCTTACCTCCTCCTTCTCAAGAGCTGCGTTCTAATTTGGCGTTACAGGGAGTTGTAAAACTCCCTGTAATATGGAATATATTTTAAATATGGAATAATATTTTCAAACACTTTAAATTCTAAATGCCGGTAATAAATCAACTCTCCGTACCAAATAACCCAATGTAACTTTTCGATATCTGGAGTATGGGACTGTAAATATATCTGGATCATATCTGGATTTGAGGTTTTCCGAAAATATTATTTTCCGCATTCTGAATTTCAGTTTTCCAGTAAGTTGTCCAACTCCATAATCAAAATAGTGAAAAATTATACGGGTGTGTTTGGTAGAAAAACCTTCCATTTGTCTTCTCGAGTGCTTTAACGGCACTTTAAATATGAGTAGAGCAATGTTCTTATTATAGCACCACAGGCAAATGACAGACCTTAGCAATAGTCGATATTCTTAAGCGTATTCGAAGTGTGCTACATAAAGCACGTAGTTTCCATTGCGCTTTAATAAACGAAACGTATCACCGTTTTGATCTAACACTCAGGTGCAGAACATTCAAATATTGTTTCAGATATAACTCTGAAATATTTTAGTTTAATGTGGTTCTCACATTAATCCTACCAACGTTCGAAATAATACAAACCTGTAGTCCCCTTGTGGAAGTTAAAGCAAACTAAACATTTTCGTGTAAGTTATTTTATTTCTAATGAATGCTAAGCCACGTTCAGAGACGGAGATTTATTTATCAAGTAGGCGGCAATTTGGAAGCTTTGCACACCTAAACTAATGTAAAAACACGAGAGAGTTGGCGGTTCTCGCATATGCAGTGTAAAAATGCATATAAAACGCTTGCCATAAAAATAATCACAAGGCGAATTGTATGTTTTACCAAGTATAAAATAAAACAAATCGTTAAGCTACTTTAAAAAGAGACAAATACGTTGAGGTTCACTGTATTTTGAACACCCTTATTTGGTGGCCTTTAAAATGTCCGCGAAGGCGACAGGCTTCCCTACTATAAACTCCACAGCTCCACACCGTCCATTTTTTAAACGCTAAAAAACATCTGCAAGGAAAGGGGGGAATAAAAATCGAAAGACGTGGTAGCGTTTTCTTCAAAAACAAAGCTTACTTTATGGCAAATACACGTTAAACAAAATGCAGTTGTGGGAAATATAAACTGAAACGACCAAGCGATGTCAAAAAGAGATTGGTGGCGCTGACACAACTTGAGATGTTCAATAATCTTCAATAAATAGCAACCAGACAGAAATGCGATAGCCACTCATATTTCCTCAGCATGTTCGCACAGAAAACAATTAATATCATGTTTCAATAGGCTAGCGTGATAGTAGCCAGAAACGTGACCGGTAGTGGCACGCGCGGAGAAATGACACGCTGTTCCAAAGCATGATTATGCTTACTCGACTGAAGAGTTCCAGTGACGGTGTCATCGCCCTGGTGGCCGTGCCGCCGAAAGAGAAAGAAGGGAATAGGCTTGCTGGGCGTTGGCTTTGTGTAAAGTGTGTTGGCCGGGACCGCAGTCTTAAAAACTTCGGCAGCAAGAATATTACGCGGCTCTGGTGTTCTGGTGCAAGCAACAGAGGTCACACAAAATGCTACAACTAGCTACGACCACCCACCGCAGCGATGCAGGCCTCGAAGAAGCGCAAGCTGTATACTGCGCAGTCAGTCGCCGTCACCCGACGCTGCTAGTTTGGCATTCAGGGCTTTCCGCTCAGGTTCTCCGCTTGTAGTTGGCACCGGGATATTGCTGGATATTGCTGGATATGGGCCTCATAGAGCAGTTCTTCAGGCTCAACCGCGACTAAAAATTGACGACAGAGGGACTAGCAGCAACGCTCTCGGTTGGTGGGTGTGACGACGACATGGATAAATGCTAAGATTTCTGCTAGCAAGGTGGGCCATAGTCGTTTTATGTTGAAACTATTTAGTGTACGTACTCCGTGGAAAGGCGAATCTATCATAGTCCACCTTTTTTTTTCTTTATCACGCATGACTGGCTACTAAGCCAATGCTTTTGTACCGATCACGGAGTGAATATCTTCGGCCTTACATTGCACAACGTCCAACAAAAAGTCATGTTTGTTCAGTGAGAATATTTGTCTTTCGAGTGACCTATTTTTTTATTGATAATTTCTCCCCTATCTAAGTGCTTTAATCGACAGGATCGATAAGGATTGCTTCCCTAGTTAAGACATTTTGCTGCCACGTGCGGTGCAAATGCTTGACACGATGTATGCCAGTGGTGGTGTTTGAATTGGTTTGCTTCCAGAGCAAAAAGTGTAACAGGGTTGAACCATTCAGTTTGATGAAAATATGCTGATCAGAAACTTTCGTTGCATAACTAGCGTATTGCTTTTAATATTGATAAGAAACATATTCATGCGATGATGCATGTCTACAGCATGAGCTTTGCAGATCCCGAATAGCTGTGCTATAGACTACAGCCTCATGTTTTTTATTGGGTCAAATTGGTGATTACAGGGCAATAAATATTGTGGTGGAAAGCTGATCATTAATTCGGTGGGTTTTGATAGTGCCTATTGGTGTACTGTAGGAAAATTAGGTAATCACACTCTTTTCCCCCGACCATGTGGCTTGCATAATGCAAGCCACATGCTTGCATTATGCATAATTATGCACATATGCACATACAATGCATAATTAAATTGGAGTCTTGGTTCACAAAACCTTCTCTGCTCATGGGATATAGTTACTTTACTCTGGTTCAACGTCACTAACGTATTTTTCGAACAATAGTTTACGGACTTTACATCTTTACAAGTTGACATTTCAGGCTCTGCAGACTATTTACAGGTGCGCACTATACATGTTATTGTTTTTCAAAATCTCTCAATTCTAGTGCTGTGCGGACGAGAGGTTGCCAAATTACTCATTTATTGTAATTAAATATAAATTACTAATTACTTTTCTAAAAACGACTAAAATGTATTTAAATTACATTACAAATTACTACTACACCAAAGCAATGAATTACAATTAAAAATAACCGCATAAAAGTGATGAAATTACTTTTAAATTACTGTTTGATATATTTTTAGACAAGAAGCTAAAGAAAAAGAAAGAACGCACTGTGCTCTGCATTTGCAAAATAACAACCGTCAAACCCACACCAATCCATAGGGAAAACCAGAGAGAAAGGCGAACCTCAATGCTCTCCCAAACCGAACCGACTGACCTTGGGTCTGTCTGTGTAGTGGGTTCACGTTTTTCCAAAATGCCTACTGCGCACGCTGTCGATCCCCGGATGCAACTGGGTTCAGATTGCCTTGCTATTTATTATTCCTGTGGGCTGTGTCTTCAATGTCTGAAATTCGGGGCAAGGTAATCTTCAAGAGCGGCAAAATCCACGTTTGGGGAAGCCTATTCTTAGTCACAGCAACACAAACCCAGCAGGATTTAGGTTACGCGAGCTTCTAGTTCGACCTAGAGCGCCTTCAAGCAACGCGCACATAAAGGCAGCCAGTCCGACCGTTCACGAGCCACAGGCCACAAACGAAAACCACATTTGTGGTTTCTTCTTCGTTATTTTTAAAGAAGCTTTATTCTTTTGCAAATGCAAGAACAGCTTTCTTTTTCGTTCGTTTCCCGGCAGATTAAAACAAAATTCCTGAAATAGCCATAAAGTAATTACAATTTCATTTACAATTACCGCCATTAGGGTATTTCATTACATTATAAATTACCTGCATCAAAAAGTAATGAAATACGTTACAAATTACTCTCAAAAGTAACTTAATTACAATAACTTAGTTACTGTAATTTCATTAGTGCCACCCCTGGCCCGGACTGTCCACAGGGGGGGGGGGGGACTTCTTTTTCAGAATTGTTTATACCTTACAAATATCACTCGCCATTTGTGACCGCTGTAATCACGCTATTTGGACATGCAAATGTAACACAGGGTCATGCAGGCACTGCATTTCCCCTGTCCTTTCTGCACTCATGGGTGCCCGCGGTGACAGACAGATTGTCCCCAAGAGGAACAGGCACGACCTTGTGCAGAAGTTTTATGATTGTGCTAAAACATACCCGAACAGCCAGTAGCTTTTATTGAAAAAATGTTGTTTCAGAATAATAAGTGACTCTGCAGTCATTCTGAAACCACGGTAGCGATGCCACTGAAAGTATTAAGAGCATTTACCGTAGCTTTAGAACTATAAACCATTCCATTAGGGTCATAGCAGAGAGGGTAATAGAGAGAAAAAAATGTCCTCCCCCTCTCACCCGCATGTCGTCTGCTTTCGCCGAGTGGGCTGTAGCTAGCATCCGGCTGGCGTGCAAACTCTGTTTAAAATCGCGCCATTTCGGAAATTTCAAGTGCAGATGCGCAGATTTTAGTATGCCAGTTATCGTGTAATACTATGCGAGATAAAAAGACTAACAGGGTCCCATTGCGCTGTTACCGGCGTGCAAACAAAAAAAAAAAAAATAGGAAAAACTGTGTCAGATTGACCGGTCTCTCTGGCGAAAAGTAAACCCGGTTGCTGTACCTTTTTTTTATACAAAGTTCGTACTGGTGTAGGCCTTTAGCGAGCATGAGCGGAACTCTGAAATAATAAATAAAAACGTGCTCTCGTGCCGCAATACACGCAGTAGTTGAGGGTAGTACTGCCGGCTGACTCAACTGCTATTTAAGTCACGGAAAAAAGGTATGCTACTTCATCATTTTCCGAAAGAGAACAACGGAGAGCTATAGGCTGATTTCGGAGTAGACATAATTATTCTAAGAACGCGAACCACTTCAAAACGGCAGCCACGAGCGAGAGTTCGATGTTCCGTACAGCCCGCCGTTACAGTCTAAAGATGGAGAATGGCAACCTCCCGGTTTGTCGTCTGCTAGCGGAGTCGGGCGCGTGCCCTCTCTCTCGTTTTACCCCTCCGAACCCGCTCAATTTCCCGGATGTATGAAGAGGGCGCTGCAGTCGAACAAAATGGTGCCGCCCAGAGAGCGCTAAATGGAATGGTCTATACGTGATAGAGCGTGCACACGAGCTCAAGTCAAACAAGGCAGCGGTTCATGAGAAGAGTTTGAGGATATGGACGTTCGCCGAAGAACTTCTGAAGAAAATGCCACCCTGGAAAAAAGCACGAAGACACAACGCACCAGTTTGGCAGACTATGCACTGGTCGCGGAAATAAGGCCCTCCGAATTATTCATTAAATGCAAAATATTTCAACAAACAAAAAACTGTTTGGGCTCAAATCGGCTTCTGTGGACAATACGCCTGGTGCGGATTTTAGTCCGGAATTTACGGTACTCTTGTACATGTGCGGCTTAGTGTCTGTCATTCGTCTCACACAGTATATGCAGCATGTGCTTGAAATACGCGTAATGTAGCTTTTTCACGAGATTTGCAATGTGGCTCTTATTTCATTGGTTCGAATTACTGCTGACCGTAAATTTGAAAAGGAAGTTAGGTCACGCACATCAATATTCAATAGCAGGGGACCCAGCTGGCACTGCGAGTAATTCGAATGATTTTCATTTAGCGCAAGCTTGTTGACCCTCATGACGAGGCAGGGGATATCTTTTTCTTTTCGACGAGCCTCCTGATGGATACAGTTTTACCACGAGTAAGACTCTTGATTTCGATTAAACTGAGAGGAGTGCCATCCTTCACTACAACTCCGTCCGGGCTGTAACCGTGCCGTGGGATGCTAGGGTTTACAACAAGGCCAAACCTTTGTGGTGCGTTGCTTGTCCTCGCCTCGTACATCTCGACCCTAAGCGAAAAGTCGTTCAAAATCAGTGTACTAAAAGTGCACTGAAGTATACTAAAAGTATACTTTAAGTGTGGTCTTCGTACTGAATGTATACTTTAAGTGTACTTAAAGTGTACTTCCAGTAAAAATGGTGGTGGACTGAAAGTATACTCGACCGTACAAAACTAGTACATGTAGTAGAATCGTAGTGCCCGCGGTAAAAAGTAGTTCAAAATCAGTATACAGGAAGTGGACTTAAGCATACTAAAGGTCTACTTTGAATGCTTGCGGTCGGCGTACTCAAATTATAGTAACGGGTATATCAACACATTAAAAACGCGATAGATAGCCCGATGCCGTTTTCACAGGATATTCGTAACCTCGGCGGACATTAGATGAGTAAACAAGTGTCGCAGTACGTTGTCTAATTAAATTTTTTAATCGACAGTGTAATTGACCATGATGAATATCCAATTTTAAAGGGGCTATGCATAAACTCTCGCCCAACCAAAACAATTTGCGAAAAGGCGACGAGTTTTGGGTTATTCATAGCTCAAAGTCTGCCTTCCGTCGCCTGATCAAAAAACAGCGCTCTGGACAGAGCGCAGGATGTTATGCTTGCGTAGTTGCTTCAGACGCACCGTTTGAAGTATGATCCTGGAGCATTCACTAAAAGCTCGCTGTCAAAAGTGTGCAAGTTTGTTCATGCTGAATCCGACAGCACTTTATAAGGGTTGTAACTTCACTAGAAAATAAATAATGCATGGAACTCCAATATACGAAGTTCTCAGTAACACAAACACACATGCCATTAGCGACATTTCATGTCAAAACCGCAAAGTCACTCTCCATTTTCCCCGCCCCCGCCGCGCGTGCTTCTTGAATTGGGGGAAGAAAGTGAAAAATTTGATAAATAAATATCTGAAAGCCCCTTGCTGTTTCGTGAATAGTTTTGATTGGGTTACGCTCCAATAATGACTGCCTCTAAAACAACAATAGAAAAAAAGGTAATTTACGAATTTCAGTTAATTAATCAAAATGTTGCCACGGTTATCCACCCATGTAATGTCCGCTGAGTCGCACGACACACTGAAGACTGCATCAACGTGGCAGCAAGCCCCTTTTTTTTCTAAAAAACCTGTTGATTAAAAAATATCATCTGGTATACAGCTGACATAATGTGACGAAGGGATGCTTCATTTCTCATTTCACTGCAGACCACGTGGTCCAAAAGTTCCCCGGGGAAACGACCGGCACTGGCACTATCAGAGCATACTTACGTCGCAAATGCAGCATGAACTATAGCCCTAAAAAAAGCACAAATAAAAACGTTAGCTACATTGTACGCCACAGAAAGTAGCGTTATCTAACTTGTCAATAATTATTTTAGCTAGTCATTTCTACTATATCAATTGAAAAGTCTACTTTTATTGCAAAAATAGCTTTTTTCCCCCCTGAACTGTATTTGTTACCTTTATTGCAGAATAAAAGTTTACTGTAAAAACCTGTCAGCACTATTCTGAAGCTAGACGATCGAGGGCAATTGCACCAAGTGTTTGATGCTGCTGATGCAAAAGCATGCACATGTCTGTTTTCAAAATGCACCGCCACTTGCGTGCTGCCTCACAGGCTAGTAGACAAATAACGTTTGCAGGATGATCCAGTGTTTTTGTGATGCAGGTCTCAGCTCACTATACGCTGTTTCAGATATCTGCATCTACTGCAAGCAAAAGGGGAGGAGGCAAAGGAAACCACGGCTAATAACGGAGACATAAGATGCTCCACCTTGCATAGTCACATGCAGCGCAAATAAACTTCTGAACCGCATAAGCGAAGTGGTGTTATGAATCGAAGCTCGCTCTGAAATTGGCTGGAGAAATCGACGTCTTCATATGACAACCTCCAGCTTTCACCGAAAGTGTTTCATTGTGTAGATTTATCTTGCAAAACTCTAAGACATCTCAATTAACGTGAAAAGAACGTGACAATTTCAACAACGAACACGCCAACACAGTGGATCGAGAGTTCCACGCTGTAAAAGATCGACGTAAATTTTACGCGTCTTTCCCTCGGCAAAAAAAAAAAAAAAAATCGGGCACGCTCATTGTTTACGAAATACGAGGTTGCCCTCATTATTTATTGGTCGCGAGAGCCGAGCCTTCCAGAAAAGCCGAGATCCCAGGAGTGCAAGCATGCGCAGATGAATCAGAATAGCCTTCGCGACGAAGGAGAAATTGCTTGATATAGTTTCGGTTTTACACTGAGAAAAGCCTAAAGTTTAGATAAAACCTAAGATTGACTAAATTTTTGTTAATTGTTTACAAAATTGATATAGTGACATTATTATCATTAATATATATTGATTTGCTTAGTTTTGTATTAAAAAAAAACAAAGAACAAAAAAATCGACTTTTGAAAACTGCGCGTGACCATCGCTATTGCAATCAGCTTCCCTTCGGCCGCTGGCGCCGTTGGAGGCTTCGAGCATCGCTCCCTTTTTACGTTTTAGCCGTTTTAGAGGATATTTTAGATATCTTAGTTTCGAATACCGTGTTCACGAATAGCAAGCGATTACTGAGAGCTGGGAGACGGTGCGTCTTACCAACGCAAGTAAGTGGCAGACAGTCATGGCCGACTGGTGCAAGCCCCGGTGAGGAAGTTTCGTTTGTTTATGCGTAGTGCGCCGCTGTTTTACCGTGTGCTTGCTAAGCTATGCTTGATTCTAACTATGCTCTACCCGGTGTTATTTCGTCATTTGAAAAGAGCGTATCTTCAAAATGTATGGCTCTCTCCGCAGAGTGAGAAAGATTCACGTGCGGCGGAACCGAGGGCGAGCCGAGGGCCTGTTGGTGGCGCCGTCCTACGACGCTCGCCCGACGACGCTTTTACGGGGCGTTCTAGTGCAGTCTGACGGCAGATCAAGCAATCACAGGTCATGCTAGTTCTGACGTGTGGTCCTAACAGCCTCTCGCCAACGATTTGTTTCATAAAACGGGAGCGAGAAAAACGTTACAAGAGCGAGCAGCATGATTTCTTGCCTGTGCTGATGCCTGTGCCGTAGAGACGCGCGGTCTCTTTGCGTATGCCGAAGCGGCACGCTTGCCAAGTTCACGATTGCGTGATGTAAATAAAGTGAGTTTGGATGTCACGTTTGTTAGTGGTGGCGAAAGCCGCAACAAAAAGCAGAGCAGTTAGAGAAAGCAGAAACGTGAAAAAATTAGAAAAGGACCTGAATATTTGATAAAGTTGAAAGACTACCAACGTACCAACTCGCCCAGTTATTCTTTGTCAAAGAATAATAGACGATACTAAATACTTTAACTAAATGCCAGCTTTTAAGTGGTTGTTACAAATTTGTAATTGATGCAGTACAGCCCTACGCTGCTCTAGTGCTTTTATGATATCAGGCAATGTGTAGTATAGTTCATAGCAACCATTTATGTACGACTCATTATATTGAATCTTCCCTCTAAAAGCTCAAGCTTATATAAAAAAATGTGCAAATCATAAATGAAGCCGCACCACTGCATGTGTAATAGCATGTGACTTGTATGTATGTTCTCAGCAAAAGAAAAGGATGCATTCAAAAGGGGGCGATCATTTTGTGTCCTCTGTGTTAGAGCTTCTTTCAGGTACACGCAAAATGTGGGTGTCTACGTCTAAAAGAGTGGAATTGACTTCTCCCGCAGGGCTGCAGGCCTGACCCAGTTTGGCTAGCAGGTTGCAACGTATGGGAACCTGCAGGGAACTGCATCACAAGAGTAAAAGTGACGTCCGCCCACTGATCTCTATTATGGGTGGCTGAATGATGCGTCGAGCAGACAGGTATGAAGCCACCCGAAGTGAGCGGCCTGTCCTGATAGCGAGTGCTTGACAGGCTTTTCGATTCTCCCAAGTGCTGGTTCGAGCAACGTTCAGGCGCTGGGTTTTTTCTTGTCATCACAAGAGAGCCTGCCTGTTGCGGAGTAACAGTGCATGCGGACCCGAGTAGTCTCCTGGGAAACCATTCAATGTGAAAATTTTGAGATTCTATTTTATCAAAAAGTGCATATGTCCCACGTTCAAATGTCTTATTCTTGGGATTTCATCCGGAAATAATCTCTGCAGCGCACTGGCACATGCGGAGAAGCGCACTGAACAAAGCGAATCCATCGCAATGGTGACTTTGCGAGCGCTTTGAAAGGTTTGAATGGCATAAACGACTTTATTTTCGCGAGCTCAATATTTCATACATTTTATGAAGTGTTAGTGTTGGGAATACTTTGCAGGTACAAATTTCACAATCAGGAGTAATGTTCAATGCATTCGTATCCGTGGGGTACTTTTTTGAAGGACCAATTTTAAGCAATCTCGATGAACTCGCAAAACCTAAGCCTTCGCAAACCTTTAGTAGTTTACAGTAGTACAATAGACCTTTTACTAAATTCCCAAGCGCCAGGGAGCATCCTCCGAGTGTAATTACACGCGCTGCACGTGCTGGCGTCAGCAGTAGTAGTTTTTCTAAAGCAAATGTCTAAAACAAATGGCATTTGCATGCGCGCTTGTCAACGCTTTATTTTGGTGTTTTACTTCGAATATTCTATACGGGGAAGGCGAGCGCGTGTGGCGCGTGTCCATACATTCCCATCATTCTCCTTAATGCTTGGGTAATTTAGCAATAGGTCTATTACTCTTGAAACCAATATTGAATACCGTAATATACTAAACTTCTAAAATAAAATGTTAATATTAGTACAACCCTGAAAATGGCCATTCTCGAATGTTTTCGTTGTGGCCTTCATTAATTCATATGTGCTTAAAATGTAGCAGCTGCAACCTTGAATCTGGAAAAGGCTATTGTTAGTCACACATTTTCTTTATGGTGCCTACGATTTTAGGTAATAAATGTTGTGCTCTGCAATGAACACTATTACCTGTAGCGGAGCCCTGGGCATGCAAAGAAGTCACACCACCAATGTCTGACATATCAGGCTTTCAAAAATGCTATTGTCCGACTTTCCTCACCCTTCTGTCAGGATGAAGTGGTTACTATCTTGCCTTCCTCACATAGTGGTCCTTTGAGCGAGTTATGTGGTGTTATATCATAAGGCGGCATAGGGTCATTTTCTCGTCCCTTTTTACGCAGGATGTAATGGCACACCATCATCACAAAGGAGAGTGTACAGTGAGGCAGGCTCGGAAACTTGAATAAAGTGATAAGTAGGATTTCAGTTTCTGTCTTATCAATTATGTGAAGAACACTGATCATAATGTTTGTATGCTACACATACATACTTTCAGTTGAAAAATGCAATGCATCTTTTCTTAATGGCTTTTCTCACACAGTTTTAGAAGACGCTGGTACGTCATTTTTATGAGGAGTGTTTAAAAATAGAGCTGCCAAAGATTTCCTCGTAATTTTCACGTACATAGCCGCAAATCAAAATGACAACTCTCCTAGTCAATGTTGGAAAACGGCAGTACATTATTTTTATGAGGGAAGATTTGAAAATGATTCGATTGTCATTTTCACGTCTATACTCGCAACCTAAAAACGCGGTGCATCTTTTTTTTTTTGACAACTTTTCCGACATAATTTTATAACATGATTGTACGTCATTTTGACGAGAAATGTTTGGAAATAGAGCTGCCAAGACTTTCCTCTGAAATTTCCTGACTCAATTTTAAGAGTGCATCTCCCGATAATGACACCTCTGCATTATCATCAATTAAGTATTGTCAACGGTGTTTCTTAACATTTCACGAGAATGGAGCTGTGTGTCATCAAATTTCACAATTTGGAATCCAGCCGTTCAAAGAAACACCTTTGAAAAGTCAGCTTTTTAAATGCAGGCGCCGATTTTTCTGGCCAATTTTAGACCGTTCTTTCCATTCAGAACGCCCGACATACACGGCGTCCCAGATAACTTAAACCAAACTTAAAAAACACCGGAGCGCTCTGCAGGAGTGAAATCAACTGTCATTAGCAAGCGTCTTGCTTAAGTGCACAGATTTGTTTAATGCACCTGGTTATCTAAATAACTAAGATTAATCAGCTAACCTCTCAAATATTCTTTTGAGGGCCAAGATGTCAATTTTAAAGTTGCAGGTCGCATTGAGAAACACCCAATTAAAGTGTTTGCAACATAATACGCTTTCGTGCTTTCTTCCGGCCTTCAAAGAGCGCTCAGAAAAAGGAGCATGCAAAGTGCACCTTGTTGAAAATAGTTTAATGGGGTGTTTCTTAATGCGCTCTACAACTCTCCAATGCACACCTCGGCATTTAAACGAAGATTTCAAAAGTTAGCTCGTTAGTCTTAATTAAATAACTAGGCACACTAAAACAAATTGCGCGCACTTTCGCAAGAGACTTGCTAACAGCGTACAGTTGGTTTCACGCCCGCAGAACGCCCCGGTTTCTTTTTAAAGTTTGGTCCAAGTTATCTTGGACACCCCGTCTATATGTACTAGTAGTGTACATTTAGTGCACGAAAAGCATACATGTAGTGTACTATATGTACACTTATATTACGCTAGATGTGCACTCGAGGTGCACTTATGATATACTACATATGCACTTGTGCTGTACTAAAAGTATACTATTTTGTTTCATAAAAGTGTGAAACTAGTACGAGTTCAGTATATACTCTAAGTTCACTATTAGTTTACATTCAGTATACTGATTTCGACCGACTTTTCGCTTAGGGGAGTGCTGCAGGCTCCGACGCCTTCCCATAGGCTGTCGCCTCTTTACCCATCCTTTTACGCCCTGGTACAAGTTTTTCTATCTTAAACTTTCAATCTGCCTCATCCAACGGCTCGAATATCAACAGCTTAGAGCAGATGCTCCCCGTTATGCGCAACTTTCTTTCGGAAAGCCACCGTGTGTTATCTTGCAGCACCGTGGCTTGACACAGCTGAATAGCTGCTTGCTTCGTGACTGCAAAATCTGAATCAGAGATTAGTCTTTGCTCAGGAGTCAGAAAGTTTATCGAGAATGCAAGTAACCATAATTTTGAATCTGACACCGTGACTTCGTAGAAACATTCCATCTCAATGTAGTCTACCACTCCGGAGCAGGGTGTGATATGATCGTTCAAGTCAATCATTTTCTTGTCAGTGATGACTGCTGCAGTTTCACAATTTTCGGCCCCTCTTCCCTTAAAGGAGTCATGAAACGCTTTTCCAACTTTTTCCTGTTTAGCTTTTCTCCTCAACTCATAAATCGCGCATTCTACCAAACAGTTCAAGAAGACGGAAAGAGGGGACTCCCCTCCTGCTCAGAATCTCGTTTATGTACCCGGGCACAGCCATTGTCCCCTAGAAGATTAGCCTGTCGCTCAAAATTCAGACAAAAGTTGCTTTCCCCACCCCGTTCACCCCGAAGCTTACTATGCTGTGGAAGCTACGTGCTGGTTGGGCCAGCCACACTTTAGCCACGTGATCACGCTCTCTCGCGCATACCCAAGCGCAGAGAATGAGGTCAGGTGATGGAAGGGAGGCGGCTGATTGGTCCGGCAAGCGCGTAGCTTCTACCAAAATGTCAGCTTAGGGGTGAAGGGATTAAGTGAGGTCCGGTGCCGTGTGACGTGCGTTTGGGCCCGGTGACGCGCTGTGGGGTCCGCGGATGTATCAATTGTGAAAAGGCAGGGGGCTTACGAAGGGAAGGAGGTACGAAATAGTCGGCGGTGTTTTCAAATTTTCGTACCGAAAGTAAGTCTTTTGACTTTCTACCTTTTTTCTTTTGGCCCACTGAACGATGCACTATTAGTAAAGTTCCAATATAAATTGATTTATTCCAGCCCAAAATTCGTTTCATGGGCCCTTTAATAGAAAGTGCTAACGCCAACTGGGGTGTTGTATCGATTAGTTCGAGTCGTACTTTCTCTTGCAGATTATCGGAAAGGGAATGTTGCTTCTGATGATTCACATGGAAGAGCTCGGAAAGCTTCCTGGGCTAGTAGAGCTCAACAGTCTGATGCCTTCCCCAACACTGCGCCAAGTCTGTTGAGGACAGCTCCTCTAAGTTATCGATACCAGTCCTAGAAAGAGAAAGACGTCAAATTATTAACTTTCATTTGTTTATTATGACACAAAGTAAGATCACAGTTGCATTATTATAATCACCATGCTCGCCACATCAGAGAAGGTCGTGAATAAATTATTGTGAAACTAATTAAGTTGCCTGCCTTCTATAACTACAAAAGTTAAATACCTGTTGATGAACGGCAATGCAGCCACAGCTTGCTTGCAGGTACCTGAAAAGCCTGCCTTACAAGAGCATTTTGCCTCAACGAAAAGTGGGTGAATACGTAATCAAGGATATATTTTGGTTTACTTCGCGTAGTTTGAGTTCCTTACCATGTCAGGCATTATGCAATATAGCTAATTATTTTCGAAGCAAGTTACAGCAAATTTTAGGAATGTGGAAGTAATGCTTACAATTTTTTTTTTCTTTTCGAAAGGTTGACGTCGATTGTATAAGTTTCGCTTTGGCCTCAATTGTCTGGACACTTATGGCAATTAATTTGGCGCCAGCGTCGTCGCTGGACACGATGCTACAACACATGATATGTTTAGCATTCAGCACGGCCTCGCCTTCCACAAGACATCATCGGTGATGTCGTGCCTCGCGTTCATCATTTTGGTCTCCGATATATGCTAAAATGTCAACCAAATCAACAGTTGACGGCGGAGCCATGTCTTTTGGAAAAGGCGGGAAATGTTAACGCTCTTTGCCACTTTTGACTTTTTTTTTTTCTATTGACAAAATTACTTTGTTTTCTTTCAAGAGCTCAACTTTAATTGTTACGACTTGAATTAGGAGCATCAATATATACTAATTACATGTACCTACACACATATACTTCCTAAGAGGCCGACCAATACTGCATGATAACGAAACAAAACCTTCGATATGGCCACACGTTTTCTACTACCCTCTACTGACGGAGAGATGCAACTCAGCATTTAGAGCAGTAGCATCCTGGCTACCGCCTTAAGAATCTGAAGCTTGTATAATAGAGCACTACCTTTTTGAGAATATCTATACTGAGGTTTCTATAAAGCGGGTACAAAAAATATATACACATCATGCAGTTTTCAAAACTTGCGCAACACCCCTGCCATCTAGCGGTCTGTTTCAGTAAACTTCTCCGCGCGCGAAAATAGGGATTTACGCGCTTTCGCAGATTCTTATTTTAGAGAGAAGCGTGAAGAATGGCGAAAGTAAAGTTTAGGAGCCACAAGATGTGCTCCGTGCCACACTGTGACAACCAGGCTGTGAAAGAAATATAAACCTTCACTCCTTCCCTTTGGACGTCCGCTTGAAGAAGGTTTGGCAAACTAAGTTGCGGATCGGCAAGCCGATCCCACCATCCATTTTACGTGTGCAGCCGCCATTTCACCCGCTCCGACTTTTCCTGGAGCATTCTTGGTTAGTAATGCCAGTTCAACACACTTGTCAGTCTAACAAATATGAGGACACAACAGCAGGATATAGCTACCACTTCTCATAAATACGAAGGCTTGATATACTATACCCTTGTCACTATGCGCCTAGGGAGTGTTGACATTGAGGTTGAGCCGGATAGTTTGTCCAGTGATTAAGACCGCCTGGTTAGCAAACTACACTCAAGAAAGGTGTAAGCATTAGTCAGTGTTCAATATTATATCCAATGGTTGGTGGCTCTCTTATGATACACATCATGATAATCTTGATTTCATTTAGTTCGAACTTTGGGAAGTGGTTGGCGGCTCTTTTATGATATACATCATGACAGTCGTGATTTCATTTAGTGTTAACTTCGGGAAGTATCAAACAATTATTTAACTATTTTAGCGGTTCAGCCACTACAGGAAAGACGGCTTAAAAAAGAGCTGTCCCTTAATAAGTGTGCTTGCCGGTACGAACACATGAGGGCAGCGATTGCGCTTCTCAGCTAAGAGCACAGGAGGCCAAATCGAGGAGGGCTGCAACACGACAGGATATACCTCGTGAGTCTTTGCAATCAGTATATATATATATATATATATATATATATATATATATATATATATATATATATATATTATATAGTGCGTTCACCTTCAGGTTTCGCTGAAACACCAATGTAGTTCCATGTCAGCAGTTGAGACATTTTGTCTCTAACGTGTAGAACTTGCTACGAATACACCACCACATACCCCCATTATCCAGCGACTGCAGTACTCCAGAAGTGGAGACCGGTGCAAAGGCTACACCTGAAGACTTGGAAGCAGCAAAAATGCTGCTTGCGTTGCAGTTGACCAGACCTTTTTAAGCGCCCTTAGCTGAGGGGAAGTAACCCAAGACAAGGCAGTGGAGGTAAACACTTCTACTGCCCCACTGCAAAACCAGACGTTGTCCGACCTGCTCACCACTCACCCGTCTGTCAGTGCCTACGCTGGCGTGGAGTTAATGGTTTCACTCAATGCCACTTGTAAGGCGTCCCGAGAAAATTCGTTTGCAAACGTCTGAGCTCACTATGAGAGAAAAGGTGATCCTCGTACTTGCAAAATTGAAGACAAATTTAAGTTTCACATGCTTAGTCATCAATTTCCAAATCAGCGAAGCATCCACCAGTCGATACAACCCCACCACACAGAGTCAAATCATGAAAGCAGCCTTGCCATGGTCAAGCATATACAAGGTCATCAGTTCCTTACCCAGATGTTTTCGAAACTTTGCAAACGTAAGAGCCGTCCTTGATGGCACGGAGATTGAAATCAAAAAGCAGCATGCCTGGCCTGTAGAATATGAACATACTTATTTATTTATTAATTTATTTATTTATTTACAATTACCCTCAAGGCCCTAAGGAGCATTATAGAGGGGAGTGGTTGGTTAGTACAGTTCTAAATTTCGCGTTATCGGTGATGGTCACGATGTCATCGGGAAGGCCATTCCAGTCCACAATAGCTTCTTGTATGACCGAATGTTGATGGGCTGCTGAAGTGGTCTTGGGACGGGCGATCTTGCATGAATGATCCACTGTTGCAGAAATATAGCTGGGCGGGCTGAGGAGAGACTGTCGTAATGGTTCAGAATAGTAAATTTTATGAAGAAGGCAAAGACGGGAAATTCTGCGGCGAACGGAAAGGTCAGGAAGAGTTAATTGAGATTTCATTGCAGTGACACTAGAAAAGCGAGAGTAATCAGAAAGAATAAATCGATCAGCAAGATTTTGACCAGATTCGATTGCGTTGGTTAGAAAAGCCTGATGGGGGTGCCATATAGCTGAAGCATACTCTAGTTTAGGGCAAACAAGAGTGACGTAAAGGAGACATTTGAGGTTAGAATGAGCAGACTTGACATTGCGACGGATATAGCCAAGTGAACGGTTTCCAGAGGATATTGTCTTTTCTACATGAACATTCCAGGACATATTAGTGGTTAGATGGATGCCAAGATACTTGTACTGTGCAGCAGTCTGAAGGGCAATGCCGTTGAGTGCTAAAGAGTTTAAGGGCTGGGAGGAGGAACGTGTGAAGCAGAGGTGCATGCATTTGTTAATATTGAGAGACATTTGCCATGTGCGGCACCATTCAGCAATTTTGTTAATGTCGTTCTGGAGTGCAATATGGTCGTCTGGGTATTTTATTAGTCTATAAACAACACAGTCATCAGCGAAAAGACGAACAGAGGACGAGAGGTGAAGAGGGAGATCATTAATGTAGATTAAAAAGAGTAAGGGCCCAAGCACAGTTCCCTGTAGAACACCGGAAGAAACGGGAGAGAAAGAGGAGGGCGTGCTGTTAGCGAAAACGAATTGAGAGCGATGAGTAAGGAATGATTCAATCCATTGAAGAACAGGAGGGTCCAGTTTTAGCGAACTAAGTTTAAAGAGAAGGCGATTATGTGGAACTTTATTAAAAGCTTTGGCGAAATCAAGAAAAACAGCGTTAGTTTGATAACCAGTGTCAAGATTTTTAAACAGGTCGTTAGTGAGAAAAAGTAGCTGGGTCTCACAAGACAGGTGTTTCCGGAAGCCATGCTGCGCGTTAGTGGAGAAGTTGCAGGAATCCAGGAAGTTAATCAGGTGCTTGTAGATGACACGCTCGAGGATCTTGCAGGAGATGCAGGTGAGTGATATTGGCCGATAATTTAGTGGAGATGTTTTACTGCCGGACTTGTGGACCGGAATGACCTTACCAATTTTCCAGTCGGAAGGTAACACACCTGTATGCAGGGACTGCTGAAATATCTTTTTGAGGTAAAGGCCGGTTGCAAATTTAGTGTTACTTAGAACCTTCGCATTAATACCGTCTATGCCACATGATGAAGACATTTTGAGGGGTTCTATCATGCTGATTACACCTTGAAAGTCTATAATAATAGGTTTCATTGGAAAATAATTTTTTGTAACAAGCGGAATTCCAGTAATGGGTGTAGAAACGGCGAAAGCATCAGAAAATACCCTGTTTAGAATATTTGCACATTCACTATTCAATATGTTATCACCAGAGCTATTGACTAGATTGATTTCTGAATGTGTTTTTTCATTAACAAAGCTCCAAAATGTTTTAGGGATGTTTAGTAACACATTAGGTAGAGTGTGCTGAAAGAATGTGCGCTTACACTCTCTCAACATACTTTTATATTCAGAAGAGCAAGTGGCATGCTTAGACCAAGCATCTGGTGTATTTGTTTTTTAGCGTTCCTAAAAGTTTTTTCTTTTTGTTAGATACACGACGAAGGGAATTATTGTACCATGGTTTAGACGCGGTAGTTCGAATTGTTGCGCACGGTATGTATTTTCAATAAGTTCAAACAATTTTGTCTTAAAAGCTTGCAAATTTTCATCAGCGTTATGGCAGTCGAAGGTTTCATTAAAAGAAACAAAATAGTCGGAGAGCTCGGAGTTCATCATGTCATAGTTTCCCTTGTGGTACAAACGTATCTTTTTAGAAATGCACGTCGACTTTGATGGTTTGATATCAAGAAAACAATGAAGAGCCTTGTGGTCGCTAATGCCATCTACTGGAGATAAATCCTTAACTAGAAAAGGATCAATGACAAGTGCCAAATCCAGAATATTTGAACTATTTTCAGTGATCCTTGTAAGGAAGGAAACTAACTGGGTGAGGTTAAAAGAAAAACACAAGTCTATAAAATCGCGGTACACACTTGATCCCTCGAAACAACTTGTAGTCTGAGCATTCCATTCTATAGACCAACACGCGGCCCTGACGTCACGCAGCTGCGGTGGCGCTGTCGACGGCACTGCGCATGCGCAGAGGCCTCACTTCACCCGAACTCGGTTTCTGTGCAAGCGCAGTGCCCACACCTGGTGTGGGCAAACGCGGGCTTGTTTGTAAACAGCGTGTCCGTCTATAGCAGGAAAATTAAAATCACCAAAAAAAAATAGGTTTGTTGGTATGACTCAGTGACCACAAAGACAGTTCATCACGAATGCAAGTTACTAAATTCGGGGGAAGCGTCGGGAGGACGGTAACATGTGCCAATCAAAAAGGACCCAAAACAACAACTTAAAGAAACCCAAACAATCTCGAGAGCACTCTAAGACAAAACCTTCTGACTTGTGCTTCTTCTGTCTACAGCGATAAGGACTCCACCACCTCGACGGCTTGCTCTGTCATGTCAATAAATATTGAAATAGGAATGGTCTGGCATTATTTCACTATCATCGACGTCAGAGTGAAGCCACGTTTCTGATAGCCCAACAACGTTAGCATCACATGAGGTAATATTAGACGACAGATCATCACGCTTGGGCATTACGCTACGTGCGTTAGCATAAAAAAACACTGATTAAACTTTCGGAACCCGCGATATCAGTAGCACTCCCCGCGTCCCCTAATCTCAACATTTCTATTACGGTTTCTGTCTGGGCATCATATATGAATGTCTTAGTGCCAATGTGAAGCTTTCCTAGCCGAAGCTCTAAAGGTAAAGACTGACTTTTGGCAAAAGTAACAAGGTTTTGGCGCGCGATCCGTGTATTTTCACAAAAGTCTTCTGAAATAGAAAATAAGCTGCCCTTGAGGCGAGAGCCATTTTGTAGTAACTGACTTTTAGTTTTGAAAGACGAAAAACACGTTATTATGGGTCGCTTTTTCCCTTCTTGAAATGTGCCAATCCTATGCGCACGCTCAATGTCAGAAGTTTGTAAAGTAATACCAAGGTTCTCTTCGGCAAATTTGAGTACTTTTTGTTCAGATATCGCCCATGACTCTCCTCGGACGTCGGTTATGCCGCGAAAAAGCAAATTGCAGCGGCGGGATCGGTTCTCCAGATCGTTACTCCGAGATAGCAATGACGCTGTAGCCGTGGCTTGATCAGCGAGTGCACTCCAAATGCTAGTTACCTCGGCTCTAGTCTCGGAAAGAGTTTCAAGCTCAGCCTGAATTGCTGTATTTTCGTTTTAATGGCAGAACGTGAGCCCTCCAACTGGGCCTGCTTCTCAAGAAGAGTTTTGGCATCGCACCTAATCGAGTTCTGACCTTCTTCAAGTTTAGAAGAATTGGCCTCAATCTTTTTTACAATGGCAAGAATTTCATCCAGTTAGGGTTGTTTCTTAGTATCTGGGCCTGAATTGGATTCAACATCGCCAGAGAGTTGCAACAGCGCACAAATCAAGCTCAAGGAGTCGCATATTATGCAGCAAAGCACACTTGGGCACGGGAGCACTAGGAGACACAGGTTGCTAGATTTCTTAGAATACAAGGAAAAGCGTTTACACACCTGCAACAAGTGGAACATAGTGGGGTCAGGCGTGGCATTCGCAAGAAAGCTCCCGTGCCCACTGACGCGACGACGGCCGACGCTCTGTATTTGTAGACAGGCGACTGCGCAGCCCGATGACGACACATTCGCTTCAGGGTTAGTGACGGTGCGGAAATGCAGACGGCTTGTGCACAGCAGCGGCGGTGGAAACAGCTCCCGTGGATAACTTGGTGGCTTAACGATGACAGGGCCAAGATCCGTGGTGTTGCTGACGGCAGTCGAAGGAAAGATGCAGCCTAAGATGACGCATGCGAGCGGGAGCTGCAACAAGTGGAACATAGTGGGGTCAGGCGTGGCATTCGCAAGAAAGCTCCCGTGCCCACTAACGCGACGACGGCCGGCGCTCAGTATTTGTAGGCAGGCCACTGCGCAGCCCGATGACGACACATCCGCTGCAGGGTTAGTGACGGTGCGGAAATGCAGATGGCTTGTGCACAGCAGCGGCGGTGGAAACAGCTCCCGTGGATAACTTGGTGGCGTAACAATGACAGGGCCAAGATCCGTGGTGTTGCTGACGGCAGTCGAAGGAAAGATGCAGCCTAAGATGACGCATGCGAGCGGGAGCTGCAACAAGTGGAACATAGTGGGGTCAGGCGTGGCATTCGCAAGAAAGCTCCCGTGCCCACTAACGCGACGACGGCCGGCGCTCAGTATTTGTATGCAGGCCACTGCGCAGCCCGATGACGACAGATCCGCTGCAGGGTTAGTGACGGTGCGGAAATGCAGATGGCTTGTGCACAGCAGCGGCGGTGCAAACAGCTCCAGTGGATAACTTGGTGGCGTAACGATGACAGGGCCAAGATCCGTGGTGTTGCTGACGGCAGTCGAAGGAAAGATGCAGCCTAAGATGACGCATGCGAGCGGGAGCTGCAACAAGTGGAACATAGTGGGGTCAGGCGTGGCATTCGCAAGAAAGCTTCCGTGCCCACTAACGCGACGACGGCCGGCGCTCAGTATTTGTAGGCAGGCCACTGCGCAGCCCGATGACGACACATCCGCTGCAGGGTTAGTGACGGTGCGGAAGAGCAGATGGCTTGTGCACAGCAGCGGCGGTGGAAACAGCTCCCGTGGATAACTTTGTGGCGTAACGATGACAGGGCCAAGATCCGTGGTGTTGCTGACGGCAGTCGAAGGAAAGATGCAGCCGAAGATGACGCATGCGAGCGGGAGCTGCAAGAAGTGGAACATAGTGGGGTCAGGCGTGGAATTCGCAAGAGAGCTCCCGTGCCCACTCACACTACGAGGGAAGTAAACACGGCAAAATTTCCAGTTGGTGTTTCTCCCGCATGGCTGATCACCTTCTTGAGTGATGGGTTCGGCGGGAAATCATCAGATAAGTCAAAAGTGCTAAAGTCGAACAACTTAGAAAAGCTTGATTCGTTTACTGATTACGTCATGGTTGATAAAGATTTATACATAGAGGACGAATGTAACAAGTTATAGACAGAAATTTTCCAGCATCCCTACTTGCGCAATAGACGTCAATTCTCTGCAGAAGACGCCACAAGGGCGACAAGCATCGTTCGTGCACTGTTTCCTGTGGAACGTGTCATCGCTCGCTTAAAAATATACCGCATGCTTAGGGGCCTAAGCATGCGGTATAATGCATGCGGCATATAACACTAGAGCCGGGTTCGGATAACGTGATGACAGTTGCAGCAGGCGTTGTGAACTTATCCTGCCCCATACTGGCTAAAGACAAGTTCTAATAATGCTCTACTGCTTCTTTTAACCCCTTACCGCACGATTTATAAAATTATCCTCGCATAGTACATGAAGGCAATGGTTTTTACTCAAGCTTTGCGCCGATATAAATATGAAACATCTTCACTTGCAATCACTATTCACTGCGTTATTTCGACTTGGTTTTAGTTTGGAGTTTGCCGTGCATGTGGGTTTCCCTAGTCAAACGCTATTGCAAGCGCCATGAATTTCGTGACAAATATTTACCTCATGTTATGTTTGTTCCAAACACAAAACGAAACCCTTTTTTGGGAGAATCTACAATTGAAATAAGTTTTTGAAAAAGTTTAGGGATATTTAAATATAAAACCTATACAAAGCCACTTTTTGTCAAAATCAAAATGTCAGGCAGTAAAGGAATAAACCCGGTACAAATACTGTGGTGGACTTCCCTGACCCCGCGACTCTGTCAGACTTGTCTAAAATTTATATTTAACCTTCATATAACTAGTGTGTGCAAGCTCTGTAAACAACAGCGTATACTTGCATGACAGAGACCGAAAATCCTTAAACCAATGCCATCTGTCATGCTTCTAATACTCAGTGTATGGGTTTGTGTATGAAAACCTATTTTGCCCTAAATAAAGAAATGTTTAAAATGACAGGTGTCTTCTGCTGATTCATATATATTCCAATTTACAATGCAAAGGCAAAAAGAAATCCATTGTCTACATCAAGCACTTAGCCAGTGATCGAAATTTGGGGGTGAGTATACTCACAACTACTGCATCGGTTACCAGCGAAAAATATGGGGTTTCCTTGATGTTCTATTTTTTATTTTTTTTGTGTATGTACAGCACACCAATAAAGGGTCTGTACTTCCTTGTCCACCAAAACAAGAACACGAGCACGCGCAAAATAAGAGCATCGCGAAAAATATCATAGACAGCTTCGTCCTGCTATGCACCAACAATGTCAAAATAGACCCACTGAAATCGTTTGTCTATCAACAGTTCAGAATTTCGCGGCAACTGAAGTTGAAGTCTATTGCTACCTACATTGCGCAGTCATCTGTAAAATAACAAGCATGCAGTCACGCTGTGACTGCTAACATAATTTTATGCTGCTGTGCAGGAGATCGCAGTTTAAGGAAACCGATAAGTACACTCACGCTCGGTAACGGGAATGAGCCTTCAGCTGCAAACAGCTCTTTAAGAATCGCAAATCATGCGCATGCTTGGCGGCAGCATGTAATGTGTTTTTTGCAAACGTCGTCGCTGGAGTGTGACCTGCAAAGAATACCAGAAGACACTTTGCGAACTGAAACAGCGAATATCGAAGGAAGTTGTACTTACCTTGCGATCGTAACCCATGTTGAACTACGGTACAGCATCGAACTTGGAGTGCGCTCCAGTCACGAAATGTTGTGAGCACACTCGAGAATTTGGCGAATGCTAAATTTGTGTTTGTCTATTAAAGCAAACAACAGCCACCGAAGGTCCTGGTAATGCGGGAAGCCATAGAACTTGAAAATATTGCAGCCGAACTCGCCATGCCGGATTTCAAGCGCGTTACAGAGATTCCCCGATAATATTGTACGCTTTCGCTGGTTGTTCGCGCAACCTACAATCGAGCAATGGTAGTCTGATAAACGGGTGGAGGTTTTCATTGGATCCAGGAGCTTTAATTAAATTTAGGAGAGCAAAAACGAAGAGAAAATGCAGGCGAAGCAAGCGGCCGTCGGGCATCGCACATATTAAAGGCGCCAATCCGGGGATTCTTCTCGTTGCGCAAAGTTCAACGAGGAGGAAAGAGGACCGGTAATTCTTTCCCTATTCTCTCTCGCCCTCTGTTAGTGAAACGGTCTATATTGCAATAAGTATATATAGCTTTTTTTTAAATTTAAGGATGAATTCTGAGGTTGTTTTCATTTTACTGAATGAAGCTAAGGACTCTAAGCCCTCCAAACATATTGCAATTTTGCGTTGACTAATGTTTTTATGAATATAAAACAGAGAAACATTCAGGAAAAAATTGGGGAACCACGCACTATTTTTATAATCATTATAATCATTAAATATAATCATGCGCTAGGCCACGCTTGAATATATTTTTAGACTTTCTATGATAATTATTGCAGAGTGGCGTGTTGCGATGCTTGGTCCCATTAAAAAAAAAAAAAAAAGGATCCCGTATGGTTGTCATTTTTGATTTTCAAGGATACCCAGTGTGACGACGACGTTAGGTTTACGCCTTGAAATGAATCTAACAGTCCTCCTTAGCGTGCATGTAGGCGTAGACCTCTGTGCGTGGAGAATTCGAGATTCTAGACAAGTAGGTGTTTTTAGGGTACGTTAAAATACAACGTTAACAATTATTTCACACAACACTGATTCCGGTCTCCTACTCATATAACAACAGACTATCAGAAAAGCGCGTACCGGGTTAGGGGTCGATTAGGGGGAAGGTCTCGCTAAATAATCAAAGAAGTGTCGTATGCCTCGTTTTCGCGTCAGCGTGTGCCTGTAGCCGCTCCCTATAAACTTTGACCTGTGCTCCCACAAATCAATAATAGGCAGCCCATGTAGCAAGGACAATGAACGTTTCCTGTATACATCAATCAGTGTTGAAAAAGGGCAATCACAAAAGGCACCTCTTTTGTGGTGTGTCTATTCCCCGTTTTTCACCACAACGCAAAGCGAAGATCCCGGGAGTATAGACAAAAAAAGGAACAATTATCGTACTGCTCTAATAACGATAATAAAAGTCTCACAAGCAATGGCGAATGAAGAGCCCAAAGGCAGGCCTACTACAGCTGAAAAAAAGCTTTTGTATGTTGCCTTACAGAGCTTCCCGTCAAAAGCGAGTGGCATATGTACGTGTTTTCTACTGATGTAAAACTAAAAACGCAAGCGAGGTTTCACTTTACCGTGTAATTCACGACATAAATGGATTTTAAAATCAATTTCTAATTCATGAGGTTTTTACGAGTCAGTAAATTACGTTCATTTGATTCCAGTTCTGCTTAGTCATAACTACAATGGGGCTCTACAGACCTTCCGCGAGGCCAGTGGATTGTTTTACATTGTGCCTCGTTGAGCTGGCCATGGATCGCAGAATATAACTGATTTTGGTAGCTGGTATGTGTAAGAAAACAAACAGTTCTTATAAGTGTGTTTTTTTCTTTTTTTGATTCTCCAAAAAAGTGACTGGCCTGGTAATATCATGCCCTCAAACCATCCGCGTTTCATCGGAGATGGAGATTGGCTGCATTGATAGCAAATGACGGTCATTGGTTTGGCAGGAGTAAATGGGACACAAAAGTTAACTTGATATTTAAAACAAGCTGGAGGAGCATGTCCAAACATGCCACAAACAGTAAGAAAAAATTAACTACAGTTTTGTGGTGGATTCGATCCCGTAAAACACTACGGCAAAAAAATATTGAAGGTTAATGTGTTAGACAACTTGACTGTAAAGAAGCACTTATATAGCAGCCACAAAAGGTTTCTATCAAACAATTAGCGCACTGAATGGAGTGCATGCACGCACCACTCGGTGTCATGTCTATGTGAAAAAGGTACAGTGCCTCAGATCGGATTTTTACCTGGAAAGTAACACAATAGGCAAACCAAATCACCACAAACTTGCACCGAGAGGCCACCTTTGTAACACCAGAGCTGCAACTGCACTCTGAAATTTACAACAGGATGAAAAAACGAAAAATCTTCATGAAGCTCATATTAAAATATTTGCAATTCGTGTTCTAGAGGTCAACGCAAAAACATGTATTTAAGAAAATAGGCATCAAATTAAGAATGAAAGCCACAGCCAGATGGAATCGCCAAAATGTATTTTCAGTATCTTTTTTTTTTTGCAACACGAAGTCCTTGATATCCATGTCCTGCGTTATCAGATATGGATTGCTACTTGTCAGCATCACCGAGGGAAAACAACTACGGTCTTTGCTACCTTACAGCTCAGCATTTTCAGCATGTGGAGATCGGACAGACACTTACTGACTTTTTTAATATTACTGAGTACAAAAGCCACTTTCTCCCACTTAACGGTTTTTAGACAATTGATAATTATGTGTAGAGTGGAACATATAAAAAATAGGAGCTTACGCTCCCAAACTAGCAAATATTAACAAGTACCACCAAAGACACAAAAAGAACTGACCACTAGCATGGAACGATGCTCCCGGAGTACATGCAAGCCCTTATGCCTGAAGAACAGGACGTCACATGTGTACAGATTTAAACTCAACAGTTGGATTGAAGTAAATCAGTGGTGATGCAGTGTTGAATGGTGGATGTGTGCTGATATATTTGGACATTTTGTTTTTAAGAGAAATTGTATTACTGTTGTCTGTTTGTGGTCACCTATCGATTTAATTTTTCAATTGATACCTGCCAAGGGGAGAAAGAAAATGAATGAAACCCCAAGCAAGGGGTGCGGTGGATGTATTTTTTCTGCCTTTGTTTAGTAGATACTGCGGACGTCCCAGCCTCAATCAGGGCTTTGAACAAGTGTTGTGGTAACTGACCTTATTATCGTGCAAACATTTTTTAAGGGCTATGCCATTTCAATGTTCAGCCTCGTAACACTACGACAAACAATTATGTGCAAAAGTCGTGTTAAAAAAGTTAAATTCTCTGGGCTTTTTTACGACGCTGAACAGCACACCGGTGCTGACACTCAGAACCAATGTGAGCAGCATTGTGGGTCTCCCCTTTGTGAGAAATGCATATGTTGCAGCCATAAACTGCAAAACAAAATGTGTTTGTTATTTATTAAATGCATAATGAACCAAAAATCCTTGTATACTGATTTAAAACTTGCTGAATTCGGGTTTCACTTATTGTTGAAGATAAAATATAAGGTGATTGAGGTTCAATAATATAACTCCCCTTTATGAGCTACAATTCGCTTGTTCTGATACTTATATACTACAAGATTGTAGCTTACACCTAAAGCAAGGATTGACTCCGTGAGTGTTAAGCTCTTCGTGTCAGCATATGTTAAAACTATTTCGCCAAAAAGTTGAACTTTGTTTTATTACCTGCATTTAATTAAATAACAATATCGGATACTAAGCGCAATGTTTAGAGGGAGGGTCGGGTGTATTGTCGTTCACCTTCATGATTCACCATTAAGGCAATGTATTCAAGACATCGGCACTTGTTCTCTCCAATGTGCAATATTCATTTTCGCCATTTTCAGTGTGCACGAGGAGGAAGCAAAAGTAAAAATACTTTCAAAGTGTCCGCTAACCAGTGTAAGTTTACGAGAACGGAAAGACATGACACTGTGAAGTAAAAACATAATTTATTTTATGTTTTTTTTTCTTTTTTCATTCGTGTTTCTTGTGAAAGTCATTTTGAGTCCTTGTTTAAAACCACCGAGAGCTGAACCTAAAGAAAGAAAGAAATCTCTAGTTCGATGAACCATTTACACTCCTTTGAGTTATGACTATAAACGGCATTGTTCCAACGCGCATTATGTGATCACTGCTGACATACCAGGGTTGGGCAGAAATACTCGAAAATGTATTTGGAAATACAAATACTGGGATACATTAAAATAGTAGCCAAAATACTGATACTAAAATACATCTGTAAAAATGTATCGCGATACGTATCGGAAATACATTTTAAATAGAGGCAAAAAGTATTTGGAAATACAAATACAGGAATACATTTTAGGGAGGGCAGAAATACAAATACAGAAATACTGATACTGCAATACATTTTTCACATTTGTTAAAGACGCCAACTGAGATGAAGCTTGAAGTGGAAGTTTTTGATCCCCAAATTACTTTCCCGTATACAGGCTTGGCACTTTGCCTTGAAGGTAGTGGTTTCGGGCGACGAGGAATCTTCAATGGGGTCAAAAAAAAACGTTCCATCAAGGACTGATCGCCGTCCCTTCCCTGACATTCTGTCTGCCTGACGAGGAATGCGAAAAGACTTTGACTTCTAAATAAATTATGTCACCCTGATTCCCATCAAAACATCACCACGCCCCTCTCCGATTAGGATGTTTCTGCCAACATAAATCACATGACGTAACGGTGGAATGAACTGGTATTCTTTATCTGCATTTGTGGCCTTGAACATGAAACTTTACCACGCTGCTGTTTGAAAGTACAATACGTACTTCCGTTGTAGGTTACATCGTTGAAGATCATGCATTTGGAATTTTCGAGAATAGTGGACCACCTGAAGCATCCTGGAACACGCGTCTCATTTTCTGTTACGGTTGAAAAAACGATACGATGGCATCCCTGTTGTGAACGTCCTTCCTGCAAACCCTCCGCCACCGACGCATGGATTGCGGTCATCAAGTTTCGCTTAGCCTCACCCAAACGGAGACCTCGTGGATTGCGACCTGATATTGCCGACACAGGTGCGAGCTCTCCGAGAAACAGCGCGCTCGAGACGAGTAGCAGGTGAACGAAAGATAGGTCGGCACAGCGAGGCCACGTCTGGCCTCCTTCCTGGGTTTCGGATCCCCAGAGCAGTGGGTCACGTTCACGTTTTCTGATGACGTATCCTTGAGCCATGCAGTATTACGGGCGCAGCCGCAGACGCATTCGAATCACGGTGATTCGAATATGTGTGAACTTCACTGCGTGAGTCATCCTACTATTTCAAGTCAACCACCGCCAGGCTCGTGCTGCAACGGACTGGGTGTGACTCAGCTTTGCCGGCTGGGTATACTGCGCACGCTAAGGCAAGAGATATACTTATAAGCGGACATTGAATGCCAGCAAACAATGACTCAAGAAATTCCTACCTGAGGACCTGCGGCAGAAGATGCTCTGACTCCACTCTTGGCACGCCACCTGGTTGGAGTCCCCGACTATGCAACACTTCTCAGAAGAGAGAGGAGGACGCATAGAAAAATATTTTGGAGAATCGGAAGGAACCTTGGTCAGCATAGAAACAATGCCCCAGCATCTCTCAACCCTGATGCCCTAAGAAATAAAAAACAAAATGCGTTCGGACTTTTTTTTTTTGTGGGGGGGGGGGGGGGGAGAGTATTTCTCAAGAAATGTAACGAAATACATTTGATCCTGATTGTATCGCGATACAAACAAACATTCCAAAATGTATTTCGATACAGGAATACAGATACTGGTGAAAAAAATGTATCGCGAAACAGAAATACTGATACGAAATGATTTCTAAAGTACTATCGCGATACATTTGTATCGCGATTGTGCCCAACCCTGTGACATACCCACGTTAACGACTGACATTAGCGGATTCAATTTGAAGAGCTTCTCCGACCGACAGAAGATCTCGCACCTGAAGGCAGGTCAACCTATGTGATGCAGGTGTGGTGAAGCAGAGCTCTGTCTCACGTAAACAAACCATTGCAAAGTAATGTTTTGAAGCAAGGGTGTGAGTAGAATTGCTTTTTTGCGTTGGAATTGTTGTTCCTACATCTTCTTAGCAATATCTTACTACTTTCGTAGATAAAACGAAAATAGCCAGGCTCGTTACACTATCATAACTTCGTGTAAATAATGTGACGTGCGGCGATTCATTTTGCGTGGATGCCGTAGAATGGCCACAAAAGCTTGATTTACATGATGAGGTTCTGATCGCTATTTTTAGTGGCGACGTCGCTCGGGCTTTAAATGCGTGGACGGTACCTGCGATGCTCGACATTGATACTGAAAGTCGCTAGCACGAACATATCTAGTGAACCAGGCATAACAAGTCGGTGATGACATCTGGTAACAATGATTAACATCTGCCTATATATACTGTTTACACCGATCCTATTTTCCCCAAACAACCCTTAAACTTAAACATTTTGAGAACTTCACTTACTTCTTATCTCAAGTACCGTGTCAACGATCGGTGCACGGGTCACTTCTGTTTGGAGGAGCAGACGACAGTTTGAGCAAGCAGACAAATTTGGAAGAGCAGACGACAGTTTTATCGTGGAGTCCCACTAAGCGTGGTCCGCAGGACGTCCGGACAACGACGGTGTTCCCGCGTTCATTTTCGAACAAAAGAACTAAAACTGATGACCACAAGTATCCATGAATTCAACCCAAAGTGCTTCCCGTACAAGCAATCGTAGTGCGACGGCGTCTGGTTTTCGCTTTTTACGGAGCCACTCCGAATTCTCGGACGAACCAGACCGGCAGAAAACACATGAAAACTGATATTCCCACCTTCCCTGCTCTTCTGGTACAACTCCAGTCACGTCGTTTTTCAAAAAAAGGCAGGTCTTTTTCTGGTTACTTGCAAAACAACACAGGTATGTCCGTCCCATATAGCGATATACGCAAACACTTCGAGACCGAAAGTGCGCCCGAAGAGCCACCATTGTAGCGATAAGTAGCAGAGTTAGGTTGGTGCGTATTTGTGCTCGAAATGTCTCAGGGAAACTGCATTTCCGCACAGGTCAAGTTACATCAGGCCACGGGACGTCGATTCCCCGTTGAAGTTAGAGGGGCAAGACAATTAACGTTTCGTTCAGGTAACGTCAATTTCCCAATCATATTTAGCGGGAAAACGTAAATTATCTATTCAGCTGCCCCCCTATATTTAGCGGAGAAACTAATTTAGTGTCTCAGTTACAAATCGTGAATTTCACCGCTAACTTAATTGGGAAAACGGAATCGAAGTCTAATTCACGTGCCGACAATTTACCCAAGGTGTCTAGGTTACGTAAATTTAGGTCACGTAACGCCAATGTTCTTGCTAAATATAGCGGAAAACGCAAAAACCGACGGACGGACGGGCGGACCAAAGTTTGGGATTGGGGGTTGCGTTAAAAAGCATTCATGCTTTTAAAAACAGTCACCAACACAAAACACAACAGAAACTAACGCGCATAAAATTACCGAAGACTACAGGACACAGTCCCATTCTGCGCTCTATATACACTCTAAATAAAGAAACAAAGATAAATTCAGAGCGAAAAAATCACCCGTGGATTAGTAAGATGTACTACATAATTTTGTTTCGCGCCTGCCCAGTTCTTCTGCACTTGTCTCGTGGTTTACATACTTTTTATGAAGACATTTGCGTGAATTGAAACAATTGATTATTTAATGAATGGCGGGTGAGCGAGCGTCGATAGTTCCAAAATTGTTCGAGCTTTGCAAATCATTTTTTTTTGTGTTGAAAAACGAAATAATCAAAGCATAAAACAAGTAGTCAAATGAAAAGAAAAAAAATGCGCTCAATAAAGGGGAACAGATTACTCAAACAGTGTCAGAATTAGAGACAAAGTGACGATAGGCAAGAAACATATAAGAGGTCAACGTTTATTTAAGATATCTTCTTTTTAATGCATTGAATGAAAAGGTTTTAGACCTTGCTGGCCTTTGTTTCGCTTCTATATGGTCCTTGAAAGGCTGATGCTGTTCTTCGAATTAATTTTTTTTGAATATTCATTAGCTAGTCTTCAGAATATCTTCTTTTTGTAATAAAACCATACCAGGAATAAAATGTACTAGCATATGAATTAAACATAATCAGGACGTAGTTATTCAAAATATATATGTTGGCCTGGATAAAGAACACGGCACATTTAATATGTATTGAGTATAAATGTATTCCAAGGGGACGGTCGTTCTGCCTGCGAATGTCAGAGGAAACCATTATCTGATTCAGCTGTTTCCCTTTGCTTCTTTATCTTTATTAAACATTTCCTTTCATAGAATATGTGATTGTGTTTGAACATTCAAATTTAAAATACACAAATGTTTTCCATTTGCTTCTGCCAACAATAAAAGCTGCCCGAAGCCGCCTTGACATCCTGCACTCATAAGTAGGGCTGAAGTTTTTATGACTGCAAGTATCGGTTCAAAACGACTTGTTGTCTTTGTTCTCAAAGAGCCTGGTCCTTTACACTGTGTACTGTGATTTGTTCGGGGGAACGGAATATTGCATCTACTAAAATAGGCGTCCATTTCTAGAGCGGCATTATACAAATGTCAATGCTTTTATGTGAGCAAATAAAAGCAGCGCAAACTTCTTATTTGTTTCGAATGCATTAAATGCGTCGTATGTAGACACCTCTCCACCGTAGAATTCTGTTACACTTTAGTCGCATAGTGAGCATTTTTTTGTCTTGTCAGAAGCGCTCTGCAGTTTTATTTGCTGGTGGTAGTAGCCCTGCAACAATTTCACATGTGGTGTTTTCAAGGCGAATAGTTTAAAATTCAGCAAAAAATGCTGACTTCTTGGAAAAATAAATGAAATGAAACTAAATTAAATTGTTTTTATGAAGCTAAAATCTGCCTTCTAAAAAAAAATCTACTCATAGCACAAAATTAAAAAAAATACGTTTGTTGAAGCTACGAGGTCTGTTAAAAGGTGTTGACTCTCATTGTTGTGAAAAACGTTTTGTGCTGTTAATTTAATTTATATTGGTAATGACGAGGAGGAAGCGATGGACAGCATGTATTGTTGTCTAACAGTTTTAATACTACAGAACAAATATACAGAGTTCGGTTGCGGGGACGGTTCAACTTTTTAAAATAAAATACGAAAATTTAGAGCAATAACAGGATGCCTTTTTCCATCAATGAAAAATAAGTTTTTGGGTGTTCTTTTTTTCATTTATTTGGTATATGAATATTTTAAATATTTAGAACCCTAGGTTTTTCACCATATTGTCACGAATGACAAATGATGAGGCGAAGAATAACTGAAGAAACTAAACCTTTAATGAGGTGAACTTGTGCCCAAAACAAAAATAAAAGTAAGGTAGCGTCGCAGGCGTCGATGTCGGCGAAGCAGCAGGATCGATCGCTGGAGCGAGACTGACTCCGCTTGCCTTGCGGAGTCCCTTATGTACCCTCGTGGGTTTCTGGACCATTCGTCGTAGAACTTTCGGTGCGTAGAATATTCGGAACTCGATCAGACGAGAATGTTCTCGAACTTACGAGAAGGCCAAATAGAAAGAATGAATAGAAGGACAGTCTTCTGACTGGAATCGAACCTACACCTTCTTCGCGAATGTCAAGCGCGGTAACCACTCGGTCACGCACGCTTTTTTTTCTTTATTGCCTGCTTTAACATATGTACAACGGGATATATATACAAGGAGGGGTTAAAAACACGTCAGCCGTAACTTGGCTGCCATGGCGTCCTAAAATTCATTCAGACACACCAAATCATCAAGAATTGGCAACCGATCCGGCTGTTCGGGCTGTGCCCGGAACACTTCGCGCATGCCGGCAACACTCTCAATAAAATATTCACGCACCGGGCGGACTGTTTTGTCAGCGTGATTGACGCCTACTCTCGTTTTCCATAGACTGTAAAGCCCGAGTAGTAGTATCATATCATAAGGTTGTGGCGTTCGACTTCCGCCGTCCGCCGCAGCTGATCAACCAGACGACTCGTTCCTTGGGGTCAAACAGGGTTTATTACCATGACGCTCAGGTTTCCAGCTCTGGCCAACCGCTCAGGGCAACTCTGCTCTCGGCCACACAGGCCATCCCTTTTAAGCCCGTGGGCACCGGGAACCGCCCCCCCCCCCCGCAAGTCGCCGGCTGGCCGCCGTGTGGCGGGCCGAGCGCCCCACAAGGTAAACCATTTACATTATCTATTGATAAAAAATGAAAGCCGTTTACTACTCCCCGTAACGCCGAATTGGAGCGCAGCTCTTGAGGAGGAGGAGGAGGGAAGGGTACTCAGGGGAGGGTATACCCCTCCTTCTCCTCCTCCCCTCATCCTTCAATCTCCACCGGGGGGGGGGGGGGTCACGTGACCTCGGGGGGGGGGGGGGGGGGGGTCCGCGCGGTGCATGTCACAACATGCACCGCGCGGTTACGTCGACGCCGACGGCGACGATGAAGCCGCTCAAGTCGGAAACGGGCCCCTAAGAGCTGCGCTCTAAAAAGCGTATACCTCTGGCGGTGATCGGGAAATTCTTTTTGAGTGAGCGCTGGAGTATATCCCACAAAAACACAGCGTCCCAGCAGTAAATAAACACGTGTTCTACAGTTTCTGGCTGCTTACATGAAAGACAATGCGTTGACCATGGTACAAAAATGCCTTTTTCCTCTAACCATGGTTTTACTGGCAGGACGCCACAGTGAAGTTTAAAAAAAAAGCATTTGGCTTTAGGCTTCACCGGCATTTTCTTTACTCTTTTTAAACCATCTAGGCCAGGACCTTCAGAGTATAGGGAACGATAAAGCGGTATAGGCAGCAGAACATCAACCAAATCTCGATACAATTTTTTCTGTGACACGGCACTAAGGTAGTCTAAAGAAAACCGGACCTTCAAGATTTGAAAGGAAAGTAACACCTCTCTCAAATACCCTCGCACTGCAGCACCTGTCCCAGTGAATGAAGAAACAATAAACTCTGACAAAACGTTTTGCTGACGCACTTAAACAACTGTGCGTAAAAAGTCATCCCTTTGATTGCGTAAAAACATGAAGCGTGAAACAATCTGACGTATGAACAATTGGGACAATCCCAGACCACCACTTCGCACCGACCTAAATAAATTCGTTTGAGCACAAGGCTCCCAATTCGAAGACCAAATAAAAACGGCATACACCCTATGCAGCTTCTGTACGTTCATACGTGACATGCACAGCACTTGCAATATATACCAGACTTTAGATATTAAAAAAAGGTTGCACACGGTCGAACGCGCGAACATGGATAAATCCCTGCCCCTCCACCCTTCCGCCTTTAATCTAACATTCTCGGTCTCTTCGTTCCAATAATTTTTGGTGTCCTGATAATGTTCCAAAGGCACTCCGAGATACTTCGTTGGCAAAGTCTCCCACCTAACATTCATGAACACTTCTGGCTTACTTGACCAATCACCATGCCAGAAACCGACGCATTTATCAAAGTTCACCACGCCACCAGTTTGCGAACAAAAAGACGAAACCACATTTATCGCTTCACGTACGCTATCTTGATCGACACAAATAACAGCGACGTCATCCGCGTAGGAAAGTACCTTTACCTCACTTGACTGCAGTTTATAACCACGAATATTACTATTCTGAATAAGCTTTAAACAAAAAGACTCTAAGTAAAGCGCAAAGAGTAATGGCGAAAGCGGGCAACCTTGCCACTCGGCCACGCACGCGCTCGCTCGCCGACGCGCGTGGCATCACTCCCCCCTTAAAAGCGTATCGTCTCGATGAGACGTGCCGGAAAACAAAAACAGCAAAAACAAAAAAAAATAATGTCAAACTGCGTAGACTTGTGCAGCACAATCCTATCGAGCGTATTTCAAAACACAATTCACAGTCCTATCGATCGTAGTACGGCTTGAGTCGCACGACCTGGACGACTCTTGGTCGTGGAGGGCGGCGTGATGAAGTCCGTGTTCCGTCGGGCATCACCTCGTAGTTCAGATCCCCGAGTCGACGAAGCACTTTGTAGGTTCCAAAGAAGCGTTTTCGGGAGTTTCTCGCTGAAACCGCAGCGGCGAATCGGTGTCCACACCCACACCCTGTCTCCGGGCTGGAAGTGTACGTCCCGACGACGAAGGTTGTAGCGGCCAGTGTCGACACGTTGTTGGGCTTCAATCCGAAGTCTGGCGAGCTGACGGACTTCTTCTGCCCGTTGGGCAACCACCTGGGCGTCGTCGCTTCCATCGACAGCCGGTTCATATTGTAACATAGCGCCCAGCATTGTCATTACTTTGCGCCCATGCACCAGTTGAAAGGGTGTTACTCCGGTGGTATCTTGTACGGCCGGACTGTAGGCAAATGTGACGTACGGCAACACCTCGTCCCATGTCTTGTGTTCCACTTCGACGTACATGAAGATCATGTCGGCGATGGTCTTGTTTAGGCGTTCCGTCAGCTCATTAGTCTGAGGATGGTACGCTGTGGTTGGCCGGTGGTTGGTGTTGCTAAGACGGAGGATCACATGTATCAGGTGGGCCATTAACGATGATCCACGGTCTCTGACGAGGACTTCGGGGGCGCCGTGTCGGAGGACAATGGACTCGATAAAAAAAGCTTGGCGACTTCAACAGCCGTTTCTGATGGAAGGGCTTTCGTCTTGGCGTGCCGTGTGAGATAATTGGTTGCGACGATTATCCATCGGTTTCCATGCGTCGAGGGTGGGAATGGTGCCAGTAAATCCATCCCGATACGCTCGAAAGGGGCCGGTGGTGGCGCAATAGGCTGAAGAAGTCCTGCCGGTCTCGTCGGTAGTTTCTTCCGTCGTTGACACTCGTGGCAAGAGCGGGTGTAGTGGTGGAGTGTCTTCACAAGCTTGGGCCAGTAGTACGTTTCGCGTATCCTGGCAAGAGTCCTGCTGTAGCCAAGGTGTCCCGCTGGCGGGTCATTGTGGCAGGCTTGACATATTTCCTCTCGAAGACTGGAAGGGATCACAAACAGCCACGCCGTGTTGTTGTCACTGAAGTTCTCCTTGTAGAGCACACCTTGTCGGATGAAGAAGGTGGGCAGTGTTCGTACGAAAAGGCGGGGAACGGGGCATCCTTGTCCCCCTAAGTGCTCGATGAGTGCTCGCAGCTCAGGGTCATCTCGTTGAAGCGCTGCCATGTCGCTGACATTCAGGGCGCCGAAGAAACACTCATCGTCGTCGTCTTTGGTGCAGGCAGAACCGACCTTGACTGGGGCACTTGACAGGCAGTCGGCGTCACTATGCTTCCGGTCGGACTTGTACACCACGGTCATGTCGAACTCCTGCAGCCGTAGGCTCCACCGGGCGAGGTGTCCGGAGGGGTCCTTCATATTCCCGAGCCAGCAGAGCGAGTGGTGGTCTGTGACCACGCGAAAAGGACTCCCGTACAAATATGGGCGAAACTTTATTATTACCCAGACATGATTTGGAAAACAGCTCAGGAAACACGGACTACGAAGAGGAACAAACACGACAGGACAATGCTGTGACAGGACAATGTTGTTCCTTTTCGTAGTCCGTGTTTTCTTAGCTGTTTTCCCCATCATGTATAACGTCGACCAACTGGCCCAGTTCTCCACCTTATTACAGTTTATTACCCAGACGACAGCGAGGCACTCCTTTCACTCGTTGAGTAGTTCCTCTCCACGTTAGACAGCGTCCGACTTGCGATGCGATGACTCGCTCTGCCCCATCCTGCATTTGGACTAGTACAGCCCCCAGTCCGGTGTTACTGCCGTTGGTGTGGATCTCTGTTTCTGCAAAATGGTCGAAATGGCCAAGAATCGGGGGTGTCGAGAGTCTTCGTTTGAGCCCGTCGAATGACCACTGGTGTTCTTCTGTTCACTCGAACTCTACGGCGTCCTTCGTAAGGTGCGTCAGCGGTGCGTACAGCTTGGCGAAGTCTCGAACAAGGCGCCTGTAGTAGGCACAGAGTCCGAGAAATCTTCTCATGGTCTTCTTGTCAGACGGCGGAGTAAATGCAGCTACGGCACGGGTCGTTTCGGAATCAAGGAGAACGCCTTTGTTGTTCACGACGGTGCCAAGGAACTTTAGTTCCCCGTAGTCAAATCCACACTTTGCTGGCTTGAGTGACAGGCCGGCGTTCTTGATGGCTTGAAGCACGGCTCGAAGTCTTCTCAGGTGCTCGTCGAAGTCTCGTGAGAATACCACGACATCGTCCAGGTAGACGAGGCAGCTCTGCCATTCCAGACCTGCCAGCATGGTGTCCATGACACGCTGGAAGGTGGCTGGTGCTGTACAAAGTCCGAACGGCATCACTTAGAACTCGTAAAGTCCGTCGGGAGTGACGAAGGCAGTTTTCTCTCGGTCCCGTTCGTCGACTTCAATCTGCCAGTTGCCACTCTTCAGGTCCACAAAAAATATTGGGAGTGGCGCAGTCGGTCTAGCGTATCGTCGCTGCGGGGGAGCGGATAGACGTCCTTCTTAGTCACAGCATTCAGTCTACGATAGCCTACGCAGAACCTCAAGGTTCCGTCCTTCTTTTTCACAAGGAAGACACGCACGCCCACGGACTTCTTGAGTGTTGAATAATGTCGTCGTTGAGCATTTCCTGGACTTGATCTTGAATCACCTTCCTTTCCTTTAAAGAGGCTCTGTACGGCGACTGGTGGACAGGGAGCACGTCGCCGTCGAAAACAATGCGATGTTTCGCCATCGGTGTTTGGCGAACTTTCGAAGACGTGGCAAGACAGTCACTGTATTCGGTGAGGAGATCAACCAGCTGCCGGCGCTTAGGAGCCGGGAGCTCGGGGTCGATGTCGAGCTGCGGCGGCGACGTGCTCTTCTGCTGGATTGACGAGTTTTTTTCGGCAATTGTGGTTACCACGGCTGGCGCCTGAAGCTCCTTGACGTGGACCACGGTGGTGCCCTCCGTTAGGTGCTGCGGCTCCTCTCGAAAGTTTGGCACGAGAACAGTTGTACGTCCTTCTTGGATATCCGTGACGCCTCGTGCGATGGCAATTCCTTTTTCAAGAAGCAGTTGGACGCTGCCTTCCAGAAGAGCTTCACCGTGCATGGCTGCGTTGGTTACGACGGTTACGAAAACACTCGACGCAGCGGCAGGTTCACATGGTTGGCAATTACTCGAATTGCGGTTGACGTCGTGTTGGTCTCCACCGGTGGCAGAAGAGGCTTTCGCAGCGTCAACTGGTTTGCCTTGAGTTCGATGACGGCGCCATACTCGCAAATGAAGTTCATTCCGAGGATAACGTCCCTCGAACAGTCTTGCAGAACGACGAACTTGACAGGGCAAGTCTCACCGTGGATCTCGACGCGAGCAGTCTGACTCCCGACTGGTGTGATGAGGTTCCCACCGGCGGTTCGTATTTGTGGGCCTTCCCACGGCGTTGTCACTTTTCGCAGACGGCGAGAGAGCCTCCCACTCAAGACTGAGTAGTCTGCTCCGCTGTCCACGAGTGCTGATGCGTCCTGGCTGTCGATAATAACGCTTAGGTTGTTGGACACCGAAGCAGGAGCGTCGTTGCAATGCGCAGCGTTGGGAGATTTGGAGCGCTCCGTCGTTCTTGGAGGCTCTTTACTTCGTTCGTCTTCGGCAACGCCCCCTCCGGGCGTTGCCGCACCTAGTTTTCCCGGCGACGCAGGGGAGACAGGCTCTCTCGGCGGGGTCGTGGCGCTGGAGACGCAGAACGTCTGGGCGACGGCGAGCGGGATTTACGGCGGAGAGGCGATGCTGAAGATGGCGAACGTCGAAGGTACTCCTTGATGTCGTGAGGGCGTTCGCCATATCTCCAACGTGGGTCGTTCGGCTGAAACCCACGCAGCCAACAGTCGGCGGTAGGGGCATCCACGATAGTTGTTGTTGGCTTCTCCGCAGTGGTAGCAGAGCGGGCGTCGGTCAGCCGTTCGCCACAGGTCGGTCTTTCTTGAAGCAGATGGTTCTCGGCGTACATGCGTCCGATATTCCTGGCGTCGGGGACACTGCGGCTCGGGAGGCTCACATCGGGGGCCCCTATGTACGGGCGCGTGCCTGGTGGCGTTCGTCGGACCATTGCGGCGTCACTAAGAGTGGGCTCCTCTGGTGCTGCTACGGTGACAGGAGTCTCCGGCTGGAAGGCTCAGTGAACCTCCTCTCGCACGACTTCGGCGAGTGAGAGAGAAGACTGGCGATCTGCAGCAGGTAGCATCTTGCGGAGCTCTTCCCGGACGATATCCCGGACGATCTCCCTGAGGCTGTCGACACCGCTGGTATTTGGGTCCAGTAGGGAAGCTGCGACGGTTGGAACAGTAGGCGCGCCGGCGGGTTGGTGGTAGTGGCTTGCTCGGGCCGTCAGTGCGCGCTCGATGTTGGTGGCTTCACTCACAAAAGCATCGACGGTCGTCGGGGGATTGCGAACCAGGCCTCCAAAAATGTCTGCCTTGACGCCTCGCATCAGGATTCGATGTTTCTTTTCCTCGGCGGCCTCCGGGTCGGCTCGGGCACTTAGACGCAGGACTTCCCCAACAAAGCTTGTCAGGCTATTGTTGGGGCCTTGCACCCTCGTTTGAAGCATGTCCTCTGCTCAATGGCGACGATGGTGGTTAATGAATGTCCGCTTAAGTTCGGCGACGCAGGACTCCCATGTAGTGAAGGAGGCTTCGTGTTTTTCAAACCAGTGCCTCGCAGGGCCTTCAAGCCAGAAGTAAAGGATGTGGAGGCATTGCTCAGTCGTCCATCCGTTGTGTTGGGCTACACGTTTGTAGTGCCGCAGCCAGTCTTCGAATTCCTCGTGGACCTCCCCGTGAAAAGGCGTTGGAGTCCGGGGTGCGACGGGCAGGATGATGACGGGCGGGGTGGTCATGGTCGAGATCTTCTTCTCCTTCCGGTTCTCGGGCAAGAGACCCAATTCGAGACACTGACCTCTGGTACGACGGCTTCTTCGGGCTTCGGCTTCTTCAGCGAAGGTAGCCTTCCGGGGTTGAGCACGTCACTTGGCCGGGATGTCTTCGGAGGGCCACGCTTAACGGGCATAGAATGCAATACCCCGCACCTCCACCAAAATGTCACGAATGACAAATGATGAGGCGAAGAACTAAACGTTTAATGAGGCGAACTTGTGGCCAAAACAAAATAAAAGTAAGGTAGTGTCGCAGGCGTCGATGTCGGCGAAGCAGCAGGATCGATCGCTGGAGCGAGACTGACGCCGCTCGCCTTTCGGAGTCCCTTATGTACCCTCGTGGGTTTCTGGATCATTCGGCGTAGAACTTTCGGTGCATTGAATATTCGGAACTCGATTAGACGAGAATGTTCTCGAACTTACGAGAAGGCCAAATTGAAAGGATAAATGAAAGGACAGTCCGCTGACTGAAATCGAACCTAAACATTACGCTCGAAAGTCAAGCGCGGTAACCACTCGGCCACGCACGCGCTTTCTCGCCGACACGCGTGGCAATATTCAACACTGTTTGAAAATCTCGCTTCGTACATTTACAAGGCTTTAATAAGAAAACGTTTATCCAAATAAAACAAACAAAAACAGCCTTTTTTAAATAGTTCGCGATTGAACGACACGCTTTATTTTTTCAATATTTTGTTCAATACTGGAGTCACATATATCTTATGTTATCATGCGTCTTTTTAATGCCGGATGTGTTTCTATCCAGGCGGCTTATAGTGAGAAGTTAATTCAAAAATATCATTCGCAAAGTTTTGATTAGATTCTTCAGTGTTGTAGGAATATCAGAAACTCTAGAGAATACTATGAAACCTTCGCTGGAGACAGCAATCATCTGTTTTCATCATCTATTATGATAGTATTGTTTTGTTTTGAGTGTCCGAAAATAGCGAGGTTTTTTTTTTCAATTCGGTGCACAAGTGAGAACCATTAAAAATATCGTGAGCAAAACAAACTAGAAAAAACGTCAAGAACCAAAGGTACACTCAATTAAAGTTGCCACAAACCCATCCATTTTATCCTGAATATAGTGAAATCGCCTAATAAATCAAATATTGAAGTATTCAAGACATTAAAAAGTGATACATGCACGTTAAATGTGCGGCAAATAAACGGCACGAACATAAAAGACAATGATTTCTATTTGAGGGAAATGGGGCACGAATAGTTACGTGTTGTGTCCCTTTTTTCCTGCTTTCAGCAGTCTCAAGGTATTTTCATGGAGGAATTGTCATGAGCTCCCTTGTTCCAGTATTTTATATATTTACTGGCTTGTACACAAATTTCATATCACGATCTGCTCTTCTATCATATAACATCATCAGGGAAACGTAATAAAAAGAATATAGCGAAGATATCGACCTCCAAAAAAGTGGTAAATTGAACACTGAGAATTAGCCATTCTGGACAACACACACCTTTGTTGCCTCAATTTGAAGTAATGAAATTCAAGCAACTGACCAGGATTCTAACCTTGATGTTACTAAGGCAATGAATAAATGTAGTACGATTGACACCGCATTCGTGAATTGTTTTGTAATAAGAAATGTAATGCCCAAAAGTATTTTCACAATCCCATCATTAAAAAAAAAAAAAAACACTTGAGAGGCAAGCGTCAGTGGACAATCTATACCTACGCCAATGTCGTTTTCAACAGATGCACGTTTGATTAGCGCTTTATCCTCCCAGAGCCAAATCATACTGTAATACTTGGTGACGTCATCATATCGTCAAGAAATGTTTTTATACCGGATTGAATATTAACATTCTGGTTGGACAACATTCGACTATCCCAGATACTTTTCGCTGAAGGATTTCACAGTTGTTAAAAGCGCACATTCATAAAAGCTTAAAATATTCTGCGAACATTAACAGTTGCGCTTTTTCTACCTATAAAGCTATGTGAGTGACAAATATTAAGAACAATAGAAGACCAAGAATTGATCCTCGGGGGGCACCGGAAGTAGAAAAGAAAATGTTTGAATAGCTGTTCTGTATGCGAACTCTACTTGAGTGAGAATATATGTATGTTTGGAACCAGTTACAGAAGTTCTACAGAAATAATAATCAATAATTTGTGAAACAACAGCATATGGCTTTCCTTGTCGGAAGCATTTAACATATTGAAATGTACAGATTCTACTTGTCCTTTATTTGTACCAACATGAGCCGAGAAGTTCCAAAACGAGCTTAGGCTTGTTTCAACAGACTGTCACTTTTAACATTCGTGCTGTTAACTAACCAACTTCAGGCATAAATACAAATTAATTTCGTTATAAATAACTTGCTTGAAAGCTTAGAAAACCACACAATGAAGGGGTCGCGTGGTAGTTACTCGTAATAAGAGCATACCCTCCGAGGTGTTCTTCTTTTACGTACACATCGCGACACTGTTAGCTCGAACACGACATCGGCGCATTTTCGTATTTTACTTCTAACTAGTATTAGCGGGCACGAAATGTTATCGCTTAGATTATAGAACTAAATGAGCTCTTTCCGTAGCAATAATATCTTAGATGACATTTCTTCGTTTCAAAGAGAAAAACTGGAAAAACCGGCGATCGCTTGTTCGCGCAAACAGTGTCGCGCTCTGTACCTAGGTATCACGACCGCCTTTTATAGCAACGGAAAAGCGCTGGTGCTGAGAGACAGATTAATGACGTGTTCCCGCATATATGCAAACAATTAAGGACATTCTTTGATGATAAATAATGAAATACAATCCACACGGCCACACAACTTTATTTTTATTTTTTCAAGTTGCATCTGTGATTTCACCGACATCTAGTTTTATAACACACAAAAAGACCTGGTAGTTTATTTCAACATCCTGGGCGGCATGATGTGGTGATCAGTTGTGTAGCAAGTAGCGGGATAACTTGCAAATATATTTACAACTTATAACTAAGACGAGATATCTAAACTTCTTAATTGCTTGGTGACGCATTCAAATACATTGGCACTTATCAAAAATGCACTGTCTTGCGAACTGCCAAAAGATTTTGGTCGCCGGCTTAAGCAACGTTCTACCAGGTCAAGGTGGAAATATTTATGCCTTGAATGTAGCTTTTTTGCAAGAGTGTGTTATATACTAAACTTGGTATACCATGTGGTAGAACTCGTTTGTTTTAAAGGTTAATAAAAATTGTCTTTCTTATGCAAATATATATTCAATTCTTTAGAAAAAAATATGAAGTTCTGTAAGTGCTTTGTGGCTCAACAATATTGGCGCGCGTGCAGCTGGCCAAGTAGGCAGCACGCCCATTGCCGAAACCCGGAGAGTTCACAAAGGAAGTCTGCAAAATGAAGAGCCAGCTGGAGCTTATCGGTATGAAGAGATACAAAGGAGCAGTGATAAGGGAGCAGGCCCAACGACTTTTGGTTGGGAGAGAACCCGACTAAGCATTCACTCAGTGACGAGAAGAATATGCTACGCAAAAAAGAAAAATAAAAGAAATATTGTATGGCGATGTGGCTACACGTGGCAAAAAGCTAATAAAACACGCATTCGTCGAACATTATCGCGATATGCTGGGAAAAAGACGTGTGTGGAAAAAGGTTTTGAAAGAAATTTTTTGCCAGTAACACCAGTTTAGATGACGATATTAAAGAATATCTAGAAGTACCAATTACAGCGGGAGAAATAGAGAGGGCGATTGACGAATTAACCCCAGGAAAGTCGCCCGGGCCCGATGGCTTGCAGCCTTTCACAAGGCATTCGGAAGTAAAATGACTGAGGCCCTTCACCGCGTGATAACGGAAGCGTTTGATAGAAAAGAGATGCCTCCGTTGTTTCGAAGGGCGCGTATTGTTTTAATACCAAAGTGTGATGATCCCGTCAAATTGTTGTCTGCGGGGTCTTATCGCCCTATAAGCCTCACTAATGTAGACTGTAAGATTTCTTATGAAAAATTTGGCAAAAATATTGCAGAGTGTAATAACAACCACCGTAGGACCTCATCAAACATACAGAATAAGGGACGATTAGTATTTAACGAACATTCAGGAAGCGAAAAGTATTTTAGAGTGCTGTGACGCATTGGCAGGTCGCGTGGCTATGTAACAGCTGGATTTAGAAAAGGCTTTTGATGGCGTCGAGCATCAAGTTTGTTTTCATATTTTAGACCATGTGAATGTTGGCTCTGTAGTGTGGGAAGATGTTAAAATGTCTGATGCGGAGTTTGTTACGAGCCTTATGGTAAATAAGGAAGTTAGCGAAAGTTTACAAATTTCGTCTCGGTCAGGCAAGGGTGCCCACTATCACCCTTGTTTCCCATTTATCTTGAAGCCTTTTGTTTAAAGCTACTTTGCAATAAAAAAAAAACCCGGTTTTAGGTTGTCGGCGAGAGAATTTAAAGTTTTGTCGTACGCAGATGACATCGCCGTTTTTTGCGACGACAAGGAATGCGTGCGCGAGGTTATTAAAGAGGCCACTTCGTTCTGTGAGTGTTCGGGGAGCGTCGTTAATTTGAGTAAGTGTTTAGACTTTTGGCACGGTAGCTGGGAAAGCACGAATGTCGTGTTTGAAAACATTCAGTGGACTGGTACACCGGCCAAATATTTTGGGGTGGCGCTTGAACACTATCGCGATAGAGCTAAGTACTGGGCGGAGGAAACCGAGCGAGTTCGTTTAAAAGCTATTAAGTGTGGGGGGGGGGGGGTCACGATCCTTCTATATTTGCTCGCTCAACTGTATGTAACCTGTTCATTGTAGCTAAACTCTGGTATGTGCTCCAGGTTTTGTGGATGTCGAGAGTTAGTGTGTAAAAGCTGCGTGGAGTGTTCGCGGTGTTTGTGTGGGGTTCGGGATGGGAACGTTCCAGCCGTACAAATTTGTTTCGCTCTGTCCAGAATAATGGGTTGGGTTTGACTCATTTGTTGCTACGGCAGGTTGTGTCGAGATTTACTTTTTCGCGGGACCAAAATAATCAAGAAGAATAACTTTCTGGAGACGGTAGTGCAGGTTAGAATGTGTGATGCACTGCTAGAACTGGTTGTCTCATCAAGTGACATGAGAGTACGTGGTTTGTTTCAAGGAGTAGTTAAGTCTTTTCAGTTTTTAAAAATTCGTTTTTTTAGAGTACCTGATCGAGGTCACGTGGAAACGGCTGCACAAAGATTTGATCTAGGTTGTTTAACCTGTGCCTCTGTATCGCTCTCCGTTCTTTGAACGCCCCGGCAAAGATGTACTTAAACGAGCTGAAAGAATCCCGGTGCCGCCATCGGTAAAAACGTTCTTTTTCCTGTTACACAGTAGCACACTCCCCATTAAACCCTGGCTAGAAATAAAAGGAATATTCGTAACCTGGTCGACCAACTGCCTGCAGTGTAAAAAATCCGAAACAATGGAACATGTATTTCTGGACTGTTAAGACGCGAAATTTCACTGGGACATACTGCAGCGCACTCTCAATAAGGACCGTTTTTTCCGGTTGACAACGATGAAGGCGTGCCCTATGATATGTTAATGGTACTTTCATTGCACAGCATGTGGACGTCAAGGATGGCTGTGCGACACGCTGACGTTGACACTCGGCCTGTCAGAGTATATTTTATTGAGAGCGTAGCTTACGTCAAAGAAATGTACAAAGTGCAGAGTGTGCAGGCCGAAAGGACGCCTGCTCTTGACAAATCGATCGCCCATGAAGATTTTTATTCAAGTCAGGCTGGTCAGGGCAAGGCTGGGGGTTTCTAACATGTACCTTTTGTATGATGTACATGTTCCGGAAAACAAACAAATATTAAATCAAAAAAATATTAAAGCGCGCCCGTTACCGAACGGTTATTGTGTTTGGCTCCCACGCAAAGAACCGTGGTTTGATGCCTAGTAGCGGAGGGAAATTTTATTATTTTTTAATATTCGCGTTCTGGTAAATTCGCAAACTCTGTTGCATGGTCGTGGTAAGAATGCTCTATGCGACGAAATTTCTACGCCGATTGTTCCAAGAGCCGACGTGTGTACAAAAGGGGCTCAGCGTGGCGAACCGGAGTCAGTCTCGCCCCAGCGTTTGGTCCTGCTGTTAAGCCGAATTCGACGCCCGGAACGCTCTGTTGTTATTTTATATTTCCCTTTTTTTTATGGGGCAAGTTTACCCCATTAAGCGTTTCCGTTTCCTCAGTTATTCTTTGTTTCGTATCTTCCTCATTCGTGATATCTTGGTGGAGGTGCGTGGTACCACATTCCGCGCCCGTGAAACATACCCCTCAGAAGGTCTTTCGGGCCCGATCTTCTTCCAGTTCCGGAAACCAAATCTCCGTCGATGAACCGGAGACCCGAGCCAGCCACCGCAACCAAAGTCAGCCTCCAGAGTTCGGTCAACTAGTAGAACAGCCGAGACACGTTCCCTGTGAAGTTCGTCCTTATACAAGACTGTGCGAAGGACGTTCTCCTCGGAATGGACTTTCTCTATGAGTTTGGTGCCGTCATCGACCTCGGAGCAAACCGGCTGACGCTACGAAAGCCTGTTTCACCACCGGAGGAACCCGACGCGACGTCATCCGCGGTCCGAGTCCTCGCAAGCCACGTGAGTTTACCGCCGCGGTCGGCTTGTTTTCGTACCAGACGGGATCACCGAAGCTTCGTGCGGCGACGTTCTGCTCGAGGGAAGCATCCAGTAGTATCTAGGGAGAAGAATAGGCGTCGCAAGAGGAGTAGCTAACTGCAGGATGGGAGCATTGTGGTCCTCGTGGCGAACTTTCGACCAGAAACGCAACACCTCACTAAAGGTCAAGCTTTGGGCGACGTCGAAGAACTACGAAACTCATCCGAAATCGCCGCGATTACGGAAGACTCATCGACGCCTCAGCAAGACTGGACGTCGCCAGCGCAACTCTACATTGAGCCTAAGCTTCTGGGCCCAAAACGACGGCAGCTCAGTGACCTCTTCGCCGAATACAGCGACTGCTTCGCGACGTCATCGAAGGTGCGCCAGACCACCGTTGCGGAGCATCGTGTAGTTACCGAGGACGGCGCGCACCCTGTACACCAATCGCCATACCGAGTCTCCGTCATAGAAAGGGAGGTCATCCAGGAGCAAGTGCAAGAAATGCTGAACGGCGACATAATGCAGCCTTCATGCTGCCCGTTGGCCTCTCCAGTCGCACTGGTTAACACGAAGGACGGAACGCTTAGGTTCTGCGTCGACTACCGGCAGCTAAACCCTGTGACGAAGAAAGACGTATACCCACTCTCCCGCCCAGACGCCACGACCGACTGCGCCACTCTTGATATTTTTATTGATAAACCTGTAAAGCGGCTGCTGGCAGATCGAAGCCGACGAACGGGACCGAGAGAAGACAGCCTTCGTCACGCCGGATGAACTGTACGAGTTCGAGGTGATGCCCTTTGGATTATGCATGGCACCAGGAACTTTACACGTGTCATAGATACCGTACTGGCAGGACTGAATTGGAAGAGCTTTCTCGTCTACCTCGACCTACGTCGTAGTGTTTTCCGGCGACTTCGCCGAGCACTTGAGACGACTGAGAGCTGTTCTTCAAGTTATATAGACCGCTGGACTCACCCACAAGCCGTCACTGTGTCGGTTCGCCTATGACGAAGTGAAGTTTCTAGATCAATGGTTAGTAACAAAGGCGTTTGCCCAGACCAAGGGAAGACTCGTGCCGTCGCGGCATTTCCAGCGCCAACAGTCCAGAAGACCGTGCGAAAGTTCACTTGATTATGTGCCTACTATCGGCGCTTGGTTTGGGATTTCGCAAGGATTTCCGGACCGCTCACAAACCTCATGAAGGACGCCGAGAAGTTTGAAAGGGCCGAGGAGCAACAGCAGGCATTCGACGAGCTGAAGCGGCGGCTCCAGACACCTCCAGTTCTTGAACATTTCGCTTAGGATGCGGATACCGAGATTTACACGGCCGCAAGTAACAAAGGACTTGGCGCGGTACTTGTTCAAGTGCAATAAGGCACCGAGCGAATCATAGTCTACGCAAGTCGAACACTGTCCAAGGCGGAGAAAAATTACTCCACGACTGAGAAAGAATGCTTTGCGGTCGCCTGGGCAATCACGAAATTTCGTCGGTACTTGTACGGCCGCCCGTTCCATGTAGTCGTGAACCAGCACTTGCTTTGTTGGCTTGCGAACCTCAAAGACCCGACAGAACGTCTCGCTCGATGGAGTCTCCGACTGCAAAAGTTCAAGATAACTGTGGTCTACAAGTCAAGCCGCAAGCACAGCGACGCCGACTGCCTGTCCAGAGCTCCCGTTGAAACACCTTCCGGCAGCAGTGACGACGATGACAACGACATGGCACGACGTCAACGAGACAATCCCGAGCTGCGCGCACTAATAGGGCACCTGGAAGGGCGCGGGAGTACTATGCCACGTGTTTTCTCACGATGCCCTGCCGGCCTTCGCCATTCGACAAAGTGTACTTTACAAAGTGAACTTTTGGGACAACAACTCGCCGTGGCTGCTGGTAATCCCGACCGACCATCGAGAAGAGATACCTCAAACCTGCCACGAAGACTCGACGTCCACACACTTTGGTTACAGCCGGACACTGCCCCTATTCGTGAAAAGTGTTACTGGCCGAAGCTCCTCAAAACTGTCCACCTATACACACGATCATGCCACGAGTGCCAGCGACGCAAGAAACGTCCGACGAGTTCGGCCGGTCTTCTGCAGCCAATTCCTCCTCCAACTGCACCCTTCCGCAGATCGTAATGGATATGCTTGACCTGTTTCCGCCGTCAACGTCGGAAAAGCGCTGGATAATCGTCCACACAGATTATCTCAGGTGGTACTACGAAACAAAAACCTTTCCTTCGGGAACTGCTGTCGACGTCGCCACGTTTTTCATCGAGCCCACCGTCCTCCGGCACGGCCGCTCCCGATGTTTTGATCTCATACCGTGGATCATCGTCCATCAACCAGCTGACGCAAGAAATCTTTTGTCTCAGCCACACCAACCATCGTCGCACCACGGCATAAAACCGCAGACAAACTGGCTGACTGAGAGACATAATAAGGCCATCGCTGACATGATGTCCATGTACGGAGACGTAGAGCACAAGACATGGGACGAGGTGTTGCCTTGCGTCAAATTTGCCTACAACACGGCCGTCCATGAGACCACCGGGGTGACACCCTTTAAACTGGATCATGGTCGCAAAGTAACGACAATCCTGAAAGCGATGTTACCCCTAGAACCGGCTGTCGACGGAAGCGACGACGCCCGGGTGGTTGACAAAAGCGAAGATGAAGTCCGTCAGCTCGTCAGACTTCGGATTAAAGCCCAACAACGCTAACGTAGCAGATTGGGCGAGTTGGTTGCTAATATTATCACACGCTACAGCGCACACTGCATAAGTACACTGACACCGTACACTCACTCCTTACACACGAAAAAGGAAGACAAATTTCAAGCAAACCGTGGTTCGTTTGGAATTTTTCCTTTCTTTTTTGTGTTTAATGAGTGAGCATACGGTGTTAGTGTACTCTTGCAGTTTGACCTGTAGTGTGTGTTAATATTCCTAACAACGTGTCGACACTGGCAAGAAAAATAAATACTTATGCACACGTGGGATGTTACTAGAAATCTAAAAGAGCAGCATAGACTAAGCTGGTTTAGTTTTAATGAAACAATGAGTGCTATGACCACAAATAACTTGTGGAGACTTTCTCTCTTAAAATATTTGTAAATACCAACACGCCATTTCCAAACCAGATGCCTGTCGATGGTTTGGCACGTAAACCCCCCCCCCCCCGCCATTTCCAAAAAGGTTAACAAACATTTCTTCAGCATTATATGACTATAAAAACATACATTGTAAACAAAATATATAGTTGAATTCTACAGACCATAAAGAATACGCATCTCCAATTCGTTCGTTGTGATATGATAGAATAAAGCACAAAACGTCATGAGCACAAATAGTGGAGATGCCACAAAATAACAAAATGAGAAAAACGCATTGAAATGATATGTGATAACACTCTTTCGCGGCGGGGAAAAGTACTATTTTACGTAAAACAACTGAAATACTGAAAATACCACAAGCTGAAGATGGCTAGATATACGTCTTAAAGGCGGTCACACAATTCGTAAGAGCCAGCACAAGAAAATGGTTCAAAAAGTTTCGTCTTTATGAGTCGCTGTGAGTACTTCAAGAGCGTATTTGACTAATTCCGCGATAACATTAGGGCCTCATATTGTGTACATTAAGGGTGAGCATTGACAATATAATGAAAGGAGGAGGGAAGGGTACTGAGGGGAGGGTATACCCTTCCTCTCTCCTCCTCACCTCGTCATGCTGCCTGCTACTCCTCCCTCCGAGCGGCCTCGGCGTCGCCATCGGCGTAACCGTGAGGTCATGTGGCCCTCGTGACATTACCAAGTCACGTAACGTCACCGGGGTCACGAGACCTCACAGGGGTCACGTCACGTCACCGGGGTCACGTGACCTTACGGGGTCACGTAACGTCACCGGGGTCACTTGACCTCACGGGGTCACGTGACTTCAAGGGGGTCATGTGACTCATGGGGGTCAGGTGCCGTCAACGGGTTACGTGACTTCACGGGGATCACGTGACCTCACCGGGGTCACGTGATGTCACCGAGGTCACGTGACCTCACGGTTACGCCGATGGCGACGGCGACGACGCTCAAGCCGGAAGCGGTCGCCTAAGAGCTGCGCTCTAATAAAATTAAAAAATAACACTAATACCTAAAATCACATTGTAGAATCTGCCGTTTTTTGACCCGCATGTCCCTTTAACTTGCAAGTGTGACACAACGTGGCGCTCGCTTTGCGCAGGACTTGATTCACATTCATGTATAAGGTGACGAGGCGCCTTTATTCCAAGGACGATCAAATTTGAGGGGCGAAAGTCGTGTTCATGTAAACGCTGTCAAGGACTCACTCGCTAAGTAACGATTGCACGTTCGGGCCTCCGAATGAAGTTCACTGACTCACTGCCTCTGGCAACTAGATGGCGATAAAAGCGAATTAATATTTTAAACAGAGAAACCCACCCACAAGCTATTGGTCTACTATTGTATAGGCATGATGCTAGACATAGTTCCAACAACATGCTTCGTACATGTTTGGGGGTAGCAAAGCTAAAATACACGGTTTAGTGGATAAGGTCCCATTCTTAAATCCAAGCATGCTCTCACGCACGTAACCTCGTGCACGATGGCAGGGTACGCTGCTCCCCCAGACTTCTCGATCACGCTATTAGAAATATTTCATCATGTTTGTTTGCTGCCACAATTAGGCGTGCCTCTGCAAGGAACATAGACACATTAATAATCTATAAAATTTTATCTAAATGACTGATGCGACTCAACATGTGAATGTACGAGTCATACTCTTGACAATTTATGTAGCTAAAGGCAGGATGGCTCAAAACGTTTTGTATCCATAATTCTAGACTTTTTTGGAGCACTAAAATGATTGCACTGAAGGCCCGAAATTCTAAGTAGCTGAAACTCGCCTATTTTAGATGTCGTCACACCCTAGTATATGTTGTCTGGACTCCTATTGACTTTCCGAACGACTGCGCTAAAGAACCTCCGAACGTATAGAGAACTGAAAAACTGACTATTACTGCAGCTATTGAATTATTCGTGGGGGAGCTGTAATTCTAAGCTGACTGTAGCCCTCTCAAAAGAGTCGTCATCCTTTTTGCACTCTCCGGGGATTGCCGCAGGCGGTATATATTATCGGTAAAGACTGCCGTCGTGTTTCTTTGAATGATTGCGACAGTCTCATTTCGAGTCATGATGTATCGACGTTGAAGTGCAGACGCGCCCTTACACCGAGTGTCCAGATTGCTATCACCTATAACAAAATACAAGTCGCGTGTTAACTAATCCGGCCATACAGTATTCAAAATTCGGATTACGGGGAGCTTGCTTACTGAAGCGAGTGCTTCTAACTTTAAAATAATGCATTTTTGATATGTCAAGTATAGCAGATTGGTGAATAACCAACATTCGAACCTCCGAATTCGAGAACTTGCCTGCTTTCTAAAACCAACATCGATGATTCGATGGTAATTTTATTTATTCTCCTTCCATTTAAACGAGTCTGACTGAGTCTTGCTAAATAGCCATTAAATATCTAGATATTTAACAAAACAAGACAAATGCGTACATTAAATTCTAAGTAAAAGACCCGCATTTCTACTAACGGGCATTTCAGAAACTACAGTAGTTCTCCTGGCATCTAGTAGGGCTTGTTTCTCGGTTCTTTTAGATAGCGTCCTCGGGAACGTATTACCCTGCGCATAAAACATTTCTATAATTTGGTCTCATGCGCGTAAAGATGGGCGTAAGGGAGGTTCGTGTTCATATGTCGATCTAGATCAGAAGTTGCTGATTAATAAATTATAAATATATGGGTTTCGTGGCTCAGATTAATATTCAATACTTGTCTTGCCGCATAAAATATGTAAATAAATATGATTATTCATCAGTAATAAAATCAGTTACTTCTGGTGTGCCTCACGGAAGCATTCTAGGACCACTTTTGTTTAGCATTTATGTAAATAGCATTGTAAATAGGAGCCAAACCGCAAGGCGTGTTATCTATGATGATGATTGAAGTTCATAATTCACTGGAAATAATTCCTTCGAACATATAAAGTATAGGAATGACTCTAGAAAAACTGCAGAGATGGGGCATATCCAAGGCTTTAACATAAAGATAAATAAAACTACGACAGTTCTGTTTCTCCCGAGGAATAAACATGTTGATTAAAGTAAGAATAGTATATTTAATTATTCTAAAATGAAATTAGCCTCGGATTCTAAAACCTTGTGTTTTTAAGAGCGCAGCTCTTATGCGCCTGTTCCCGGCTTGAGCGGCGTCGCAGTCGGCGTCGCCGTCGGCTTAACCGTGCGTTGCATTATGGGACGTTTCCCATAATAACAACACACAAGACGTCACGTGTGACGTCAGGCGACGCCGCACGTGACGCCACTCAAACTGGGAAAAATGTTCCGCTAAATTTAGCGGGAAAAGTTTACCCTCGTGACGTCACACGTGACGTCAAGTCTGACGCCACAAGAGACGTCATGTGTGACGTCAAGTGACGTCACACGTAGACCTTTGCTCCGTTCCCTCGCCTCCTCCTCCTCAAGAGCTAATTTAGCATTACAGAGAATTACTTTAATTTTTGTCCCTCTAGGACTCTGTCATAGGGTAATTAGTAATTACGTTAATTTCATGATATGGAATTTACGCAATCAGTGGGCACGGCAATGACTCTGCGACGATGCGTCTCTAAAATCCGTTCGAATATGTCACCCAGGTTGTGCTGCTCAGTTTCTTCCTGGTGCCATCGCTTTCTGGGGCGGATTTGAACATCTGTTGCGCAGACCTCCAGCCACCGAAAGTGACACGTTTTTTGCGCGCACCCTCACATCGTGGAAATGACGCGGCAACCAATCAAGCTACTTTCCCATCGACGAACATCCACGAAGCAACAGCGTCGGTGACAACAGGATGGCGACACCGGCAACACACTATATCTTTGAGCGACAACCAAGTGCGCGGGCATGGCGATCTCGCTGGAACGATTCGTTTCACAAATGCGTTCGTCTCTGTCATCCAGCTAAGAGATGAACGTCCTGAACGCAAATATTGTAGCAACAACTAGTGTTTAATTATTTTCCCGTGCCCATGGTTAGTTCTTGCATCTACGTCTGTTTTCTCTGACATTTGTTTGTCAGACATTCTCTGACATTTGTTTGTGTGTGGGGATGTCAAATCGAACCCTGGACCAAACGTCGATTAAACCTTTGAGCGGATACTGTGTTGGCCCGCGATATCAAGTATATAAAAAAGTACGTCGACAAAAGTCAAAGCGTTGTCAGAGGCAAACGTAAGACTAACTTTGATTAAGCAAAACATTAACACCATGCAGGCCACCGTACGTGAATTCCAAGAAAAGATCACATATCCCTGAAAAGATCACATCCCTGAGCACTCTCAAGGGTTGGCGATTTAGAAAATAGGAGCAGTAGCAGTAATCTTAAGGTTTACGGAATGAAATGATCTGTAAATGAAGAAGGAGTTTCGTTAAAAAATACTGCGTGTGAAACCAATTTTCAAATAGTTTGCCCGTTCAAGATGTGGCTAATGAAAGAATTCACAGGCTGGGAAGGAAAACTGCTATCAAATGCCGACCCATTTTTTTTAAATAGCTGGATGCAGAAATAAATACAACATTATTAATAACTGTAGGAATCTAAAGAGCTCACCCTTCTGTATATCGGACGATTGCTCCCCAGAGTGCAATAAATCCAGAAAAATCTGTGGGAAAGCAAGCTTGACCAAAGAAAAATGGGAGAGAAGTGGTTCTTGTCATTTGACAAAGTAATCATAAACAGTGAACACTTTATTTGGGACGAGCCTTCTAATATAAATGTGCCGTTCCGGAAGCCCTGAAGGGAGCAGCAATCATCCCCGGAAGTTGACCCATCCTTAAACGTGAATTCTGCAAACCCAACTAAATCCTCACGCGCTCCAACTCCAACTCCTATTCTTGAATTGTAAAGCTAGGAGTCTTCGAAATGGAAAGTTTCTGAGTTAAACGATATTTTAATGAGTTATGATCCGGACGTAGCCATTTTGACGGAAACATGGTAACACGAAAAGTTATCGGATAACAAAGTTATTAATGCGAAAACATCAACTGCCCCTTGGAGCGGAACCGGCGTTGTTCGAAACCGCAAAAAGCGGCAGAGAAATTCCCTCTGTGCTACGGCTTTGAAAATGACTGCGACACGGCCGGCCTGCCGGATAGTTCGAAGAAACAAAACCAAGCATAGCGGCGCTGCTCCCCCGAGCCGTCACAGCAGGCCACAACCGCCGCCTCCAGAACCCTGCCGGCCAAGGGTCTGCAGAGGCTGCCCGCCGGCCTCTGCAGAGGATAGCGGGTCGCTCAGCTTGCGCGAATACGGTACGTATACGAATGCTTCGTATCTCTTCACGTAAGCAGTCTTAAGTGTCCTCCTGCAATCGTTTCCTGGTTATTATGACATCGCTAGAAAAAATTGGGTTTTAAAGAGAGGAGAGGAAACATTATAATAAGAAAAGGTCTTTCATTTTTTTGTAATAAAAACCCAACGACCTCCAACTGATCTGGATTAGTCTTAGCTTTGGTTATTCTAAGCTGTTAGTGGGTGCCATGCATCGGCCAGAAAATGCAAGTATCGGTCGTACGTGTGCACTATTTAGCTTCATGTGCAACGAATGTAAAATATTTTCGAAAATTATACTCGGCAGGGATTTCAGCCTATGAAACATCGATTGGGGTAAGATCCGCTCCACAACCGGTTGTTGTCATTCTGAGGCACTCCATGACACAACATTGCGTGTAATCTCACAAAAAGAGTACACGGTCCTACTCGAGGGACTCAACAGTTTAGTTCAATTCTTTATCTTTCATTTTAGAGCGCAGCTCTTAGGCGCCCATTTCCCCCTTGAGCGGCGTTGCCGTCGACGTCGCCGTTGCCATTGGCTTAACCGCGCGTCTCATTATGGGACGCGTGACGCCACTGGTGACGTCAGTGATGACGTCACACGGGACGTCACTAACGGAAAAAAATCCCCGCTAAATGTAGTGGAAAAACTTTCACCGGTAAATTTAGTGGAAAACATTTCCCCGCTAAATTTAGCGAAAAACATTTCCCCGCTAAATTTAGTGGAAATAATTACTCCGCTTAATTTAACAGAAAAAAGCTTCCCCCCTAAATCTTGTGAAAAAATTCCCCGAAAAAGTTAGGGGAAAAAATTGCCTCCCTGAATTCCAGCCAAAAACTTTACACGCGATGTCCCGTCTCCTGTCTTTACGTATATAGCTCTTTCTAAACTTAGTTACCACCAAAGATGTGCATTTTCTGCGACTTTCGTTAAGCACACGTCGAAACACACCCATTTTAGTAGTGGGCTACATTCAACTTCTCCCCTCAGTACCCTTCCTCCTCCGCCTCAAGAGCTGCGCTCTAATTCCGCGTTTTTTATCCCACAAAATAAATTTGTCTAACAATCTTTGCGAGATCGTACTGGGAATATCGGACCATAATATGATTTGGCTAAAGTGTTAGGCTATTCCGCGCCCACTGCGTGAAAGGTGTTCTGTTGGAAGCTGTTAGAGAATATAAGAGCCTTTGTTGGCATTACGTCAGATCTCACGTGGAAGGCTCACATAAACTGCATAGTTGCTAGAACGCCGCAGAAACGTTGGTTAAAAAAAATGAACCTTCTGTACACCTAAAACAAAGGTAATGACATACACGACTATAATTAGGCAAATATTAAAATATCCGGCCTTTGTATTGGATACCGACACAGCAAAAAAAAAAAAAAAACATACAGCAACTAAAGCGAATCCAGAAAAAAGCACTGCGTTTTGTTTATAAAACTTACGACAGGCTGACTTCCCTCTCTCAACTGTATGATCTGTCAAAAATACCTGAACTCAAAACACGCAGGAAAATTAGTCGACCTAAAATACACATTCAAAGGGGAAAAAAAATATTTTTTAACAGCCTGGATGGGAAAAGGACGTCATCAAGCAAATTTACAATGGACAAGAAAAATGGTCAGAGCTATATTTACGGCGCGAAACGCATTTGTAGTTGGTCCCCGCGCGCAGGTCCTTATTATTTCGTTTCGTTTAGAAAAGTACGTCCTGTGTACAACTTTACGTGGACACACGTTTTGTTGACACGATCGTTGCATCAAAACTCGTGACGCGAATTTCACGCTGTCACGCCGCTTCGCGGCGACAGCCTGCGGTGGATCATAACAAGAAATGTTAACCAACCTGACCGAACCATAAACGCCGCTTCGCGGCGAGTCTCATGCAGCTTGTTACAGAAGGAAAAGCTAATCTGAGCTGTCGATGAAACGATCTGTCGAGTAAGCAATCTGTCGATAAAACATCGTGTGTCGATGAAACAATCTGTCGATGGAACGTCGTTCGATGAACCGTCGTTTGATGAAGTGACTGCTACCGTCCTTTGGGCGCCCGCGGAACATTGGCCGCTATTTATCACGTGACTGGCCGCTATTTATCACCTGGTGCTTGCGCTCGTTCGGAAGCATTCTGTGGTCTCTAAAAGTTACTTATTCTTCTTCATTAGAAGTGAAACAGAAAACGAAAGATAATTAAGTAACTTTGGGAGCTTAAAGGAAGCTCCTGAAAGAGCGCAAGTACCAGATAATGGACCTGTGTGCCGGTCAAAAATTAACGGCGGCGACGCGCCGGGGTGTTCCCCTCCGGCGGCGGCGGCGGCGTCAAAAAACGCGTTTAACCGGCGGCGCCCCACGCTCAGCGTGCGGCGGTGCCGTGATTTTGCGGCGGCGGCGGCGAAGCGCGGAAGCGCACAGGTCTGCCACGACCAGCGGCGGCTTCCGCGGGCGCCAACTACAAATTCGCATCGCGGCTTAATTATAGCTCTACAATGTTTTTTTTTCTTTTTTTTATGACTGTAAATTCGTTTTACGAGATTCTTTTTTCATCTAGCCTGCATTAAAATTATGTTTTTTTTTTCTTTTGCATCTGTCCTTTAAGGTTTTTTTACAACAAAATCAATGGCAATGTTAATTTTCAAAAATCTTGCAATGCAATACATCCAGGCAGACACGCGACAAGCTTGAGAAAGCACATATATTGCCACAATTTAAAAAAAAAAAAAAAAACATTCCTTTCTACCACGTAGTCTTAATGAATAGAATAATTTACCTCTAAGCATTATCACTAAGCTCACAACTCTTGGCTTTCTTGCGGCAGTTACAAATCACTTAATGCCGATGAATAATCTTGCATTTATGTGCCTCGAGTGTCTTCGAGTGCTGCTTTAGTTTTTCTTCAATATTGGTATGGGTATGTCACTTTGAGTCACCATGCCGCCTAAGCTCATTGATGTTATGTTATTCTTTGTTTCTCTACATTGTACAGTGTAAAAGCGCTGCCGTGTTTACCCTTACCTTGAATGCAATCAGGGTTTCTGGTGATATTTAGAAATAAATAAATAAATAAAATATACCAATTGTCCAATATCATTGGCTCAATACATTGCAATAAATATATTTCACCACGTAAAAGAAAGCTGTTACTTATAAATTAGAACCCTGCATATCCGAGGATATCAGCAGTAAACTGGCGGATGCGGATAAATATTAGTCAGATTTGGCGGATTGCGGATCAGATGGGGTTGTCAGGGGCTGAGGATGCTGATATACGGGGATCAGGGTATAATTGTTTGAACGGTGGCATTCAGTTAGGCAGGGAAAAAGCGGAAAACTTTCTTTTGGCAAAGAAAACCTCAAATGTGCAAGTCACAACAAAGAAAATTAAACCTCTCACTCTCCACAAAGAGTAGTGTGGTCATGATAAACAGACAAAAGAAGTGCTTCGACAGCGAACACGACTCTGTTGAGCCACGGTTTGCAAAGTTTCGGAATAAACAGCGCTCGCATAGTGTTGCTTTTTTGTGCTAGAGTTCTAGCCATTAAGGTTTGGTACTCCACATTGGTCCTGCGACGAGGCTAGGGCGCCAGCAATGCCGGGGACCTCCGCGTGCTGGTTCTGTAACTGTCCCTAGCAAACCGAAAAAAAAGGTGTTATTTCTCTTTACTTGTGTGTTTGCGTCTTACAATGGGTGTTTGCGTCTTACGATGGGGGAAAGACGTTGAAAGAAAGGCTTCTGTTTTTCTGCTTTCTTAAAAATGCCCGAGCGTCTACTTACCACCCAAAAACTCGAGGAGCCAATCTCTGCGATCTACGAAATCAGCTCAGCGAATGATGAGGCGGTAGGTCTGTTTAGACCTCAAAATTAAGTATGGGATTTCACATTACGCAACGCAAGCATGACGCTTAGCATTGCGTAATGCCACAGCGCAGACATCATTATGAGGTCTAAGCTGATATTCTGCCTCATTATTCGCTGAGGTGATTTCGTAGATCTCGGAGATTGGCTTTTCGAGTGTTTTTCGGGAAAGTCGACGCGCAGTCATTTCTTAAAGTTTACCACTACTTCTACTCCTCTCTTTTCAAAATATTTTTTTAACTTTTTTTATGACCTCCTTTCGTAGACGTTCAGATTTTAGGGGAGAGTAAAATAGCCACGGGTGAAAGTTTCCGATTCCCCGTGGGGCAATGAAGAAAGCGATCATCATGATTTCCGTTGATGTCGCTAGCCTAAATAAAATCGTAATCTCTCGTGGTTAGCAAGAACATCAACATGGGCTGCGACGTTATCAGCGGGAAAGGCCGAAGGGGTGAGTTCACGCTGAGGGCGAAGACGGACAAGTCGGAGATAGGGAAACGATTTAGAGAAATCATTGACAACGACGCAGGTATCAAGGACCTTATTGCATGCAGCACTTGCAAGAAGGTGTATCAGTATTAAAGCCACAACTGAGGCACATTTAATCTGTCAATCGGCAAGTCTAACCCTTTGTGGATACTTGGAGAAACCGAAGCCTTCTTCCTTCATGAGATGCGGGATGAATTAGCGTGTCATCAAGAGCGCCGTGGATTTTATGGCGAGAGATATGAGACCATTTGAAGCGATTGCCGTACAAGTTTTCAGGACACAGGCACAGTGTTTCCTTGATATTGGAGCCAAGTGCGGTAACCTCGACGCGGGATTACTGCTGTTGCACCCGACCACGGTGTCTCGGAATACGGCACATATCCCTGAGGAAACAAGAACGATTGTTAAAGCGAAATACGTTCCATCGTTGAGTTGCAAGGCGCAGTGGCAACAGTTGCATGTGGACGGATGATTACCGGAAAAAACTGCTACCTTGGTATAACGATTCACTACCTAAAGAACTTCAAGTTGCTGGAGCGCGTGCTTTGCACCACAGAACTCGAAAAAGAGAGCAAGAAGACAAATGAAAACATCTGATCTGCAGTTCTTCAGGCGATGCGAAGTTTTGACGTTCATGCTGGTCTTCCATGCTTAGCGTTTGTTACGGAAAGAGGCAGGAATGTAATCTTGGAGCTGAGATTACTGGTGCCCCTAAACTGTGCTGCTAACATTCTCAACCTGTTCATAAGACGACAATGCGTGCTGAGCAACGGGATAATGACACTGCTCTTTCAGATCTTCTTCAAGTCTGTCTATCCTTGGTTACGTTCTTCAAGAGATATAGCCTGCAGTTCCGTTTAGAGTTCTCGCTGAAAGAAGACGTCGAGACTAGGTGAAACAACAAGGTAGTTTTCTTCTAATCTATTATTAAGCCGTGGGACCAAATTATTGCAGTGCTGACAGAGAAAGGCGAAACAGGCTGCGTCGAAAAGGTAGAAAAAAGTACTATGCAGTGTCTCGTAAACTTTCTTTGACCCTTTAAGGTGGCGATTCATGACGTAGATGTGGAGGAAGCGACCCGAGACGTGTCCTGTTTAATGGCCGTTTATAGAACACTGGCATTACGAATGCCCAAGCCCCGTGTGCCCCGCAATCATCCGCGCGCTCTTCCTCGTCCCACATTTCTCAACATTCTGCCGGGCCCGCTCCGGTGTCGATGCTGCCTCAAGAAGGAAGAGCCGCTGGACAGGCCTGTTGATCTCTCGCCGACCTAGAAGGATATTTCCGCACGCTCGTGGGGCTTGATCTTTCCCGAAAACAAGCGGTGCGATGTGACCGAGTTTCCACAGTAGGAGAGGAATGTCATCGTCATTCGGAACGCTACTTGGAACCCCGGATCTCTGAACTGCACAAACCTTTTTAGCTTATCCTTTTGTTGGTCTCCCACTAGTCAAGGTAACAGTTCTTCAGAGTCAGTGGACTATTGTCCGAAGCTGAGGTACATCTTTTGCTTATTTTGCCAGCTGCAGCTGAATAATTGTGAACCCTCATGCGCACCCGCCTTTTGTCGGCCGCCGTCTTCATCGGATACGAACGACAATGGGACGAAACGGCCGTCGTCGGTCACCGTGTTTTCGTCCCCTACTCCGAAGGTACACTTTTCTTCGCCTATAATGTTTTCGTTTGAACCCTCGTCACTCAAAAAGTCGCCGTCGTTGATTTCGTTGGACATGTGCTTCGAGCTAGAGTTCGTCGGAGACGTAAGTCCAATCCTGATTTAAGTACTCCTCGAATGAAAGCAAAAATGAGCCTGCATCTTTTTGGTTTCCATCTCTGACCTTCTTAATTGATTTCGTTATCTTGCTCTCTTTTTTATTATGGCCCTCTTTGCCTGACCTGCATTCTTCATGTTTATTATCCTTCGAGATTTCCGCGACGACCTGTATACGGCTTTCCTTTCTTTGGTCCGCTTTACTGGATTTCCTTTCCAGTGGTACCGTCCCTTTCTCCATCCTGTCAGAAATTCCATCACCTTGGTACCTCTCTCAGTTGCTTCCTTTATGGGTCGAACTTTCTTCAGGTACCGCTTGAAACAGCCTCTTTTTGCAGTCTTTTAATTGATGGTATTTGATTTGCTGAAGGGCTCCTCAGGGCGGTTTCCTTCCTGATTGTTGCGGTTTATCTGGCTCTTCTTCGTTGAACCCTCCTTCGTCTTGGCTGCCTTTTGTCGCGCTTTGTTTTGCCAGGTGTTTCACCCATAAGCATTTTTCCGACGGAAACAATTTGAAGCGATGGAGTTTTCTTGAAGCGCTTTTCTGTGTGCTTGTGCGCCCGACTCTGTTCGGCGGAAATCCGTTTGCTATTTTCCGTCGTCCGCCTCTCGTTACACCCAGGTTCGTCGACATCTTTTTTGCCGCTCAGCACCTCGTCTGTCTTCATTTTGTCTCGTCTCTCTTCGTTTGTCGCTTATTTGAGACTTTTATGTTTGTCTTTAAGCTTTCGTTTGGTTCCAAAAGGGAACAGTTCGTCGTCCAGCCCAGACTCGTCTCCCCACTGACTTTACCGGCCGTCGTGGGCGTCTGCCACCCCAGCTTACGGTGCACATTTTGTCTTCTTTCACATGGTGGTGGCCTTCCATTTAACCTTCCACAACTTAGGAGGGACTGGGTGTTCGGTGCTTGGAAGAGGATCAGGTATGGAATCCTCGGACGGTAGCTCTTTTCTCTTTGTCATTTCTGTCTTTCTGTACTCAGCATGGACCATGGCGTTCGGATCGTGCGCTGACTGCGGAGATACTGCGCCGCCTCTGCCTTTCGGAAGTGAAGGACCATTCGTTATCCGAGCTCTGGAAGCTTTGCACTCTTCCGCTTGTGCGCTTTTCGAAGTCTTTTCTGACTGACAACTGCAGTCGCCTTTCGCTTTGGCGTCACAAAAGTTCGACGTTGACGTTTCTTCGACGCACGCCGAATCTGGCTTCTCCGACCGTCCCTCAGTCGCTCCTCTGCGCTTTAGACTTGGCGGTATTACTGTAGTTTCTTTACCTTCTGTCCTTCTAAAGCTGTAGTCGCCTTGTCGAACGGCCTGAGTGAATGTTGATAGTTCTCCCGCAAATCTTGACACATTATGTTCTCGGCTTACGGCTGCATCCGCGGTGTCTTGCGTTTCAGACGGTTCGCTCCTTTGCAAGACTTTGCAGTGCTCACATTTTCGGGGTCGTGCTGAGCGCACGATATCCGCCAGCCCTGACATTCTGTTCGGCGGGGAAATCTGGTGTTCCCCGTCCGAGCGCCTTGCGGGAGCTGGCCGCATTTTCAGCTTGTTATGGACGAACCTTGACTGCTGAACCGTGCCTAGATGGGGTCGGTTCTTCTCCGGCCCGACTGGCTGTTCCTCAACGCGAGTCCCCGCGATCTGCCCGTTCAGGGTTGCCGTCTCGCTCACGGCATCTACGAATCTTTGCCGTGATTTGTGTGGAATCTGCTTTTCACCCCGTTAAATCTCGCACACCAGACAAATCTTCAACTCTTCGTCTGCTCCTAACTGCATCTTTTCGTTGCTCTGCCTAGCGTGCACAAAATCTTCGACTGCAATGTTCGACTGCAAGGGCTCGCTCTTAGAATGCCTTCATACACACGAGAGTTTTTGCTTGAGTGGTGACATCCCAGCCATTTTTCCGCCCAATCGTTTTTTTTTTTTATGCATTTTGAAGTCCGCGCAATCTGGTGTCACTCAGCTCGAGCGCGTAGCTTTAATGCATAGACGCCATATTACCGCCTAAGTCACGCACCGGGTGCGCCAGAGCTTCACGCACTTGCACATTCAGGGCAACAATAGATGTCGTCACGCTGAGACAGACAGACATGTAGGCACCCAACTCGCTCTTCCTGGGCAGCCACAACTTGCGTTAAAAAAATTTCCGTTTTTTTTATGTTGAACGATCTATTTGTCTGTCGCAGGCATGCTTCGGAGATATAAGCTGTGTACCGCTCTCTCCGAGGACGATGCTATCGCACAAAGACATTGGTTCCGAGAGTAGCATCCTAGTTCTCCTTTCTTGCGGGCAGCTGACAGGACGTTTCAATTGGTTCACCGGTTCTTCGAAGACTTCGTCCTTTGTGGTAGCCGATAATTTCGTGGGTATGCAGTCTCGCGCGTAGATCTTTTTGCGGCCGACACTACTCCACTGGGGCATTTGTTCTGAAAATAGCGCCGCCCTAATCTCTCTCTTTCGTTTTTTGCGGTTATTTTAGTGTGGCCCTAGGCCTGCGATACTTATCATGAGAGGCACTTCGTACCGTAGATCACGCTTTTTTATGCTTCTTTTAAATAATTCGAGCGCTGGGTGATCAATTGGTTGAGTGTAGGCTAAATCGGTGAGATCCATGACAACTGGGCGCCACACTTGTGAAGGATCAAAATCCTCTTTCACGTCATTGAAGAATTCACATGACGGAGAATGGGTGGTGGCTCTGCTTGGTGGGTTGCCAGAATGAGAGGTATACGTTCCTTGTTTCATCCAGTCGAAGACGGTTTCAACTGCCGATAGTGTCTCGCTGAAGCGGTTAATTCTGCCTGTGGCCATCTTCCAATAGGCGTTAGATCCGGTGAGGACATTTATTTAAGTTGTGCATGGCACACTTTCCGGCGCTATACCGGTGCTCATCATGTTTTAGTATGAAATCAAGCTTGCAACTCTTCGTTAATCGGATAACTGGTGACAGTGCAGATTTCTGGCACCTCCAATGCTTTCAAGTTGATTCGTTTGCCGGTTGTTCGATCACATAGTTCGATGGTAACTCGTCGACAGTGATGGCGTGAATGTCGTCGAGCGTTACCAAACGTGAATACGGTAAGCTCTTCGGTTCCAAGAACTGTGCAGTTCAATGGTTTTGAGACGTCGCGACGCACGAAAGTTGTTTGACTGCCGGTATCCAGCAATATTCGAACGAGGACCCTTTGATGGTGCGAAGAAGCCCACACTTGGCCCGTTTGGAGTAAAAACTGACGGTCCTTGCCTTGCCATGTTCGTTGGGGCACTAATAACTGACACAGAGTTTGTAGTAAAGTCATCCCCAGATTGGCCGTTCCCCTGCGGAACTTAAGGGTCTCAGGAAACGTCACATAGGATGGTCAGGTTATGCCCTCCGCAAGTGGTACAAGTTAGGCTCCTTGTTGTGCGGCCGGCACGGTCGATGTGGTTGCGTTTGGCGCATTTAAAGCAGCAGCGCGCCTGCGTGAGCCTTGATCGTTTTTAGTGGGTCGATAGTGCAGTCCCGCAGCTCTGAACGTCGGGTTCGGGGGAGCCACAGAGCGGACACGAAAGGGCTCGGTGGTAAACTGATTCGTTAGTCAGTGCCAGTGCAGATGGATTGTTCGATATGAACTGAGTTTGTAAACCCAGCTGATGTGGTGTGCCTTAGGATGCCCGAGTGGCCTGTTCCATGCACCCTTCCCCTCCTATCTCTATCTGGATTCGAAGAAACGTCATAATAGCATTTGCTTGATCGTTTGGGTACCATTTGAGCGCGTTGGGGCTGGCTGTTGTCGCGCTCTCCTTTAAATTTTGGCGGTACTAGAGTGCTAGATCTTCGGGAAGTGCGCTCATCAGTACACGATGAAAAACCACAGCGTAGTTGTTGGGCAGAACATCCAATCCTTCAAGAGATGTTGTGCGGAAGCGAATGGCGTCGAACAGCTGTTGATGTTGCTGACGTTTCTTGAGCTGCTTAGTTTCGGGAGATTCAGTAGCTGGTTAATATGTTCATCAATCAAGATATCACGTCTTCCAAATCTGTCGTTAAGTGTACGAACTGCCAGGTCATAATTCTGCTCGGAGAGGCGAAGGCCTTCTACAGCCCGCTTTGCGTGTTGGGAGTGAGGTATGTCATGAGGTACTTAGATTTCTCGATGGGAGGGGGATCGGTGTTTCTGTGAATCGTGACGTCAAAATCGTCCCGAAATCCCTGCAAATCACTGATGTTTCCGGCAAAGGTAGCTACCTGGAGCTTGGGAAGAGCGACCCTTTGATGACTACCATGAGCTGGTGCTGTAGGGACGGCTCCGGTGGGAGAAAGGCTGCTCAGAGTTTCCGTTGTGGGAAGGAGGCCGCTGGGCTGCAGTGCGTCGCTTTGGGATGTTTGCAGCACGCGTGGCGGTGTTCGTGGGTTGGTTCAATTTGACCAGGGCATACCGAAAAAGCGCGATGCCGTGTCTAATCACCGTACGCTAGTCCTCTGCTCCCTCGATCTCTTTCTCCAAGTCTTCATCGGTTGTCGTTATTGAGGTCAGGATATCAGGGTCCAGGTACAGCCAGGCTTGTCTGCTTCTGGATGAGATGGGAGCTGCAAGTCAAGCTCTGTTGTGTTCGGGTTCTGGATAAGATCCTCTAGCTGGAATATCGTCCTGGTGACGGCGGAGCGGACAACGCCGCGGGTCCTGCCTATGCGGTTCATGTCCTCTCGAAGGGTTTCGGCACCAACATTATGTGGAGGAAGGGATCCGAGACGTGTCCTGTTAGAATGGTCGTTTATGGACCACTAACATTACGGGTGCCCATGCCCCGCGTGCCCGCCAATGTCCGCGCGATCTTCCTCGTTCCTTATTTCTTAACACTAAAGTCATCATGCAGTTCAGCCCTCTATTCGGTGGTTGTGTGGCAAACGCGACTTACTGAAGCACCTAGAGAGAGGAAGTAACGATTTTGAGCTTCTGTAGGCTCTCAAACACACGTGCTTCCGGCTTCCCCAAAAAACACTGGAATTTCACAGCTTGCACAAAAACTAAAAAGCCAGCGTCTGCTCGACGACTCAGAAAGGCGTTTTGTACACAATGACGTCAGGAAGATAATCGCAGCTGCCAAAAAAATGTGAAGTGACGAATGAAGATCAAGTAAAAAATGTCCAGGTTATCTTCTCTTGAGAACCTCTTTCGAAGAGAAGACATCAGAACGACGGGTGCACTCTATCTGATTTGGAAGACACCAACGACAAGTGACAGACACGGCTAGTGACAAAGTCGACAAATACATCGCTTTCATATGGATCTAGGAGACTGAATTCAATCTGATAAAGTGGTGGAACTTACGTCAACACGAGTTTCTTTACCTAACCCTCGTGGAGCAGTTCGTGCACGCCCTTGCAGCAACAAGTATACTGGCGGAGAGAGACTTCTCGTTCGGGTGTCTTGTAATTCAAGAGAGACGAACAAGTCTGAGTCCGTCCATCGTTGACGATAGACTGTTCCTACACAGACCTAGCCAAGTGAAGCGGTGCAAGTGGTGCGCTGTGTAGTGAGTGATCACCTTATCTCACTACTTTCAATTGTTTGACCGAAATAAATGTCATAATGTAGTATGCCCTCTGTTAAATTTTATCATTGAAAAGCACGCGTCAGCTTAAGATAGGTGTGACAAAGCAAGCAAGGTATATATATATATATATATATATATATATATATATATATATATATATATATATATATATATATATATATATATAACCTCTTTGTGCCATAGAGTGTCGCAGACTCCTAGGAGGGTCACATAACTGCGATCATTTTTCCAGCGACGCTCAGTGTCTCAGGAAGGCTGATCGCTTTTAATATAAATGCGAAGAAACAGATAATGATAAAATGACACCCACTGCGTATTGGGACCCGATGATACTGTTTTTTTGTACACAGAAAGGCATACAGCTTAAAAAAAAGTGCTATAGTGTCTTCTTATATTTTGTTAATTCACGCTTGATTGTATTATATACATTGAATGCCAGGATTGTGAATCGGGTGGGGTTCCAAATTTTGCGGATGTGGTTCCGATACGAATACAAAGTGTGCAGATGCAGATCGGATCCGGATAATCAAACATTTCCGCGCAGGGCTTTATATATAAATTATTGCTTCACTTGCTCATACATTATCGTTCTTAATATGGGGTGCAACGTATATAAGTCATTCAAAAAATATATTTTTTATTGTAAAAAAAATTAAAATAATTTTCAATTGTTTACTTGAATATTCAAGTTATCTGCGTTTTTATACACTTGGTGTCTTGATGTTTTTATTATATATATATATATATATATATATCATCTAGGCTTAACATATAGGAGAGAAATACATATGCACATAAGCGTAGATTTAGCCAATCTAACAAGGAAATAATACTGGTATCACTGTTACATTACCTTGGCAAGTGTCTTTTCTAGAAGAGCAAAGAAGAATTAGTACCTTGGATCTAATATTCAGCAATGATAGTTCCGTTTTTACCCTTCCTGGCATGAACGACCACCTGACAGTAGTGGGGAAAATAAACAGCGCGAAAAAACAAACGGCAAGTATGCCCCCGAGGAAACTTCTTTTTCTACGATAAAGGTGACTACGCGAGCATAGCTGACGAACTTTTAAATTGTTTTCCTTCGTTTAAAGAAACGAGTACCGGTGCTGATGTAAATACATTATGCATTATGTTCAAAACCAAGTAGAAGCCACTTTTTGATACTTATATTCCCTCAAAAGGTATCACATCGAGAAGACGGGGAAATAAACCATGGGTAAACAAAGAGCTAAGAACTATTGCTAAGAAAAAGAGGCGTGTATATTTGAAATATAGACAAAAAGGCAATCCTTATTTTTTGAGCAGTATAAAGGAGCTCACAGCACGTCTTAAGAGTAAAGTGTCTTATTTTAAAACTATATATCCCAATTCCCTCGGTAATAGGCTAAAACAAAACCTGAAGGAATCCTGGAAGTGCGTGAAAACATCAAAAAAAGACGTTACAGGCATTCCTCCTTATCAGCGATTCGGCTCGGCTAATTGATACCGATAATGTCAAGGCGGCCTTGTTTAATAGTTATTTTGAATCTGTATTTTCATCACCTATAGTGGGTGCCCTTTCCCCCATTTCCACTATCTTAGAAGATAGCATGCTTGATATCGAACTATGCCAGGACGGGATTCTGAAACTGATAAACGGCTTGAATGAAAACAAAGCTACCGGGCTAGACGGAATGCCTTGCCGCGTACTAAAAGAGTGTTCTGAAATTTTGTCATTTTTCTTGCACGTGTTATTTGATAGATCTTTGGACTCCGGGAGCCTGCCCAAGGAATGGAAAACAGCTCATGTTGTGCCGGTTCACAAAGGCGGGAAAAGAAACAAAGTAGAAAGCTATAGACCTAATTCCTTACTGTGTGTATGCTCAAAATGATTAGAAACATATAGTTTACAGTAGCCTTGCGAAACATCTTGACGGAAATAATTTTTTAATTCCCAATCAACACGGATTTAGAAGTGGTTTTTCCTGTGACACTCAATTACTGGAATTCCATCACGATATTGCTTATTCGTTTGATAAAAGTGTACAGGTAGACTGCATCTTTCTGAATTTCCAGAAAGCATTTGACATGGTCCCTCACAGATTAATTTTGCAAAAAGTGAATTTATTGAACGTTCCAGACGTTGTTCTTAACTGGCTTACCGACTATTTAACAAATAGAAAACACGCAGTATTGATTAATGGAGTAACGTCAACTTACTTAGTTGTAACGTCGGGCGTCCCCCAGGGGTCCGTGTTAGGACCGGTCTTATTCTTAATATTTATAAATTATATTTCTGTAGATATTAGATCAAACATTCGTCTTTATGCAGACGACTGTGTCCTATACAGTGGCATCAAGTCGGAGGCAGATTGCCTGTTGCTGCAAGAAGACGCTGATCGCATTTCAGGATGGTGTGCTCAATGGAAAATGAAGTTGAATATTAACAAATGTAACCCGATGACTTTCTCTAGGAAATGTCAACCAGTTAATTTCTCATACATGATTGCCGATGTACCGCTAGAAAATGTTGAAGCAGTAAGGTATCTCGGCGTGCACTTCACTCCCAGTCTTTCTTGGAACTCACACATAAACTTCATCACGGCTAATGCAAACCGCATGATAAATTTTCTAAGAGGGAGCTTTAACAAATGTCCCCGGAATGTAAAAGTAACCGTGTATAATTCTATCGTAAGACCAATCCTAGAGTACGCCAGTGTTTTGTGGGACCCAAAAGAGCGCTGTCTCGCAAACAAACTGGAGAAAGTTCAGAGCAGAGCAGCTTGATTTGTTCCAGGAAATTACAACTACAAAGAAAGTGTTACTGCTCTTAAAGGAGCGATGCAACAATTTTTGTACTTTGCGCAAACACTGCTTAGAACGGATCCCTGACGCTAATGATCTATAAAACACGCGTTCGTTATTCACCCCACGCAGTAGAAGTCCCAGAAAAAAATTAAAGAAAAACGAGCAGCGTTCACCCCCTCAACTCGCAGCCAGGACAAGCGGCCACGCGATCTGGAGCCGATCATATGCCGCCAATGTTGATCATAGCCACGTGCTGGGGTTGGCAAAGCACAGGGCACGCGCTGAGTTCCAGACAATGTTATGGCTCGGCCATTGTCGTCGTTGCAGCGATTGGACACGGGCCACTACCCGAATGCTTCTCGAGCCAGTAATTGTCACGAGCCCAAATCGAGTGCCCACGCAATGCTCGGGTCCAATCTATGAACCGCATTCGAATATCGTCATATGGGTGTACTGCGATCCCCGCGTTACGTCATCAAATTTTTCAAAGGAGAGACTGAATGAAAATGTTCGCTTTTGGGCTTGAAATTACACCGCAACAAAGGAGTTTCTTGGCTAGTGGCGTTGCGTGCAAGTATCCTTGAGCCCCACTAGTGCCAGTAAGCTGGTGTAAAGTGAAAAACATTCCAATTGAATATCGTTGCACAGCTCCTTTAAAAACCAATTGCAATGGGAACCACTATGCTCAAGAAGAAGACGACTGCGCTTGAAGTTTCTTCAAGCAATATATCATGATCGTACGGGTTGTATAAACCGAAGTTCGTACACCCACCTCACTTCCTCTCTCGAAGATTGGACTTGGACCACTCTAAGAAAATAAGAGAATACACAGCCCGAACCAACATTTTTAAATATTCATTTTTTCCTAACACTATAAAAGAGTGAAATGAACTTTCTCACGAAACTGTTTCCATCGTGTCCGAGTCTCCTTTTTACGACAGATTACCCGCGCGATGGTTGGGCAGGCTGTCACGACTGAAAATAATATAATATCTCCCCTACGTTTACCTTCTCTTGCGGAAAATGTGTCGGGTTCTGTGGGTTCTGGATTGCACTGTTTTGCGTTTTATTTTAATTTTTATCTATTTATTTTGCTTTGCAATGTTATCGATTTCAGTGCTTCTTTTTTGTTTTCGATTGTGGTTGATCTGAGTGGAGGGGCTCGTGCCTCTTTTTGTGACACTGAAACTTATTTTTTGTCTCGTGTTTGGCTGATACTGTGCGAGTGTATATTCACCTGTGAGTTTGTGTTTTTTGCTTATTTGTACATTGTGTGCTCAAGTACTATGTCATCTTATACGCAAATGTACTATCCCCCCCTCCCTGCTATAATGCCTCTGGCGCTGCGGGGTAAACTGAAACAAATAAATAAATAAATCTCAGGATACGGTTCATTAAGAATAATGCTATGTGCGCAGAGAACATGAAACGTCATGGTCATGGTCCCTGCGCGAAGTGCATTTTTCTCTCTTGTCCTCTTCTCACCTTTGACATTCTCCGGAATATTTGTACTGTGCGTCGTGGTTGTTTTTTTCTGTGTTCAGTAGTAATAAATTGAGGCACTTTTTTTATTTTTTCACTAAGTGTAGTTGTGGCTGAATCTGTTCCGAGTATCGATTAAACCGGCAACAGGTCAAATGTTTTATCCATCTTCTTTACTATTCTGCCCCGTCACCAAAACATGCGAAGGTCAAACGTTGTGATTTACAGAAGGACCCTCGCAAATGACAAGAGAGACATGACGTTTGAAATAAAAACCTAACGTCGATGTGGACTGCGATGATTAGCCTACCTTTTGTCCACAAGCTCAGAATCTGAGTACGGACCTCTTTTTTTTAGTCTACACAATATCGGAGTCTTGTCATTTACCGGGCTCTGTCCGGAAATCTGTATAGTAGACCTATCGCTAAATGACCCAAGCAGAAAGGATATATAATGCTTCTATTGTAGGTCTACTCGCCGCATATGTTGGCGTCCGCAGTGGTAACTCCTCTAAAGCACAAACCTAAACGAAATGGCACCTTAAACGGGCGTTCGTCAACGCCTTAATTTGGTTATTTTATTTGAATATTTTTAACGGGAAAGGCGAGTACCTGCTGCGCGTAAACCTATATTTTTATCATTCTCGTTGCTCCATGCGTGATTTAGCAATGCGTCTGGGCGGAGCCCAAGTTCGTCTGCTTCATTTGCAGGGGCTGTGGTGACTTAAGAGCGCCGAGTTCTGATTGGTTCTGAATGAAAGAATAGTGGGTAGACCTCAAGGCAGCTAGCTCTAAGGTCTACCCACTTTCCGTTAATCAGAGCCAATCAAAGCTCGGCGTCTTTCTGACGTTACCGCAACTCCTGCAAAAGAATCAGACGACTTGCTCTCCGCATTGCCTTCTTGTGGTCAGTGCTGCGAAAAAAAAAAATAAAAAAGGAAGTTTTCTGCGGACGTTGTTTGGAAAAAAGATATACATTTTTATTATTATACATTATTCGGGAGCTTATCGAATCGGAACGCTGGTGTACGGCACGAGTAACTTTTCTCTGGGAATACATATATATATATATATATATATATATATATATATATATATATATATATATATAGAGAGAGAGAGAGAGAGAGAGAGAGAGAGAGAGAAAAAAAACTGTCTGAATAAAAGAAGCAGTTGCTTCAATTACGTTTTCTGTATTTTGTGTTTTGTCCTCTTTCACGATTCCAGCAAATTCAGTTGAAATTAAGCTTCCATATATATCGTGACGATAGTACGATAATGGGCGCAATAAATACATATCTGCGTAAAACAATTAACGCAAAATAAAAAAAAACACGAATAGTGTATTTTATTTAAGTGTCTTTTTTTTTGTTTCTTTTAGGCTGAAAATATGAAGCAAACCAAATATGAACATACGTGCCGCGTGTTTATGGGCGTTTCCATTATGACCTCGCGCAAAAAAAAAAAATAACTTTTTAAAATTATATTAAACAGATATTTGTTATAGCCTCCTGGTTAAAGTGGTTTAAACCTGTATATCGCTTCGCGATTAGCGTCGGGTAGATCCACTTAAATTCGCACACAACTGGAATCAGATAAAGACCCAGAAATGCGAAACCGCGTATGCACGCCTGCACACATATGTTGCTGGATTCGTGTAGGTTGCGGAATATCCGGATACACATCCAAAACTCTTACATTGTCAGATCTGTGACACCACTCTCAATTCTTCATATAAGGATGAAGCGCAAGACATACAGACGACGTAAAATTGTAAGTTTGGCAATAGAGATTCTATACCGTGTGTTATTTTATTGAATTTGCATATATGAATATATATATATATATTTTTTTTTTAAAATGTGTTGGGAAATTACAACAATTGTTTATGGTCAGTTGAGTTGTACTGATAGGATGTGGTGTAATCGTCAAGATAACTTTGATACTTGAAATGTCTGTTAAACACCTTTTAACTAATGTTAATAGGTCATGTTGCAAGGGAAGTTAAAAGGGCTGTTTTCATCAGGGGTTATATAAATGTAAACAGTTTTTCAAAAATAAAAAAAACATGCTTTTACATGTCAATCTGTCCATTTCCCGTTATTGTCAACTCAAACATTTCATTTTAGACAATGGGCTTAGCACTCGAAGCAATAGTAGACCATCCTTAAAGCGGAAAAAAGCAAATAGGTCCGGCGAGGAGCACTACAAGATAAAGTAAAATTAGATGGGGCACTCTTGACTCCAGATCGTTGGAATTAGTTTCACGCATGCCTAATTAAACGCAGTGCTATTGCCAAAGAGGTGCTCTGAACGATGGCGGTGGAGAGGGCCATTTGATAGGATAAAGCCATTTTTCAACGGGCTGCTTTCGTTGGCGGAACGGTGACGCCTTCCGGCAGTTTGGGGCCGAAAACTTGGCGGCGTGGCTTTGGGGTCAAAAGTCAAGTGTATACTCCCCAGACCCCGTGTCAACTTGGAGGCTTCTTGACATTTTAATCTCGGAAGCTCACTTGGAGTAAAGCCATGGTGTCGAGGCCTCCAGTTTCCCCATTGTTTAGATTTTCGTTATATTTGTGGAAAAAGGTCTAGCTTTACCAAATTTAATAGGCCAGGCTATGCTCAATTGAGGTGTTCGCTTGGTTTAGACTAATATGTAAAAAAAAAAAAAAAAAACGTTCTATGAAGTTGGACTGTAGAACGTACAAATTTTGTTCATTTTGTTGGACTACTCGTGTTTGTTTTGGAGAGGTTTTTCCGCCTATTCCACAGTACTGTGATGACGTCGAAGTGCGTTCTTGTAATCTTAATAAGCAAAATCGTAATATATGTTTGTACTACTCATTAAAACGCATTTAATTGGGATTCATACATCTATCTTAACATTTTTTTTTTTAAAGTAGCCGCTGCTGGATAGAATATTGTAACACTCATGAAGTCATAAAAGTCAGAAACGAACGTGGTCGTGATTGACGTCCCCACATAAAGGAGGTATTATCAAGCCGACATACGCTATACGTATATTGAAGTTTCTGCTAAATTACTCAAGCATGAAAGAGCATACCGCGAGTACCTACAGGATCTGGATGTTGTGGTGTTAAAAAAAAAAAAAAAAAACTATTTCTAAATAAAACTTATAAACTAAAAAAATAAAATAAACTTTTCTTGCTTATTTGTCTACGTCATATTTGATTAATTTGATTCGAATCTTTCACACCGGCACTCTGTGTTGTCGTTTCTTATATTTTTACTGTTTTCATTTGATATTAGAAGCGCACCTGATTTTTGCAACGCGAGCGCTATAATGCAAATGTGTTGGGGATTCGCGTATTTTTTTCAGTTTAATAATGAGAAATATTTTGTTTATGTTTACTCCGATTTTTCAATATCGCAAGTGTGCGTGACTTGGCGCTATCTGCGTGTTTTACATTTTTTCCTATATAATATTGATTTACTTTATCTTTGCACTTCTTGAAAGATGCAAGTATTCATGGAGGCATCGATGCCCTTTGTCCCTGCTGATTGTCACCCGCCTTGTCCAAAGACCCGCAATGAATAATGCCCAAATCATTAATCGTCGCAATTTCATAGCCGGCTTGTTAAAGCTAGCAACTTGCGACTGTTAAAGAGGAGCGTGACCAAAGATAAATCGAGATAGTAAAATCCTCGGTAGTCTGCAATCCCAGAACTATTATGGACGGGATCACAATATGGCTGGGTGTAGATTAAAGCAAATCAACCCGACTTTTTTCCTGTTCTTCAGTCAATCAATGATTTCATTGATACGTGGGTTTGATGTCCAGGAATATTATATAGTAAAGTGCCTATTTTTATAATTTTGCTTTTATAACTATTTAATTAACGACATAATTCAAAACTTAACAACGTACCGCTATAAACTAATAAAAAAGTGAAGTAAACTAATTTAAAAAAAATATAATATTTTAGGGTACTATGTTTACGTTCTAATTGCCCTGGACGACAGTGGAATAGAATGCTATAATACTTTACCGAGGAAGACACCAGAGATGTTAATAGAATGAAGTATGGGTCCGAAAAAAACATTATATAAATAATTGCTCTTTTAATCGATCAATGACCCAGTCATATGTAACACATAAGCAATCACTGGTGTTGGTAAAAGTGCACCTCTGAATTACTTATAAAAAAAAGTTCTTTTTCTGATTTTGTGCTTGTCAAAAAATCTTTTTAAATTTCAGGGAAGACGCATTTCGCAGTGAGCGTAAAGAACCTTTCAGGATGAGCTTGGGCCACTGATCTCCACTATAGGGGCCGGGATCACGCACAGCTGCTCTCCGAGCCTGGCACTAGTGAAGCCAGCAGAATTTCGATGCTTGTCCCAGAAGTCGGGCGTGTTCTGGGCTTCCTAGTGCATTCAGTCGATAATATTGTCCATGCTTTGTTTTTGTGTCTTTGATTGGGTTTTAATACTCCCGTTCAGAATTAAATCCTGTGATGAAGGCATTTGGACGTGGGACATAGGCACGCTTGATCAACTAGAATCGAAAACTTTTCCAATCTAATGGCTTCCCAGGAGACTTCTAAAATCCGCATGCGCTGTTACTCCGCAACAAGCAGGCTCTTTTGGGATGACAAGAAAAAATCCAGCGCCCTGAACGCTGTTTGATCCAGCACTCGGAAGAATTGAAACGTCTGTCAAGCGCTTACTTCCGAGACAAGCCGCTTACTTCCGGAGGCATCGTACCTGTCTGCTCAATGCGCCATTCAGCCCCTATAGTGGAGATCTGTGGCTCGGGCGAAGCCTCCAGAGATTCGGGATACAGAATATTTAGCGATACCGCCACCAAATGGTGCACTGACAAAGGCGAGGCACGAGAAACAGGATTAACAAACGAGAACATCCCCTGAAAAGTCTAAAAAAAAACTGCGGTCTAAAGATGAAGCAATCTCAACGTTTCCTACGGAATGCAATACAGCGCAGCGCGTTCCTGCGCTCCTCCGTGTTCCGCCACGCAGGACGCCACGGCCCTTGGGCAGCCCGTGCGAAAGGCGCCGGCTTCCAAAGCGAGCCGAGCGAGCGCCGCAGCAACACGCCAGAAAGAACCACAACGCAAAAGGAGTGTCCGCCGCAAGGGGTGACGAAATACATGACGTCAATAAATGCGAGATGCCCCGTTCCACTGCCCGCTTTGAATTACCCAAAAAAAACAAAAACAAAAAAAAAACAGGAGCGACGTTTGAAGTTGCCGGATTCACTCTTCCCTCTGGGCTAGAATATTTTTTTCCGCGGCATTCCTCACGCGAGCACCGATTGTTATGATAATTAACACCATTATAAAAACATAAAAATATGTGAACGATCGGTGTACCGGTAGAATCAAGATAATTTATATTTAATCGTCTAAGTCAGTCTTTTTGTTTAATTTATGTTGTGTTCAGTGCATGAAAACAAATAGTCGAGCGAGCTGCACTTTAAACATAAAAATAGAAATAACTGCGAAGTTAAGTTGTAATATAAGCAAAAGTCGCTGTTCATAAATATTTTATGCACCTTACCATAAATTTATTAAATTTTAATTATAGCCGTTATTTAGATACATTAACGATTGTTCCCCGTAGTGCGATATAAAGATGTGTCCCTCTTAATACATCTCCTATTAGACCCATGTATGTAAACCCACGCGCATGTACTTATTTAAACCTCCCCTAAACGGAGTTTTCCTGCTCAGCTCAAAAGTCCAAATATAAATGCAAAATATTTGGGCATATCTAATTTATTTTTGAGAATTGGGTTTCGGACAGGCTTCTACTGTGTTTTACATCTGGATATAAAGCCTCACTGAGATGGGGTATACATAAATATGAACCATTTTTTGTTGAAAAATCTGAAGCAATAGTCACAGCATATCCGACGAACATACTGACCACATATGATTGTGTGCGGCCACAGTGACATCGCCAGCGATTGTTTAAGCTATATTTTACCACTACACAAGAGAAAACGCTCGACGTTATCGCGTGTTTTTACTGGAACAAACTTAACATCACTACGATATTTGTTTTGCGTCTACACATATGCTGTTATATTTTGGCCCTAACACAGCAAAGCATATATATATATATATATATATATATATATATATATATATATATATATATTATTAAAGATGGTGGAGGGATTATAAATGTCTACGTCCTGATCACGTGTCATTTTTTACGCGTAGTCGAGCAGCTGAGATACACCACTTTACCAGTGTATTTAGATAAAAGACCCGCTTCGGTCATCTGTGATTACACCCCTGTTGTAAGGCAACACAAACTATGAAATAGCAAATACTACGAGCCGCACCTTAATGGAAAAAATACATTAGAGAAGATTTGGGGAACCTATATATTTATTTTTATTAAACCATTCAAAACAACGAAGTGTGATCCTTCATTACACAAAGAAAAAAAACGTTTTATGCGTGTTTAAGCCTAGGTGGCTAAGTCATCACACCATGCGGACTTCAAATGTAATTTGTTGATGGGACCAAAAAACCAAAAATTGTACGTTTGTCTATCGCAGGAAACGGTTTGCGCCGTCTCTCTTTAAATGATATTTTGCAAGGTCCTGTAAAGAATTTAACCTTTTAACGTGTGTTTTTTTAAGTTTGTTATAATACAATTTATTTTGGGGGACATCGTGAAAAAATAGTATAGTTTCTCGTTCCTATGTCTTTCTTTAAGGTACCTGGCAGTACCGCGCAATGACCAGAATCGCTTTCTGAAATGGATTTCAAGAAGCTTCAAATAAGAATTAAATAAATATCTTCGAGGCCATGTGCAAAAAAAAAAAACTCTGCGAGTTAACAGGGCTGGAGGAAATGAAAAATGGAATAAGATGGGGTGGGGCCTGGACAAAACGTTACCCACCTTTAAAAAAAGATGAAAAAAAAAAAGAAACGTCTAACGTTAATGCTATTTTGAGGCAAAATCCATGTACTGCGCTGCGCTCTTTCAGAAGAATAAAAAAAAAACAAAAAAACTTAAGCCAAACCTGCAGGTGCACTTGAGTAATAGCTTGCCGTAGAATGATTCGGAATTGTGCAGTTGTTCGAGCGCGAGACCATCATAAGGGCACTTTATTTAATTGATATCAACTCCAGTAGAAATTAATATAATATAAAAAAAATGCTCACCCAATACAAAGAAAACAATCTAATGATGTGCATGGCTCTCAGAAGGATTTCGAGCAGCAGAAGAAATGTTTCCTAATTTTACAATTATCTATATCCAAATTTGTCATCGGGACTTGGATACTTATATTCATTAATGGATTTCCTGACTTCTTTTAGCGGTTAAACATACGTATTGCGAGTAAAACATTACACGATTTATCGGAAGGAGAATCAGTCAATTGCACAGTGATATTTACAATACTACAACCCTGTTCAACAAAAAAGTAAAAAAGAGAGGATGTCGCATTACACAATATTTTACAATATCTAATTCTCCAGGCAGTAAAACTTTAGGGAAGCCTATGCGTGCGCTTCCTCTTCTGACACGGGAATTAATGACAATAAAACTGGCTACGCAAATACGCATTTCCTAAAGCCAAAAAGGGCGTGTGTTAAGGGCGAGAAAAAGGCGGAGACAATGTTGAACTAACTCTCCAATCAGATTCTTTCAGGAGACCCCATGCCCTTCCTTGTGTTTACACTTTCTTAAAAAATAAACATTAAAATGAGAAAAAATTGAACGGCCTAGATGGCCCATATTCTTTTATATTTCCACGAAAAAACAAGTTGTAGAAATCTTAGGCCATTAGACGTAGTTCAGGGGGGGGGGGGGGGGGGGGGGGTTCGCCCTGCTCTAGGCCACACCCATAACGAAAGGTGCTTACCAAGCTAAGCAGCGTTTCTCGGCTCTCATTTGTGGGAGGGGTGATTGGCATGTGAAATGTTGGCTGTAAAATTGTTTTTGTGTGCAGTATTTGTATTTTTATCAACAATATATCGATCGTTGAGAACAAAAAATATTCTAGGTAGAACTTTATGGTTACAAAATATAGATCCTAACATTGTCTCTGCTGTTTTGGTTTCAAACGATTAAAAACATGGCTGCCCGCACTTCCGGCGTGCTCAAAAGGCGTAGTTTGTTGAGCTCGTTTATTTTTACAAGTGCGAGTGTGTCTACGTTCAAAGAAGTGCTTAGGGAAAGATATACTTCACTTAACTAGTTTGCAGCAAGCACAGCCGCAGGTACACGTCTTTGGAAGCGCTTTCCGGTTGCTTGTTTTCGTTGAGGGACTTGCCTAAGCCTAGCGTCCCAAGTCAAATATGTTGCTTGATGTTGCTTTATTTGTTTGTTTGGCGTGTGGATGCTGTATAAAGATGTAGTTTCCTGTAAAAGCAGCCTCGCTGCGTCGTATATTTTGAAACCGTCGGGATTGCGACCATGGTTTCAGCATTGAGAGGTAACTATACCGGTAAAAATTTGCGAGCCACTTCGCTTGAAGCAATCGGGTGTTCGGGTCGCATTAGGTTTGTCCGGGTATGTTTTCGTTATTTCGCTTTGAAGGGCCAGTAGCTCTCAAGTTTTGAGCAGTGCAATTAGCTTGCTAAGAACGAATACATTTAGATTACGTTTTAATTGTCCATCATGACGCTCACCCCCCTTGCTCCCGGACGCTATGGGAGAAAAAAAGAAAGGAAAGGCTAATAATCTTCATATTTATTTTGTTTCTGTTTCTTTTTTCTTTCCGTCGCTTTTTGCCACCATAGCCTTCACTACACTCACAAATCCTTGCAGTTCGACGACGAAGCCAAAGAGTCCCCCGGTGGCGCGAGGATATGGTAGCACAGAGCATCAAAGAGCCATTTCAAGGGGATCCTGGGCATCAGCGCACAGCTTTTGCAGTGGCGAGGACCCTAAACACACTTGTTAGCTCTGGAGAAGTGCGTTTCGGCGTCTCGCCGCAGTGGGGCACCAGCCATGGTGGCTCTCCTTTCTTCCGTTGCCTGCCGCTCTACCTTTTTCATTTTGGGTGCCGCTTCTCGGGGCCGTCTGCCAGGTTTTGTGAGTATATTGAAGGCTATGTTACCACACATTGGCTCACGCTAACTGGCGCTCATATTAAACCGTGGCCGTGCATGATTAGACGCTAGGGCGCCTCTTTCATTGTCACGTCTTGCAAGCGTTGGAGTCGTTTTTAGACTTCGTCGGAATAGTAGCCGGACGTATGTGGTAACGGACGTCGACACGCCGCTTTCATGGCCACGTCTTGCGGGTTGTGATGGAATAGCAGACGATGCCAGAGGCTGCCGCGCCTCTGCTCACACAACAAGCAGTCGCCGTAAAGTTATCATAGTGTACGCTAGAGGTTCAACTGACGCTAGTGTTTATGCGACTTCCGGGAGCAAATTAAAGCAGACAGCAACCAGTATACTTTTGCGGTGCTCCTTTGCATTCCTATGAAAAAACGCGTATGAAATTTGTTTCTTCGCCGGAGAATAACATTAATAACTTTCGTTATTTCGGTTTTACCGGATAGTATGTACTTTTATTAATATTGTGAAAGTGAAATTGCTTTAGTTACAGCATTTTTTTTTTTTTTTTACCACTGACCGATGTTAAGCTTCGCTATTTTTTCAGGCCCAAACTTCTGTTCCACGGGAGGTATGTAAAAACGAGCGACAGTTCTAAGGTAAAATAACGAGCAAAAGGAATGCGGAGTGTGTTCAAGGTTCACTAGCATTCCGTTGGCGCTTATATGCTAATATGCCCGTCCTGTCACTAAACGAAAATTACTCCGTCGTGCATCTTTACGATCGATTAAAACATTCGAACGTAAAAAAACAAAGTACACGGGCTACGAAAGGTGTATCGTTTTATTATTTCCTATGTCAAGCAGTTTTTATCGGCCACCTGTTCTCTGGCTTCTCCATATTTGCAAAAATTTGGAGCGTGCGGGTGATGATTTGAGCCCAGAACGAGCATCTCCGCGCATATTCATGAGCACAACGAATAAAGCAGTACTTATTTAGTGCAAATCGGACTATATTACGTGGCTTTCAATTTATTTTGATCTTCTGCACGCACAAGGAGTTACTTATCCAGTGTTACTGCGTAGTTCTTGCCGTTCCCTTAGTTTTCCACACGTTCTTTGTTCGTTCGGCACGTATATCCCCCATGCTGGAAAGCGCCGACGCCGTGTTCGCGCTAACAGTGTCCCACATGTATATAAATACATGTACGAAGTGGTTTTAGCACCGTTTTTCATACTACGCATTTCAAATAAAAATGCTTTAACTGACCAATTATTTCGTCTGCGTGACTGATAAATGTTCCAATGTGCCTAGTACATACAAATTATTAGTAATATTTGCTCTTATAACCAAGCCTAGAGAGAAAATGCAGTCATTTATTCCCATAGAAATGCATTACCGGAAGTCAATTTTCGTCTGGTTGCTGTCTGCTTCAATTTATAGCAGCTCACTAGCACCAGTTGAACCTTTTGCGTACATTATAATAACTCTATGGCACGCCCTAGACTTGCCGGACGCATAGTGGACATCGCGGCAGGGAGACGCTAAGCTAGCGAGTGTGTTTGGCCGAACAGCCAAGCTAATCCAGTAGTGATTGGTGGGGCCACTGAACTGTGGCTGGGGCTTAGAGCAGGCCGTGTCCTCCACTTGAATTGCTTTCAACGGCTTGAATATTGCTCAATTTTTTTGTTTTCGGGGGAAATTATATGTGTGCGTTCTATATGTGTGCATTCATTTAAACACGTTGATTTGATTATAACTTTTATAACCCTATCACATTGCATTGAGCAGATATCTTGACTCTTTCTTATACTCGTCTTCGTCTTTTTCGCTACTCGTGCTTATCTTTATTCAACAAAATACCAAATGAAGTTGGAACACCTTTAGCATAGTTAAGTCCGCTAAAGTCCTAGGATGCCTTGAAATCACGGCTTCCGTGTCGGCTGGGTTCGTAGCCAGTGGTTCACTGTCAAGTGGGTCGTGTACTGTTCAATGATGGTCACCGCATCATGGACACTTCATACACACCGCTGGTGCATAATTGAATAGGGTCAGCTGAACAATTACAAATGAGAAAAACCATGAGAGGTTTTTTCTCATGGTTTTTCTAATTCGTATATTGTTATGCTGACCCTATTCGATTATGCACCAACTAGCTCAAATAAAATCATGCACACATTTTGTTGTTATTGCGGATAATATTAAAATCATAATATTAACTACGTTTCTAGCATTTCGAAAAAAAAAAACTGTTTAAATTTTTCGTACGTGAATAAACCCTGCCATCTCACAAACTTCTCCAGTGCTGATAAATCTTAAGACAAGAGCGTTTGGTCTTGTAAAAACTTTTGTGTGTGCAAGTTAATATACAAAAAAGGACATTCAGATGAACTCTGCTCGCGCGCCTATGGATAAACTCTAATGAATGCCTGCACGTGTACCTACCCGTAAAACGCTCAAAAAGCCAATCTCTGCGATCTACGAAATCAGCTCACCGAATGATGAGGCCGAACATCAGTTTAGACCTCCAAATGAAGTCTGCGCTCTGGCAATACAATACAATACAATGCAAGCATGACGCTTTACATTGCGTAACACCATAGCGCAGACTTCATTTAACTTCTAAACGAATGTTCGGCCCCATCGTTCGCTGGCTGATTTCGTAGATCACGGAGATTGGCTCTTTGAGTGTTTTGCGGGTAAGTAGACGTGCAGGCATTTCTTAAAGTGTATGCACTAGAGACCTTTTATATATGAAGCATACTTGGTTTGCATGTGGTGTAATGTTACATAGATATACATAGATATACTGCCAGTTCCTGCTCGTTTTAGAGCGCGGCTCTCAGGCGCCTGTTTCCGGGTCGAGCGGCGTCGCCGTCACCGTCGCTGAAGGCGTAACCGCGAGTTGCAGTATGGGACGTTTCCCATATTGACGTCACGTGAGACGTTACGAGTGTAATATTTTTACGCTAAAGTTTGCGGAAAATATTTCCACTAAAATTAGCGGGGAAATTCTACTCTCCTGACGTCATACGTGACGTCATGTGTTACGCCACGTGAGCAAATGTGACGTCACGTGAATTTTAAGGGAAACATTTTTCCGCTAAAGTTAGCGGAAATATTTTTCCACTCAATTTAACGGGGAAATTTACGTCACGTGAAATCTGCACCAAATCAGTTTCCCCGCAAAATATAGCGGGGAAATGTTTGCTAAATTCCCCGCTGAATTTAGCTGGAAAATGTTCGTAAATTTTCATAAATTTAGCGGGAATATTTCGATGCTAAATTTAGAAAAGAAATTTTCGCTAAGTTTGGCAGGAAATTTTGCGAAAAGTTTCCTCTAAATGAGAGGGGAGCTGGAGAGGAGGAGGGCAGGGTACGGAGGGGGAGGAGGGGCATACCCTCTTATCCTCCTCCTCAAGAGCTGCGGTTTAACTCCACATTACAGAGAATTGTAACCATCTTTCATTTTTTGACTGAGAAAACATAAACGTTGGTTTAAAATCTACGCTGCAAAAAATATCCGCTCAGCAGCAAGAACACCACAATAGCCGGTGATGTGGATTCAGTGCAAGTAGTGTATACAAAGAGGGCTGGCGACGTCACTGACTGAGTTCCAGTGCAGTAGCGCACTGGAAGTCAGAGCTGCTGTCAGAGTGCGGGACTTGAGCTTAGGAGTCCATTGCACAGCCTATCGCGCAAACCATACATGATATTTTCACTTTAACCTCATCAGAGGGATTATAAAATTTTGTTTTAAAAATGCAATCGCGAATGGCTCCTATTTCTTGGACAAGGTTAGCTTTAACAGTCATTTATTAGGTCTCATGACTGCGGGCTATCCATCATGCTTACTAAAAGCGGCTGCGGATATTCCACTTAAGAATATATGTCGCAAAATTACTACGAAGTCAAACCGGAGAATAAATAAGATCGTCACTGCATTGCCGTGCCTACACAAAATATCTGATAAGCTGCAAACGTTAGGACGCCTGGTTGTTTCTTACTTTGGGTTCTCTGTTTTAGAAAGACTGCTTGCAGTCTTAGAAAAAACGTGGTCTCAAAAAGCAAACACCAGAATTTGGTCCTATGTACTTCCATTTGCTCCCCGAAAAGCCCACCCTGGTAGCAGGCCAGAAAAACTCCCAACTCGTGCAGAAGTGTGGCAGATCTCAGGGCCTAATTTGGGCCCAGTTAGGTTTTGTTTCACAACGCTTTGCCAAAGTACGTTGCCTAACTAAATCACTTTTTGGGACATACTAGGGCATGCCAAAGCTTGGCTTTTCTCAGGTCCGCCACAAGAGCGCCAAAGTAAGTGCCATAATTCAGCCATAACGGCCAAAGTAACGCCTAATTTGGGGATTTAGGACGTGCGAGAGTTTGACTTTTCTCTCGTCCGCCAAAAGAGTGCCAAATAAATGCCATACTCGAGCCATATCTGCCAAAGTAACGCCTAATTTGGGGACTTAGGGCATGCCAAAGTTTCGCTTTTCTCTTGTCCGCCAATGGAGTGCAAACGTAAGTGAAATACTTGAGCCATAACTTCAAAATTAAAGACTAATTAAGGGATTGTGAATATTTCAAAAGTTTTTTTTTTCTCTACCCCGCCACAGGAATGTCAAAGAAAGTGCCATACTTGAGAAATAACTTCCAAAAAACAGCTAATTTGCTGATTTCGAACATGCGGCTTTTCTTTTTTCTGGTTCGCCGAAGGGGTGCTAAAGCAACTGTCATTTCTAAAAATTAAGTGCAAAAGGATATCCATTTTGGGTATTCGTGGCGTGCCATTGTTCGTTTTTTTTTTTTTTGTCTAGCCACTTGAGTGCCAAGTACGGGCTGAAATTGCCTAAAACGCCTAGAGGCCTGCCGAAGCATGGCAGTTTTCTGGTGTGCCAGAAAGCTGCTATGTCAGGAGCTCGAGAACAAAATTAAATTAAATATTCGCTCGAAACACGATGGTTAGATGTATTTATCTCCGCTTCCAAGCAACACGAATGTTCAGTGGTGGTTTGTTTACATATTCTTTACAAGAAAGACTGCAAGAGATTAGTGGTGAGCTACGAGCTCTGCGAACATGTCGCTTGCTCAACCAGTAACAGTGCGTAGGGCGTGGCCCAAGCTTAGGCCGCGCGTCTTCGCAATTGCTGAATGAAAACGACGAAGTCCCATCGTAACACTTCCCCCTTCTCGATAAAACTAATCAGTGTCTAGAAAACGCACTGGTTTGTTTGTAACGCGCTTGGCGCGTGTTCTGGGTAGAGGAAACGGAACAGATGAGGAGGATGATTCTGGAGAACTTTCTGATGTCGGTTCAGCATATGGCATGGCAGAGCCCTGTCCCCTATAATCGGTGTAGGCTCTGGAAGTGAAAACGCACCAGAGGTGTTCGCCGTTGAGGATTCCGTCTCTGAAGGGTAAAGGGAGGTAGAAGCCTCGTCAAGCTGCAATGGCAGCTTTTTCTCTACCTCCATTCCTCCCCTTGTTTGGAGATAAATAAACAAACAAACAAACTGAAAAAAGAAAGATGCCTGGCCTGAGGCACATATATCTTTTTGTTCATCGGGATCCGAGTCGAACACTGGATAACTTGAATTTCGAGACGATGTTGAACTGTATTGTTCCGAATGTTGGGCTAACTGACTTCGCATGTCGTCGATGTGTCTTCTTTGTATTCTTCCATCTGAAGTCGTTACTTCAAATGATCGGGAACCAACCTGGCGGAGAACCTTAGCTTCTATCCATTTCGGTTGTCCCGTGAATCCCTTAATAAAGACGGCTTGTGAATTGCTGAACTTAGCGTCTTTGTCGCCTTCTTCACCTTCCTTACCCCGCGGATGAATATTGTCCAATAGGCAAAGCAATTTTCGTCTGAACATCAACTCTGCTGGTGTTTTCCCAGTTGTTGAGCTTGGTGTTGTATGTTGCTTAAACAAGAACCGTGCCAATCGGCAGTTCATTCAGTCTTCCTTCTGGAAGTTTGCGGAGCGACTCCTTTGTTTCCCGAACCATTTGTTCGGCTTGGCTGTTGGTTGCCGGGTGATAGGGGGCGCGTGTGATGTGCCGGATGTTATTGGCTTGGAGGAATTCATTGGTGTCCTTGGCTAAAAATGGCGTGCCATTGTCGCTGCAGACGACTTTCGGGATGCCGAATGTGGCAAACATGGATTGGAGAGCGTCAATGACGGTGGCAGCAGTTGCTGACGAGCAGATGTGGACTTCCAACCATTTGGAATATGCGTCAACAAATATCACAAGCATTTTTCCTTCAAAAGGACCGGCGAAGTCCATGTGAAGTAAACTCCATGGCTCCTGGGGGCGTTCTCAAGTTGGACTTGGTGCTGCAACAGGAGCGCATACTTGTTGCTGACACTTAGAGCAGAGTTGGACGCACCTGTCTATTTCTTTGTCGAAGTCAGGCCACCAAAGATGACTTCGTGCACAGCGTTTCATGGCTGTTACTCCTAGATCGTTTGCGTGAAGGAGTTTCATGGCTGCTGGCTGTGCCTCCTTCAGAATAACGACACGTCACTGGTGGTCTATTTACATACTATTTACAAGAGAAGACTGCAAGAGATTAGTGGTGAGCTACAAGCCCTGCGAACATGTCGCTAGCTCAACCAGGAACAGTGCGTGAGGCGTGGCCCGAGCTGAGGCAGCGCGTCTTGGCAATCGCTCAATGAAGACGACAAAGTCCCATCGTAACAACTAAAACACTTGACTGTATCGTGCTAGTATCAGAGTTCCGTGATCTCTCCGCCGGCTTAGAATTAGGGCAATATCGTGTGAATAACACAGGGAAAAAGAAATGTTGTATTTGATCGCTACCAGAAGTTTATTAAACCACTCTCATTACACACAGTTTATTTTCGACACTTTGTCAATTGTAGTACTCCCCTCTAAAACAAAAAGCTAATTATTAAATATAATTACAACTGTTTTCATGCCAAGCAAAACTCCTAAACCAAACACGAACGACTGACAGGTTTGACAGGAATCATAACTACTGTCAGAAGCATGCTTGCAGTATACTTAATAATAAAAGAGCGTTACCATGCTATCCGTGATCGATGCATAATCCAACTCGTACAGCGCAGAGAAACAAAAACAAGTTCTAGAAAGAAGAAGGTCGCCTACATTTAAAGCTAATCTGGCTGTCACCGAAGAAAAGTTTCTTATCAAAGCGCGTCCAACAATTCGATAGACTCTGACGAAGAAAACGGCTTTTGCCGGAAAGTTGCCACGAACGCATTCTGGTTGTTTACGACAGAAAACCACGACCGTGACCACACAAAAGCTGAAGAACACTTAAGACTGCCTTTCGGAAACCGGGTATAGGTTGCCCTACCCATCTCCATAATTTGACAAACGGCGAAGACTACGGCCCCAGTGATTATATCAGCGCGTCAGAGCAAGTCAAGTGACAAATTGTCGTCCGAACGTTTTTGTCATACGTCTCTTATGGAGAGAGGTCACGATTTTCGCTCCACCACTCTGATTTGTTTAAAGGAATGCTGAACCAAACTTTTCAGTGTCTATAATAAGTGTCGCACGATATTTCCACGAGCCAGCAGCCGCCGGTGTGCGCGAGCACACGCAACGAAATTGACGTCATCATTTCCGCCATTCGCGCGTAAGCGTGAATGGGTATATGGTAGCCGTCATGGCGCGCGTGAGCTCAGCAACATCTCTCACGTCCGCCGCCGGAGCTGGACCCACAGACTCCGACAGCGTCCGGGAGCCCACGATTCCGGTTACCGGAACACTCCTGGCTGCTTCCGACACTCGCTGAGACTCGCTAGGACAAAGCGTCCCTATTCGCCGCCACGCTCGGCCTCGCAAAGCCGGGCAACGTTGGTTCTCACGATAACGAGCGTTCAGCGAGTTGGGTACGCCATTCCTCAAAAATGTTCGAGGAACGAGTTGTATGTGACCACCAAGGGACGAACAAAAGCGAGGATCAGCTGATCGTGCCTCACGTCCGAGTGCCAGATAATGTGGGTGTCACATGAGCCACCGCCCGATCAGGCTGCGCCTAGAGTACCCCAAGGGAGATTACTGAATGCTAGGTACGAAGGTTCTACTGTGTCACAGTTTTACAATCTGGAGGCAGCGCCTTGTCTTTTACCTTTGCGTCACGCCGACAATCCGCAAGCTCCCTCTTCATATTCAGCCCTGCGCCGTCCTATCAAGTCACGAATGATAGCGATGCCGACAGACGTGTGCGGAACGTGCTCCGTTCGTTTTTACGCCAAACAGCAGTCTCTGCCTTGTTCTGGATCGTGCAATCGGCGATTCCACTGCAAATGTATCGGCGTAGGTCAAGAAGAATACGACATATTGATGCAAAGCGGCACGAGCGCTTAAAAATGCTCGGATTGCACCAGGCGTCACCGAGGTTCATCGGATGCTACGCTCGACAACGAGACTGACAAGCAAGACGAGGCGGACCTGTTTCAACCGCCTTCACGTTCGGAGTGTGCCGCTGCTGGTTGGACGCCGGAGGCAACGACCAACCTCGTTCGTCTTCTGAGTAAGCTGTCGTCAAAAGTGGACATCTTGACCGCCAAGGTAAAGAGCCTTAAGGCAGAAAATACCTTTATGCGCTCCGAAATTGGCCTGTTGAGCAAGAGGGTGCTCGAACGCCTGCCTCTTGCTCTGAAACCTCAAACATCGTTTACGACGACCGTGGACGATGCTGAACGCATGCGGCGAGCGGCATCTTCTGCCGGAAGGCCTACGCCAGCATCGGGAGCGGTGCCCAAGACCGCATGGAACAAGGGTACAGCCGCCACGTCAGCCTTCCCCTTGGCAGACGACGTTGTGGGCGACCTCTCAGCATAGGATGCCGGTGACAGGCGCAATGCTGGTCAGGCAGCTGCAGCGTTGGACGACGACGGCTTCACACTCGTGAAGCGAAAACGGCGGGCTCCGGCGTCATCCGGAACTGCAAAGTCTGATAAGGTACTTGCCGTGGCTCGCCAGCCTTACACAAAGGCTCTCTTCATATCAAGATTGGACCCAAAAACATCAGTTGCAGACATCGAAAACCTTATAGCCCCTTTCTTGGACAGCAAAAGTGCTAGTGTCACGAAGTTGCAGACGAAATTCGATTCATTTTCTTCGTTTCATCTCGCAGGGGACTTCTCAGTTTTTGAAATCTTGAACAAAGCAGAAGTGTGGCCAGAGGGTTCAATCTTCCACCAGTGTTTCGGCAAACTAGACCGCTCTAGAGTACATGGGTCTGAATCTTCATCTTCACCAGCTGTAAATGCTTAAAACACTTGAAATATTTTATCAAAACACTCGGGGCCTCCGTTATAAGGCCGTTGAGTTTATGTCTAATATTTTGTTAAGCCCATCTGAGATCATATGTTTAACTGAGACCTAGCTTTGTCCCGGCATTTCTATAAATAGGTATTTTCCTCCAACTTTTACGGTGTTTCGCAAAGACAGAGATTATGCTAACACGGGTATGAAACTCGAGGGTGGTGTACTGATTGCTGTAAATTCTTTAGTTCAGTGCCACAGAAGGAAAGATCTCGAATCCTATGCTGGAGTGTGTCTGGGTTGAACTACCTGCCAGCGATGGTTTTAACTATTTAATCGGAAATTACTATTTCCCTCCTCTTTTCAGCGATCTTGAATTTATCGAACATTTTGAATCACTGCAGAAAAAGGTCGACTTTTCTAAGTTTCGTGTCCAGATTCTAGGCGATTTCAACTTGCCTGGAATTGACTGGGGCGCTGGCATTAATTTTTGCACAACTGGCGTGACTTCTAGAAAAACCGCCTGGCTGCTTTCGTTTATAAACTTTTTTTATTTTTATCAGTACAATGAAATTCAAAATTCTTGTGGAAATGTTCAAGATATGTGCTTATCTAACGCACTGCTCGAGCCGGCGGTATCAGCTGTAAACCCACTCGTACCCGTTGATGTTTATCACCCACCGTTCAAAACAAAATTCTGCTTATCATGTAGGCCACGTGTAAAACGTACTTCTGCTGGGTATTCTTATTTTCAAGGAAATTATCTCGGTTTATATAAGTTTCTAGAGAACTATGACTGGCCAGTTGTCTTAAATGATGGCATAGTTGACTCCGCTACAGAAAAGTTGACCACGATAGTTGAGAAAGCTGCGGATGCTTTCGTTCCTAAACGGTCGACGCGCAACTCCCGTTATCCTAGTTGGTTCTCGAAAGATTTAAAAAATGCATTACGAAAGAAACTGCACTATCATCGCTATACAAGAAAACAGGGCTAAGTTTATGGTATCAAAAGTTCAGTATTCATCGTTGTCTCGTTAAGAAACTTTATGAACAAGATAATCGTTTGCACTTAGATGGCGTCGAGCAAAGCCTTAGAAAAATCCGAAAGAATTCTGGCGCTTTGCTAAACAACACTTGCATGGAAGTAAAGAAAGTATTTGTCTTCGAGATAATAATGGGTATCACAGTTTGACGGCTGAAATCGCGAATAGTTTTGCTGACTTCTTTAGTTCGTGTTATTCCCCTCCTATGAGTAGTCCTTTTAGTGCCACTAATGCTGGTTGTAATGCTTTTTTGTCTTCGTTTACTGTTGGCGCAGAAGAGATCGTAGAAGCCGTGAAGGAACTGAAACCCAAATTATCGAGCGCGGTGTTGATGACATACCTATGTTTATTATAAAAGGCTGCTGCTCTTTACTTGCCCCTGTTTTGATGCACATTTTTAATTTGTCTCTTGCACAAGGACACTTTCCCGAGCTTTGGAAAGTGTCTGTAGTTGTTCCTATTTTTAAAAACGGTGATTCCACATTGATTAATAATTACCGTCCTGTATCATTGTTATGTAGTTTTGCAAAAGTTTTTGAAAAAGTAATATATAAACGTGTTTACTTTTACCTTAGCCCAATGATATCTGCATCTCAACACGGTTTTTTTGAAGGGTAGGTCAGTTGAGTCAAATTTATGCTCGTTTTTAAGTTACTCTGCACCAGTGGTGTCAAGTAGGGGACAGGTAGATGCAATTTATTTTGATATGTCGAAAGCGTTCGATTGTGTATATCATAATTTACTGCTACAGAAGCTTGCCTTGCATGGTTTCAGCCCGCATCTTTGCGCGTGGTTTTCCACGTATCTCATTGGTCGTTGAAACTCTGTTCGCATTTCTGATAGCTACTCTGACGAGTTTATTTCAAGTTCTGGTGTACCCCAGGGATCCATCCTGGGAGCACTTTTATTCCTTTTGTTCATAAATGATCTTGCTTCCTGTATTACAGATGCAAAAATTCTTTTGTTTGCCGATGATGTTAAGCTTTTTATAAGTGTGAGGTCATTATCTGATTGCTCCCGTCTCCAGGCTGACATAGAACGTGTTTTTGAATGGTGTGCCAAAAACCGCTCGTCACTTAACCCCAAGAAAACTAAATCAATTGTGTTATCCAGAAAGCGTGACATACTTTATTTTTTATATAATTTGGGAGGGGCCCCGATTCCTCGGGTTCCTTTTATCAAGGATCTTGGTGTATTCATCGATAGTTCACTATCGTTTAATAATCACGTGTCTATAACCGTTAATGCAGCACTGAGAGTGTTGGGAATGATTTCACGGTTGTGTCGCCAGTTTTCTACGCCCCGTTGTTTACTGCACTTGTTTAAGACATTAGTGAGGTCAAGATTAGAATTTGGCTCAATGATTTGGAATTCATTAACGTTATCTCAGGCTCTTTCAATAGAAAATATACAAAAACGAATGATTAGAATTGTGTATGACCGCTATATTGGAAGGAAAAATTTTTACCATTATGAAACGTTACTTGTTCGATTTGCGTTGCACAAGCTTGCTGTCCGGAGGCAATACAGAGATTTTATATTTCTTCACAAAGTTGTACACGGAGAAGTGAATTCAATTGATCTGTTGCGTTTCATAGACTTTCATGTTCCGTCAAGGGTCAGTAGGAATGTGCTAACCTTTTACCCATCTTGTATGTCATCTGTGTCTCCTTTATCGAGAATCCAATTAGCATTTAATAAGACCCATCTTGACATTTTTCTTTGTTCACACCAGTTTATGTTTTATGCGCGAAAGTGGATGTCCTTGAATTACCTATTGTAAGGCGGGTTCTGTATAGTCTTTCAGTTTCTGTTAGCTGTTTATATTTTCATTGTGACATGTATTTTAATGTTTGATATAGTGCTGTGTTTTAATTTTCTTTGTGTGCACCACATCATAGACTGCAAAGTTGCTTGTGGGCACGTAAAATGAAGATTTATTTATTATTATTATTATATTTCTGCTCACTTCGCCCCCGCGGGCTCATGTCCGGCCCTCTGGTGGCTATGATCCTCACAACGTTGAAGCATTGATTGAGCTGGCGCCCGCTGGGACCGTATTCCGCAGCGTACGGTCTACTAAAACTCTAATACTGCGCTGATCCGCTTCCATGATATCGCATGTTTTTTGTGCACCGTTGAAGCACTTACGAAAGCTACTGTTTATTTTGGTATAAATCCATTGTGTGTCAGATTTGTCGAGTGAGTAGGTATTTCACACAGGCAATTTTACTAATGATTCAAATATATCGCGAACAGACAATAAGCAGCCTGTGCCGAAAGAACTGTTCTTGGACCACGACCGGTTTCGACAGACTCTGCAGAGTCTAGTCGTTGCCGACGCAAGTATTCCATTTGGAATACGGCCTTAGAGTCGATTCTGCCGCTCAAAAAAAAACAAAATTGATTTCGGAATGTAGGTAATGTAAATTTACGAGGCAATGAAGCTGCGTTTAATCTGAACTATATATTTTTCTTTTTAGATTAAAGTTTATTAGGCAACCAGCAGACCAACGTGAGGCTTGTTTATTCGTTTGTGCGCAATTTGTAAGTACAACTTCTAGGTCAAAAAGGGCTAGCAGCAATTGTTCAAAATTTAGTGGCTCTGCGCCAAATGTAAAATATTACCTTTCTGTCCCAGTGGTTAGAGCGCACGGGAGCAAAGTTTAGTCCGTTGCGTCCAACACTCAGGGATTAACCCGACGGGCGGAAATCTTCCCCCCAACCCCGTTAGTCTCCCAGTGAAGTAATCTGGTGGTGCGGGCGCATTTGGTCCTCGGAGAGAATAAGTTGAGCTCAATTCAATGTTTAAAGTTGAAATTGAAAAATTGAAAACCTACATCTAAATGAAATTTGAGAGCTTTGTTTTCACAAATAAAAAGTAAATTGTCTTTGTGAGCCGTAAATTCATCCGTTTTCTATATTTTTGCTTCCGTTTCCTGTATACATCCAGTCACTAGATGCTGTCGTTCTTCGTTCTTTGTGTATAAGGCCAAATCCTTCCTCTAGCAGCAAATAGAGGATATAGGTGTCTTCTTCTTTTTTTCCCATGTCGCTGTTGCTTGTTTTTCCCTGGTTGCTGTTGTTTGTTACCATATGCCAATTGTAAGGCTGCAGAGGCCTTGTCAAGTCAAAACTGTTTTGACTTTTTGCCTCTGCAGCCCACATCACAATTTGATGATGATGTAAATAAAATGATTAATTGATTGATTGGATGAGGAAGGTAAATCATTCTGAAATGAAAGAGAAACGTGTATGAACAAGGGAACACCAAAACTGTTTTGCGACTTGCGCGGTGTAGGTTCTGTACTCTACATACGTGTCATGCTGCCACAGATTCATAGGTCAAACGGGCGATGTTTAAATGTGCGATTGAGACATCTTTGGAATAATATTTCTAGGTGAGTGTCAGTACACCTTGAAATACATTGCCTACCTAGACTATACTTGCACTCTTGCTTTTAAGAAGTGCACAGTCATTAGTAAATATAGCAATATGCTTACCTGCCAAATTAAAGAAGCACGCGAGATAGCTAAACTGTCGTATCGACTTACACACTTTGTATAAAGAATGCCCCGTTTGTTCACACCGTATCTGTGCACTGCTCGGGCACAAAAAAACAAAAACTGATTAACTTAAAGGGGTACTACAACGAAATTTCGGCGCTTATTTTATGATCTCTATGTGTTCAAAGGAGCAGTATCACGTCGGACACACCAATATCTGGTTAAAAAAAACGAAAAGTAATTTTAAAATTAATTAAACGGTTAGCAAAGAGTACCTGGTGGATGTCGCTAACGCCTCGTTTGTAATGCCCGTCTAAAAACCTTGAGAGGTAGTGGCGGTTATTGTCTCGCCTCCGGCTGCTCCGGCCACGACGAGGGAAGAGGGAAAGGAGGAATTCTCATCTTCCCGACAATTCTTTTTGTGCGTCCCAGAAGTCGCTATTGTCCCTCTACAAGATTATAGAAGATTAACCCGTCACTCGAAATTCTTACAAAAGCAGTCGCTTCAGTGGCTGAAACGACTAGGCCATCCTCTCGACGTCAGCCTCGCGGTAGCTTTGCTCGTCCCGAGGTGACCTATGTCACGATTGCGTCGGATGTCACGTGCACTAAGCTGGGCCTTCTCCGAGCGCTTGCCACAGTGGGCCGTTCATAACAATAAATAGAGCCACCAGGCTCAAAATACAAACGTGCGATTGTCATTTACGGATATTGTGGATCTTATTCAACCTATGTTTGAACACGACGGATATATGGATATATTTCAAATTTCGTTGAAGTATCCCTTTAAGGCGAAGGATATGCGCCTGCACAATTCCGACACCAGCGCCACCGCAGTGTCATGACGTCAGAGGTTTGGGTTGGTATAGGGACGGAATGTGTTGGCGCCCTTCAATATCCCTTCCGAAAGGGGACTGTTGTTTCGGGATAGAAAAAGGGCCCTACGCAGGTTATTTTACAAGGACGCGACCTCTATATTTTAATTTTTTTATTTGTTTGAATATTGAACATGTGGTATTTATACTGGATGTCAGCACCACTGAAGTTTGGTGTTGAGTCAGCGCTTTTTTGTCAGTCTTCACTCTGTCCGTGTCGTTGCGCTGCATGCTCTTTTAATAAAAATACCACTTGCTCGCGCCACTAGCTATGATTATGCTGTACACTGTATCCACTTCAGTCATATTAGCGCACTGTTGTTGTTTAGCGCGTGTGGACAAAGGAGGTTTGTGAGATTCCTTTTACGCGGTCGATGCTGTTGTTTATACAAACGATAAGCTGATTTACCCGCATCTCGTGTTGATAAAGGCATGTGCATTTCTCCTAAAACGACACGTTTAGAGTTTTGACAGCACCTTTCCGGGATTTAGGGCCATTTAGTGGCGCAAATTATCAAGACACCAGGCAACTGAAGCGGGTGTTGACGAGCCTCCATAAAGGCTAATGCTGGGGAATACACAGTTGAAACTAAAATGTCAATAGCCTTTCCTGCTTTGGTAATGATGGAGCGAAGTGACCAAATATTAGAAAACACCATCTGAAAGTCTGTTATGGCGACGCCCATCCACAGCTGCTACAAAGCGTCTGTACACTTCGGTAGAATTAGTGCATGACTAATTTATTCAATAACAAACCACCAGAAAGCCGTCATTAGAGTTTGAGAGATGCCATACGCTCAGATTATAAAAATGATCAAGATGGCCATTCGGAATGTATGACATAGTATTATTTCATATTAAGATACTATTCAACATTTCTTGGTCTTTTTTGACAACATAATATAGTTAAAAAATAGCTACAAAATAGAAGTGAAACCCAAGGTGTACGCAATAATTGGACAAACGTTTGTATTTTATTGATCAAAGCAGTAGCTACACTATGAACAACGTAAGAAAGAAGTCCGTGCAGTCGAAGGGTTCTTCTAGAGGTATAAAAAAGTATATAATATTTGTGTGATACTTAGTGCACACCGCTGTCGATGTCGCTGGCTTGAGCCTGGGGCTCGAGCCAGCATCATTTGCACACGCTCACGCGCGAACAAAACCATAGTTGAAGCAAAGCGCTCGAGCCAGTAGCTTTGCTAACGTTGCATACCAAGAACGAAACGGAGTATATTCATAAAAAAAGAGATTGCGATACTGGTGCCCCATGCGTGCAAGCACGCGAAACTTGCGCGTTATCATAGGTTTGGCAAGCTTGCGAGTGCATAGGCACGGCATAGGTTTACCCTTACCCAGATGAGCAGAGATATGGTGGCGGCCGGTCGCGCTGCTTGCGATTGTCTATTGGAGGTGTTTGCTGGACGCCATATTTGAGAGGATTGTTTAGAAAGCATGCATAGAACGAGCTCAAATTATTAGGCTGCTAGGACCGGCGATCTTGATGGTGTGGAATGCACGATTCAAATTAATTGTGTAAGCTCGCCGTCAGCACAGGCTCGGAAGTCGCTCACACTGCTATAGCCGCAGTGAATACTCTCTATACATCTTTCCTTAAAAGGGCTCCTGGCCTGTTTCATTTTCAGTGTTAGGGCGTATGGTGTATAATTTACTCGCTCTCCAAAGCGGCGAACATGCGAGAGAACAAAAGTCTGAGGATATCGCAAGCTGGGCAGATGACCGTGAACATTGAAATGGTGTGATGTGAACGTATTTATTTGATGCGCAGCTATCCCGACAATATCTTCCAAAAATAAAAAAAATAATATAAAGTTTTTTTGTTTTTTTTTTCTATATTGCTTCGTGCGTGACCAAGTTGCAGCGCACGTCGCTTCCACACCGAATGCCCTGGTTTACATTCCGTCAGTGTGTTTTTCTTTTTCGGTCCTCCCGCGGAAATTTGCAGCCTATACTCAATTAGCTTTTGTTTTCACTAGTTTATAATGCTGTTTTTACTAGCACGCAGCGGACATAGGAACCACCATATATCCCGCTGAATCGATCCAGTCATACGTAATCGCGACCTATTCTTTTTTTACGCAAACATAGACTCCATTTTGATGCGATTTTTATTTTTTGTTGGTGCTCGCTCGTTCAAGTTTTAAGTATCGTGTTTTTTTTTGCAATTTCTTTATTTTTATGTTTTTGATCGTATTTTCAACAATGTATGTCGTTTTACAGCTACACGGTGCACTAAAACGACAAACGATTTAACTTAACCACGTTTTTACACTCATAGAGTCTCTAGTTAGAAGTCATTACTTATTCAGAGCTTATGCATATTCGAACCTCGCGCGGCGTACTATATCACCGGAAGAATATACGATTTGTTCCGGACTAATCATGAATTAAAGGAAAAACTAAAAATATGTAAGTGCTTACTTTATTTGGAATCGCAGACCACACAAGAACCCATAAATAATTCGCCTTCTTTTATAGGCGGTACGTTGTAAGCGTTTAAGACATTGGAAAAATTTTCTTCGCCGTATTTTCCCATCGATGTCCCCGACACCTTTCTAGAGGAGCCGTGCGTTTCTAAGGGAACTCCGTAGGAGCCCTCAGACAAAGAACTAAAGACAATGCAATGAGGATTGCCATATGACGTGAGTGGTGACTCACAAGTTCACCAGCCATTGCACGAATGCGCCCATTATGAGATGCGGTTATCGAATGCGCAACAAATATACGAGTCAATTTCAGTCCTCAATATATTTTAGAACGTCGTATCAACCAATATCATAATTATTTGTGCTATACACTCCCGATTGCCGGTTCACTTCAACAATGTAACTACGTTGTGAAACGCGACGTCTGTATTATGCAGCCTTGGCCGCCATCTTTGCAACGTGGAGGGCAGTAATCTGCTGGCTTGCTTGGGTGACTCTTTTTTTCTACTTTTGCCTCAAGCCCGTATTATAAAAGGCAACTCAAACCTTGTCTAGTTATATTTTTTTTTTGCGCTTTAAAAGTGGGCCTATGTAGCAACAATTGCGATTTCAAATACTTTACAGCGGCCTCCCGACAAAATCATACACTCAGCCCTAAATTTCCCTGCTCAAATCTTGCGTAATTGTTTTGTTTTTTCACCCTTTTTTATTTTACAATTTTTATGTTAACAGCGGCGACTCGTGTAAATTTACATTTGTACAAAATAACGCGATGGTGTGTGCTCAAATTTATTTAAATTGTACAATTACAATACAAAACTATTTTTACAAAAATAACTCGATAACGAGTGCTCAAAAACTTATCTGCCGTACAATCGTGAACAATTTGAGCTGAAACAGTCCTTTATCGGGTACCTGCCCGTTCCAAAAAAAAAAAAAAAAAAAAAAAAAGCTATGCAATGAATAATGATTGAATGGCAAAGTTAAGATACTATATTTCGTACTATTTGTCAAATTGAACGATATTGAAGCTTGTGGGGAATCCATACACAAACAAAAGTCCGGATCGCCTGTTTCAGCTCATTTTTTTTTTCCGGGGTGGTACGTTGTGTTATATTCTTATTATCGATTTTTCTTATGTAGATTGGTCAGAATTTTTCTTTCTCTAGTCGGCCTTCCCAGCACTAAGATGGCTAGCGGGATGCCATTTGACATTCAACTTTGTTGCTTTTTCAGCACAATCTACATAATACTAATTAAAACTAAAAAAACAAGATACAAGTAGCATAGCCGCCATTAAAGCTGGCAGCGCGCACCTAAATGATAAAAAAAAAGAAGAACAAGGGCCAGGAGGCAGTGGCTTTGCTCGGGTAGACGAAACCATTGGAATAGTAGGTCGCGATTACAACTGGAGTCTTCTGATTTCTTCTCGCTTAAAATGCTTTCTTTTTTATGTATTGTCTATTGTGTACGACAGCTTGCTCAATGTGCCCCGTCTGTTGAGACAACAGGCTGAGCGCCTCCCCACTTGTATGACTTGCTTTGTTTATGCTGTCGGCATTGAAGCCAAGGGCAGGTTCGATCAATATCGATGGTCTTGTTTCGCAGGAAGGGAGCCTCGCTTGTTTTCCTCTGGGACGGGACTGGCTCTTGTTTCGAGACACGGCAGCGGCATGTGGTATCGTCCATGCGACAAGGTTCGAAACTCTGGCCCCAGCAAAAAGAAACAAGTTTCAACGTGTCTCCGAGAGAATCTTATTTCTATTTTATACTACTCTCCTTCTTTGTCCCTGGTTTCTTGGCCTCACCCTTTATTTTCTGTTTTTGTGGAGTATATGATCGTTATTTGTATATGTGGCTTTTTATGTTGGTTTAGAGTTGTCGGCTTCCCTTTTTTTGGCGAGTCATCCGATGATATATTTGTCGTTCGCGCAACCATTTTACCTGTAACAGAGGCCATTTTCTTCGGGGCAGGGTAATATGGAATGAAAAAGATTATTGGCGGAAGTTATTTTTAAGTGAAGTTAATATTTATTATGTTAATATATCTGTTATTGTATGTAAGTTTGTTGCTATTGTGTTTGATATAAAAGCGGTAGAGCCTTCATTTAAATGATGACAAAAAAGTCCACGACGTCGAGAATACTCAAACTGAATAACCATTCTGCTGGCAGCGACTGTACTCTGTAGGCTGCGAATAGTACTTTTCAACATGAGTGTTCTACTTCATATCTTGATTACGTTACTGCCAAAAACAAGGTCACATCTAACGATTTACACAACAAATGCCTCTTACCTCTTTAGTGAATATTCTGCTACCTGGGAAATTGTCACAAGAACGAAGAACCCGACGAGGGCGACGCTTTAACCTATAATAAAAGTTCCGTGTTTTGGTAGGTTTTTGTTTAATTTTAGAGCTCGGAGGTTTTTTTTTTTTTTTTTTTTTGGGGGGGGGGGGGCGGAGAGGTTTTTTATTAACGTTTTGGTGTTTTTGTGTAAATTGGGTATAACTTAACCTATTTGAAAAAAAAATGCATCTGGGAAGCAAATACACTAACCAAAAAGAAAAAAAAAACGAAATGTTTTTTTTTTTTTTTTGGAAACACGGAACTTTACTTATATTATGATTCCAGATGAATGTTGATTGTAATTCTGCATAACAAAAAGCGATAAAAGCTAGGGCTCTTATTCGATCTTAATGAAATAGGGCTTCTATCATAAAACAAATTATATATTAATGCATTTTTATGTCCAATAAACGCAATGATGAAATAAGATCATATAAGTACATACAATAACCTTATAAGAAACATGTAAGAACAATATACGATTATATAAGAAGTTCTAAGAAGTTTTTTTATCAGTTTCTTATAACTTCTTATATAATCTTATATACATGTATATATTATATTGCTCTTACATGTGCTTATGAGGTTCTTCAATTGTCTTATATGATCTTATTTGATCATATGCCTTTATTCGATAAGGAAATTTTGTACGCCTATAAGATTTTTTTTACTAGAGTTGTCCATGTTCCCCTTCTTCCTGTGACCTCTTGTTTCACACTTACAATTTTTTTTAGCTTAATGGTTCCACCAGTCCCAGCCGAGATTACGAACATAAATCGGGTGCGATTATGAGTTGTGAACGACATAAACATTTGGACAAAAATGCTGTTATCCCTTTTTGTTTGCGTTACATTGTATTCGGTTGATATATTTGTACACGGCGCCGAATGACTGTACACCGGTTTCAATAGCACACACATTTCGTCTCCAATTCAGTCTGAATTGCTTCGCCTTGATATACGCTGAATCACTCGTTTGGCGTCAACAAACAGCGGGATGATTTACGCAATTTTCTCTTAAGATATAACGATACGCACAGATATTATTAATCACCCAACTGCCGCTTTAAATAAGCACAAGATAAAACAACTGTATTTTAATGCGAAAGCATTAACTCTCCCATGGAGCGAAGCCGGCGTTGTCTGTAACCGTCTGTAGCAGCGAAACGGTACCTTAATCCCCATAGACCAAAAGCACAGCAGCGCAGATGCTTTGTCACGGAAGCCGGCGGGGAGCTCAAGGTCAAAGTGGAAGCGCCTCAGAAATAAAAGACAGAGAAAAGCAGAGCAATGCAGATGCATCGTCACAGAAGCCGTAGAGCCGGCGGGGTTCGCCGCGCCTGCGCAATGGGGTAGCGGGAAATCACCGCCGGAGTGCCGTGGGCAAAAAGGAAGGCGAGGCGCGCTGCTTACGGCGCAGCAGTCACCAGCAAGCCAGGGCAGTGTGCGCGGTGCGCCGCCGCACTTCCTGCCGGCACTGCGGCTGCTTCTGCTCGTCTCGGGGCCGAGAATGCTTTCGCATTCACAACTCATAAGAACTGCTTAGGTGTCCTCGGAACTTTTTGGCATGACATGTTTTTATATCTAAACAAAGATGCGGCAGTGATAGCTTTTCGGACAACTGTCAAGCCCTGTCACTTCGCGCATGACGTCTTCTTAGCTGTATATAAATCCATCGTCGTGCCGTACATTATGGAGGTTTAGCTGCCCAACACCACCATATAGAATATATGGTGGTGCTGGACAGCTAAACCGGCAAGATGCTATTAGTGGAACCAATTTAATATTTATAGATTCAAGACTAACACATATAGCGCTTCGACGTTATAATGCGCAAGTCACACTAATTCGGAAACTCCGCCCACCTTGAAGTGATGTTATCTCAGAGTACAATGTATAACAATAATTTTGTTAAGCCAAATTACTTAGGAAAATATTAAATAAATATTCTGGTTTACTTGTCCTTACTCCACATAATTGTGAAGGTTTGTATTTTTCAAGCAAGAGGAAGGGAACCGCATTCGTAAAGGAGTTCGAACACGCCAAAGAAACCATTGGATAAGTATACTGCTAGAACTCATTGGACGTCAATGTAACCTTGCAAGCTTTGTTTTGTAAACGACGCGTTGGTTTCAAGGATAAATTGATTTAATCGCGAGTCCTTCGGATCTGCCGCATTCGGGAAGGCCACCATGCTTGGTGGGTCAGTAACATACCCTCCCGCCCAAGTCCCTAGAGGCGCGGCGTTGCAACTGTCGACACTCGACCGTCCCCTTGCACGCACTCACAGGCCTGGCGCTCTCGGCGTTATGGCCTTGCCTTCAGCTGCCTCAGTGCCTCCCGTTTCGAGCACGTGGTATCGATACAGGGGCATTAACGGTGTCACCCGTTTCGTACTATTCTTTCAGTTTCGACGATGGTGGCGCACCTGAAAATAAGAGCTGCAGCGATGAGAGTAGCGTTTGTTACAAAAGCTGTTGAAAGCGGATCATTTGCACTTCGAACCGCTGGCGGCCAGCTCTAGCGGCGATGGCGACAGCGCTGCGAAGGAGGGATGGAGGATGACGGAGAGACGGTCCAGAACGCTGTTGAGCATGATCAGGGACACTGTTTGCATTTGTTCATATTGAGGTCTGACTGTACCCTGGCCTTGCGCTGCTTGCGTCTTGATATGGATGGGCATTGTCAAGGCGAACGGTTTTTGAAATTGAGGACACCAGGCTAGTTTTCAAACTTCACTGGGCAGATATTCTGTTTGCAGTGCGTTGCATTAAAGTGCCCGACCGATCTCATGCCCTCTGAATACTAGCTGGTAATTTTCTTTGTTCCCGTTTATGATAAAATTGAGTTACCCTTCTCATTTCTCTAGCTGTGATTAGTAGTTAAATACCAAAATGGAAGATAGGGTCTAGATGTGGTTAGGTGTAAAGAATATAATTTGCCTGGAAACTGGAGTACCATGACGGTAGATAATACCCTTCATTTTATATTTATCAGCCACAAACAATGCCACTCTTTCTCTAAGTTTTTTTTTTAACTTTGTTTTTTTGTTTATAGAATTGTTCATGAGTTTGTTGTAACTCTACATACTCCAAATATATTGTAGAAGGTGCCATTCTGGGCATTGCGAAGCCTTAGTAGCAGTCTCAGAAATTTTGTTGTCAGTGGATATAGGTGTGGGAGAAAATTCCACCAAAAAAAAAGCTATGTAACTGCCGACCCCACGTTTGGAGGACGTATCCTGAAGAAGCATGTTATTGAAATGGCATTTTTCTATCTGATGGAGCGCAATCAAAATAACGCCAATGCTCCACATCGCCATAGGTAAGAATCCGGACTTTGTAGAGCAAAGTAGTGTTTGTGGTTTTCTTGACACAGAGGGTCAAGGTAACTGGTGCATTGTTATTTTTTCCTCACGTATTCGGTACAGGCTGACCACTAAAAAGTAAGTTTGTCCGGTTGATGTGGGCCCGACTTAGACGTCACCACCGCAAGCCATTGCCAAAAGGCGCAGTGAACTGGATCCGGCCAGCATATTCATTTAAAATGTAAGTGGACTTCACATATCTCGAATATTATATACATGTACGCCCGTACACCTGGTTGAATGCCCCACTACAAAATAACTATTCTCACTAGAAGAGTTTCTTGTAAATTTAGAAGTGTTGTAGAACGTGAGCAGGCGTTTATGGAGAGAGTGACGAAACCATTGGGTAGGCTTTGTGCTGATGCGGATATCCCGTAAATTGGATATCTGAAAAAATAGAGCGCAAGTCATCACCTTGTTTATAAAAAAGCCAGCTCTTGCCCACCCCAGGCGTGAACACTTCGCTTGCGTCGTGCCAACAGCAGTGGCACCACAGTGGCGTGACATCAAAGCCACGTGTTTCTGTATAGGCCAAGACGCTGCACACTGAAAGTTACCGCAATGTCGACAATGAAGAAAAAAAAATCAATATTTTTTTTATATAGACATTTCAATACCAGACACCTTATATTAGTATCTCGCTAAGGTTCTTCAATTATTTAAGAATATACGGTTGCCATTGCGATGAAAATATAATTCTAGCTGTATGCTTTAAACAAATACTCGCCCTTTAAAAAAGTTTTAATAAAAAAGACATTTTCCTGATGTGGAGTACAAAAAATCACTCTTGTATCTTACGAGTAGTTTGGTGTATACCTTGAAGAAAGGTTTTTTTGCCGACGCTTTCTATAAAGTTCTTCTGTGGAACTTGTGGTTCGCTGAGGCTTTGCCAGGGAAGCACAGTAGGTAAGGCTGCTTTCGAACGCGCAGCAGCTGGCCCCAGAGCCAGCTGCACGAGCCTCTCCAACAATCGGTCGATATAGTCTAAAGTATCAAACCCAACATAATTATCTGGCTTGAGGCTGTAAACAGAGAGAGAGGTTGAGTAGCCCGCCACCAGTAGAGCGACAATGAAATGACAATGTCTGCAAGATTTGAGGCCGTCGTTAGCATATGCCGCACATCTGCTATTCAGTAACCTCATAACCAAAAGTGGGAAATTGCTTAATAAAATATCTTGTGCAGCTGTAGGAGGTTTCGTGATGATACAATTTTCTGTGCAGCTCTTTGCTAGCTGGCATTGCGAGCTAGGTATCAACCTACCTGAATAGATTGTAGAGAATGGATACAGATATTATTCACAAAGGTATAACTGACAAGTGAAACAAATTCCAAGCAAGCTCATGAAAAGCGGAAACATAGGGCTTGTTTTGTGAAAATCGCATTCGAGAATCGTAAAAAATTATATGAAGAACGCAGTCGAAATTGTATGCAGAGGACACGGATTCTCCGAGTTTTGTTCCATACAGAAATTCGGAGGTTCCGTTTTCTACTTATGAACGTTATGATGTCCAGTCACTTTAAGACAGGTTTTGCATGCACAAAAACATTAATTTTTTTTAATGTTTATTTAGAAATTACTGATAACTTGTAACTGTCCATAAATGCGTATTCGAAAATTTTAGCCTTGTCTTCGTAACCCTCTTCCGCGGCTCCGTGCCCCTTACAAAAACAAAACTTATATCAGTAAAAAAATTAAAGCCGTTTACAACTCCCTGTAATGCCGAATTGGAGCGCAGCTCTTGAGGAGGAGGAGGAACAGTACTGGGGGGGGGGAGGTCACGTGACCTGGGGGGTCACGTGACCTCGGGGGGGGGGGAGGGTCACGTGACGATGACGATACCAATGACGTCATCAGTGACGATGACTATGCGGATGCCGACGACGTCATCAGTGACGTCACTGATGACGTCATCAGTGACGATGCCGATACCTCGGGGGGGGGGGGGGCACGTGACCTCGGGGAAGGGGGGGTCGCGTGACTTCGGGGGTCACGAGACCCCCCCTTCCCGTGGTCACCGAAGGTACCCGAGGTCCTCCCGAGGTCCTCCCGAGGTCCTCCCGAAGGATCTCGGGTTCCTTCGATAGGACCTCGGGTTTCTTCGGGAAAATTTACCCATAATGCACCGCGCGGTTACGCCGACGGTAACGGAGACGGCGACGGCGACGCCGCTCAAGCCGGAAACGGGCGCCTAAGAGCTGCGCTCTAAAAAAGAGTGTTAAAACATTCTCAAGTTTATAAGTAAAACAAATGTGAACACAACTTCTAGAAATAAACTCAAATGGTTAAGCAATGTATTTTCTCAGCAGATGTAACCACAGGTCTAACATTGTAACTGCATACCCTCAGTTACACAAAACGAGCAAATTGGGCTACAAACTTGTTTCTTTACGGGCAATGGAGGTGCGCTAATAATGATGCTTATGATGCTAAATATTGCATTTTCTTCTTTAGTTTATCGTCATAGAGACAATTATCGCATGATTTCTGTAACTTCTCCGTATTTATTTTTATTAAGATTTGACCATGCTTGGCAACATAGATATATGATACATTATTAGTTCATATATTAAATATTTATTTATGTAACATTTTGCCTGAAAAAAAACTACGGTGTACGGCGAAGCGTACTGCCAGCCGAAAATCTTTCCAAGGGGGCGCTCCAATTTGATTGAAGCAATCCTTTTCTATTTTATTAATGTCGTCCTGATCGAATGCTTCATACCCCCAAGAGGTATTTATACCGAAAACGTTAGAAAGCCTTTGGAAGATACCTGAAGTTTAGCAACCGCTACTTCGACTCCTCGCAACCTTGGAATGTTATGTTGCCTTTGCCAATTTGCGTTTCTAACGCGAAACCATTATATATTTTCTGCACACAATTGCATGTCATATTGTGCTATTGCGATTTCGGCCTGTTTTAGCGAACCCGAAACCCACCCACCGTACCAATTCTGTCAGAATATATTTCATTAAACATACCATTACCAATGAGACTGGAAGTACTGCGGAACTAATAATTAAACGAGCAGTAACACCTTTTGAACTGAACAGCTTATGTTATCAAAGAAAGCAAGTTATTAGACCAGGTGGGTGAAGAAAACCACATCCACTCTTTTCGATCTCTGACTAATATTTGAAGTCATATGCTACACTTTAGGCTGAATATTAATGCTAGCAAAATATTATTTTATTTGAAACGCATGTTGTCCTTACAAAAATGATTCATTTGATGCTAGAGTACCGACAGATTGACAACTTTTTTACAAAGAATAAAATGTCATTTCGCCAACAAAAACGCACGTAAATAAATTAAGGATTTTAGTTTCACCCTACAAACAAACCTGGCAGCGGGGTGAATGCTGTTGTCGGCCTAAACAGAGTGCGCTTCGACATTATTATTTTGTGCTCCATGCATATGAAAATCAGACGACACGAGCGCTCACAGATTTAACTTGTTTGCTGAAAGTCATATCAAGGAACCCAGTCGAAAATCGTATGAAGACGCTCCGAGATTCGTTGAGCTTTGTTCAAGGCAGAAATGAAGTTGGTAAGTTAGCTACATATGAACGGAAGTGAAAACAAATGTAGAAATATGCTCAACCTTTATGGTTGTAATTTTAATCTAAACATCATTAAAGCCCTAAAAGGTCCTGCTGAACAAGATGGCACTGATGAAGTTCGTTCAATGCAATATTTGTTGAATTAGTGTCGTAATTGCGTTCAATATCAGAGGCAAGAATGTTTGATCTTTCCGCCGTAATATTATTTCTGGAAATGGAATATAGTGAAGGGAATATTTCCAGAAATATAAAATTACTGGCACACCGCTTCAGGTGGAATTATACAGTGAACTCTGAAATTCGTTCGATTTTTCCCTCATTTGTACACACCGAAGAAGAAAGAGGCGCCGTTAAATCCTTAGAATGTTCTCCTGGCCCAGCGCTATATTATGATATTCCACAACCCCGCAGATGCCCTTAATTCGTCAGCGAAGAATGGCTGACAGCTTATTTTAATCCAACTTGCAAATTTTTTGTGTTATTTAGCGCTATTTTTTAATATTGTTTGATTCAAATAGACATTGCGGCTTTTCAAATTATTGAGAACACTTGCAAAAAATATAGAGAGAGGGCAATATTTGGCTCATGCAATTCCTTCGTTTTTTCACCATATCGAAATTGTGCTTCGGGAAAATTTGACATCTTAGAGACCTTTCCAGCTCTAATTACTCAGGCAAATATTGTCACGAATGACAAGTGATGAAGCGGCGAGTGACTGAGTAAACTGAACGTTTAATGGGGGCGAACTTGTGCCCACAAAATGAAAGGAAAAAGAAAGATAACAACAGAGCGTCGCGGGCGTCGAAGGCGGCGAAGCAGCGGGATCGAACGCTGAGGCGAAAACACTGACTTGGCTCGCCACGCGAAGCCCCTTATCTACACGCGTGGGCTTCTGGAATAATCGGCGTAGAAGGTTCGGCGTGTAGAACTTTCTTAACTCGAACAAGCAACACGGTTCTCGAATTTACCAGAACATTACATAGATGCCAACAAAAAGGAGTCCCCGCGGCCAGGAATCGAACCCTGCTTTCGCGTGGGAGGCAGGCGTATAACCAATTTTCGCTGAGACCACGGCGGCGGATCGGTGTAAACACCCACTCCTGTCACCGGGCTGGAAGTGGACGTCCCGACGACGAAGGTTGTAGCGGCTAGTGCCGACTCGTTGTTGGGCTTGAATACGGTGTCTGGCGAGCTGGCGGACTTCTTCTGCCCGTTGGGCAACCACCTGGGCGTCGTCGCTTCCGTCGACAGCCGGGTCGTGGGGTAACATCGCGTCCAGCATTGTCGATACTTTGCGACCATGAACCAGCTGGAAGGGTGTCACTCCGGTGGTCTCTTGCACGGCCGTGTCGTAGGCAAAAGTGACGTACGGCAACACCTCGTCCCATGTCTTGTGCTCCACGTCGACGCACATGGAGATCATGTCGGCGATGGTCTTGTTGAGTCTTTCCGTCAGCCTGTTGGTTGGCGGGTGGTACGCCGTAGTGCGACGATTGCTGGTGTGGCTCAGACGAAGGACTTCTTGTGTCAGCTGGGCCATGAACGAGGATCCACGGTCTGAGATCAGGACTTCGGGAGCACCGTGCCGGAGGACGATGGATTCAATGAAAAACTTGGCAACTTCCACGGCAGTCCCGGAAGGTAGGGCTTTCGTTTCGGCGTACCGTGTAAGGTAATCTGTGGCGACGATGATCCAGCGATTTCCCGACGTCGACGGCGGAAAGGGGCCAAGTAGATCCATTCCGATCTGCTGGAAGGGTGCTGTTGGTGGAGGAATTGGCTGCAGGAGTCCGGCCGGCCTCGTGGGAGGTTTCTTGCGTCGCTGGCACTCGTGACATGATCGTGTGTATAGATGGACGGTCTTGGGGAGCTTGGGCCAGTAATACTTTTCACGAATACGGGTCAGTGTACGGTTGTAACCAAGGTGGTCCAGGCGTCGGGTCGTCGTGGCAGGCTTGAAAGATCTCCTCCCGAAGGTCGGTCGGAATTACCAACAGCCACGGCGAGTTGTTGTTCCCGAAGTTCTCTTTGTAGAGACACCCTCGTCGAATGGCAAAGGTCGGCAGGGCGCGTGAAAAAAACACGTGGTATGGCACTTCCGCGCCCTACCAGGTGCTCTATTAGTGCAGCGCAGCTCAGGATCGCCACGTTGACGTCGGGCCATGTCGTCGGTGTTCACTGCGCCCAGGAAAACACTCGTCGTCGTCGTCGTCGTTGCTGCCGGAAGGTGTTTCGACGGAGCTCTGGATAGGCAGTCGGCGTCGCTGTGCTTGCGGCCTGACTTGTAGACCACGGTCATGTTGAACTCTTGTAGTCGGAGATTCCATCGAGCGAGGCGTCCTGACGGGTCCTTGAGGTTCGCAAGCCAGCATAGCGAGTGATGGTCCGTGACTACGCGGAACGGGCTCCCGTACAAGTACGGACAAAACTTCGTGATTGCCCAGACGACCGCAAGGCATTCTTTCTCAGTCGTGGAGTAATTTCTCTCCGCTTTGGACAGTGTCCGACTTGCGTAAGCGATGATTCGCTCTGTTCCTTCATGTACTTGAACCAGTACCGCGCCAAGTCCTGCGTTGCTTGCGTCCGTGTGAATCTTGGTTTCCGCATCCTGGTCGAAATGTCCAAGAACAGCAGGAGTCTGCAGTCGTCGCTTCAGCTCGTCGAATGCCTGCTGCTGCTCCTCGGTCCATTCGAACTCCTCGGCGTCCTTCGTGAGGTTTGTGAGCGGTGCGGAAATCCTTGCGAAATCCCGAACGAAGCGTCGATAGTAGGCACAAAGTCAGAGGAATCTTCGCACGGCCTTCTTGTCTTTCGGGCGCTGGGAATGCCGCGACGGCGCGAGTCTTCTCGGGGTCTGGGCGGACGCCTTCGTTACTAACCACGTGGCCGAGGAACTTCAGTTCGTCATAGGCGAACCGGCACTTTGACGCCTTGAGGGTGAGCCAGCGGTTTGTATGGCTTGGAGAACCGTGCGGAGTCGTCGCAAGTGCTCGTCGAAGTCAGCTGAAAAACACTACGACGTCGTCAAGGTAGACGAGACAGCTCTGCCACTTCAGCCCTGCCAGTACAGTGTCCATGACACGCTGGAACGTTGCTGGCGCCGTGCATAGTCCGAAGGGCATCACTTTGAACTCGTACAGCCCATCCGGCGTGACGAAGGCTGTCTTTTCTCGGTCTCGTTCGTCGACTTCGATCTGCCAGTAGCCGCTCTTCAAGTCCATCGATGAGAAATATCGAGAGTGGCGCAGCCGGTCTAGAGTGTCGTCGATGCGGGGAAGTGGGTAGACGTCTTTCTTCGTCACCGCGTTCAGCTGCCGGTAGTCCACGCAGAACCTAAGCGTTCCGTCCTTCTTCTTAACCAGCACGACTCGAGAGGCCCACGGACTATTGGAAGGTTGGATTATGTCGTCTCTCAGCATCTCTTGAACTTGCTCCTGGATTACCTCCCTTTCTTTAACGGAGACTCTGTACGGCGATCGATGCACAGGGCGCGCGTCGTCCTCGGTAACGATGCGGTGCTTCGCAACGGCGGTTTGTCGCACCTTAGACGAAGTCGCAAAGCAGTCGCGGTATTCGGCGAGGAGGTTATTCAGCTGCCGTCGTTTGGGACCCGGAAGCTTAGGGTCAATGTCGAGCTGCGCTGGCGACGTACAATCTTGCTGAGGTTGCGAAGTTTCGTCAGTAATCGCTGCGATTTCGGCGGCGTTTCGAAGTTACTCGACGTGGCCCACGGCTGCACCTTTCGTGAGGTGTTGCGTTTCATTTCGGAAGTTTGTAACGAGGACCACAGTACGCCCATCCTGAAGTTCGGCCACTCCTCTTGCGACACCTATTCCTCTTCCCAGAAGCAATTCAAGGTTGCCTTCCAGGACAACTTCGCCGCAGGTAGTTGTATCGGCCACGACGGGTACGACAAGACTTGATTGCGACGGCAGGTTCACGTGGGCGGCGGCGACTCGGACGGCGGCTGACGCTTTTTGGGGTTTCTCTGAAGGCGGAACAGGCTTCCGCAGCGTCTATCTGTTCTCACCCAGGTCGATGACGGCGCCGTATTCGCACAGAAAGTCCATGCCGTAAATGACATCTCTGGAACAGTCTTGGAGAACGACGAATTTCACAGGGCACGTTTCGCCACGAATTTCGACGCGAGTAGTGCAACTTCCGACAGGCGTGATAAGGTGTCCTCCGGCGGTTCGAATTTGTGGTCCATCCCACGGCGTCATGAATTTTCGAAGGTGGCGGGAGAGCCTCCCACTCAGAACGGAGTAGTCTGCTCCGGTGTCGACGAGTGCCGCCGCGTCGTGGCCGTCGATGATAACGTTGAGGTTGTTGGACACCGAAGCAGGAGCGTCGTTGCGATGCGCAGCGTCGGGGGAGTAGGAGCGCTCCCCCGACGCTCCCACTCTTCGGTCGTCTTCGGCAACGCCACCTCCAGGCATTGCCGCGCCTAGTTTTCCCGGCGACGCAGGGGAGACAGGCTTTCACGTCGGGGTCGGTGTATCGGCGAAGCTGGACGTCGTGGCGACGGCGACGGGAACTCTCGGCGGGACGCAGGCTCGGGGGACTGGGGTCGTCGCAGGTACTCGTCGATCTCGCTAGGACGTTCACCATGACGGGGCGCGGGTCGTTCGGGTGGAACCCGCGCAGCCCGAGTCGTCGGTATGGGCATCGGCGGTACACATAGTCAGCTTCCCCGCAGTGGTAACACAGCGGGCGTCGGTCGGCTGTCCTCCAGAGGTCTGTCTTCCTAGGTGCAGGTTGCTCTGGGTGAACGTGCGCCTGATCTTCCTGTCGCCGGGGGTACTGCGGCGTCGGGGTGTCTCTTCGGGGTGGCGCCGTGGCTTGGCGGGGAGCTTGCGGCGGGCGTCGGGCCATGGCGGCGTAGCTCAACGTAGGTTCCTCCGGTGCCTCCGTGGTGACGGGAACCTCTGGTTGGAGCGCCCGATGCACTTCTTCTCGGACAGCCTCGGCGATGGAAAGGGTTGGCGGACGACTGGCGGGTTGGCAGCAACCTTCGTAGTTCCTCCCGGACGACCTCCCGGATAATTTCCCGGATGTCCGGCGTACCCGGAGTTAAGAAGCGTTGACAACTTTTTTACAAAGAATAAAATGTCATTTCGCCAACAAAAACGCACGTAAATAAATTAAGGATTTTAGTTTCACCCTACAAACAAACCTGGCAGCGGGGTGAATGCTGTTGTCGGCCTAAACAGAGTGCGCTTCGACATTATTATTTTGTGCTCCATGCATATGAAAATCAGACGACACGAGCGCTCACAGATTTAACTTGTTTGCTGAAAGTCATATCAAGGAACCCAGTCGAAAATCGTATGAAGACGCTCCGAGATTCGTTGAGCTTTGTTCAAGGCAGAAATGTAGTTGGTAAGTTAGCTACATATGAACGGAAGTGAAAACAAATGTAGAAATATGCTCAACCTTTATGGTTGTAATTTTAATCTAAACATCATTAAAGCCCTAAAAGGTCCTGCTGAACAAGATGGCACTGATGAAGTTCGTTCAATGCAATATTTGTTGAATTAGTGTCGTAATTGCGTTCAATATCAGAGGCAAGAATGTTTGATCTTTCCGCCGTAATATTATTTCTGGAAATGGAATATAGTGAAGGGAATATTTCCAGAAATATAAAATTACTGGCACACCGCTTCAGGTGGAATTATACAGTGAACTCTGAAATTCGTTCGATTTTTCCCTCATTTGTACACACCGAAGAAGAAAGAGGCGCCGTTAAATCCTTAGAATGTTCTCCTGGCCCAGCGCTATATTATGATATTCCACAACCCCGCAGATGCCCTTAATTCGTCAGCGAAGAATGGCTGACAGCTTATTTTAATCCAACTTGCAAATTTTTTGTGTTATTTAGCGCTATTTTTTTAATATTGTTTGATTCAAATAGACATTGCGGCTTTTCAAATTATTGAGAACACTTGCAAAAAATATAGAGAGAGGGCAATATTTGGCTCATGCAATTCCTTCGTTTTTCACCATATCGAAATTGTGCTTCGGGAAAATTTGACATCTTAGAGACCTTTCCAGCTCTAATTACTCAGGCAAATATTGTCACGAATGACAAGTGATGAAGCGGCGAGTGACTGAGTAAACTGAACGTTTAATGGGGGGCGAACTTGTGCCCACAAAATGAAAGGAAAAAGAAAGATAACAACAGAGCGTCGCGGGCGTCGAAGGCGGCGAAGCAGCGGGATCGAACGCTGAGGCGAAAACTGACTTGGCTCGCCACGCGAAGCCCCTTATCTACACGCGTGGGCTTCTGGAATAATCGGCGTAGAAGGTTCGGCGTGTAGAACTTTCTTAACTCGAACAAGCAACACGGTTCTCGAATTTACCAGAACATTACATTAGATGCCAACAAAAAGGAGTCCCCGCGGCCAGGAATCGAACGCTGCCTTTTCGCGTGCGAGGCAGGCGCTATAACCGTTAGGCCACGCGCGCGCTGCCTACTTGGCAAGCTGCGCGCGCGGCAATATTGTTGAGTCAGAAGCTGCGGACGTATGCGTGGCTTTTCATATTTTGCAGAACAGAACTTTTGCGCATGCTCAGAATTCGGTCCACTACCCAGTAAAAAAATATGGCAGCGCCCAGAAGGAGATTATTGGTCAGGTCTATAGAAAAATGTATTTAGTCATGTTGAATTTTGGGGGTTGTGATGGAGATTAGTACGCTTGTTTTTCCTTAGAAAAATAAAGAGACATTTCAAACATTTCTACTTGCCTTGCCACTAATATCAGTCTATTTTTCAAATGATTACGTTTTCATAGCGCGACCATCAATAACGCTCTGCTACGACACAATGACCGGTGAGTTAGACTAGCATCGTAATTTCTTGAGTACGTGCCGCACTGTTTAGGAATAAGGACTTACGTTCGCTTTCTCTCCGATCAGGTGCATAATCAATCATCGCGATTGCGGTGGCGGTGATTTTACGGGAGAAGATTACACTTCCACGAGACAATGGAATATGCTCAGATCGCATTTGTTTCTGATCTTTTTTTATTGCGTTGTTCATGGCAAATTCGCACAATGGACGTCATGGCAATTTTTATTTATGAACTGTACATCGCGTGAGCACGCCTTCTTCAATTCCTGCAATCCGTCTCTCCGGTGCTTAGAGCGGGGCAGAAAGAGTCGAATGCGTTTTTACTCGCACCTCCCGATTTTTGACTTAGGATCACGAATGAATTGATTTTAAATGTATCTAGCCGAGTAGCAACCAATATTGTAAAATAAGAAAAAGTCACAGATGGCGGATTCCTGTCTTTCGACCAGCGATTCTTGATTTGCACGACTGAAGAAGGCTACGAGAACTGTTCCCTTCTAACCCGTCGCAGGTTCCGGTACTCCTCCATGTTTGTGTCAAGAAGCTTATTTCAAAGCGTGTCTTACACGCGCCATGGCGATCGCTGGCAAACGTCTCTCTAGCTTGACTTCCTTTTGACGACTACTCTTGAAAGTGTGGTGGGCCCGTGTATGACCATTAAAACAGGGGTGCCTAATTCAGTATGATCATATGGCAAATAAGTGCTAAGAAGGTACACTAATGGTGGTATCACGACATCTGTATTTTTGATGATGTGTAAATTGCAGTGCCTGCATGTTGCGAGATATAACGGCTTAAACGAACATGTGATTTTATAATCGGTTTTACTTTGTAAAATATTAGTGTGTAGCTCGTACGTTCATGGGGAAACGAGAGAATCCTTGATCTTTTGGATGAACGATCCTGAAGCAAACGAGCGTGTTGGGCCGACAGTCAAGTTTACTGCTTCTGTCGAGAAGTTGCGCAACGCGTTTAAAATTACAAATGCCATGGCAGTGATTGGGGGGTGGGGGGAATTATCAGAATAACCCTATGCAATTTATCTTCAAACGGATATGAAATATGTTTAATGAGTATATTTCATAACCGAAGCATAAAGGTTAAAACGATTTGTATTTTTGCCATTTTAATTTGGGGTGGCAGGGACAAAAGGTGTATTAAACACCTGACCCAGGTCCCGTACCCCATTCAGGTTTCAGAGAAGCGCAGCTCTTACAACGAACACAGAGTATATATACAAATTAAACATAATAACAAAACAAAATAAGAAATATGTACATTTCTAACATACATATATGACTGGCAGCATTTCTACACAATATTTTATACATGCTCGAAAATATAATTCCTTATTGTGTTTTTTTTAATGTATCTGCAGCTCTTGATTTAGTTGCTAGATCGGGAACTTGTGAATGCATATTTAAAAGTTGTGTTAGCGGCTGATTCAATGTATGCTCACCATAATTAGTACGTATTTGGCCTCAATCATAATCCACAGGTCTCAAGTTGTGTTGGGTGTCTCTTAAGGGAAACTGCGTAACAAAGGACTCCGTATTGTTTTTTCAGAGAATTGACCAATACTTTCGGAAAGTTAAAAAATAATAACTGTTCAGTAGTTAATAAATTACGCTTCTTAAAATAAATATATATGTGATCATTATAGCAAAAACATGCAATTGACCGAATTGCCTTTTTTTTGTTCTAATAGTTTTGCAAGGTTGCTTTTTAATGTCGTTTACCGAAACCAAAGAACAGTAATGCAGGTGAGAGTGCACAAGTAAACAGTATAGTTGGACCTAAAGTCAGGCTGGTAGTGAAAGTCTTATTTTTGTAATATGCCAATCGATCGTGAAAGAGTCAAACATAGCTTAGTATATTAGTTGTCCAGTGCAAATTCTCGTGAAACTAAACACTCAAGAAGTTCGTGGATTCAAACTTCTTTATTTCGTTTGAATTAAATTTTATATCGATGTCATAATTACGTGCCTTGTTTTTGCCTTGAAAATAACATATTTAGTTTTAGAAATTTTCAATTCGATCTGATTTGTCACTAGCTACGTGGATAGTTTATTTAACCAATCATTTGATACACTTTCAAGATGCCTGAGGTCATTGTGGGAGAAAAAAACATTGTAGTCGTCTGGAAATAATACCATGTCCACAAAATGCGAGATATGTGGAATATTATTAATAAAAAGAAGAAACAATGATGGTCCTAGAATGGATCCTTGTGGGACATAAATATGCGATCTATTTCATATATGACTTAACGCCGATGTAGATGGCAAATTGTGAACGAGAGCTCAAGTAACTGAGTGATTTCAGAAACGATCGACCAAAGGGTGGATGGTCGCCATTTTTAAAACAACTGATGTTTTTAGATGCCATTGTCTAGTGTCTGGTATAAAGAAATCCACACTTGGTTTCGACCAGAAAAACAAATTGGGGACAGGAAAAATCGTAAGGCATGAAGAGGTGGACAGTTGCATTAACGCGCACTGATGGAGGGGGCACGTTTGAAAATGAATAACTAAAAAGATAAAGTTAGAAGAATTCTAATACTTTTTTAAAACCGAACTATGTGTACAGCTTGCTTAACATATAAAGTAATAATATTTATTTATATATTATTTATTTCTCTAAAAAGTGCCAGACATGCCTACTCGAACGACAAAAGGCAAAATTTTCAGGCCTGTATCTCATGAAATATTTTAATAATTATCATATAATTTGCAGCTAGTATTTTAATTATATATGCCCAATAATTAAAAAAAATAAATAAGGCATCTCAATAATACGATAGTCGGAATATAATTAGGCAAAAATGGGAAAAAATCAAACAACAAACATTTCCGATGCAAATAAACAAAAACACCACCTTCGATTTTTTTTATTTGTGTACCCTCTCATACTCTATTTCGGCATTCATTTCTATTAAAACATGTTGCATTATTTTATTAAGAAACAGGAAACAACTCACCAAAGTAGGGTCATTTTCAAAGCCTACACTTAGCAGTGCCCTATACGAGAAGTGACCCTTAGTTCCAGGTTCAGGAAACTAACACATACCTTTCATATATTTTTACTCAGATGAGGTCACTGACAACTAGAGCATTTTACATACAACGTACAAAAAGGTTTCATACTAGAGACTAGAGATTCGAGGAAAGATGATACAGTGTGAAGTTTTACTTTCCAGTATAATTTATATTTAATATAAATGAAACAACTTTTTTTCTACACACAAAAATAAAGATAAAATACTAAAATTGTTTAGGTTAGTTATGTATTTCCGGGAGAAAACAATTTCAGGTGAGCGGTGCCAGCGCGCCGGACTGTAAGAGCTTTGATACTCATGGTGTACGAATGGATCGTGACGAGCCGAGATATTTAGTCCTGCGCGAGGATAACGTTTCGTGATTCTCATATAGTGATAAGATAAAGATTATAAGTTATCACCAAGTAAAATAGTAGGTTAAATACCCCGGGAAAAAAACTGTGATAAATAAGAACCCTGCATTCAAAATGAGCAGTCCTTGGGGCATCAAATCCGGCACTTTACACTAAGGCTTTACTCGATGTACCCATTTAATAAAGTTTCTTCTAACGAGATCCGACTGTCCGTTCTACATATATGTCACAGATTCCTTCTGTTGATGACTTGCACAGCCGCCACGCGTGCCAAGAATGAATACCAGGAAAGTCGCGCACCATCAGCTATTCTTCTTCTTTTTTTTTTGTTGACGATACCGAACAAGCTTATTTTCGTCCAGATACGCAAGATGTACCCAGTTTCTCAAATAGAACGCTCACCATTGTCCGGGCCATCTGCATTGCGTTTATTGAACGTTCTCTCAGGTTGTTCAGCGTGGCCTGGTGCTTCACGAGTCCGCCAACTCCGTCGCATGCATTTTATCATGTCCAGATGCAGAAAATGTGCCCTGGGGTTGGGGGCAATCTCTCTGTGCAAACTGGTGAAACTGGTAGCGATTCTTAAAATGACTGGCGGCCCCGTCACTTACGTACGTCACGTGCGAGTATACCGCAACGTTGTCTTCAACCTACTCTTTCACTTTTTCTAGAGCCAAGCACGTGAGAGCGACATCGACACACAGGTCCTCGCTGATGATAGCAACGCTGATTGTGGATTTTCCTGTCGTCACTACACACGTAAATATCGTAAATTTTTTTTCTCCAGTGGTATGTTTCAACTTTGTCATGAAGCACGATGGTCCAGTTTTCAGCAAACTCAAAATGAAAGACAATGCTCCCGCGTTGCATGCAGCTGCTTTTCATCGTAGATCGCTTTATTTTGCGTTTGGCGGATATGGTTGTGAAATATCTAACTTTCAACCGTTACTTGAACGACTTTTAGGGAAGTCTCAAAAAACCAATATTATTTTTTTTACAAGGTCCCCGGACTCCCATGTTGTAAGCACAATCTCTTCATCCTTTTGGATATGAAGTTCCTCAAGTGTAAGAGACTGGCCTTTTGGGCAGTGATCACCGTCTCCTTAAAGACACAGACTTGTTAGTGGGTCGCACAGAAATGCTGAGTTCATTTCACCATACAGTGTTGAATCTTGAGTCTGTAACGTTCTCTACAGCGGCAATACAAATCTAATAAATGGTGCAGCGCACACAATCGCACACTTCCTGGTGTGGAATACATTTGACCCATCTAGGGCGCAAGGAATAAAGTTTCGTTAGCCCAACGCCGGAATTAGGACTCTTGCCTTTGTATACACGAAAGGCCTCTGGATTGAGCGTGTCAGAAAGCGCTTTGGCACGAACGTTTACTCCGCGTCGAGAGTGACAGAGATCACGTCCTTCTGGTTGGGACCTTGGCGCGAACATTGTAGCTCGTATTTCGTGAAGTACTCTAGGGCAGCAGACAGGTTCTCATGGCTCATCTTGCACCTCGTGTAAGGATCCGGCTCATACCACGCGCCATGGTTTTCCTTACCTAAACCTTAAATACTGTCGCCATGTTAACCTTTCCTGGGTTAACATGGCGACACTGTTTACGCTTTATTGTATTTAGGCGGGGCTAGATTATTTGGAGGTTCTGTTCTCTGTTGGTGTGCCTCTTTGTGCCTGATATTATAGCCCGCGATGCCTGCGAGTAGGATGGCGGCAGGCACGACTGATCAGTAAAGAGGCATCGGCGGCCATATTTTGCTGGTTGAAGCGAACCCCCTCATCCTTGACAGCGAGCGGGAAAATGCGAAATAATGATTGCATCGGCCGTTTTGCAAGAACTAGCGACGAGTGTCGCCTGCTGCTTCCGTCACCTATTGCGCCATAATTATCATCTTCGCGAGGAAATGATTGTTGCTAGCCACAGAACACTATCACGCAGAAAGGGAATGGTTGAATATGTTTTTATTCTAGATATAAGTCAGGAATATATATAACAGAGAGAGATGGAGTTGGAGGAGAAGAGAGAGGAGGATATAGTGTCGTAGGACAATGAAGTAAACAGAGTTCCCAGTGGCCGATGGCTGCAGGATCTTTTCTCGAACCACAAGTCCGTAATATGATAGCTCATTGTGCACAGTAGTCTCTCCTCAATTTTAGTGTGTGAATGATTTCCATAGTTATTAATGGCCTCATCTGAATAAAAATATATAAAAGATGCGTGTTTGTTAATGAAACTGGAACCCAGAGTCACTTGTTGTATTGGGCACTGCTAAGTGTAGGCTTTGAAAAAGGACCCAAATTTGGGGAGTTGTTTCTTCTTTCTCAATAAAATAATGCAACACGTTTTTAATAGAAATGAATGCCCAAATAGAGTGTAGCAGGGCACCCAAACTTAAAAAAAATCAAAGCTGGTGTTTTGTTTTTTATTTGCATCGGAATTCTTTTTGTTTGATTTTTTTCCCATGTTTGCCTAAATATATCCTGACTATCGTATCACTCAGATACCTTATTTATTTTTTTAAATAATAGCCATATATAAGTAAAGTACTACCTGCAAAATATATAATATTGATTAATTTATTTCATGAGATAGAGGTCTCCAAACATTGCCATTTTTCGTTCGAGCAGGCATGTTTGGCAATTTTTAGAAAAAAAAAATTATTACTTTATATTACATGCAAGCTATATTCATAGTTTGTGTCTAAAAAGTATCGAAATTATCGTAATGTTATCGTTTTAGTTATTCACTTTCAGATGTGTCCCCCCATCATTGAGCGTTAATGCAACTGTCCACCTCTTCATGCCTTACGACTTTTCCCGTCCCAAAATATTTTTTCTCGTCAAAACTAAGTTTAGATTCGCTTACACGAGACATTAGACAATTGCATATAAAACATCAGTTGATTTTAAAATGTCGACCAGCCACCCTTTAGTCGATCTTATCTGAAATCACCCAACTGCAAATTATTTCTAGCGTTTTGCGTCTTACACCATAGGTACTCAGCTTTGCTAACATTATTTTGTGCTTGAGTCGAAAGCTTTTCGAAAGTCAAGAAATATTCGGATCGTATATTGCTTATTTTCAATATTGGTTACAATTTTATCTTTAATGTTTAGATGCGCCATTTCCGTCGATTTGTATCTTTGAACTCCCAACTGCTCTTGTGAGATTTTTTTGTTTGGTAAAAGAAGTTAGTTAGTCGGCTATTCATTATTTGTTCCCATATTTTAGAAAAAAGGGGAAATACAGAGATTGGCGTCTACTTATTGACGACGTTTTTGTGCACAACCCTTGTGTATAACGAAAACTCGCACTACTTACAATAGAATTGGGAAACGACCAGCTAATAATGACATGTTGGATATATGTGCTAGCGGAATGGATATTAATTGTGAAATATGCTTAATTGGTTCTGATTTGAGGCCGTCCTCCGCTTCAGCAGTACTGATTTTAAGACCATTATTCAGACTAATTATTTCTTCCTCATCAGTTGGACGTAAAAAACTGAACTGATCACGTTAGGAGATATGTACAAAGTGGCATTTCCTTCATTGTTTGGGGGAGACGAGGGTGCAACAGATTTGAAAAAAATGTTCATTAAACATATCTGAGAGGTGTTTCCCTCCATATCTTGTGCCCTTTATTTCAGATTCAGGAGTAGGCGAATTACAAGGTTTTGAAATTAAATTTCTTACATTTCTCCAGATTTTCTTTAGGTCATCTAGAACGCACGTAAAGGTATTAATATAATATTCACGTCGAGCCTTGTTTAAATCCGAGTTCAGTTTGTTTCGAATTTTCTTGTAGTTGACCAGGATCCCTTTATCTTTTAACTTGATAAATTTATCGTACAAGGAATCTTGTTATCTTATTCCTTTTATATAACGTAGGAGTCACCCATGGTTTACTTGATTTCTTATGTTTTCTTAGGGTATTTAATGGGAAGGCTTGATTATGTAAGGATATGATCTTGTTCAAAAAGCGGTTGTACGATATGTCAGGATAGCTTTCATTAACACACAAAATCCCAATTTATATTTGACACCAAACAGTAAAATGTATTAATATTTGTTCTGTTACTGATGGGTCGGAATGTTATAGTGGGAGCGGGCACAAACATATTTTTTTATTTCTGAAAAAAGCAAAAAGCTGGCAGATGGTCACTTGAGTTCCATGTTAACACACCCCTGTAATTTCACTTTTATCACAGTTTGCTATGCGTAAATATATTGCCGTAGCAGCTTCTATAGTAACTCTCGAAGGTATATCAACAACATTTAAAAACACGTAACATTCTACAATCTCCATTAGTTTTGTAGATAATTGGTTTGAGAATTTAATATCAGTATTGAAATCACCAATTAAAGTCAGCTTTAGACATGAAGACGAAGCGTAATCTAATAACTTTTCCATATACTAAAAAAGTACCATACAGCCTGATGGCGGAGTATAAGTAACAGTTCTAATCATCTGCCCACATTTAACAGCATGAGTTTTATAGTCGCAGCAGATTAAGGAATATTCAGTAACAACATCATGCTTAAGGCTGTGTCGAATATACAAAGAAACCCCTCCTCCTTTTTATCTTTTCGGTAAACACTTTCAACTTTGTATCCCCCAAAATGAAACAGAATCATCTTTGCCGGTAAACGAAGTTTCAGTGATCGCTAAAATATCAAAGCGGACATTCAGGCTGTGTAAAGAGTTGTCTAATTCATCTTGTTTTTTCAGGATTCTCGCGTTTAATTTGAATATAAATAGTCCTCTTTTACTGAAGGAAGCATTCCCCACAAGGTAATTAAAAGAGGCTGAGTCATAGTAGGAACAAATTGTGGTGTTATCGGTCATCCTGAAAAGGGGCATCTACTATGCACGGCTATCTTGTCTCTTGTTTATCTTTTCTAGGTCGCTCTTACTTTCAGTTTTGATGGCTCGATCACCCGCCCTCCTACGAAAGAAACTGAACTCGGATTTCAATAAGGCTCGACGTGAATATTGTCACGGAGGAACAGCCAAGAAAAAAAAGAATAACTGGGGGAAGCTGAAACGTTTAATGGGGCGAACTTGTGCTCAAAAAAAAAAGGAAGACAAAGGTAACAACAGAAGAGAACAGAGCGTCGCGGGCGTTGAGGTCGGCGTGACAGCAGAGTCGAAAGCTGGGGCCGAAACTGGCTCCGGTCATTCGGCATAGAACTTTCGGTGCGTAGAACTTTCGGAACTAGATCCGACGAGAATGTTCTCGAACTTACGAGAAGGCTAGGTTGAAAGTATAAATAAAAGGACAGTCCCCTGGCTGGAATCGAACCTACACCTTCCGCGCAACTGTCAAGCGCGGTAACCACTCGGCCACGCACGCGCTTGCTCGCCGACGCGCGTGGCAATATTATATAAATACCTTCTAGATGACCTAAAGAAAATCTGTAGCACGGTAAGAAATTTAATTCCAAAACGTAGTAATTCGCCTACTCCTGAATTTGAAATAAATGGCACAAGATATGGAGGGGAACAGCTGCCTGCAATTTTTCCACTGTTATCAGTTAAAAGCGACATGGTGTTAATTTTTTGCGATTTCATGGCATTCTCTAGCTCATGAGCGACTTTCTATTTTTTTGTCCGGCATGCCGAACACTTCCAGCTCTTTGACCTGTAAGCCTTTGCATCCACGTTGGCACACTCCACAAAATGGTAACCCTGCCCGCATTTCGAACATGCCGCGTAGACACCAATCTCTGCCAAAGGTTTGTGACGTGCCAGACAACAGCTCTCGTCAACGATGACCACAAATACAACGAAGTTTTTAGCAGCGGCAGAAACAGGCACAGTTTTTAGTGAGGTTGTGCTAAAATTTACACCAACCTGTAACGATGAAATTGCCGGCTAAGCAAGTTGCGACAACTGCGCTGCTGCCACCGCTGAACGACTGTGAGGTTAGTCTTCCTCGTCCCCTTCTCTTAAAGGCGCGCTTGCAATGTCGTAGGTGACGTGTCGGCCTGGCGCACCCAATCACCACACCAGCTCGGGCTGTTAATAGCAGATGTCAGCGTGTCAGTGGCAGATTGAGGCGGTCGTAAAGGGCCCGATTAATATAGGTATCAGTAGCGATAAAATCGCCGGCTTAGCGTGTTGCGACAATTGCGCTTCTGCCACCGCTGAACGCCAGTCGCTTGTTCCAACCTACCGCAGCTGCATTGATTTTCTGAGTCGTATGCTTTCCTGACCTGTGGCTGAAACTCTTGATCAAAAACCACAGGGCACTCTCGGAGCAATCCTTTCGGTTTTTTTTTTTTAGTGACCGTCGTGCAAGTTTTAAAAATTATATTACGTTTTTTCTCTATGAACTAGAGATACGTCCTAAACTTTTCTATCTAGCCAACAACTACTAGGTTATACATCTCATGTGCATTTGAACGCGCAACATGTAGTCGCCATTTTCTTGCACTCTTTTCACAGTCGTACAGGCGGACACGTTAATACCACCCATTAATTAAAAAAATATATATATATTGTAGCGATTCGGCGCACAAAACCGCGTGCAGCATAACCTCGCTCTTGTGTATAGCGCACCCCCCCCCCCCTCCCCAAGTAAATAAAAATCACGCAATCTGAAAACGCGGGTGTTGACGCACCATAGAAGATCCTTATAACATAAATTCCGCCTTACAATCGAGGTTTTGTGGATGATCGCGCACAACGTTAGTTAGGAAGTAATATCCTGAAGTTCGTGGTAAACTCTAGAGCCACGTGTTTACTTGTTGACAAGATAGTGTACGTAAAACGTGCAGAAGAAAATAAGTTAGCTATGGATGATCGCATTAGTTTTGAAAGCAACATGGCGAAGAAAAAAACACTAATGAATTAGAGCAAATATATTATTTTTAATGGTAGAGTTACACGACTTTAATTCACCGATGAATGTCGACTCTTTTCTGTTTGCTGCCATTCGATTAATTCAGGAGACATTGGCATGAAAAGCAAAAACAAAGTTACCGAACAAACAACGTAGAGGGAGCACTCTTCTCGTGAGTGTTCCCTGTCCCAGTGGTAATGTTGGCTTACTTTCTCATTTTATAAACGTAGATCGGTGACGTTTCTCATTTTGCTTTCCTGTTGCTCCCAAATCACACGAGGTATCATCGATTTTTGCGTACACTTAGATGCGTATGCGTTACTATAATGAAAGACTTAAACGTAAACCTTTCGGTGGACACCCACCTGGTTAGGAATGACAATGAATGAAAGTAAACTCTAACCAAAAAATTGATACGGAGCCCGACGTTTCAAGGCCGTTTCGGCCCCTTGATCACGGGTGACTGTTTTAGAGCGCAGCTCTTAGGCGCCCGTTTCCGGCTTGAGCGGCGTCGGCGTCGCCGTCGGCGTAACCGCGTGGTGCATTACGGGAAATGTCCCATAATGCACCGCGCGAGCCCCCCCCCCCCCCCCGGGGTCACGCGATTCCTCAGGTCACGTGACCCCGGGTCACGTGACCTGAGGGGAAGGGGGTTGGTCACGTGACACCCCCCCCCAGGTCACGTGACCCGTCCCCGGAGGAGATTGAAGAATGAGGGTAGGAGGAGGAGGGGTATACCCTCCCCTGAGTACCCTTCCCTCCTCCTCCTCAAGAGCTGCGCTCCAATTCGGCGTTACAGGGAGTTGTAAACGGCTTTCACTTTTTTGTCCTTGCGTCGTCTTGCGAATCGCCCGCTGCTGTTGGCTTCTATAAAGCGGCCGTTGTATCTGCACGCGCTTTATGGTTCGTAGCGCCTCGCGTGACGCACCGCAAACCGGACACGTAGGCGCTTGGCAGTGTCCCAGCTGACCGGTTGACGTTATTTTCGGTGTTCTGTATGTACCAGGACTCTAATAAAAAGCGTCTTCGCCAGTTTCTTTCCGAGCCAGGAATAGAGCAGTTATTGAATCCAATCGTGTCACCCTATTTTTGGACGTGTTCTGCCAGCGCACTACCCTGCACGTTATCCTTTTTGACGTCATACTGATGCTGGCGGAGACGTTCCGGGAAGTTTTTAGTTTCCCCAACGTAGGAGGCGGCGCAGTCACCACACGGGATCCTGTAGACGAGTCCCTGAGTCCTTTCTTTAGGGGGACGACCATTTGGAAGCGAGAAGAGGCGTCCAATGGTGGGCACCGGTTTATGTGTCACACTGACGCCGTATTTTCGTAAAACGCGCGCGAGAGTCTCGCTTGGGCGCTTGATGTACGGGACGCATACGCGGTTGGGTGGAGGAGGGGCGTCTTCTGTTTCATCCTGTCTAAGTTTTTTGTACACGTTGTTCAAAACCTGGCAGGATAGCCATTCTGTTTTAGGTCGTGTTTGATCGTTGTGACCTCTTTCTTAAGAGCCTCTTCGGTAGCGCAGACAGTAATTGTAAGTCAAAAAATAATTGCACTGACATGGCCGTGCCACCGAGCCGCCGACTACGGGGAACTGTTTTATTGTTCGAGTTTGTTTATTTTCTGCAATGCTCACTTAATTGGCACATAATTCTTTTCCTAACTGAAGAAAAATAACACAAATTTCTTGGAGGAAAACAGCTCTTCAGCAGCATCACTTTTTGCGTGCGTAAAGGATGACATAAAGTAACGTTTGACATCTTCAATAATGACCTTAGATTGGCAGTGGCATATGTGCATTGAAGAAAGGAAACAATGAAGCTTTGATGTATCGTTTTAAAAGGCGGCGAAAACGTCGTGCTTCGTTGGGTAAACGTCGCTGGAATATGAATCCTTAAACGTTGAAATGGTGTATATACGAAAATAACAATAATGGAAGAAATAATGCGGTTCTATTTGCAGTATTTACGTTTTATTCTAGTCTGTATTTATCCAAGAAAACTTAGCTTCCTAACAGCACCATTTACAAACTAAGAACTGTGAATTTCAAGCATCTCGAAGTGTTGAGAAAAATATTTTCAATTCAATATTAGTTTAGAAAGCTGAGATGGGTCCCTATAATATTCCAGTGGACAAGAACGCCAAATATATAATGTCGAACATAGCTTGCTAGGGGATAAAAGCAAATATTCTAAATAATGATTTATCCTGAATTCACGGTATTGGAAAATATATCTGTTGTTCGCACACCGCGCACCTCATACACGTTAAGTACAGCAGTTCACGATACGAAGTCGTTCAACACATTTCTAAAGGCAAGGCAAACTAACGATAAAGAAACGCGATTCCACATTCAGACAACATGCAGCCCGCACATGGAACACCTTTAACCATCAGATAAAAGAAAAAAAAGTGAACTTGCAAAGCGAAACGCTCTATTTTCTAGAAATTTGAATTGGTGTTGCCATATTTCTAACAATATTTCATATAAAAACTGCCCTGATATTTTAAAAATATACTCGAATATTACGGTGTTTAATCCTCCCGCCATGGCCATCAATTTAACATACTATATACTTATAGTAAGGGGTAATCAAACATTTAGGGACTTTGAACTTACAAGTAATTATAATTTCATTATCATCCGGAAATGTCCAGAAAACATCAAAGTGATCAGATTCTTTTTTTAATCTCCAGCGCTATGAAGGCAATATTTAATAATTATAGTTACCCGATTGTGGTATATCAATGAACCGTCGTAAAAATATTCGCACTCGTGAAAGTAACAAAATGCGACCAGAGTGAGTAGCCGGTCTATCGCCCTTCTATGTTTATTTCTTGGGCGCGTTATGAATTCACTTTGTAATTCTAAACAGAAACAAACGCTATTAGTATAGTGTGATAATAATAAAAATGAATAACGAAGCACCTCAGATGCTGACCGTACATGTTTCGTTAGCAGCTCTCAAATGCACATTCCAAAGTTAAATTAGTGTAAAGCAAAAAAAAAATCCTAATCTCGGTAGCGGTAAATACAGGCCAAGTGGGCACTCTTGAGCTGAGAGTGCAAATATCGGGATTTTACTTAGGAATCGGCGTTTGAGCAGAAACACAAATATCAGACGCCTTTCCAGTGGGCTGCTTGCGAAACGGTGTTGTTCAGCATTCTTGGAAAGTCTGAAGATTATGCTCGGTATTTGTTATTCAGAAACAGCAAACATTTCGCTGATGAGACACCGGATTCTCGCCAAGCGCGCGTTATTAACATAATTGGGCGAATCGGGAGTCTGCGCACTCAGACAATTTTTGTTTTTGGCTGCATATGTTCATTTTTTGTTCACGCTTTTGCTCTTCATTCTCTATCTGGTCTTTCGAACTGGGTAATCTGGCATAATGAAGTATCGGATCGCAACTTCTCGGGTACAAAAATACTGCATTATATCGGGCATTTTTTTCCAAATGCTGATTCAGTAAGAATCGCTGTGCCGATATCTGCTAAAGTCGTATTTCTCTTTCAGCCAGTACATGTGCACTGTGTCTGTGTCACTAAATATTGCGAAAACGAAACAAAATAAAAACTTTGGTGTGCTTTTTCACTATAATGATTCACAGCTTAAAAAAACGCAGGGCGTTCAGAGTCCGGAGATTATATACATGTTCCCAATGGTCCCAAACAGGTGTAAAAAAATAGAAAATATGTAGAATAAAAAGGTCGGTAACGGATGACATTTCTCAATATACCATGACCATACACCAGTGTTTAGAAAAGATGTTGTGTGGTTTCATGTGAAATCGAACACGCCTGTCCAGGACGGATCGATGTTTTGCTTTACAAAAATATTCTGTGGAGCAAGGCGAAATACTGTTTTTTTTTTTTATTTTGTGATTTTTCTACCTAGTTCGTACGCTGGTGTGAATAAAAAAAGCATACAAACTCACTAATTTTTTATGTGCTTGTATACCATTACGACTATTCTTTAGTTTAAAGTAAATTATTTTAGTATTTTGTTTTACTGGGGTAAACAAAAATGCCAAACATCGCCCTCTTTGACAATCTGGTGGCATATTTAGAGCCTTGTATCTCATGAGTTATTATATTTGTCGCTTACCAAATACTATGCGGGTGTAGTCCTATACATGGGCTATCAACGGGCATAAGTTTAGTTAGTTTTATTTATATGAAATATTTTATATAGAATCTGAAACATCTTCAAAAATGAGATTTCCCGATATTGTGAACCAGCTTTATAAAACAAAAACGCAGTTTTTTTTTATTTCGCTCAATGTTTGAATATTGATAATACCATGCAATATTAAGCAATATCAAGCAATATTAAAGCAATATTATTAGCAATATATTAATATTGCTAATTGTTTTAATATCATATTAACTTACAATTGCCTTGATGCGATTATCCTCTTTTTTGTTGTATCTTCTCTAGAAGTGATCGAAATCGCACCCACGCTCTCGGAACGGCCAAACGCACTTTTCGCAAGTCGGCTTCGCTGCAAAGAGTGGGCTGCTTATTAATGTGAAAGCATTATCTGTCCCATGGAGCGAACCGACGTCATCAGCTTCGAAGCCGCGCCAAACGGCACCTTAAATCCGTTCTCCAAGTAATGCAAGCTCCCAGCTATGAAACCACTCGAAAAGCCTAGACAAAGGCGTCTAGTTTCCCCAATCCCAAAGGAGCGGAGTAACGATGATGGATTTCGGCTTTGGTCCCATTGGCTACCGGGCGTCGTAGTTTCAAGGAACAAGGTTCCCATTGGCCGCTGCGCGTCAGTTTCAACTAGGGTGCCTTCATGTGGGCTTCGCATAGAGTGATGCCAACTGCCTGTTTCCCTTTCCCACACCCTCTTCCACCGCCATTTTGTTCCTCTCATTGTTTCCCCGTGCGCCGGAAAGTGGCCTTTGTGTGCATCGGTCCTCCCATCCGAGGGGGAGAATGCTAATCCTCCCTCCGCGCGCTCCACATCACTGCTCCGAACTTGTGAGATAAGGTGCTTGTTTCAGGGAGGGTTATAAGCCCCACGGATTATCGCCGAGAACCAAAATGGCTGCTGGTTTCTTGGCAAGCGGTATTACAAAGGGTGGTACCACCCTAGCAAAGCGCACATGAAGGCTCCCTAGTTTCAACGACCCCATGGCGCTGCGTGTCCGTCAGAACTGGCGGTAACACGAAGCGCCCAAGGTCATAGCGGCGAGGAGAGGGCTTGCTCTGCCGACCGACGCAAATACGCCGCAGACGAAATAAGGAAGCGGAAGAATGACGTGCATGCTTTCGTATTCACAACTCGTAAGAAGTACTTAGGTGAACCTCGAGCCTTTTCTTTTCTGTTAAAATGCAGCGGGTAAATTTAATTTGATTGGGAACACTGGTGCTTGGCTACATATTGTATTTTCTTAATTTTGTAATGATAGCAAATGACATTCCTTACTCCGATCGTTAGCGGTGCAGCGGATGTTTCATTATCGGATGTGTAAAGCCAGGGCACTAAGGGCAGAGGAAACGGAAGGAGCTCTTTATGTAGCCAGACTGGGGTTCGTATATCTGTTCGTTCGTACGTTCAGCTTATAAGGGCCGCACGTACAGCATGCCTGGCCGCTCGCGCTATAGGATCGTCTCCGTTACACCCCGGAAGCACCCGGCATGGGCCGCCAATTCACGATGTGTCTTGTCTCGAGCTATCAAATAACCATGCAAGTGTGTTTTTTATCGGCATTGTGCGAATAAAAAATGTAATATCACAAGCCCCTCTTTAGGAAGAAAAAACAGTTTACAGAAGAAAAGCGGGCAAAACGAACTGAGTTTACACGAAGCGAAGACATTTTTTACAGAACACAAACACCAATTGGCGTTAAATAGTCACTTTTATGAATTAAGGCTAATATATTGTATTTAGGATGCACTTATAAAACAATATGTTGCTGAGCTTTAAACAGTCCATTTTGCATCGCAAAATGCACTGTTAGAAATGTCCACAACGGCATCGGCTTGCCTTTGCGGAGGCGATCGAGCGCAGGGGAGAACTGACCTTTGTACCGCAGAGGTCGGATGCAGCCGAGAAGATTAACAGCCTGGAAAGTCGAGATTTACAGTATGAAAGCTGGAACCAAAGCGAGCGAGCGGTGAACCCAAGACGGTGGCCGTTCTCGTTTGAAAGAGTATGTCCAGTTAAAAATAAAAGTGTTGGGTTTTGTTCAAGACTGATCGATATCTCTTAACGCCAAGAAGCAACGATTTCCACATGCACAGAAGGCAGCGAAAGCAGTCACCTAATATCTCTGTAGACTTGTAGTTTCTCCACTTTGTCGCACCGAGTTTAAAGGGCCCCTAAAAAAAAATGTTTTTTTTTCTTTTTTTTTTTTTTACACAGTCTGGTTGGGACACGCGTTTAAAAAAAAAACTAATTTTACGCGAAGAGATTTTCTTTTTTTTATTCGAGCAATATTGACGGCGCGAGACGGGATTAAGTAGGTAGTCGCCTTCTTTCCACCTGTTTTCTCTCTCCTCATTTCGGGTGCGTGGAGGAGAGGTGGATCGGCTTCGCCTTCACGTTGGGGTGGAAAGAGCGAATGACCATCTCGTTTGGGTCGAGAGAGAGAATTATTATTCTTTGCTTTGCGCGCAGTATTATTACTTTGCGCGCAGAATTTCAAATAAATCTCTTGCCGTCAATATTGCTCTAAACAATTTTTGGAGCGTAAAATTTACTTTTGACACGCGTGTCCCAACCAGACTATTAAAAAAAACATTTTTTTTTTCTTTTCAGGAGCCCTTTAATGCAAAGATTGTACACCATTTGGGAATATAGAAAAGCGATTACATTGCTTGGGTTTGGGGAATAAATAAATGATTGTTCTATTTTCACCTTCAAAGTAAAGCGCGTCCAGCCGAGGTACACTCGGCACCGCTCCGTAAACAGCATCGGCGAATGTGTCTTTCATATTGCCGGAGACTACATCTCGTGCTAATGTCACCTTAGGTTCCTGGCCTGGCTTGCGAACTGTGCACCACACATGTGAGGAGCGTATCTCTTTGCGAGCACCCACAGAGACCCATTCGTCTTTTTTGTGCTTCGATTTCTTTCTCCGGTAAGTTGCAAAGCACAACCTTCTTGTCATTGTTTTAATTTTTTAACAACGTCCTTCCACGTCCGTATCAAGAAGCTGTCCCGCAAACCAAAATTGTGTATTCTAGCGAGGTGCTGCAAGCCTTACAAGCGGTGTTTTGCACAAAGAGATATATGACAGCGGTCGGGCTACATAAAGAGCTCGCTCCGCTTCCTCCGCACTTTGTGCCATGACTTTACACATCAGATAATGGAACAACCGCTGTACCGCTAAAGATCGGACTAAGGAATGTCAGTTGCCATCTTCACAAAATTAATATAATACAATATGTAGCCAAGCACGAGTGTTTGCAATCAAAATGAATTTACCGGCTGGAGTTTAACACAAAAATAAGCAGTATAGTCTTTGCAGCGAAGCCGACTTGCAGAAACTGCGCTTGGCCGTTCCGAAAACGTGGGTGCGATTTCGATCACTTCTAGAGAAGATACAACAAAAAGGGGGGAAATCGCATCAAGCCAATTGAAAATGAATGTGGTCAGAAGCAATAATAAACAAATCAACGAAATAAGAAAGGGGCGGAGGGGGGGGGGGGGGGGTGGATAAAGCAGGCTCATAATATCGGTAAATCCCATTTTTAACAATATTTCAAATTGTATATAAACTATTTCGGGAAACTAATATAAAATAAAATTATGCCCGTCGATAGCCCATGTATAGGACTATACGCGCATAGTATTTTGTAAGCGACAAATATAACAACTCATGAGTTAAAAGGCTCTGAATGAACCACCGGATTGTCAAAGGGACGAAGCTTGGCATTTTTTACCTGAATAAAACAAAATACTAAATTATTTCTTTTGAACTAAAAAATAGTCGGAATGACATATGAGTGCACAAAATAATACTGTAAATATGGTATGCTCTCCATATTTATACCAGCGTACAGAACGGGGTATAAAAATCTCAGAGTAAACATCAGATTTTCACAATGCTCCACTTAATAGTTTTATTTTTCTGAAGCGAAACATTTTTATTAAAAAAATTGAAAAGCGCTTTTGTTCCTTAGAGAAGTGGGGCCATTACATATATTAAAACATCAAAAGACCCACCCCGACAGGCGTGTTCGAGTTGAAATGAAACCACCCTGTTATAAGGTGACACATGGAAGAGGTAAGAAAGAGAGCGTGAATTCCCCACAAACAAAGGCAATAGATTATATCAAAATAGAATAAAATATAAACGACCAAAATTATAGGACGGGGCCGGACCTGGAATTTTACTGGCAAGCTCGCTGACTTTCCCATCCTCCGCGATCATTTATCGCGCGACTACGACGTGGACGACCGGGTCCGTGACGTTTCTCGGCCGCATCACCATAAATCGTTGGTCGAATGGCATTGAGACAGATAACGGGGCGTTTGCAAGAGCCTCCGAATGCGGGATTCCGCGAGCCGTCCTCCTGAACTTATGGTTCCCGCAAACGGACATCGCCGCGTCATGTTTCCTTCTGATGGTGCTCTCGAGAGTGCGTTCCCTCTTCCTTTCATCCTATTCAAGAGGGACACGATAGAATCCAGAGTTTTGATGTGGTCTGCGAATTTGAAATATCCAGAATGGAGAGTTACTATATAGAGGGACCTAGATAGGCATTCATTCGATTATTCTTGGGGTTTTCTTGATATGCTTGCACAAATAAAAATAGTTTAAACCTTTACAAACATAATGTGCGCGACAGTGCTAGCTCGAATAGCATATCGGCGCTTTTTGCCGTTTTATTTAGAACGGATAGGGGTGGGCACCAACCGTTCTTTCTTAGGCAAGTGCCTAATGATTACTTTCCATCAAACGTGTAACGTTGATGATAACCCTGGCAGCACGTATTATTGTGCCGATATTCGCAATGGGTTGTGAAAGTCGTGCTAGTACCATTCAGATACTGCCGATATTAGGGAGTTTTCGTAGATGATTTTCGCCGTCCCGCAACGCTCTCCGCATCCAGCTAGGATATTCAGAAATCGACATTCAAGGCTATCGGCGCGCAGGAGCAGTAGTTGCTTATTCGTTGTGGAGGTTTAGAGGAGGGGAGCGCGGTCAACGAAGACACTCTAATGTCGTCGTATCGTGAAAAGCATGCAGGTATCGTTTTGATACTCACGAATTTGGCGGAAAATCTTTTAGGTCGCACTAACGCTTATCAAGAGGCGACGTCGAACGATGAACAAGGCAGCTAATCTACTTGCTGGTACAAAAACCGTTTTTCCGAGATTGTCTTTTCTGAACCAGCAATGACGGCGCGGTTTTAGGGAGTTTTAGCGTGTCTTTTTTCGAGCGCACGGTTCCAAAACCATGAACGGTGCAGCTGTTTCGTTCCGTGAAACCGTACGTAAAATTTGACATACTTTAGCGAATCGTGAAACTGCCGCAATCGTGTAAACGATGATGGTGATTGTGTTTGACTGGTGGCGCCATCTTCTACTAAACATGTGAAACATTCTTCATTGTCTAAATCCGTTGCGCCTTGTGTTTCTGGCTTTCGACTGACGTAAATAAGACGGCCCACGTAACATTTGCTGGTCGGAATTTCAAGAACTGCAGAGCTAGATAGAGTAAAAGGTATCTGAGTGACCGGAAATTTATGTGGTTTGTCTCCGTCATCTTGAACTTGAACGATCGTTCACGTTGTGGGCCGTCGAACAAAATCATTTCGCCTGCTCTAGGTTGACACAGTACCTAGTCTGCCCGCCAATCACAAAACTTTACTAGCATGCGCAGTTTACATAATTCACGATCGCTTACCATTGTGAGCAGTCCTCGAAATGATTTAATTCAACCGCTCAAATCAAGCAGAGTAACATGATGGCAGATCGCTTCCCGCTCTCCTTAGCCTAACGCTCGGCTGGGTATGAAAAGTCAGTCGCCAAACCGACCGCCATCTTTCTTTTACCCTAGTCTTCGATGGTGCTGGCTGCGTTACAGTGACGACTCCAGCGGCCAGAATGGGAGAAACGAACGAGAAGAGCCTCCCAACGCCCCGAATGACTCGCGTACGCGTGCGCAGTGGCGTCGCCGATGCGTTCGAGGGCGAACCGTTCCTGTGGAAACGACCTGCTAAAACTCCCTATTGATAATTTTCGTGGCAATTCGAAAGTGACATTGAAGAAAAAAATGGCCTTCATTTTCGGTTATAATTTTGGAGATCTCAATGATTTAAGCGAAAAGCGATAAATTTACGGGGAAAAATATACGAGAAATTAATCGCCAGTTTGTATGAGGCCATGAACTGAAATTCGTTTATTAACTTTAATTAGTTTCTATACAAGCCGTGTTGAAAGTGCAAGTTTGAGAACTACCACCGTGGAAGGCTAAATCAATTTACGAAAAATAAACGAAAGCCACCTGCTTAGCGATATCCGCAAACAACCTTTGTACTGTACCGGTTGGAAAATAAATGAATATAGTATAACTGCACACTACTGTCAAATCGTAACCCAAACGAAGAAAACTTCATCGGCGAATATCTCCAAGCCGGTGACCTCTTTTTACCTTACGTAAATTGACTTAGCCTTCCATGGTGGTAGCATCCAAAACTGCTATTGCAACGTGGCCTGTAAGGCCACTAGTTATAAATTTCATTTACGAATTTAATTAATTACCCTAAAAAGATTACGATCATACGTTTGTATATTATCCGCTGTGCTTAAAAAAATACATGGTGAAGACCGTGTTTGCGTAGCAGTGAGCCCTTTGTTTAAATAAATAGTGTGTCATTCAACAATGAAAGACGTTTACAAATCTCTGTAATGATAAACTAGACCGGAGCTCTCGAGGAGGAGGAGAAGGGCTCCACTTCCTATTTGCCGGCCAAATTTAGCGGGAAAATTTTCCCGCTAAATTTAGCGGCTTATGTTTTCCCGCTAAATTTAGCGGGTTAAGTTTCCTGCTAAATTTAGTGGGGTAAGTTTTCTCGCAAAATTTAGTGGGGAAGTTTTCCCGCTGAATTTAGCGGGTTACGTTTCCCGTTAATTATATAGCGGGTTAAGTTTCCCCACTATAGTAATAGGGCAAATTTTTCCGCTAAATTAGGGGGTTAAGTTTTTCCGCTAAACTTAGCGGGTTACGTTTCCCCGCTAAATTTAGCGGGAAAACTGTGACGTCCCATAATGCAAGGCGCGCGGTTACGCAGACGACGACGACGCTCAACCCGGAAACGGGCGCCTAAGAGCTGCGCTCTAAGATAAACACCGGTATAAGCTTAAAGCAGTAAAACAACATCAAAGAGCTTAGAATCAGGTGACAAGTGCTGGACACGTAAGCCAAGAACTATTACAAATCCGCTGCGAAAGTGTCTATGTTTATAATTATTTGCTACACGCTTTCCTGAAGCGTGAAACGTTTTAACAATCGATATATATTTTTTTCTTTTTCTTTATTGATACTTCCAATCTCTTGCGAAATCGTAACCCGAGGGGCACATCGAAACACTTTCATGCAGGGTGCGCTTGCTGCGACAACAAGAAAACAGATATTTGAATATGTGGTAGCATTGGCAACGTCAGGTGGTAGGCTGTTCTAATCAATTATTGTACGAGGAAAAAATGATAACTTAAATGTATAATTTTCATACTTATAATCAATATTGTTTTGCTATGTGTAAATCTGATAGACATGGGGTAAAAAAAAATATAGGTATTCATCTTTCTCTATTCCAAGGTCGTCATTGGCGAGAAATTCTAGGCGGTTTATTCTCCTTCGTTGTTGTAGGGTTTCCTGGCCTGCGTCATTACAGAGTTTGGTTGAAGATACATATGAAGAGTACATGTTATACACTAAGCACACTGCTAGTTTTTGAATTCTCTCAAGTTCTGAAATACAAGATCAAATATTTGGATCCCAAACGAGGCTTTCATATTTTATCACTGGCGGAACAAGTGTATTAGAGAGAAGTAGTGTTGTATCACAGGAGGCTCTCTCATTTACCTATGCAAGAAACCCAGCTTGCGCAATGATTCGCTAGCGAATCAGTGCGCAAATGTTAAGTGCGCAAGCTGGGCTTAATGGAATATGAACATTCCATTTAAGAGAAGATGTTATTGTCAACTTCAGATATGAGCTTACTCTCTCAAGGCTACGGTTCCAAATCGAATAAGTAAAGAGATAGGGTCCTTCCTTCAAGTAATTGACATACATATAGCTTTTGATAAATTTAGTGACATTCGACAGTCGTCAGCCCCTCTAGACAGTTTTTTCTGAAGAGAAGTTTAGTACTTCAAAATACGCAGAACTTTTGGTCTCTCTAGAGTAAAACAATCATCTGCATACAGTCGGATATTCACTGTAATTTCACAAAGAATATCTTATCACGAATATTAAATCAAAGAAAGCCCGAGGACCGATTCTTGTGACACGTTATATGTTACGTGAGTGGTACTGGAGCACGCGGTGTCAACTTGAACAAACTGCTGTCTGAAATATAAGTACAGTCGCCGGCCATATGAGCTCCCCCAGCCGAACGCCGACCGGAGCAGCGAAAATCCTGCATGCGGCGCGTCGAGCGTTTCCGCGTTCTGGGAGCCGGGCTATTGGGACCAAACCATTCCGTTATCAAAGGGGTGGACGCAGGACGTTTGATAGCATTCCGCGTTTTGGAACGTGAATCTGAAGCACGGCCAATTACTATTCCGCTTCCGGTTGTAGGTAAACGCAGACGGCTTATTGAAATTATTCACTGCATAATATCTCTGACGTGTTATATGCTACTTTCTTATTTCCAAAACCGGTTTGTCATTTTAAATATTTCCTACCGGCAGAGTAATCCTAGGCACAAGCCCCCTTTCTTACAATCTTTCTTAAACCTAGACTAGAGAATGACAAGCGATTTTGAAATAATTTATTTAATCTATAAGGATATGCTATAGATAACAAAAAAAAAATTTGTGTCGAAGCAGAATAAAGATTCAGGCACTTTTTATCAACGTGTTTTATCGAGGAGACTTTATTGTTCTGCGCTCAGTAGCCTGTTGCTTCGCGAAGGGTTATTCTATATACGATGACTTTGCAGATGGCTTCCTGGTCGGCCACTTCTCGCTTGCCGAGGGATCATTGTTGTCATGCCTAATATCATATCAAACATAGTGTTTTTACATTTGTAAACATCGATCGAACACTGCTACTTTATCTACGCCTAAAGCAAGCTCCAGTTTATCAGCAGTTATAACATCATCTACGAACACTTGGGGCCAACACCCGAAGACGGCAATTCTAATCGGCCATGTTTTTGTGATTCACACTTCTGAAGGCTGGAATCCCGATAAATGCCATGAGTCCACCCCTTTGATAACGGAATGGTTCGGTCCCAATAGCCCGGCTCCCAAAACGCGGCAACGCTCGAAGCGTTGCCGCGTTTTGATAGAGTCGTAGTTAGGTACGCCTGATGGTCCGATGGTTTGAGGGCCTGTTGGGCATCTGCAAAGCTGATGGGGCTACAAAGTTTCATGGGATTTGCATCAAACAGGTTTGTAATCCCTTAGTTGTATCAGGTGAGCGTGACAATAGAACGTTTTCTAGACCCTGGCTATTATTACAATTAAGAGCCTGGCTACAATAATGTATAAATGACTTCTGTGTGCAATTGATTCAATCTACTGTGCTTACACAATCCCAGGAGAGGCCAAACTGAGGCTCGCAATCCTCACGCGGCTCTTCGCGGGTCCAAGTGCGGCTCGCGGCTCCCTAGTAAACGTGTCCCCAAGACGCGTGCCTCTAGGCGAAAAGAGTTATTGAATTTAAAAAGAGCTCACAGTCTTGGCAGCCTTCCACTACACTACGTACATACAGCTGGAATGCTTTTTGCCACATCGATGCGTCGAGTGACCCTGTTTTCTTTATTGTTCTAGAAAGACTTTCAACCGCATACGCACAACGGTTGTCAAGGGCAGTGACTGGCTAGTGAATCATGTATCAATTTTTTTTCTTAGCGGTGGAAAAAAAACATCTGACGCCTAGTGTTATTTGTTGTAGTCGCCCATTACACTTGTCCTCTTTGGAGAGAACTGTTCCCTCCATATCGTTTCTCGTTAAAAGTAACCCCCCTTTTTTTTCCAACGACTCCAAATTTCCGTAGTTTTGTCTGCGTCTCTAACCCCATGTCACTCTCGCCACCCCTGAACTATCCTAAACTCTTTTGAAGTATATCATACACTGCATGAAAGTGAAAATATTTGTTTTTTATTTGAACATTCCATCCTTATTCTGGAGGCCGATGGTAGGATTCACAATCTCATTCTTCGCAATGGTGTCCTCGTCAGCAACTGAAAAACAAATTCACACTAACTGAAGTAACGACAGTGCAAAGTTTCTGAATTGGCACATTAGTACAAATGCAAGCAATATTATGTTAACGGTTAATCAAACTTTTCTATACTCTAGGAGCGTGCAGATACTCTTTGCAAGCGCTTTACTGGAGGTACATGCAGTAAAACATGTAGTAGAACCTCGGTAATTCATTCTCGGTTGATTTCAAATTCCGGATAGTTCCCAATACTTCCACGGTCCCCTAACTTCCCACGAAAAAAATGATCCGATAGTATGAGCGCTCCATGCTTGCCTACCCAGCCGAATATGTCTTCCAGTTTCATTTTGTAGTTCTTAGGTGGCACTAGTTGGCTTCCATATTCGGCAGCACTAGCGAACATGGCGCATGTCTTCGTTGTTCTGTTTTCTGGTTCATGTCCTTTGTTTGATTAGCTTGGGCAGGCTTAGCAAAGGCAGGACTGTCAACTCAAGTAGAGTTGTTGGTCTGCTTTAGTGATCACGCTTTGCACCGTTCTCAAGAACAAGGCGAGGATGGTCAAGACGTGCAGCAGGACGCACTCTGCAGTGTGGTCGTGGATTCGGTTTCCCACATACCCGGATGTCCAAGCTACCCTGATTTCCTGGCTCCAGAATGCCACTGCAGCACATCTTCCCGTCGACAATACAATCTTACGCGCGAGGGTCAATGATTTAGCTTTGAAACTTTGGTGTGAAAAATAAATTTCAGCAACGGATTGCTCTCCCACTTCAAAGAACGGACAAACCTGCTACGCTGACATTGAAAGCGAAATCCCTGACAGCGCGACGGCCAAGACGGATGAGGATGATGCGCTAACTCGGGGTCTCGCTCTAGAAAAATTTATACAGTAGCTAGATGTCGTTCGCAGCTTCATGGAATATAACGACGGCGAGTTAGGGAACTTGCGCTTTGTTAGCCTTCTTGGAAATATGACGGTTGGCGCCGCAAAATACAGAGTGCGGCAGCTCTATATCGAAGACTACTACAGGTGATCTGCTCTCGTTCTGACCACTCGGTGTGAATACAAAGTTTCATTCAAAGATTCAAAGCCTTGCACATAATTTTTTCATCTTTTCTTTTCATTTTCAAATTTTTTAATTGATATATTTTTTCGCGGTTCAACCGACTTCGAAATAACGAGGTTCTACTGTCGCTATGTAGTGCAACATTAAATGGTTAACTCAATGGGTAGCTCTGAGAGTCGGTATCTTACATTCAATGGAGACCGATACCTATGAGGAAGGACATTTCTCGCTCATCCTGCTCCGCAGCAGAGCGCAGCCACAACAGTAGAGTAGAGAGCTCTTTGCCGTTTATGCCTTTTTCTCAACATTATTTTTTCACCCTTCATGAATGAATATACTCTATGCAAAATATAAGCGATGTGTTGCGTATGACATGTTCGGCTCTATCACCGCACAGTGAACTTCTTTCATATATTGCAGGTGCATTGAAAAAGTTACCTTTTCAATGCTAAACCATCGGTTTTGTTAGTACGGTAAACATACGGTACCCAAAAGTCAGGCCATAGATGACTTACGTGTTAGGCAGTAGGGCCCTACAGCACCTCCCGCATCAACTGGAAGCCGAGCCGTAGGTAGTCCTGCCATTGATAATGCAGGGTGGGTCAGAGAAAGGTGTGTCTAGCAGCTCTGCCGGTGTGCCCCCTAGCAGCATTACTCATGGACATTGGGGTGTAGGCAGAAAGTACGGCATTCCTCATCAACAAATGATAACAACACATTGTTGCAGGCGTCAAATTGGGTCCTCGTGCTATTTTTGTTTGCGCTTTAGTTGATTCTTTGTCTTCCTTGTAACTCCTGACTGCTTTAGTGGCCTTCGTGAAATAGAGAAGGCCTGGTAAACCGCAAAGCTTCGCGTGAGTGGTGAAGCAGAGCAATCCCAAGGAATTATATATGCTAAGGACACGGCATGACATTACGCTGAGTGTTGGCATTCCCAACCTACTTTCCACACTCACATTTTGTGCATGATCGGCTCTCTTTCTGCGTCAGTTGGACCGGCCAGTTTTGTGCCGGTTTCGGTCGCTGCTAGCCATCTGTGGCTGGCACTGCTTTTGAGAGCCCCGCAACATAGTCACATTCAGTTTTTGTTCTGACATAGACCACATCTAAATATTTAATAAAGCGCTAAGATTTAGCTTTCGTATACTCCCAGCAAAATAGGCTGCACCACATTACATAGAGAGTTAATAATATTGTGGTGACAGAATTTTCACAAAAACTGCTTTGTGTTAGAGGGCACGAGGGCTGACCTTTTAGGGAGGTGCAGCTTTGAGTGAACTTGTGGATGCCTCAGCTGCCCGTTCCCGCCTGGCCGGTTCAGTTGCCCTTTCCTCTTGGGTTTCTACTAGGTATATTTGTGATCATGAATAAATAAATTGATTAGGAAGCAATGGTAGCTGATGCAACATCAATGCAAGTCATGTATTAAATGACTTGCATGGATTGAAGTCGAATCAGCCACGATTGTGCGCGTTAAGTTCGTGCTCCGGAGCGCAAGAGTTTGACGCTCCGTTCATTAAATAGGCAGAACCGCCACCAGAGACTGACCCGAGCGCGCTCTTCTTGCACCGACTATTTCTCGAAGTGCATGTAACTTCTTCGTGCTGACAGAAACGTTGTCGAGACGAGGAGTGCAGTGGACCGTTGCCTCTTTTAAGTTGAAGAATGCTTAGTCCAGAGAGTAAACTTTATTTGATTTGAAAGCGAAGACAGCAATTAGCATTACGAAAAAGGTTTGATCCTGAATCTCGCCTAAAAATGAATTAATCTATCGAACAGTAGCGGTATGATAGAACAGCGACAGGAAAGTTGTCGGGATGAGAAGACAGTCGGATTGGTGCCCATTGTAGCGTGCATGGCCCTGCGCATAAAGATACTTTGATTGGAAAGCCGAAACATCAGTTAGCGTTGCGGAAAAGGTTTGTTCATGCATCCTCGCCTGAAAATTAATCAATCTGCTATTTATTGAACGGTGTTGTGCCAGTGTTGGAGTAGAACATCGACAGGTTCCGTCTCGCGCTGCAAGACGGAAACCCAAGATATCTGACAAGTTTGATAGTTTATTGTTTTGACAAGCGAGTTCAAGAATGTTGTCTTTTATTTAAATCTGAACTGCATGCATGGTCAATAAATAGATCGGTCAAAGTAACATTCAGCATATGTGCTCGAAGCGAGTCTTCAAACCCTTCAGAAATAATAAAACATTCATAAAAATTTCCTAACGTCGCCGCGCTTTTTCTTTTCTTTCCTTTTTTTTTTGCTTTTACTTTGCTGTTTCCAGGGCCCTTAATTAATTTATCTTCAAAATAATTTCGGCATCCGCGAGATGCTGGGTTCGTCATAAATATGCCGTCGAAAGTGGCTCATACAGCTCGTCAACAGTTTCCGTGTGTTGCGCTACTGTACGCTATGCTTCGTTTAGTTCCTGCGCTCGGAGTGTGAAACTCGGAATGTTTGAGTACAAGTAAAGGAGCGCGGACTTAAGGAACAGGAGCAATGGCGGTTGGTAGGGTGCCATGCTATGTCGCGTGCAAGGCAGTTAAGTCCACACGTTTTCAGCTGAAGGTTTAGACAGTCCATGCATTCATCTGCCTAGCTTGGTGCCCAGAATAAGCACAGTCCTCAATACTCACTTTTAACTACTGTGGCAATAAAAATTAAAGAAAACGGCGATTGCTTGTGGCTACGTCGTACTTTGGGATGGTAAAAATACACACTCACCCGTCAGTTTGAGGATCTCGGCGTCGTAATAGCCTCCTCGAGTGTTCGCGTCGCCGTCCCAAAACACCTTGTACAGTGCGCTGTAATATGAAAGTCCCACTTGGAGCGCGTGGCCGAGGCGGTGGCAGGCGGGGGTGCTGCGAGCGCCCCGGGCAATTCCATTCTGCTTCGAGGGGAGGACGCTCACTCGGGGCTTAGCACAAACTGACAAGCCCGTTGCGCTTTAGTTGAGCCTCGAGTGTCGCGGGGCTCGGGGGTGCGGTGTTGATAAAACATAAAGCGTCGACGAAAAGTCTACCGACAATTAGTTGGTGATGAAAGGCGTGATGAAGCATATGTGAAACGATGAACCCTACCGAAAGGACGTGTTTCCACGGTGCGTATGATTGATAGCAGACGAACGCACAGTTGCCGGTGAATCGGAGGCTCAGTGTGTAAAGAGCGATCGCGTGACATATTAGTTGTGTCAGCACCTCGACAGCCCGCGACTCATCACATGCTGGCAAATATGTCGCGACCCATATACCAAAGGTTATTAAACGCCTCTAACGGCGCCGTCAGAATACAATGAGCAACAATTAATCAAACGCTTTTGATAAGCATTGTGTGCAAAGAAAGTCCCTACGGCCGGGCAATCAGACGCTTTTGATGGACCCGAAGTGAAACATAAAACTTCTGCGGACCATCAGACTACCTTTGATGTCCCATCAAGAATGTCCAACAGACCATTAGGCGCCGTCAAGAACTTCTGACGGACCATTAGAACGCATCTGATGGTCCATCAGAATTTCTTGATTGTCCATCAGACTTTTTTGATGGTCCATCAGGAAGCCTCATGGTCCACCAAAAGTCTGATGATTCATCAGGAAAGTCTGATGGTCCGTCAGGAAAGGGCTGATGATCCATTGGGCTTTCTTAATAGGCATCAGACATTTCTGCTCATGGGCCATCAAGAAAGTCTGATGGACCATCAAGAAAGTCTGAGCGTCCATCAGGAAAGTCTGATGGTCTTTTCGATGGGGAGGTTTATCTAAATCTAGCCACAGCTTTATCAGTAACTTTCCGTGCGATACGCGATCGAACGCTTTGCGAAATTCTAAGTAAACCTATCGGTTTTCCCTCTTGCATTAATCACAGATACAAATTCATGTACAGTTTCTGTCAGGTGGGTAACGTGCTAGATACTTTTTTGGGGAAAATCATGTTTAAATTGGTAAAAAAATATTTTTCAAGCTATGTCGATTTGTGTTTAAACACCACATGCTCCAACACCTTACTGCATGTACTAAGCAAATAAATATACCTATAAGTGTAAACCGATCTTGAGTCACTAGATTTTAAAATTGGGATTACCTTTGCGACTTTCACTTTAGAGGGTACTGTGGGTGTCTCCAGAACGTTTTTGAATATTAAAACCAACTACATTGTTCTCCATTCCGCGCATACTCTGAGAGAGGCATTAGTAATGTTGTCTGGCCCAACTGCCTTTTTAACGGCAATATTCAGTAGATAATTCACGATACCCTTCTCGGCAATCGTTACATCCGGCAAAGCATTTCTTCCATGTTCACTCTTTCCCGGCATAGCAGCCAGGACCCGCCCTCGATTGTTGGCAATACTGAAAACCGACGTGGAGTAGTTATTTAGAGCATCAGAATTGCCCTTCGGGTCGTCCACGATGTCGTTATTGAAGATGTAAATCGTGTACCTTAGACTTTGAGAGCGATATAAACCTCCAAAACTTCTCAGGCGAAACCTAGAGAAAGGAAGATAGTGTCACACTAAAGAAGCGACGTTTCGCCTCTCTAAAGTTCTCCTTAAGCTGATGGTTCAACTGCTTCACGTGGCTTCCATCTTTCGATCGCTTGCGGAGTCTATGACGTTTTTTGGATAATTTCCCTATTAATCCAAGGATTTTTATTTCAATCTTAACTATTTTCGTATGAATTTGTTGATGCAGTCGAGATCAATGTTTTTAAAGAAGCCCCATAATGAAAATAACGTGGTAATCAGGCACTTTGTAAGCACTAAGAAAATCACTAAACAGAAGTCTAACAAGTCAATAATAGCAATGGCATCAGCTCTAGAGAAGTACAAGCATTCGTTACGTCTTCCAATGTTGCGTGTTTCATTTAATAAAGAAAAAGTAAGTATTGCCATCTGATGGTCCGAAATCCCTTCTCCTACTTCAATGCACTGCGTTCTTTCATGCAAGTTCTGGGAAAGGAAATTCAAATCGATTATTGAGTGTTTTTCTTCTGAAAGTATTGTGGGTGAAAGTACGATTTGATTTAGATTATGGCACAAAGATAGCTCTAACAGTGTCTGCGATATTTGGTACGAAGATCAACACTTTTCTTAGTGAATGTCTGCTAGATTAAAATCACCAGCAAAGATAACTCTAGAGTTCGCGTGTACATTCTCAGAAAGATAGTCCTCTATTTCTTAGAAAACATTTCCGCATCTAGGTGGTCTAAAAAAACACCGATGATAAGGGGTATAGCAAAAATGTTCGCACGAACCCATAAAGTTTCTACGCCCCAAATATTGGGCATTCTTGCATAGTGAAAATGTTTTGTAAGCACAATGGATACGCCCCCACTACGCGTGTGTCTGACTTTTCGTAATATTTTATAGTATGGGAAGATAACCTTCGAATCAGATACTTAAGAATGTAAATAGGTTTCTGTGATGACAGTAATGTCTGGTTCACTGCGTAAGTAATACCTGTTCTATATCAACAACTTTATTCATGATGTTCCTTGCATTCAGATTTAAAACTGAATCGAATCAGTGGCTTTGCGCCTGAACTGTAATATTTGTTTTGGTGGTTTTGGCTGAATGAATGGTATTCGTGTCCGGTTTTCGGCGTTCCCGATGTAGAGTGTTTTATTTATTTTAGCTTGTTGTAGATTATAATATCCTTATCACCTTTCTTGCGATTTTCGATAGCGCTGTTCCAGTTCTGTTTGCAAATACTTCGAGCACACACATAAAAGTCTTCAGAAATAGAGGTCATCGATCCCTTCAGTTTGGGTCTGTTTCTTAAAACTGGCATTCTTCTCTGAAAAGTTTAAAAACTTTACCATTGCAGGTCTAGTTCTAGCATCCGTTCTACGCCCGAGGCGTTGCACTCTTTCTGTGGTTACAATTGGTACACCGAGCTTATCACAGAACAGTCGATTCACTAACACGTCGCGATTTGGGAGCACCACAGTTTTGGAGATAACAGTTGCAGTATCCTTTGTGGTATGTCCGCTATATAATAATTGCTGCCGTCCGATTGGTGTGTACTTTGCTCGTCTCCCAGGGAGTGACACAACACACCGAAAAGACAGCGAATGGGCTTAGTGTACTTTCCGGTTGCCCGTCCTCAAGAGCCGGCACTCCGGGCCCGCCGACACTGGTTGTCGGCCGTCGTTCAGAGATCGCAGTCGGAGTTCGTATCCAGGCTGGCGGATCGTCCTTCGGACGCCAACGCTGCGTAGGCTAGCTGTCCCGGGCTATCATAGCCCGATTATCGCTGCGTAACCACCCCGCAATTGTCATGGCCCAGGTCGATATGGGCAGGGCTCGCCGTTCTCACCGGTCTTGCTCCTAACCTCGCTGGTGGACCTCTCCGGGGATCGTCATGGGCAAGACCAGCCAGATCGGCTCCATCGTTTCTGCCCGGCCCCAGCCTTGTGCAGCACGCACTGCCCGGTGCCAGCTCATGACTCTTCGGCCACCACCTGTCACGTGCCCTCCTCCCCGTCGTCCTTCACTCTCTTCTCCCTCACTCTCCCCCCTTAAGGTCCGGACTTCGGAGGACTCCCGGTACACGGGACTTCATGGGCCTCAGAGAGGGGTTCTTCCAGGTCGAAGGACTCAGGAGACAGGTTAAAGCCTTGGTGTGGGCCGTGTGAGGTGTCGGAGAGGCGGCTGCTGTTGGTCTAACCGGAGTGGCCACGATGCAGCGTCCGAACGCGGCGTAGGTAGTGGTGTGAACTTTGGCGTCGGTCTTTCTTGGTGCCGGCTTCAGCTGGCTCTTTTAGCGGAAGCCGGCAGACAATGTTGACCTGTTCGTCGCTCGCAGTCCCACTCACCTCGATGCAGCAGGAGGCCAGCTCTAAGCTGGTCTCCTCGACGCCGACGAACCTTCCACGTTCCGTTTGGAGGTCGCCGCGGGCATAGACCTGCCCACTTGAACCGTTCGTCAGGCCGAAAATGTGTCAGCCACCCTGAGCACTTTGGAAAACGGAGAGACCCGTGCTTCCTCCCGGTGGACTTTCTGGGTGACGCCGTCTATGTCCGTCTTTTCAAGAAGCCATTCTGCGAAGAACAAAATGTTAAAACAAGACAAAATGGACAAATACTCTACCGTCGATTGTGGTAGTGGCCATAGCCTCCACTGCGAAATTGCCTGCCGACGGGTTTGTGTACCACGCGGCTAACTCGGCGAGTCCGCATTTGGGAGCTCGCTCCTGAGCCGCCAGGACCACGCGTGATTCCCTGTGTCTTACCCCAATCTCATGTTAATCACTTCCCCCATCGCGACGGTAGTATCGCTTCAAGTCAGCGATGTGAACCGGACCAAACTTCTTGTTTGTATCTCGCCGAATAAGCCTAGAAGTAAGACACTACTTTCGCGTCTTTACCTCGGGGGCCCTCCTCCCTTTGGTGTAAGCGATACGGCAAAACAACAAGCTGCGTTGCTCAAAGCTTGAGTTTCGTTCAGGACAGGTCCCGATGATGTAAACCTAGTCCATCTGTTGAGCAAGCAGAGGGATCCAAAGCACGCGGCGGGATGGCCATACCATACCCGTGCTCCACAACGGCCACGTATACCGTGCCTGAATCGATGCAAGTTCCAGCGTCCCGTTTCGTCCACGTGGATACGGGCTCTAGGGACTCGTCGGTCCTCAAATGAGGCGGCAGCACAGCGAGCAAGCCAGTGTTGGACAAAATACTCGATAAAAGTATTTAAGTTAAGTTACTAAATACCTGCTTCAGAAAGTATTTAAAATACTACTCAAGTTACTTTCACTGTAAAGTATCTTGAGTAGAGTACAGATACTTAGAAATGTATTTCAGTTACTTTTGAAGATACTTCCGCATTGCTTAATCTGTATTGACGTCATTGACAACGAAAATTATGCAGCTACGCAAATCTGGGTTACCAGAATGGTTTATTAGCACGCAACAACACGAAACGGGGAAAAAAAAGTATCGTAGGGCTATTTTATGCAGTCCGACTATAATGAGCAAAATATTGTCACGAATGATAAATGATGAGGCGGCGAATAACAAAAGAAACTAAACGTTTAAGGGGGCGAACTTGTTCCCAAAACAAAATAGAGAAAGGCTAGCGTGGCAGGCGTCGATGTTGGCGAAATAGCAAGATCGAACGCAGGAGCGAGACTGACTCCGGACCGCCTCTCGGAACATGCGTAACTCGATCAGAGGACAAAATTCTCGAACTTACCAGAATGTAAAGTCGAAGGAATAAATAAAAGAGAAGTCGGCTTTCCGGTATCGAACCCGGAGCCTCCCGCGCGAGAGCGTCCGCGCGAGAGCCAAGCGCGGTAACCATTCGGCCATGCGTTCGCTGGGCAACGCGCGTGGCAATATCACTGATAGATGTTACAAAACATTTCTGGGTCAACAAGAAAGAGGTCGCTTTAGCTTTGGACCGGACATTTCATTGAACGCCGTTTCGTCGAACGTCGTTTCATCGAATGCCGTTTTTTCGAACGCCGTTTCATCGAACACCGTTTCATCGAAACCGTTTCATCGAACGCCGTTTTATCGAACGCCGTCTTATCAAACGCCTGGGTGGCATTCCCGCTTTCTGAAGCTGGTCGGAGGTGCCCATCCCGGGTTCTGGAAGTTTTGTACTTGCATCGCCGCACAGCATCAACTGACGGAAGACAAGCTGGATGCGATGCTGAGTTCCCTAGAGCCTCCTCGCCAGAAGAAGGCCATAGCGGCAAGAAATGAGAAGGTCCGCCTTTTTTATGAGAACCGACGGAGCACGGCTGTGGGGAACTTTTTGAGAGCAATTGCTCATCATTTGAAACGATGAACGGCTGTCGCACGAACACATGAACCCCCGAAGGTTTTCAAATAAAATTTGAAGTGACGCACTTACTTTTGACTTCATTGAGTCTTAGAACTAAAAAAAACAATGTTTCGTTGTAGTTTCATAAATAGCACCTCAGCTTTAGCTACTGCAAGCTTCGGGAAATAAAAAAGTATCAATAGAAAGACATGAGAGGCTAGGAGGCTCACTTGGCTAAAGTTGTTGCGCCTGCGCCAAACCTAAGTCGCCTTCTGGCCTCCATGAGTTGGAGTGCGCTCTTACCGGGAGTGCGACTTCTTATTTTTATTTTTTGTTACAATACCCTCAAGGCCCATCGGGTAATACAGAGGGGGTGAACAGTTAAGCACAATATGCGAAACAAACATAAAAATCGGTACAAATATCATCATGGGTTACTTGCATCAAAATAAATTGTAACAGCTACAGGTTCGGACATTTAAAAACCTGACGATGAAATGGGTGAATGACACGAAAATGCACTCGATCCATGCATAAAAGAGCATCTTTCACACTTTTTATATAAAAGACATTCGATGAAACGGCCATCAGCGATTCGATGGAACGGCGTTCGATGAAACGGCGTTCGATGAAACTTCCATTTTTTCGATGAAACGGCGTTCGACGAAACGGCGTTCGATGAAATGTCCCGGAACCGCTTTAGCTATTGGGGAGGAGATCAGACCGTGGCGCCCCAAGCGGTTAACTTTAGAACTAGATGGATGGGGACAACAAATACAATGGTTGAAAACCTGAGACTGTGGTTTGAAAACAGAAAATCGTGAAGTAGGAAGAAAAAAGGGGACAGACAACATTTGGAGACGGTCTTTTTGTGTGTCCAAGTGCTGGTGACATTGTCCGCGTCGAAGTCCTTCCGGGTGCGGTGGTGACGACCTTGTGCTTCTGTTTGTATAACTTCTTTTGTTTTTATGTATTGTGTGCGGTCCGGCGAATTGTTATTCCGATGTGTTTTTGTTGTTTTTTTGTAGTTTGGTGATCAACCGTTTGGTGGTGGCGACGTTCAACGTCCGGGGGAGGTGTATATAAGGCGTAGAGGCAATAAAGGTTTTAGCTGAGTTTGAGACGTGCGGGCATTTTAACTCCGATTCCCTCAGACCCTGTTCCCGGATGAATATGACACAGCAATACTTCGCTCTCGGCAAAAGGGTTTATTCACTCAATCATTGCCTTGGGGGGTTTCGGGATCGGGGAACGGTCATCAGCGTGGTCGGGGGGAGATCCACTGCCCCGCAGCTGCACCAAGTCCCAGCGGTAGTCGTCCGCACCGCATCATGACACGTCGTCGTCTAGGGTCGCCGTCCGGTCCGTTTGTCGAGTCCGCCACTCGACGTAGCGCCCACACTCCCCGCGCCAGCGTCCGTCTCCCGCCAAATCCCGCGCCAGCGTCCTCGTCTCCTTGTCACCGCTGCACCATACTTCGTGTCCCGCCGTTCGAGAGCCGCCGTTCGAGAGAGTCTTTCTTTGTCCGGCTTCCCCTTTTCAAGCCTTCGCCCCTTTGTCTTGGGATGCCAGTCCCATGACGTCAGTTGGCTTAGGGTAGCGGTCCAGCCGGACCTTGTGCTGCGCGAGGTCACCGCCGCTCCCCCGAAGCATGACGTATCTCGGAGGCCGGAAATTGGGGCCCAGAGGGTCGGCGCGGGGGAGGGCAGCCAGATCTCCACAGACGTTGTCTGTCCCCTTTTTTCTTCCTACTTCACCATTTTCCGTTTTCAAACCACAGTCTCAGGTTTTCAATCATTATGTTTAACTTACACCAGCTCGCCTGCACTTTAACCGTTTTTTCATTGAAATACAATGGCTCAGCGCTCGGCTGACTTAACCGAACGCGGCGTCAGAGTTCGGCTGGAGTTCGTGTTCTCCAGTGAGGGGAAAGAGGGGCTCTTTTGTTACCACTCCGGCCTGCATGCACAATACAGCATGCACAGTGCCTAGCTCAGCACAAAAACCCAAGTGGGTCAAGTTCGCATCCCCTGACGACTGCTTTCGGGGGAGATCCGGCACTTTCTTACCTTTCTTCGACTTAAAGGGATGCTGAACCGATATCTGAAGTTGCCGAAATAAGCCCCGGACAAGCTTCCCGGGACCGCACTATACCTAAAAAGGCTATTCATGTAAAGGGATGGAGATCGGATTATTATATTTCTTCGAATGACGACCGCTGATTGAGCCAGAAGCGCCAGAAGCCTCCGATACGCGCGAGGCCCTCTGGGATTACTTGCAACGGAACTGACGTCAAAAAACCGCAACGGAACTGACGTGAACAAGTCGAGCTGCCGACGCGCCACAGCGTGGAAGAAAGTTGCGCTTTGAATGATAGCAGACGGATGCCCGTCGCGTTGGAAGTTTGCCAACTAATCCAGCCAAATTAGCTGTGCACTACCTGCCAGCCACCCTGCACCCTGCCACCCCCAGTCCACTTCTGCACCTGCGTCGTAGCGACGGCGGCGACTTTGGTCTGTGGGTTTTTCGGAGTTCGGCGATTTCTTTCCCGTCCTGATAATTTGGCCATGACGACGTCTGACAGCAGCGGCAGCGGCGTGCCGTCGGACGAGGAGAACGAAGAACCGCCAAGGAAGAGGCCGAAAGTGGCCGTTCGGCGCCGCATAGTTGTCGTGTCAAAAACGACATGATGAACACTGTTCGACAAATTTATCAGATAAAATTGCATTTCTTTTAAAAAAATATATCTCATCGTTTCGGGACGGGGTTCGCACGTCGCATTTCCGTTTCGTCGCGCCACCACGCGGCGTGAGCGCACTCCGGAGCCAACGAGGTAGGTCGGAGCCAACCGAGCCAACTTTGATGGCTCACCATAGCCGCGTTCTGCGTACTACAAGTTTGTTGTCGTCACGAAACGAGCTTTCAAAAAACTCACCAGGTGCACCTTAGAATATTTATTTACATAAATCATATAATTTAGACTATTTTATTGTTTCAAGTACCGTCATTTAAGAGCCATTCGTGTGCTGTAAATATCAAAACGACAAAGAATTTAGATTCTGTTTTTCGGTTCAGCATCCCTTTAACGTCACTTCACTAATTGTTTGTATTTTTTCATTGTGCCTTGCGCTCTATTAAAAAAGATGACACGAACATGCCCACAAGGCCTGTGGGCATGTGCACAGGCCTTGTGTTGGGTAAACACCGAGGTGTGGGGGTGACAAACGGGTCAGAGCGCTTCGCCAATAGTGACATCGCTGAATATCACATCCTGCGGCGCACCTTAGACGCATCGTTTAAATACAATCCATATTCCCTATACGGGGAGTTCACTATAACCGAACTTGGGACACGGATATGAGTGAATGAATAACAAAGAGAACCCACATAATAGCCACGGCAGTGGTCGCACCTTCTTCAAGTAGGTTGCATTCAGAAAAGCACTCAACGTCGGGGGACACTTTGTTGGCATTTTGAGAGTCATCCAGCTCCTAGTTCGTTTCCTGTACTGTTCTCTGCTTATCAATGTTCGCTTACAGACAGTGTTCGCGAGAGCAATAAGTGCCGGACTGACAACACAAAGAAAAGAAAAAAAAAAAACCTCAACGTTTTGCTTTAGCAGGGTCAAATATACAAAAAGCGAAACAAAAATGTATACCTTTTTTGTGTGTGTCCTCCACTTCTCATTTTCTTCTATTTGTTATTTTCTTGACACTCAAGTCTGCCTTCTTCTCGTTGGTCGTTTCCCGGTCTGCCTGCGCCTCAGGGCCAGGGTGGCATCTTTACTTCCGTAAAACCACACCTTTTGTTTGAGGATTTTTTGGGGGGACACTTTATAGAAACAAAAGGCGCCTTTGGGAAGGCGAGGGGAGAACCTTCATTGTACGAACTTTGGGCTGAAATATGAGTCACAGTGGGCAAAAAAGCGATATTTTCACGAGCTCAGTTAAAGTCACCGTAGCTAATTGGAGCTAGCAACAGGGTTCGGTTGCTCGAAAGAATGTTCACGTTTGCTCGTGCCACGCCCACGCCACCTCCTACCGAAAACTCGGAAAATGGCGGAATGTCAAAAATGTATTTAAGATAATGAGTACAAGATACTCAGAATTGTAATTAAAATAGAGTATTAAATACTCTGCATCAAAGGTATTTGCAAGATACCAAGATACTCCAAAAAGTATTTAAGATACAGTATCTTGAGTAGAGTATTTGAGATAGGCACAAGTCTGGAGCAAGCTTGCTTGAACCGTTCGCGCCTCAAGGCAAGCTGGACAGCTACAAGCCCACCTACATGTTTCCCGCCTCATCCCCGTTCAGGTCGTGACGCGATAAAACTTATGAAAGTCTAGCTGTCACTGCCACGACCGGCCAGAGCGAGGTGAAAAAGGAATCATATTAACCACATCCGTAGCTTTCTAGTAACCACTCCCCTAAAGGGAGGGTCGTCCCCGTGCCCTTCGTTGATTGTTGGGATGACGCGAAGCAACAAGAAGCCTTTGCCCAGCAGACAAGAATCGTAGTGCTCAATAACTTGCCTGCCAGCGTTCCCGGTGTTGCTATCCCCACATTGTTTTCGACACCAAGGACAGTATCGTTCCCCAGCGTTCCCGGTGTCAATTACTATTCCCGCAATTCTTCCGACACCCGCTGACAATCTCATCCGCTAGCGTTCCCGTTGTCAACTGCTATTCCCGCAATATTTTGACACCCATTGACAAAAATACATCTGCACCCCGGGCCACGAGAAGTGCTTACTTTCTCGCCGCATCCCCCAATCCACGACCTTTGACCCACTCGTCCAGCGTCCCACATCTCCAACAAGTCCTGGCTGTTCCTCCTCCTGCCAGTCGATATCCTGCCTTCCAGAGGACATGCGGCGCCTCCCCTCTGCGTCCGAAGGCAACTTTCTGAGATCATACCCGCAACTGATATATGCAGTACCTGGCGGATGCTCAGCCTATGCTGTCAGTACTCGATTTATATACGCGCGATTCCCGGCGTATGCTCAGACAACGCTGCCAGTACTCAATTGATATACGCACATCCCGTGGATGCTCAGCCGACACTGCGAGTACTGGACTGATATTGTGTCGGTACTGCCCTAGTTTTGAAAATATATTCGCGAGATATGGTGCTGATAGAAAGAGCGAGATACTCGGAATATATGCGAAGGGCAAGTTCGTCTGCTTCTTGCGCAGGGGGTAGCGGTGACGTCAGAACGCCGAGCCCTGATTGGCTGATCGCGACCCCCCTATCTGAGCGTCGTCTGCTCCTTTGCAACGTCGTCTGCTCACAGCCTCGTCTGCGTCTGTCTTACCTTTCCTGCGACTTTCGGAAGTGCAGAGGCCAGATTCACAAAACCATGTTACGCCGAAAGAGTGCGTAAGACAAAACGTAAGAACAAATTCGTATTCACGAAATGAAATTATCGTAAGTTTTGCTCAGGTTACGACGGAATCCTACGACGATCAACTCAGCATGGCCGACAGCGTCGCTCAGTTACTTGGTCGCGACGACCAACGGACGTTTATTTTTGTACGTGCTCTTCTCACGCATCCCGACTACAAGCAGCAAGAAAAAAAGTAAAAAGTACTTGAAATAAACCACGACGAACAAGAACGCTGGATCCACAAACACCCGGGAAATGCTCCAACGACCACGATTCCACCGACCCCGTGTAAGCGAGCTCGGCTGATAGGCCTAGCAGGCACAGTGGTGCTCCGACGGTCCTTGGCCAAGACCGTCTGCCCACGACCGGCTGGCGTGCTGAATGGAATATGCCCGCGCGACCCTTGTGAACCCTTCAATCTCTTCCTCTTGTCATCTCCTTGTTTTCCGAGGCAGCGGTGAATCTCGCCGGTGAAAAAGCGGTGAATCTCCGACAGACGCAGAAAAGGTAAAGCAGCCATCGCTTTGACTAGCAGACGTAAAGCAGACGACGTTAACTGCGCCAACCCGCCGACGCCGTTAAAGAGTGAGGAGTCTCGCCGCACACGAAAGGAGGAAAAAAGTATTTGGGAGGGAACTTGCGGAGACTAACACGCTCACTCTCGGTTCTTAGGAAACAAACCTCGGCGCCTCGGGACACCTCGCCAGTGAGTCCTTTGACTTCTCTCCTTAATGCGCGTCTGCTAGTTGTTAAAAACAACGTACCGCTCGATTTATTTCGTCTGCCCTCTCTGAAAGGCGAAGTCGAGCTCGCTCGTAAAGACCTGCACTTCCGAAAGTCGCAGGAAAGGAAAGACAGACGCAGACGACGTTGCGAGCAGACGACGTTGCAAAGGAGCACACGACGCTCAGATAGGGGGTCGCGATCAGCCAATCAGGGTTCGGCGTTTTGACGTCACCGCTACCTCCTTTCTCATGCGCAGAAGACGAAAACGAGCCCACTTGCGAGGCGTATTGCGAACAATATTGTGCCGACAGTCGCCGAATATTCTTGTCGTGTTTGGGGTCCTTTCTATTTGGGAAGTAAAACGAATAAAACCGGTGATCACTCGCTCGATATAGCAGTTTTGCGCAGTGCACACATATACAGTTCAGACACACCACGTGTACACGGGAGTTAATCTCCGCATTTTGTGTCTGGCACAGAGGTTTTTAGGGACATACATATTTGTTTGTAGTTATTAAGGCCAATGGTCTACGCTCGCTTGAATAAAATGAAAAATATAATTATGAATATAATTGTCCATTACAAGATGGCTTCGCTAAGAAAAGAGAGAAACCACCTGAAGAGCTTTGATAATGTGGTGTTTCGTTTTGAATGGTTAAATTGGAATGACGACACTTACAAAACTGTTGCGTGCTCTACATTTTGCAAGTGTCGTGGCCCTAAAGCCATAATTATTCCATACTCAGAGATACGTACAAAATAAAACCGACAAACCGTCTGGAAAGTTCAAGCATTAGAAAAAAAAGTATTTGTTATCCTTTTAAAATTTTGACTTTAGAAAAATTAGTCCGTCAAAGGCCTTGAAATGCCAAATCAAAACAATAAGGAATTACACAAGGAGCTTCCGAACACAGAAAAGCGAAAGAAGCCACTGACCAGGAGCACACTCAAGCTATGACTTGAACAGAGTAATCTCAAAAGAACAGGGTCCGAGAGAATGCGAAACGACGCAGTGAAATTTGGGCCACTCTCACATCAGAGACTCAACTGTCAATTTCCCGCTCTGAACCCCGTCCTTTGATGGATCTCAACTTGGGGACGGACAAGTCGGTAGCAGGTTTGCATGCAGTTTTGAGTTAAGATTTGTGGTGTTTTCACGAAAGCAATATCCACACTTTTGAGCCCTTTGTGCTTGCGCCTCACTTAGTACTTTTAGTAATCTCAGTTGTCTCACTTGTGTACATTGCCGTGACAATCATGCTCAGTCACAAAAATTGTGTTGAGGAATACTGATGGTTTTAGCATCCGATAATTTATCTTAGATATTTTATAAAGTTAAAAGTGTGTATGATTTATTTTCTCACATAGATGTTAACTTTTGAACCTTGGGTTCAATCACATAGGAAAAAAGCATCTGTACGTTTTGTAAATGGTGGCAAAATACAACATTGAGAGTCACAGAACATGTGCGGTAATAATATTTTGCTTCGAGAACGCACGACCGCATTGCTGCTCTATCCACTGTCGTTGTCTCGTACACGGGTAAAACAATAGAAACAACGAAAGAGCACCAAAATCAAAGTATCACTGTATAATGCATCGATGCACGCGGAAAGCAGGTAACGAGCAACGTTTTAAAACTTCATTTGAAAAACAAATAACGCGATATATGGGAGTACCCATTTTTTTTCCAGTTAATAGACCCCGTATCACCTCCCTCCCGCGAAATACCCTATATAATATTTCTCCATTTTTACGTCCTAAAGTTTTAATAGAGTATTAGTTCCGTGTGGAAACCGTACACACACCTTGCATGCACTCTAAAACAAGAGGGTATCACCTTCCACCCTTTTGTCCCATATAATTCACCCCAAACCTTCAATTCAACGTACAGCGCACTATAGTCGAACAGACGGCCCCAACATTTACGAGGGGCTTGATAACGGTGAGATATAACTTATTTAATAGCTAAATTACGTATTAAAGACCGACTTTACTTAACAAAATTAACAATTTAATCAAACGTTTCGTCTCCCATGCGGGAGACATCATCAGTAAAACCTTCAAGCAGGAATGAGCGAAAAAACTTCAACAGTCCTATTTAAGCAAGTCCGCGTACACATCGGGGAGGGGGCCGCGGTTGGAGTTGCAAGCCGATGAGTCACTTCGGATGAACCATGATTCCACGAACCTGCGTGGACCCCACCTTTGTTCACGCGCCAGAGTGGACGCATTATCAAAGTCGAAACTGTGACCCGTATTCCAACAATGGTCTACGAGTTCCGTCTTCGCTCTTGTCGCATGCGTGGCCTTCGCCACGTCCCTTTTGTGTTCGTTTAGGCGAGTGCAGCGCCTCCGGCCTGTCTCCCCAATGTAGGATTCGTCACAGTTTAGACAGTTCACTTTATACACAACACCGCACTGGGACTCTGGGGGGGGGGGGGGGGGGGGGTGTAATCTTTAGGTTTAGAAATGAGGTCACGTAGTTTCCGATGGGGTTTGAAAGCTGTGCGGATATTCAAAGGGGTGAGGGCCTGCGATTTGATGAAATTGTTCATTTTGTTAAGTAAAGTCGGCGCAGTTTTTTTGATCATTATGATTCCCGGCTTTTAGAATATTTTTGTATTAAAGACCACAGAAAGAAAACACTGAGGTTTTGCAGTAGGGCCAAGAAAACCCCAATTAATTTTTTTGTAGTCAGTAACACGTACATTAGCTATTTTAATAACTTGTACCGCATGGCTATCAAGCCTTTCGTGAAAGTTAGTAACGTCAGATCGACGTCAGCGCGCTGTACGTCGAACTGAAGTTTTGGGGTGTATTATATGGGAGAAAGGGTGTAAGAATACACCTTTGTTTTAGAATGTGTATTGCCGCCCGGCCTGTGAGCAGAAGAAAACACCTCCCAAAACAAAACTTGCTTCAAATCGGAAGTGGCAGCTGCTATCATTACAACTGCCTTGGCCACTAAGAGACAACTATCATCAGTCCTGTCATGGTGCCAGAAAAGCCGGAATCATACGTCATCTTGTCGGACATTAAAGCAAAAAGTTAGCACCGACGTGACCGGAAGAAGCCCAAACTTTGCCAGATCGACCGTGGTCACTTATATTAATTTCCGAATCACGTTCGTATGGGGGACGGAGTGTAAATTCAATCTTCCGTGTGCTCTGTTCGAGTGTGAGGTGACGGTAAAGTGGCGTTTCCACAATTCCTAAGCGCACGTAACTTCAAGCGCTTTTGCTACACAGCAAGATGTTCAAAATAAGGGTGTTTAATGCGTTCCCTTTAGGTTGAGTAAAGGCGACTCAGTTATATTGTTTTTCAGAAGGATGATTGGGCGAGTTGGCTATTCATACCATTCCTACTCAAACCATTTATACTCAAACGCGGACGCCAGTAGAAATGATTGAATAACTCAATCATCACTGGCAATCAACTCAATGTTGCATTTCATATTCTTCTTCTACACCTACCACACTTTCTTATTTTGTTATTGTTGCAACGTGCAATAACGTATTCTTCGATAACGGTAAAGGTTACATAGATCGATATTCGGTTGTAATGTTCGTGACTTTGCAGAGGCGTACTGCTTCTAGTCTGGGCCAAGTATACTCGCACAGATTGCCACTGATTCAGAAGTTTCTTTTTCGCTGTGAAATATTGAGGATAAAAGAGGACTATTTTTTTAATCTTGCCTTCGCAAAGCTTGATGACAAAATATTAGGACTGGAACTACCAGCCCGGCGTCGATCGAGCGCTGTTCATGAATTGAGCAGGATAACTCCGTGAGCCTTCGGCTCGTAACACTCAATGCCTCGGCGAACACATGGGTAGTGGCTCGTTTCCATCTACTGCGCTGATAAGAATAGCCGAACTATTACAATGCCTGGAGCTCAGCGCGCGTTTTCTACTTTGCCAACTCCAGCACGTGACTAGGATTAAAGGAATCGTTTGCTGATTCCGGGAGTTACTAAGTTTTTGCGCTAGTCACATTGAGTGGGCTCAAATATAGTAAGATGTGATATTTGTGTCATCTAGAGTCATACCAATGCTCCTTTTTATATATCAATTATGAACATCAATACGCAACTGCACACCAAATTTTACACGTATGCATAGCTGGTCGTGTCGTGACATCACATCAGGCAGGCATGGTAACGTCGGAGTCGCAGGCGCTCACTTATTTCCGGTTTTGATTAACATAGATGATGGTGCGCATCAAGAATATCGTCGAATATCTGAGCTATCCTCAATACCGTAAATCTTGTTTTTCTCAGTACGAGCTTGTTTTACTCAGACAGCAGTCAAGAACTGTCGTGATCTTTTTTTTTTTTCTTTTTTTTTTTGCATGATGTTACGTCAGAGCTTCCGCTGTTGAAGCAGAAAACACCTTGTGTTTTGCATCTACGACCTCAGAAGATGCGCTTAGTTTAGAATAAAATTACTCGTGCGGAGTAGGGTTAAACATTCGAATATTGTGCGGAAGATATTCCTAAAAACAAAGACAATACAATTTATTTATTTTCTGAAACACACCGTTTTAACGCACAATTCTTTTCACGTTGGCGACACGGGATAATCACCAGGCCACTTGACCGCTTGTTCTGGCTCCGAGTTGGGGGGATGACCGATGCTCATACTTCATGGATATTTTTTGGCGAATGCCATTGCTTCGAAAGAAAAAAAAAAACTAAGGCAATTTTATTTAGTTATTAAAGATAGGAAGTGATTCTAAGTAGTATTTCGCGAAAGTCAAAAATTCGTTTCATGGACGCTTGCAATAAAATGTCTCTAAAGTTATTCAAGAAAAAGTTATTTTACCTCGCAGCACAAAGAAAATACCTAAGTGTGGTGGTTTTTTTAAAATTATCTCCGAAAAAAGTGTTACATTTTCTTGAACATAATTCATGAAAGAGTTATTTTACCTAGCAAAAAATTATAAAAATAACGAAGTGTGATAGATGTACAAAGGTGTACCAGAAGAAGACTAAAGATAACACAGAGTTGATAGTCAGCACTCAATGAGTAATTCTAATTTATTGGTATGCGTGTTTGAGTGTGAAGTGTTCTTGTGCGCTGCAAACTAAACATATATTCTCCGTAGTTAGAATGGACTACTTCCATAAACCCCTGCATGCAACACGGCGCGAGTTGCACTCTGGGAACTAGTTGGCCAGGGAGGAGAGTGGCATGGTTTTGGTTTCGATTGTCACGTCGACAAGAGATTATGCACAGAGCGTGGACTATAAATGGCCGTTATATCATGTTTTCTGGTCCCGAGAGCGTCATTTGTTGCCTCTAAACTAACCTAAATGGTCAGACATCGAAGCTTTAGCACAAGCCCGAGACGTATAGCTTGTCTTGACACATGCTTGCTTATTTTTGTACCCGGGCCTTTCTGTTAGCGTTTCGAGGTATGTGGACGAGCCAGTGCTGGGAACCTCGACGCTGCGAAGCTCGGGGATCTTGCGTGTGTACGAATCAACAAGCTGTAGCAATCAATAAGTATGCCTACATCGAGCTCGCGCCTTTACATTAGTGTTGTTGATGAAGTGATCAGGAAGTTTGTTTGTTTCCTGCGTCCATAGACGAAATATAACTTTTTTGCAATTACTGTTTTTCTTAATACAGTACGCGAGGTAAAACTTGGAGGCGCCATTGAAAGCTCCATTTGAACACACTTTTCATCTCTTATCTGTACTGCCCCGCAGCACTGCACTTGAAATCCCCACCTGCTTGCATTCCAATTCAACATCGCGTATGCGCATAAAGTTATCCTGTATCATATAGGCACATTCGCACGTACAAACCGTTTTAAGAAAGCAAAGGTCGAGCAGTTGTGGGAAGAATGTCGCACCGTTCGCCGGAAGTGCGCCGGACGGGCATGAACCCCTATGCGGTGCGCTAAACGAACGAAATTATTCAAAGCGCATTTGACGGTTGCTAATGGCCATAATATTTGTTATTTGTTTGCTTTCTTCCTGACTGAGTATGTCGAGATAATTTCAGACACACCGTTCAGGCACAGATCTTGGGCGTCAGTAAAAGCTCGTCCAAAAATGCTTAGCGAGGCGTAGGGGACGCTTGTTAGGGCCTCCGTCGCAGCTAGCCGATCGCGGCGTTTGCGAAAACTTAATCTTCTATCAGCATAAAATTTGAGTGTGAGATATGTGATGACACGAGGAAGACATCATAGCAACTTTTGTGCAGTAGTGAGGTCGAATTTATTACGTTTCCTTAAAAGTTCATGCGCCAACGCTGGGCTCAACTTTGATACTCTCGTGTGGACGCGGCTTGCTTTTCGTCCAATGAAGCGACAAGAAGCGTACGTTTGGCAAAAAAAAAATATATATATGTGTAGGTCTCAAGGTGACCAAATTTCAGTTGTAATTCACTGGTACTAGACGGGATTACTGAAATTGAGCTCAAAGATGCACTCGTGGGGTAAGGTGACTAAGCCACGTCTTACTACGTATGCATACGCACGCACAATATCCGGTGTTTCGGGAACCAAGGAGAGTGCCCCGGTCTTCGTTTGTATCGCTCGAGAATGAGTGTAGTGCACATTCGTAAAAAGTCAGAAAATCAAAAACGCAAGCAGTGCGTTCGGTCGCGGCGTGATAGCATGAGATGAAGCTGCTCAGTCAAAACCGAAACTGAGTGGCCAACTAGTTCCCAGAGTGCACTGCGTGGCATTTCGCCGCGATGGAGCGCATCGGTTTTGGAACAAGTCCATTGTTAAATTCCAACTACGGAGAATGGTATGTTAAATAGTTTTCTTGTATTTTACGTCTGTTATTATGCGCACGCTATTTATCTGTCAGTGTTGAAAATACCTGAATGCCAACAAAATATGCCTATTATTTTGTGTTAATATGTGTTCTTATATTTCTGTGTCTGTGATTCTGTCAAACTGTCTCCTTATTTTTTTCTGTTCTGCTGTTGCTCTTGCTTTTGGGGGAGGCAGAGGCTTTGTCAATCAAAAACTAAGTTTTTTTTTTGTTCTTTCCCTTCTCTTTTTTTAAAGAAAAATAAAGAATTTTAATTTGAATTAGAATGATGAAGGAGACACTTTTAAATGTATAACCTTAAAAACAGAAAAAAAGTAATACATATTTTATCAAAGCGAAATATGTTAAGGGATGTCATGTGAAGAAGACGGATACAAATAAAGCGAAAAAGAAAATCATCATTGTAATCTCGCCATCAGTGTGATGTTTATCGTCATATTCCAACCTCCCGATTAGATGGTATGCATGCGCTTAGTCATCAGCGTCGTCATTAGTGACTACAAACCCCAGTATGTAGTACGACCGAAGATGTATTAGGGGCACGAATACCGACTCCGTTTCTTTTCTTTCGGAGTAGCGCTGGAGGCATCTATTTTGGCCATCGACCGGAGACGGGTCAGTTTCTGTATTTCTCACACGTGTTAAATGCGAATAAAGGCTACTATATAAAAAGGTTAAGTACCAAACGATCATATTTTATAATACCAACCACTCTGGCGAGCGCAGTCGATAAAGACGTAAGATAACTTGAGCGACTTAAAGAATACTTCCCCCACGCCATGTGAAACCGTCTTACACTTAACAGCTTAACAGATCCACATACAATGACGGATAATAGAAAAAAATTAAAACTATTTTAAAGGGCTTAAATAAGACACGTATTTCGAAAAACAAAATCTTCAACAAATATAAGCAGTTTAGAGCAATATTTACGACGCTAGGTGCAATTTAGGTGGAGATCCCCTACTGAATAAAAAAACATTTGGCGCCTATATGAAAGTAAATAGGTTCATACCGTTAACAGTTTAGCCCACTGATCTCTATTGTAGTAGGCTGGATCGCGGATCAGGAGCCCGTCGGTTTCGCCACCGGCGGCCATTGCTTGACACCAGGCAATACACGCAAGTCTATGGGAGAAATGCCCAAAAGTAAGAATATTGAAGTATGTACGCTGTGCTCGGAGGCGTGTATCTTATGGTGTGCTGCGATCTTTATGTCGGGTGTTTGGAGATCGAATCGGTATTTGTCAAACGTTGGAATGCCGATTAAAAAAATCAAACGTACCGGAGCACCTACGGCTGAGCTTGCAAGCTCGCTCTCTTAGCGGAGTAAACAAAGGAACTTACCGTCAATGAGACCGTTTTCGGGGAAGCCCAAAAGCTGTTGAATAACAAAGAAGTTCTATCACGACAGTGGCTTTCCGGGAGTGAGCAAACTCCGCGTAGCGAGCGCCTTCGAGCTTGTCGTCTACTAAACCCTACTCAACGAAACCGCCACCGACTCCGCTATAACTCAAGGTAACTCTCGCCTCATTGAGCCGAGCTCATTGATCTGTTGTCGCCTCATTGAGCCGACAACGGCTTAGAAACGGGGGAAACGGAACTTTTTCTCGTTCTTCCCATAGAGTCCCATGCATTGGCTGGTGTCAATCAATGGCCGCCGGTGGCGACACTCGGCCCCAGCTGCCGAGGCCGCGGTCCGCGATCCAGCCTACTACAATTGAGATCAGTGGTTTAGCCATACCGGCCACCCGTTTGTCAAAGGGGTCTCCCGAATGGCTCAAAGGGGTCCCCCGTATGAGCCATAACGGTCACCTATTTGGGCAAACAGGTCACTTCTTTGGCAAACGGGTCAGTTGTCTGGGCAAATGGGTCACCCGTTTGGGGAAAGTTGTCGCACGTTTGCTCAAACCGGTGACCATGTTGCACAGACGTGTGACCGGTGACCGGCAAGCTGTACTGGTTTAATCAAACGGCTCTCCGGAGCCCGTTTAATACTGAACGTACAGGTCGGGGGCATGGGCACGCCAGTTTCAGCAGTGGCAGCCTGTTTCGGGAAAGCCGGGAGCGCCGGTTCATCGATTTACAATCGTCCGCGTAATGCAAGTAATTATATTTATATTTTGATTGAGCTGATGTTCGCTTATACTGCAACAACAATAAACAATTTTTTTTACGTAAACATGCGACGTTGCCGAGCCGATATTGACAGAACTTTAAAACTTTGGCGTTCTTTGTTGCCTCAATTTACTAACTCAGCTCGAATCTCTCTCGCAGAGGACGCGACCGAGTGAAAGAATATACTTATAGACTTCGTTTCGCCCCAATTTGCCTCAGCCAAGGTAACGCGCGAACACGAGGCTGCACGAACATCGAGCATGGCGAGAGCAGGCCCGCTGTTGCAGCAGTCAAATTACGAGCTCGCGCTGGGTGCATTTTAGGGGCGAAGCTCCTTAGGGGCTAGTCATGTCCGTATGTACGTCCGCCGTAGGCCGGCGTCAGGTGCTCGTGCTTCTGCTCGTGAGATCACGTGCTCACGAGCACGTGAGCACATGCTCACGTGCTCGTGTAGGGCAAAAACAAAATTGGAAAAAAAAAGATGAAAAAATTTATGACAAAAGAAAAAGAAAAAAAAAGAGTAGGGGGTTCTGAGATGCCATCCCATCTGTCTGCTTAAAAAAAGAAATATAAGAAAACCACACATTATCCTACTAACATGAATGAAAAGGCTCGGCATGCTGCGGCTCGGCGTCTACGCAGACAAGCACCACCAGAGCTTCGCCCCAAGCGACATCATTCACCACGTGGAGATGCGGTCAATTTTTCGCTCAGGCGCAAGCCGAGCTTCTGGCCGGCGCGCGCCATTTCCACATTTCAAGCGTTCAAGGAAATACTTTACTATACTCCGTTTCACCTTATGTTGTACCGCAGAGAAGGCTAGAAGCACGAGCTCATAGCGTTGGGAGCTACTCTTAACGCACGAGAGCTTGTGCCGCCGAGATGTGCCCTAGAGCAAGGAGCTCGCGCTTGTAGCCTTTGCTGCGGTACATCATAAGGTGAAACAGGGCATAGGGGGAATACATTCCACTCTCTCAAATACACTGGCCTCGGCGCGGACAGGTTCTCTGGGCTTGGCGAGAGCCATCAATCGTCGGGAGGTCTCGGCGGTAAATGATAATGATGACGTTGGTTGTTCTCCATACCAAATTTCTTGTTGTGGAAATGCTCGAGACACGTGCCGCGCGCCACTTCTAGTGGTCGCGGCACGTGCATCGACGCTGTGCCGCCATGATCTTCCCAAGGGTTGCACGGTGCGCGTGCCTCGTGCATCGACGTACCTTGCGCTACTTTTGAAACATGAAGGGGCTTTATGGTACGTTTACACTTGCGGATCCGCTAGCGAATCCGCCCAGCTTTTGCCGCTGGGGCGAAACGCTGGGCGGAAAACGCGGCGGCGAGCCGTTTAGGTCCAGGACCAATTTCTGCCGCCGAACGAGGCGTTTCGCTGACCGGAAGTGACATTCTTGCGCAGCCCGACGCTGCCTACGTCATGAGCACGCGTAGTTACGGGAGCAGCAACGCCCGGGAGAGAGCGCCGAGGCGGGAACTCTCGCGCCTTCTCGTCATATTTGACGAGATGTTACGGGAACCACTGGCGCCGCCGCCACTGCTCGGAGGAAATAGATGTAAACGCAACCCGCTCGTCGCCGCCGCCGCCGGGAGCGGATCCGCTCCCGCGGCAGCGGATTTCTTCTCACGTGTAAACGTACCATTAGGTGGAATCAGAGACGACACCGCCGCGGCCGCCGCGAGCATTCACGTGCACATGCGCGTGGACTGGCGCAGACCTCCACTCCGTCAGGGCTGGATTGGGCGCTGTAGGCGTTCTGTCTTGGGCAAATGAGCGGAGTGGAATGTATTCCCCCTAGTAAAGTATTTGGTTCAAGCGTGCTGAAAAAATTCGCCTGCTTTCCGAGGCTCCAAACGCGGCACGGTCAGCTTTCGGTGGCAATCTGAAGAGAGGAGGAAAGCGCGTGTACAGCGGTTGGTGCACCCTCTCCCCTAGCATTGACTGCAATAACAAAAAAAAAACAAAAAACTAACCGCGAGTTTTTTTTATTTTTTTTATAGAATGGTGGGGGTGTCGCGGTGTCCTCCGCCTTGACCTCGCCCCCGCCCTCCTCTCTGGTCAGCTCTGTCACGTGACCGGGAAAGGAGGGCACGCTACACGCTGATAAGCAAAGCCTGCGATATCCGGCCAAGGGTGCGTTGGCAGCCGCTTTTTTTTTTCTCTGCTTGCTGTCCTGTGCAGCTCGAAATTCGTTCGTCCTACCTGCTTCGATCTGCCGCCTTTTCCTGCGGCACCGTGCCCTGCGGTCTTATTAGCATGACTCTCGACAACGTATTGGATGTGCACCAAAGCTATCAGTGTTCGAAAAGTCCGACGCGTATATCGGCAACAAGCGATTCTTCAAAGAAGTCAGGAACTCTTGCGGTTTGGTTGGGTTCGGCAAATGACAGCTTTCGCATCGCATCGGGTTGAAACTTCAAGGAGCCTTCCTTCTCATTTTTGTGTTTGTGTGGATGTCCTGCTTTGACCGTGTCGACATATATTTTGGATTACATCTTTCTTGTCCGCTATACAACCACCCTACTGCAACCTGCCTGTTGGCAACGATTGACCGTTCTTCTACGGGTACTCTTCCAGATTATTTATAGAATTATGCAGCGCCTAATCTCGCGGCAGCCGAGAAAATAATTTCCCCCAAAGTCTGCAATTATAGTCTGAAATTACCTCGGCTGTATAAAAGCTTAAAGTGCCCCTTCGCATTTCACAGATCGCTTCACGTTTGTACTTGTCTACGGAATAAGTTGTAATAAACTTCTAGGCGAACTGAAAACGATCGTTTGTGTCTGTTTTCCTGCCCATTTGCAAGAACCTGCGCGAGCACGATTTTTTCCGCGTGTTTCCTTCATGTTAGAAATAGGCCTATGAGTTACGGGGCGTCTTAAATAAGTTTAAGATAATCAACCTTCCAGACGATACCCATTTAGAGCTATCGAATAATTTGCCTATCCGAAGGGCGAGTTCAAATGTGTGGTCACGTGCCTGGTCGAGCGGGCACCCGTATCAAACGGGTACCGTTTCAAACGGGTACCGGTATCCCATAATCACGTTTGATCCAAACGGATCGACAGGTTTGCCATCCATTTGATTTAAACGGGTGACCAGTTTCCCACCCGTTTGAATTTCAATTTTTTTTTTTTCAGTAGGTCACCATCTAATTTTTGGCCCCGCCCATAGAACGGCGGCACTGCACATTACTACTAGATTGGATAGGCTGCTTGGCTCAACACGTTCGCGAGCCTATTATCTTTCTGTCGCGACATCCGGTGCGTCTTGTCTGCCGCCTGATACAGTCTATTAGTTGAGCGGGCAAGAACGCGGCAACCATCGGTGTGGTTTGCCTTTAGAACCCAATCAACTACCATGTTTGATGCGTCCGCTTCCGCCATCAGTTACGTCTGCCTGCTATTCCACCCCCAGTTAAATCCGTCTGCGACGCTCGCAAGACGCGACCATGGAACCACGTTCTATATTGGCATCACACACACGCCACGGTCTAAGACAAGCGTCTGTCGATGCGCAGTAAAAGAGACCAAAGGCACCAAAAATATGCCGTCGTCGCAGCCTTTTTTTCTCTTGCATAGCGTCCGCGAGCAAGTTGGGTGAGCATCATGAGGCACACCTAAAACGCGACCTTAACATTTTTGCTCTAGCAAGCTAGGGGCAATGCTTCAAACTTGATAGTTACAGGCCTTCCGAATTAAAATGACGAAATCATACCTGGACAAACCTGAAACGAGGCGAACACCTAATTTCTTGCAGTCAAAAATGCTCGCAAAGCCTTACCTCTGTAGGTTACTTCTCAGTACTGAAACCTTGTTCGCAAGCGCGACGGCTGAGCAATTCTCAAATTATCAGTACACCTTTTACGCGAACCAACAGATTTATTCGGCATAAAAACGAGCAAACGAAGAAATCTAGCCAGATTAAATAACACAGTCGACGTGGCACGCTAGGCTTACGCGAGTTCAGCTACGAAAACAAGCTCCCGCAAAGCAATTCCAGAGGCTCATATATCCGGCAGTTATTTGCTGGAATCTTCGTCGCAGTAGGCGAGCTTCCGCTCAACATATTCGTGGACGCGAAAACGACTCGCACTCATAAATAGGCGAGTTTAAAGAGATACCCGGTGTGTGGAAAATCTTGACGCCAATAACGAGTTTTAGAATAGGGGCCCCACAGCTTTGGGGAACCCAAGCTGTTTTGGGGACCCAAAGCTCAGGAGCCCCTTTTCTAAAACTCGCTAATATCAGAAGTCTTATGCGGTAGAAGAGAAGCAGCATGAAGAAATAATCTTACAGTGAACATTCCACACGTCAATCAACCCTCCAACCAGCGAGAGCCGAGAAATGGAGTGTAGATAGCTGCGCTCCTCTCGCTAATGGGACGGTGCTAGTGCCATGGCTACTTCTACCTGAATTCGGCCTCGAGGCATAAAATCGCTGCAAAAATTTTTCTTGTTTGAAATTCTTTGTTAAATACTCGTTTCATCTAGGTTCCCTTTTATGTGCTTTTTGTTTTCTTTCAATGCATTTCTACAAAGTGCAGTCGACGCTACATCATGAAGATTCTAGTCAAGCACAATCAAAGTGCAAGTTCATGACGTTCACGATTTCTCTGCACGTATATTTATCACCGGCTAAACGGAACAAGTGAATTTAATTTCCTTCCCTTTCCCTTTTACTATTTCTGTCCTTGTTTTCTGGCATTATAACTCAGACTGCGCTGTGCCATAATATGAAATTACACGTACAATATGTTTGCCGGCGATTAGAAGCTTTCAAAGGAACCATGAAACGATTTTTTGACGTCCGGCCAATTAAGATGGCGTCTGGGGATGCCCCTCAACTCATACAATGTTTTCCGGGTCACGTGCGCATGACGCGCCGCGGGGTACGCGGCTTCCGGTCTTGTCCTCTCCTTAGCACTGTGGACGTTGCTACAGCGAGAGCCCTCTCTCCCCATTAATAGGCTGCTAAGACCGGCCATTTTGACGGTGTGGAATGCACGTTGCAAAAGAACCCCGGAAGCTAGCCATCAGCACGCGCTCAGCAGTCCCGCACACAGCTATGACCGCCAGTGAATACTTCCTATCAGTGTTGGACAAAATACTCGATAAAAGTATTTAAGTTAAGTTACTAAATACCTGCATCAGAAAGTATTTAAAATACTACTCAAGTTACTTTCACTGTAAAGTATCTTGAGTAGAGTACAGATACTTAGAAATGTATTTCAGTTACTTTTGAAGATACTTCCGCACTGCTTAATTTGTATCGACGTCATTGACAACGGCAGTCATTTAGCTACGCAAACCTGGGTTACCAGAATGGTTTATTAGCACGCAATAACAGAAAACGAAAAAAAAGTATCGTAGGGCTATTTTATGCAGTCCGACTATAAGAGCAAAATATTGTCACGAATGATAAATGATGACGCGGCGAATAACTGAAGAAACTAAACGTTTAATGGGGCGAACTTGTTCCCAAAACAAAAGAGAGAAAGGCTAGCGTCGCAGGCGTCGATGTCAGCGAAACAGCAAGATCGACCGCTGGGGCGAGGCTGACTCCGGACCGCCACTCGGAGCACCTTTTGTACCCGCGTGTGTTTCTGGAACATTCGGCGTAGAAAGTTCGGCACGTAGAACTTTCGTAACGCAATCAGACGAAAAAAATTCTCGAACTTACCAGAATGTCAAGTTGAAGGAATAAATAAAAGAGAAGTCCGCTTTCTGGTATCGAACCCGGAGCCTCCGCGCGAGAGCCAAGCGCGGTAACCATCCGGCCACGCGCTCGCTGGGCGACGCGCGTGGCAGTATCACTGATAGATGTTACAAAACATTTCTGGGACAACAAGAAAGAGGTCGCTTTGGCTATTGGGGAGAAGATCAGACCATTCCGGCCTGCATGAACGATGCAGCATGCACGGTCCTCAGCTAAGCACAAAAGCCGAAGTGGGTCATGCTCACATCCTCTGAAGACTGCTTTTGGGACATATCCGGCACCTAACGTCATGGACATTCCCACAAGGCCTGTAAGCACGTGCACAGGCCTTGCGTTGGATAAACACTGAGGTGTGGGGGCAACAAACGGGATAGAGCGCCTCGCCGATAGTGACATCGCTGAATATCACATCTTGCGGCGCAACTTAGACGCATCGTTTCTACAATCCATATTCCCTATACGGGGAGTTCACTATAAACGAACTTCAGACACGGATATGAGTGAATGGGTGACAAAGAGAACCCACATAATAGCCACGGCACGTCACCCTGCTCGCAGTTAGTTTCCTGTCCTGTTCTCTGCTTATCAATGTTCGCTTACAGACAGTGTTCGCGAGAGCAATAAGCGCCGACTGACAACACACAAAAAAAAATAACCTTGACGTTTTGCCCTAGCGGGGTCAAATATACAAAAAGCAAAACAAAAATGTCTTCTTTTTTGTGTGTGTCTACTTCTCATTTTCTTCTATTTGTTATTTCTTGACACTCAAGTCTGCATTGTTCTCGTAGGTCGTTTCCCGGTCTGCTTTCGCCTCCGGGTGGCATCTTTACTTCCGTAAAACCACACCTTTGGTTTGAGGATTTTTTGGGGGGAAACAAAAGGCTCCTTTGGGGAGGCGAGGGGAGAACCTTCATTGTACGAACTTTCGGCTGAAATATGAGTCACAGTCGGCAAGAAAGCGATATTTTCACGAGCTCAATCTAAGTCACCGTAGCTAATCGGAGCTAGAAACAGGATTCGGTTGCTCGAAAAAATGTTCACGTTTCCTCGTGCCACGCCCACCCCACTTCATACCGAAAAACTCGGAAAATGGCGGAATGTCAAAATGTATTTAAGATAATGAGTACAAGATACTCGGAATTGTAATTAAGATAGAGTATTAAATACTCTCTATCAAAGGTATTTGCAAGATACCAAGATACTCCAAAAAGTATTTAAGGTACAGTATCTTGAGTAGAGTATTTGAGATAGGCACAAGTCTGCCCTATACTCTGTTTCACCTTGTGTTGTACCGCAGGAAAGTCTACACGCGCGAGCTCCTTGCTCTATGGCACACCTCGGCGGCACAAGCTCTCGTGCACCAAGGGCAGCTGCCAACGCTATGAGCTCTCGCTTCTAGCCTTCGCAGCGGTACAACATAAGGTGAAACGAAGTATAGTTGCAGGCAGGCGAACCAGGCGCACGAGAAAGAAAACGAACCACGCAGCTGCCGAAACGTGGTTTTTATATCGCGTCGATCACACCGCTCGTCCGGTAGCAGCCAGCCAACGTTGCAAGGCAGCGGAGCAGCGGGGAGGGGATGCTTTGACTTACTCCGGTTAGATGGCGCTGCGAAAACTTCGTGTACTGAACAAGAATATAAAACTTTCGATTCATTTGTTTATGTTGGAACGAAATCATTTCTAAACGTTACCATTAAACTGAGAATATACTTGTTCAAAAGCTATCTCAATAACCGCACCCGCCGTGACGTCACAAAGTTAGTTCCTATGGCCGCCGTACGTGAAGTCAAGTCAAGAAATAGTTCCTTTTTGTTTTTGCGGTTACGGAACTCATTCCCGACATTTCGAGAGAAGAGGTCGTGTTTTGTGGTCCTTGTGCTAAAGTGAACAAAAAAAAGGTAATAAGGTGCACGTTCTTTCGATGTTAAAATCGTTTCATGGGCCCTTTAATATAAAACAATGTCGGCGTTCTCCTCCCCATTTGTCGTACCCCTGCGCAAAGGTGCAATGGCGCAAAGGATGTTAACCCGCTCAATTTAGCTGCTCAGGACACCACACAAGCGTTCGCAGACAAAAATATATTTCATGTTCACGGGATAGGACGGTACGACAAAGCTGTACTTCTGCTGGGGAGGGCACAACACTTATTACGTTAGCTTTTAGGGATAGATATCGATGCGAATAATATTTTATATCAATTTAATTTTATTAAAAACATTCAGGATGAAACAATTTATAAAACAAACTGTATTCGAGCACATTATTTTTAAATGTTTCTTGTTTATACGAATTTTTGTATAATTATTAGATATATAGAAGGCAGTTATTTATTTTTTTAGATTTACATACGCCCCATCGCTGTTTAATCTAGAAGGCATGCACGTGATGTAAATAGAAGGTATGCCAAATGCTGGGAACAATGCGGGCTCAAACTGAAGGAGAGGAGGAAACGAGAGCGTGCGGGGAAGACAGAACGTTAAATTTGGACTGGAATAAATAGTGGGTACAGGCACAGCTAGCTGCCCTTTGTCCCCACTGCACCCGCTGAACGCGCTCGAACGCGAACGCCTTAAGCGCGAGACACATGCGCGAAAAATCCATCCGATCCGACGTCCGATCCGGCAGTACGACTGCCTGATCCGAAAAATTTGGTCGCTTCAGTCGTCGGATCGGCGATCCGACGTGCGTCCAACGCGCCAGATAGTTTCGCACGGCAGACGGATTGTCGGATGCGTCCAGCCAATGACAGCACAGCTAGCGCGAACGTCATGATGACGCACTGGGTCTGGCGGGACGAATAAGAAAGCGGGATGGGCGACGGGAAGCCGGACACGTGGATCCCGCTGACCCATTCGAAAAAGATGGCCCCGGCAAAGAATGCACGCGCTAGCGAGAACGAGCTCCTAACCTCGCTCGTGCGAGCTAAACCGCGTCAATCTGGGACCAGAAATCTCTGAACGCGGACCTCCGCTGGAGTGCTTGGATCTCCTGGGCGGAGCCGAACCGATCGTCGTGTCGCATGCAAGGTCGGAAGCGTGTGTCTCAAACTATCGCGTGCGGCAATTCGGAGCGGCATTTGGACTGTCGGATCGGTCGTCGGATCGGACGATTCTGCCGTCCATGTGTCTCGCGCTGTACTCCGTACGCCGGACGCCGGCATTCCACGTTCTAATACGCTCGACGAGTGCAGTGAAGACAAACGCAGCTATCTTTGCTTTCTCAAACTAATCAATTCATCCAGAGCTCGTCGTTTTGGCGTCCCCGTGCGCTGGTGTGCCCTCCTCTCCCTCAGATTCTGCCCACACAACTGGCTCGAGATCCTTGGTTAAACCTTGCAAGATTGTAAAAAGAGATTTTCTGAAATTCGAAAAAAAAAATTCATTAATGATCTGCTCTCTTAAAAATGCCTGCGCGTCTACTTACCCGGAAAACACTCGAAGAGCCAATCTCTGTGATCTACTTAAGAGCTCGGCGAATGAAGAGGCGAAACATCTGTTTAGACGGAAAAATTATGTCTCCGCTGTGGCATTACGCAATGCATGCCTGACATTTTCCATTGCGTAATGCCACTGCGCGGACTTCATTTTAAGGTCTAAACGGATGTCCCACTTCATCATTCGCTGAGTTGATTTCCTACATAGCAGATATTTGCTCTTCGAGTGTTTTGCGGGAAAGTAGACACGCGGGATTTTTTCCAGAGTGATGGTGCTTTAATCCTGGAGGAAACTGGGCCGAGAATATAGCTTTTTAAACTTTGCCTCTCTCACCTACACACGAATAGAGTTTACCTTTGACCTAATTAAAACAGGCTGATCCATTATTTGTGCTCGGAGTATATGCCGAAATGTTTTATCTCCGGATTTTGGGACTCTTTAATAGTGTAATTTTGTTTATATGCGTCATTTAGAACGCTGTAGTGCGTACACAATATTGAAATGTATAGGGAAATATATAATACAGCGTTACGTATATATATATATATCAACTCTGGATGGATACTGAAATGTTAGTTTAATGACATATTTTCCTAAAGAGATTGAAAAGAAGATGAAGGCCTGAAAAAATACTCTCCACAGGTTGTGCGAGGATCTGTATTCCGGATGAAACTTTTATAATGAAATACATCTACCAGATTTCATTAATTTATTTTACACTGAGAGTGGAAGTTCAAGCATTTTTAGTCTATTACAGGTTGCAATAGGTTTGCTTTAATACATTGCAATATATGCTAGAGCATATATATTACCGGCATGGAGGCATCTATCTGGGACGTTCAATCGGAGGAGCCTGATTATTATGCCTACAGCTTACTGAATTGTAAATAAGATAAATAAACTCGATTATTTTAGCTTTTTTCTTCAAGGAGAAAAAAAAATACTTTGAGGGTCGCGGCGATTTTTGTTTTCTCTGATGTGTCAATAGATTCATCAGTATGGCTTTAAATCCTGTTCAAATGTTCAAGGTAAAAATATTGGTTTTAAACATGTTACGTTTTACATCCTAAGAAATATCCAACTCAAATTGCTTTGTAAAACATGTCGCATGCGAAAATATCAAGTTTGTATTTACCCAAGTGTTACCAATTAACAAATGCAACATCGACGAAAAAACTGACAACCACACAATGTAAAATTCCATACTGCTAGCAGTGTAGTTTACTGAAAAACCGCTGAAAACGAAGAAATATCTCAGTTCTAGCGCATATTCGTTTTAGGCACTTTCTCCGTCACCAATGCGGTGTTCCGTTGATTTTAATATGAAAGAAAATAACCAAATATTATAATTCTTTTTTCGTTTAGGTTAAATTTAATTTTTGCTTTAGGTATTTAATTCTATATTTTCATGCAGACAAAATTCTCGTAAGTTCACTATAGGCTGTTCAAGTTTAACTGCAATTATATCTAGATAAATGGTTATGTTATAAATGGCTAAACCTGACCACTAGAAACACGAATACCGCTTTTATGGGCGGATGGGTGACAGATATTGTGCTTAAATGGAAAGTATTTGAAGTGTAATCTTTAATTTATGATTTGTAATTGATTTAAAGTTTTTTGCATCAATAAGATATGACCCATTAATTTTTTTTTTTTGTTAATTTTGTACAACTGGTTTTGGGTGTCCGTTTCCAGACTTGCACGTAACGAGTTTGAAGTAACTGATTACTTGTAATAAATTACATGTTATTGCAACGTTTTAACGCTTCAATCAATCAATGCTTGTTTTATTGTGCCCCAAACAGCCGATAAGACTCGGTAAAACCCTGCACGAGCGAAAGACAATCGAACCAAAGCTATTTTACACGACGAAAGTGAGCTTCATTTACATTTTGTTTTCTAGGCTAACATCCGCTTTAATCCAATTACTATTTTTTTCTGTAATACACACAATCAAATATATATATTCCGAAAAAGTTAAAATTATTTACTTGAGATTCGTTACGTAAAAATGTTCAGTTCGCCCGTAGATCATTCGTCTATGTTTCAGCAACATTGGATGGTGTTTTCCCCTAAACAACTAAAGAAAAATTTTAAGACACCATAAGGATGAGTGTCGACGCGCTCAGCGCCTTTATGACTGTCGATGTATCGAGAGTGCCTTATTTCCTCTATACTGGTTGTTACGATCCGGGTTTGCCACGGCATTGACAACTGTGTTCTGACCTGACCTAATCTATCAACGACAAGAAGTCTGCCCCCCCCCCCCCCCCCCCCCCGATTCCATCTCGAAGGAGTTCACCAGCGCGTGCTTGTATACAACGTACTAAGAACACGAGGTCATCTTATTTACGATTTTTTTTTTTGTTACCAGGTCGGGGTTTGTGCTACTCCAGCATGTTTCTGTTTATTTCTGCTTCTTTGTCTCTCTCTCTCTACATCTCTCTTTTTTGTCTATAATACTGAAGGAAGCGACGAATTGAAGTAGCAATGACGTGAGTCGGTTACTTTTTTTTTCAGTAACGCGCACAAAGCTGCAGTGGTAACCGTACAAAAGCTTACCCGACGAAAGCTCATTCGTTTTTTGACAGACAACAACAAATGCTCAACTCTTTCTTTTTTTTTTTTTGGGGGGGGGGGGGGGGCACCGGGCGAAACACGGGTTCGGCTAAGTGCGAACGCGATGCACATTGCACCATTTTTGGGAGGCTGCCGTATCCACCTCTGCTAAAGCACGCAAAAGAAGTAAGCCAACAAAAAAACATTCTATCGTTGTCAAAGGAAACGTGCTGGTAAGAACAAGTTGGCGCCATCACCTATCTTAGATATATACGCGTCTCCAGCTCGTCGCTCGCCCTCCCGCGGCGGAAACGGGGAGCGCTCTAGTGAGGGTCCCCCGATTCTCCCGCTCAGCGGGCACGCAGGAACTGCTCGCGATCATGGCTCGCTAAATGTCGTTTCCGAATGCAAACAACACTCTTCACTGTCCCAACGTGGTGCTGCAGCCGGTATGGGATTGCACCTTATTAAAGAGTTTGAGCATTGCGTATAGAAGCAAACGCAAGCGCTGTGCGTTTGCGTTAGGGTGGCCTGCTCCACGTTGAGCGTGCGCACGTTGCCGTGCTCCGATCCAAGACCGCAATTTTGGGCTCCGCGCGCGCGCAGCGTGGAACATGCAAAGCTAATGCAGACACACAGCGCTTGTGGTCGCTCGTATATGCATATTAAAACTCACTACTGCTTCACCGTTTTCCAACACCAACGAAACGTGCTGCAGTGAGCAGACGCGCAATTAGGTAGGTGTTCCTTCGAACTGGAAAGGCTGAGGATGGCAAAACGACGGCCAGCAAATACGAAAGCAAATGAATGTTAAAAAAAGAAATTAAAACAAATAATCAGTTTTTTTTTTTTTTTTCTGAGGGGGGGGGGGGGATTTGGTCTAGAAGGATATTGGCGGCGACTTTGGAAGTTTTGCCGATTGTCAAAAGTCGCTACTTTGATAGCATCCTCAATTAATCTAATTTTACATTAATTTCTCCCATTAGATGGGATGTTGTCATTGATTTTAGACTTCATTTATTTTACAACTTTGTAATTAAAAATGCTGAAATTGGCACCAGGTGATGACAATTAGCACACTTTAGATTGTCATACTTGTTCGCGCGTTTGAAAATAGATCATAAACAATTAATTATTTTAGAGCTTGAAAATTGCGTAATAAAATATCTTAATATTTATATTATTATTAATAAAAATCGCGCCAATGTATGCCCCCAGTTAACGCTACGACCACAAAAATATGCCATTTAACCATAATCGTCTTTTCTGAAAGGTTTCCTTTTGTTTTCTTTCTAGCACACGAAGACCACTGACATCGTTATCAAGATAGACAGTCAAACACTGGATGCAATATAAACTCATATGCGTCACGCGTTGCTTTAAAACACGCACACTTCAGCTGACTGGCTCGGATTTCGTCTTTGAATTTTTCTAGTTAGAACACCGTTTCTTAATTCATACGTCTTGTGAACATATCGTATAAATTGGATTTATTATGTTATTCTTGGGGTGCTGGGGAAGATATGAAAGCAATTAATCTTCTAAATACCCCAAAAGCCATTGAAAGGCCCGCAGTTCATTGTTTCATATGACAATTAAGTGACCGGGAAAAGGCAGCAAGAACGTACAAATATCAGCAATGAATTTTGCAACAACTACGGCATTCTACGTTACCTCTGAGGTGTAAGAAAGACCCTGTCTTTGAAGGGACGAAGGTTTCCGTGAACAACTTCTTGAACTAAATAATTACGGTGTGAGACACATTTTGAGTTATGAAAAAATCTGAAATTAAGACCGGTACCAAGAAATGAAATCCAAAATAAAGGTTAGTTTCGGTTTTGCTCCGGAATTAAAACGTACCTCGTGGCCTAAATATTACGCTAAATGCCGTTTTTGTTTTCAGGATAAAAAGGTGACCTGCGCTTATAACACCCTAGCTCCCTAGTATTACCAGAAATAATTTGTGTCGCTCAGTGAAGCCAGCAAACTAGACAGGCTCAGCAACGGCACGCATCTCCGACCCTCACTAAACCGGCCATTTTGGAAAACGAGTGGCGCCACCTATAGTGAATTGGAGTCGCGAATATTGAAGTGACGGTACGGTACGCCTTGTCATTTCAGTCAGCTGGAATGCTGTTGGGCCTCCAAGAACAATTTGCTAAGAAAATAGCTAAACGAGCAAGGTTAGTCATAATGCATCTTCATTAGTAATGCATATGTTTTCTTTGGGCTCAGAGTAATACGTTAAGAGAATGGCTAAGAAAATAATATTGTTTCTATCATTGTGCTTCGTAAATATATTTTAAATCGAGGATTATCTCAAGGTGATGTCAAGTGGAAACTGAAGCAACCCCGTACTATACAAACCGTCGAGTTGCGAGTAGAAGTACAAGACGGACGACATATTTAGAAAGCTGCGCGGGATTTCAGTTGAGCTGGCGCTCCTTCTACCACAGCTTGTGCCCGAACGACTAACCTACATTAGGGAAACGTCTAGCGGTGACATCGGCGACCTGCTGTACTACCTTGATTGCACATATATCAACTGCCCCTTCCGTGTTTCTTCTGCTCCTTCTGCAGCGGCACACAGAGCGAATTCTTCGATTTGCCTTCCTTTGCGCCGACAACGACCTGAGTTTCCCCCGAACAATAGAATATGTACGACAACGCCTGCGAAGGAAGAAATAGCATAGCGGGTCCCAGAGGCTTGTCGGCCACGTCCATCTAAGCATCTGGAGGTTGATCAAATGCCTATCCTCAAGATCGGGCGCTCGTTGTCGTGGCATTGATTTAAGCCTGGAGAGTTGAGCCCCCGGTGAAGCGGGTGTGAAAAACCACTCTGTGCATGAAGAGCCGTCGGAAATAATTCGCTAGGGGATCCAGGGACACCAAGACCTACCAAGACTGCTGGAGGCAGTGGGGAACTGCATTCGCTTCTAATCAATCGTTAAATAAACTTGTATCCACTCTAATCAACAAAGCAGGTGCCTGTCAGATTTAATGGGTGGTTGTATTTTAGTGTCGCACGCAAGAACATAAGTTAACCGCGCTCGCGTTTAGTCCAGCATAAATTTTTCTTCTCGTGAGCCTTTGACGGGGTTTCCGACAAAATGGGTGAACTTTTGTCCGGTAACGTTTTGTCCGATGTGCTTCTGTCTGGTGAGCTTTTGTCCGATGAGCTTTTGTCCGGAATTCGACTCTAGTTACCACAGGTGAAAAGAAAGAATGGGTTTTGAATAAAAGCGTTATCTTAACTTTTATGTTTATTAGAATGCAGCAATATTCTGAACACCAAAATGATTCAGAAAGATTCTGAACTACTAAAACCAACAATAAGCTTTCCGCGTGATCTATGATGAGTCGTTCTCTCGTCTCTGTTTTTTTTACGGTTTTAATACTCCCCGCTACTATAAATGCGACTCTGAAACTAGTGGTTACAATGTTTTATTTATTTCGTCAAAATACTGCAACCCTATAAAGCGAATTGTGTATCCAATATAATGGACCTTTTTCCAGTAAGCGTCTGCGCACGCGCAAACCCTTTCCCTTGACCTTGACCGCCCTTTCGCCATCCTTGGGGGGCACTGTTCTGTTGCGACACTAATCTGTTCCTACGGGAGAAGGCGAGACCGGTTGCCCTTATTTGTACTAGGCGGCGAAACCGTCATGAGGCACTCCTTACTGGAAAAAGGTCCATTATAACTTTGATTCAGAAATGTCGTGAATAAAAAAGCTTAATCAATATAAGTCAAAACAAACCCGCGTTGATTTTGATAAAATGTCAATGCTGCCGATTCTCATTGATATGCTTACCCATACGCTTGTTATTAAAAGTCAGGGTTGGGCAGAGATGACTTTGAAGTAATTAGACATAGAAATACTAGAACTCATTGCCAATACTGTACAATTGCCAATACTGAAATACATTCATGAGACGATACTACAATAGGCATCAGAAATACATTCTGAAAATATAAAAACATTTGTAAAACACTAAAGAGGGATACATTTCGGTACAAATAAGGGAAGCAAATAAAACACTTTTTTTCTAAAAAAAAAATAAACACCCTGAACTTTGCTCATACCAGTGACATCTTAAGTGTAGTAGCAAGTAAAATAAATGAAACGCCAACTCAAGTTTCATTTTGAAAAAGAATCTAATGAAGAATTGTGTAACTTATAAACTTGTTATATCTGTATTATTTTATACACTTTCATTGCTGTGCGCCTCAAAATAATATAATGCCATGAGGAACGGGGACAGCGGTTCGAGGGGCAAAAAAGACGATTTGGGTGTTTAGTGTAAAATAAAAAAAAAATATGTCCGATGTCTTCTATGTAATGTTGAGGAAGTTTTAGGCCGAAGTTGCACTTGAGCGACGCAGAAAAAAATGCAATGAATACCGATATAACAACACCGTTACCGATGACAGCGATGCCCGAGACTGCGAAAAAATCCACCTTTTGTGTCACGCGGTTCGTGAAATCAATTGAAGCTCGTCTGGCGATTCGTCGAAGTGAACGAAGTCCGCATGTATGTGTATTCTATCGTTAGTAATTGATAAGAAACAAACTAGTTTTTTAATATTCAATTACAAAAAAACATTTATTTTGGCAGAAATGTTTAATGCAATAAAATTAAATACTATTTCAGTCCTTTGACGTGTGGACTCAAATAGCCAAGCGCTTTTCATTCGTGAAATTGGCCGTGGGCTTACTTGAAAAGCGTTTAGTGAGGCAACAACAGTTAGTTTATTTTTTTCTTGAGAAAAACAAATGGCACTTTTCAGTAACCTTTCTTCTGTTTATTCTAATATATTTTCAGTATTCCTTCGGGTCTCACTGTTTTAAGGGGTGCTGATAATTTTTCTGAGATTGCCAAAGTATGGCGAAATCCTTAAATCATGACGATACGCGGCCGATTTCCCCGTTAAAAAGCAACCACATATCGGAGCACACCGAGGTAATCTCTGGCGATGGGAGGAGCCTCTTCTTAAACCACGACCACTATCAGTCAATAGCAAACGAAGGATCCTGGCGCATCCGCCCGGTGGAACCGCGCAGTGATATGTCAAAGGCGCGCGGCTTGCTGCCCATACAGCCCGGACTACGATTCAACTAGCGAGCCTGCACTCGAGCGCTCGTGAGTTGACGATCAGACGCTCTACCTACGCAGAAGACTAAGAAAAGCAAAACCAGAACATGGTGTGCACTCTTTGAGACAGTTATTACAGTAATATGTTACCTCTACGCAAAATAATATCATTTTTTGACTACTTTTATTTGCTTTTATCATCTACAAATGCATACACATTTTGTGATTAGAGTGTTTGCAATGCCAACGAAATATCACTTTCCAATTGGTCACATGCTGTCCTGGCTGCCGGCACAATGCTCCTCCCATCGACGGAGACAATTTCTGTCTTTAATGTTTTTAATAGAAAAATCGGCCGCGGATCGTAAAGATTTATATATTTATAGAATGCTTAAAGCGAGTGGAGTGAGTTGAGAAACCTCCTCAAGGCAACTTTATATAGGGTGGTCCAAGTCACCAGAGTCGATCTAAAATGGACCGTAAAAATTGGCGCCTACACGTAGCCATCTAAACTTTTCGTCAAATGTGTATATCACAGGTCGGTTTTTCTTGTAAGATTACAAAGCATAGTTCACTGTCTGTAAAAAATAAGGCCAAGAGACTTGCCAGTTTCTGCGGCGGGCGGCTACCCGACAACCAAGTCCAGTAGCGGGGTGTGTTTGGCGTTCGTATTGACAGATGGCGTCGGGAGCAGAGTCTGAAGGAGCAGCCGACCAGCGAAAGAAAGTAAACGACACGCACACAAAATCTGATGGCAGCAAAAGCGCCGTCGTTATGCAGACGCGTTTCGTTTTTTTATCTTAAGTTTGGCTTTTATTGTCCGAATTTAATTTTTAACGGAAGCTACATTTCAAAAAGATTATGTTCATTTTAATAAACCACGGTGGTCGCGAGCCGTCGTGATGAGGAGGTAGCCATCTCTCAATACGAACGCCAAACACACCCCGCTACTGGACTCCTGTCGTCTGCGTCAGCTGCCCGCAGTAGGCCCTGGCAAGTTTCATGGCCCGATCTTTTTATACAGAAAGAGAGCTACGCTTTGTAATTTTACAAGAAAAAAACTGACCTCTTAGATACACCTGTGACGAAAAGTTCAGATTGCTACGAGCAGTCGTTGACTTTTACGGTCCACTTTAGATCGAGCCTGGTGACTTGGACCACACAATATCATGATTAATAGGCATCACTGTTGAGTCCGGTTTATCGCGCGATTCTTGGTTCCCCGCATGACGGAACCTGCAGAAACTGTTCTTCACTGACGCGCTGCAGTTTCCGGTACTCCTCCGGGTCGATGCCAGAAAGCGCCGTAGCTCGGTAAGCGGCATATGAAGCTCGAATGTCCTGGTTACTCGCTGTCGCATTGCAATACAACACTCTCAAACCACAAAGGGATGCTAAAGCTCACCACGACATCTACGCTCATGACCACTAAATACTACGAAAGCCGATGATTCACTGTTGACCAACCTCCGTTTGAAGGGATGTTTTATGGTAGAAAAGCCGAAACGTCGAATTTGATTTTCTTATTCATTTTATACGAAATAATAAGCTTCAAAGAAGTGTATAAATGTATTCACCATAATGCCAGGTCCCTCGAAAGTAAAAAAGCACCCTCAACAAAATCAAAATCGTCTTGATAGTGTCTTTAATTAAAGGTGAAAAATTTCACGATTGTTAATCTTCGAGTTTTGCAGCGCCGTTTATTGTCCACGCAATCCCATGGGTTTACTTTTCGTAAACTCGAGAAAAATAACACTAAATAATGCACTAATTGATAAGTTGTTTGGGTAATTACCTTGTTTCACAACCTTAGTTGAGGTAAAAGGGTTGATAAATGCGCTAGTTGGTAGTTAGACATTTGAACGGTGTTAGCGCACACGAATTGAAGAAGAGAGAAGAGACAGAAAAGAGCGCTACTTACAACTGTATTTACAAAGATAAAGAGAAGGAAGAACATCGTCAAGATCCCCATAAAGATGACAAAAGAAAGAAAAAGAAGCAGAAATATAAAACAGGAATATAAAACACAAAGTCGGGTGTTCCCTCGCGCGCACAAGCTTGAGACACTGGTTCTTTGAATAAACACCAAGACCTTTGTTGGCCTTTACGTTGCCGTGGTGCAGGTGCGTTGCCGTGGTGGTGCGTGTTGAACTACGAGCTAGCCCAGTTATCAACCCTTTTACAGTTTATTTCCTTTGCATCGGGCCCTTCTCCTGTGAGTTCTGACCGTTCTTTTTTGCCTCCGTGTGTACTTGTGGACCTGATAGCCAAGAGTGTGTGCAGTTCTCGGATGGCCTCTTGGCACATCCGAAGGGGTACATATCCTGTGGAAATCAGGGGACTATGTGGCTTCTTGGTTCCTTCAATAGGAGATACAAGAAGAATTTACCGTATCCTACTATCTGAATACTGGCGTCAGGAGACGTTCCTGAGAGACTGTCTGAGAGTTGCCTGTTTTTCGGGTAATGGCGACGAACGACAACGAAGAAGGTACTACCATGTAATGAACAAGACAGCAAAAGACTCTACAGGAGTTTATCTGGGAAAGGAATCAGGCCGCATCTTCCGACCAAAAAAGCAAACGAACCGGTGCCCTCCACGGTGGATCTCTTCACAACACTGGGGGAGGTAAGGATGCCACCAGATATTGGCAAGCGTCTAGGTGTAGGCCCTAAGTACTGTTTCGAACCTGTGGTAAGGCCACCGGAGCTGATTACACTGGCAAAGCAAATCGCCTATAGGACAGTGGAAACGGGCAGACCACGGTGCATCTCTGAATACGTTGACAGTCTTCACCCGCAGCAGAAGAGAAAACCTGTTGGGCATTTGAAGCCCCTGGTGGATTTTATGGGTGACAATGGACTACGTGTCTTACTATCAGACAAAGAAGGACAGTTTGTGGTACTACCAGAAAACATGTACAATGATCGAGCCTCAATAGCAATCAAGAAAAATTTCAAACAGGTAGAAGTGGACACCAAGGAAACTCGGGATGCAGCAAAGCGTCTTTGTGAACGTCTGTCGCTAACTCAGTTAGCAGCGAGAATCGGGAAGGTTCACAAGTTCCATCTGGAAGTCCTCTTCTCGGTAAAGACGCATAAAGAAGGGAGCCTATTTAGAGCAATTGTCACCGAAAAGGGTTCCTGGCAAAGACAAGTCTCGTCCTATCTCCAAACACATCTGTCATCTTCAAAAATACAGGACCCCTTCAGAGCAGTGAATTCTGAGGAAATCGTTGAATTTCTCCAGTTAAAGAGCCATGAGATCGGTACTGCCTTCAGCATAGATGTGGAGAACCTGTTTTACTCATTGCCACATGCACAATTATTGGAGTCTGTGAAGACATGTATTGAAGCCAATGGAGAGCTCTCCTTCAGAGGCTCATGTGGAATTTCAACAGAGAGCTTTTTAGAGCTTTTACTTTTTTATCTAACGTCCATGACTTTTGGGTGGCGAGATGGGTGCTTTGTACAAAAGTCAGGAGTATGTATTGGCTCCTGTGTAGCCCCAGTCCTCAGTGACATTTATCTGGGAGCTGTAGACTGTGCCATTGAAAGGGAGCTTGGAAGTCGAGGAGTTAACAAGGTGGCCCGCTATGTGGATGACTTCCTGGTTGTTCTTAAAGATAACACCGATGTGCTCACACAGGTGACCAATATCTTGGCGACCTTCACTGAGTATGGAGGGGGCTTTAGGTTCACGTATGAGGTCCCTCAAGAAAATTTTCTCCAGTTTTTAGACCTTTCGCTTCACTTAGGTGACACGCATGTGTGCTGGACGTACTCCCCACGCTCCAAGAAACGAATTTTGGATTTCAGTTCGGCTCACTCTAAGATCGTCAAGAGGGGCATTGCTCTAACATGTTTGGGATCCGCGCTAAAGAAATCATGTTGCCACTCACTGGGAGCCAGCTTCTCAATGCAGGTTGAAAGAGTCAGAAAAACCAGCTATTCGTTACCACTACTGTCTAATGTAGCGGACACTTTGTTGAAAAAGGCAAAAGGCCTCCAAGCCAACAAACCAGATGAAGGAAAGACAAGACCTGTGGTAATCCCGTACCTCCACAAGACGTCACACAATTTAAAGAACGTAGCAAGTCGGTATGGGGTCCGAGTGGTTTTTTCAGCCCCGCAAAAAACAAGCAAAATTTGCTCTATAGTCAACTCGCTAGCCGAAGGTGCCACAAGACACAGGTGCACTAAAAACTTGCTAAACCTTTTGTTCCGTGCACTTCAGGCGTGGTGTATAAGATTCCACTCTCGTGCGGCAAGATCTACGTAGGTCAAACAGGCAGATGTCTTAATGACAGACTTCGCGAACATGATTATTCTCTAAGAGCCACAGTGGGAGGCCATCAGGCAACACATTGCAAAGAGTGCAATTGCAATCCGCTGTTCGGGGAAACAATAACCCTAGAGAGGCACAAAGATAAATTGACCCCCGAGGTTGTGGAAGCCATCCAAATCTAATCCGCCGCTAATGAATGCATAAGTGTTGCATCGGTAGCCTTAACAAGCAAGGAAACAGACTTTTTAACACAGACAATGAAGAACCCGCATGAGTCACGGGTGCCGCGAGACATCAGGCACGGTGACCAAGCGACAGCCGACTACGGATGAGGTGTTCGTCTTCCCCTCTGACAAAGGTGAACCTGCACGAGCCAAGACTGATGCAAATACACCCTGCACCACGGCAACGTAAAGGCCAACAAAGGTTTTGGTGTTTATTCAAAGAACCAGTGTCTCAAGCTTGTGCGCGCGAGGGAACACCCGACTTTGTGTTTTATATTCCTGTTTTATATTTCTGCTTCTGTTTCTTCCTTTTGTCATCTTAATGGGGACCTTGACGGTGTTCTTCCATCTCTTTATCTTTGTAAATACAGTTGTGAGTAGCGCTCTTTTCTGTCTCTTCTTTCTTCTTCATTCGTGTGCGCTAATACCGTTCAAATGTTTAGTTGAGGTATCACTCTGTTAAATTGAATTGGGATAATAATATGTTTTTTGGACCCTGCATAAAAAAGCCCATGCATCAAAGTTGCATAAATTATTTTAAGCCGGGCTCAGTGGGCTTATGCTAGAGCGTGTAAACTTGTTTATTGGGTTCTCATAGATGCCGCCTAACATTTAGTTTCAAGAACAGTTTATTAAGATGTACAAGTGTTTCAGTTATGCACAATGTTCTTCTAGCGATGTTCAACGTGAGCTGAGTTATAATTATTATAAACTATTCATAGGGTATTTTCTGCGCCATACCTTCAAGCAACGTGTAGAAAATATGTGTTAATGTTATTAAGTTTAAACTCTGCTCAGTCATATTGTGCGAATGCCACACAGATATCCACATTTCGATATTTCTCCTTGTGTTAAAAAAATACAGATGTTTATTACTAGTGTTGCAGATGATGAATTATTCAGTAGATTGCTAGTGTCTTCCTCGGCTTAAACACGTTTCTTTGGTACTACTGTTTGGAAGGCATAATTTATGAGCGCCCACCTTAGGGCAAAGTCTCTGACATATAATATGTTTCAATGTCGCAATATAAATTTACGACATTTTGTGCCTATTGGACTCGCTTCATTTCTGCGCGTCGGCTCGATACGAGACACAAGAGCAGAATGTGTCGCTCCTTAAAAAGAGCCGGAATTTGAATTTCAAAAACCAGGAGCTCATGGACCTGGAAAGAACTTGTGGCGCGCTGTCTTTCGCAAGAACGTGATGTATGATCAGCCTCTGTCGTTCTCGTTTCTTGTGCTCCTACATAATGCGGTCGCTTGAGGGGAGGCAGGATCCAACATAGACGGCCGAGTAAGCACGCATTATGCATGCTGCCAAATTAATCAGGATGACACCCAATGCCAAAAGTACGTACGCACATCCTTACCAAACTCGCGTCGGTATGTCATGAAGCCCTTAAAACAAACTGCAGAAAACAAGCAGCGATACACTCGCTACATGAGTTAAGTAAAACAATCCAGAAAAATACTCGTGAAAATACGGCGACGTCTTATTTTTTTGCTTTTTTCAGCGAGTATTTTTTTTGGAGGGGCCTAAAGAACATGATAAAATGAAATGAAAAAATTAATACCCAAAGGCAAAAATCGATGGGTACTGTACGCAGAAGAACAGGGGAAGTTGGAATTAACGGAAAGGGATCTTTATTTATTTTATCAGTTTCGTTGGTTGATCCCATATAACGGCCGTAAGCAATTTCGGCATGCGAGTGAAGGGCATAGTCGGGCCGGTCGCACCTCGTAGATATCCTCGGCGCTTTAACTTTGTTTGATGCTACCTCACGCACGTGCCTCTGGCGCTGACAGTCGTGCACCAAGGTAAATCATTTTTTGTCCGCTGCTCGAGGATCCCGCAGTCGTGTGCAGAAACAGCCATATTTTTTTTTTTTCAAACGTTCCTCTCATTGGTTTTCCCGAAAGTAAGACGCGCGTCGAGAAATCGGCTCTCGGCTTCTTGGTCCGCTATCGATCACCGGGCAAAAAGATAGATGCGTCGCACGCGTGTCCCTAGTTCGGGTCTCGCACTCGTTTTCCCGCTGACGGCACAATGGCGACTTTTTTTAAAACTTTTTGCCTACTTTCCCTATTGTCCACAATCTTAGCAGCTATTTCAAATGCTTCATAACGCCATAGCTGTTACATGGACACTTCTTCGTGCTCATAGAGTTTATCACGGCCCAAACTTTCCGTTATTTTGCTGCTCAGTTCTTTTTTTTTTCAGCAATTCACATCTAGTTTTAGTGAGCTATTGTTGAAATAATATTTTGGGTTGTAGTACGGTGGTGAGGCTTCGGGGTTGTGTCAAGGCCTTTGCTCTCACGAATAATCAATGCATGGCTGATACAAAAATTTCCTAAATATCTCGATATGTATATTGTGGGTTGCGGGCATCTAACTCCGATTCCTTCAGACCCTGTTCCCGGATGAATATGACACAGCAATACAAAAGGCAAAAGGGTTTATTCACTCACTCATTGCCGGTGGGGGGTTTCGGGATCGGGGAACGGTCATCAGCGAGGCCGGGGGGAAGTCCGCTGCCACGAAGCTGCTCCAAGTCCCAGCGGTAGTCCAAACCGCGTCATGGGGACGTCGTCGTCCAGGGTAGCCGTCCGGTCCGTTAGTCGAGTCCGCCACTCGACGTAGCACCCGCACTCCCCGCGCCAGCGTCCGTGTCCCGTCGATCTCCACGCCAGCGTCCTCGTCTCCTGTCGCCGCTGCACGCTGTCCGCCGTCCAAGCTGCCGTGCAAGAGAGAGAGCCTTTCTTTGTCCGGCTTCCCCTTTTCAAGCCTTCGCCCCTTTGTCTTGGGAAGCCAGTCGCGTGACGTCAGTTGGCTTAGGGGAGTGGTTCAGCCGGACCTTGAGGTACGCGAGGCCATCGGCGCTCCCCCGAGGCAGGACGCATCTCGGAGGTTTGGCGCGCTAAGCTTCTGCCGGAAATTGGGGTCCGGAGGGTCGGCGCGGGGGAGGGCAGCCAGATCTCCACACCTCCCTCCCCTCAAGGCTGAGACTCCGGGGGGCTTGAGGTTGCGTGGTCCCCAGGAACTCAGGCAGGGAGCTTGCTCAGCTGAGGGTCACCGATGATGACGAGCACCCTCGATGATAGTGGTGGTGGCATCAGACCAGGCAGGCCAGTGGTGGACGTTCATTTCCTGGGCAGCTCGCGACCGACGGAGCACGGCCCCGGAGCCAGTCCGGAGCACCACAGCTCACAACACGCACGGGCACTCAGACACACACCACACGCCGGTTCTTGAAGTTCGCTTCCGTGCCAAATATTCCAGACAGCGAATCGCGCAAAAACGAATACCGACACGCTATATCAAACGGCGCGTCGGAACCAAAATATTTCGATCGTTGGACATGCCACGAAATAAAAACAAAACTCTTCATTTCAATACCAACAGGCAGGCAATCATTAAGAACGTCACGCTACGCGTTCAAGAGGTACCTAAGAGGAAAACGTATTCCTCAACTAAAAAGCATAAGCACTCACTGTATACTCAATTCGTACATATGCCCACTATACAACGTTTGCTCCTATAAAACTCAACCGCATTCTTTTAAAACAGAAAACAATCTGACCGAACCCCAGAACCGCACACCTGCGATAACAGTATTGATTTCCAACACACTCGCGAGGAACGCACAAAACCTCAAAAATGAAAAATAACCTCCCGTAAGACAGAAACGGCCACAAATCCAGTCCCGTCCGCGAGGTGCGACTCAATATAACTACGAAAAAAAAAACACGCTGCCAACAGTAGCAATTACTCAAGACGGGCACTCATGCACTCGGCGTTCGCGACACCCGAGCTACAAACACACTACAGCCAAGCTACGCAGCACGCTTTCATCAGAAGGGAGAATCACCTTACTGAAAGGCTGGTGTTCCGTGATACCGGCCACAAATGCCAGTACAAAGGGAACAGTATCTAGATCGTGCGGACAGCAGATCTAACCGGACAGCATATTTACACGGCTATGTCCGTAACGTCTGGGCATGCAACCAGATGTTACCGCTTCACTGCTCGGAGGTGACCTCCCAACACGAGAAACGAGCGCGTAACGGCGGTCCGCACCGAACCCCGCACGGGCTCGACAACCGCGACAAGCGCATCGACGCACGTTAGAGTTCTCCCCCAGCCAAACCCCGACACCGCATAACTAAAAAGTCTTCCAGCTGATGTCAAGGCTGGCCGGGATTGAGCAATAAAAGTACGCCGTCAACGCGTCTCGCGACTCTTCGACGTTCTCGACCCGAGCAACGTGTCCACATACAAACGCAGTAGGTTACACACAAAGCTCGCCCCCAACCGAGTCAACACGCCACATGACTGAAAAGTCTTCTTGCGACTGTGAGGACAGGTAAGGTTCGAACAATGTAAATATCCCACACGCGCACCTTTCATCTTCCGCGCAACAAGCGCGACACTGAAATGCCAAATAATCTAACCGGCCGGTCTTGGAAATGGACGAGCTAATAAACTATATTTGCTCTGCATGAACAGTTTCCGCAGCGTCGAAGTGTCTACCGCATTTACCGCTGGATTCCAACACCCGCTACCCATTCATGCAAAGGCTGCAGTTTGTACAGCGACGGGCTGACCCAACGCACAACAGTTATAGGCCGCCGACGGCCATGCCGCTGCCATAATTTCTAGGCTTCCCGGGCACGTACCCGCCGACGTGAACCGTGCGTTTTCCCGGGCCAACCGCGCATCTGTACAGGATAAAACTATGAACAACTCGTCACATCCTCGCAAGACCGCCACTTCCCTCGTGCAGCTTTCCACCGCACAAGCACATCTATTTCCCCACCTAGCTGTCTTTTCTCCCCTAAATTTATAATTTCGCTCTAACCCAACTCTCTCCACGACTAATTACGCTCTCTACGCCCTCGCGTCCCAACGCGAACCCAAACACGGCTGAGAACCGTACTGTTTCCGGCGGCAGCGCAAAGCGCGCGCTGACCGCCGCTCCTCCGGAGACGGAGGAAACGAAATGAAAGAGTAACTCCCGCCGCGAGGCTCAACCATCGATATGGCGGTGTGAGGATCCGGAACCAACTGTGCGCACAATTAAACGGAATCAACCTCACGACTCTACAACCAGATACGCACGGGTCATGCCCATCGCGTCAAACTGGCCTCCACGGAGCATTACACACGCACAGCCACTGAAAAGTGAAAACGGAAACTCTGTGGTTTTCTGGATTCCGATCTCTGCGCACCAGACATCGCGTATCCCGCACGATTTAGTGGGCTTAGCCCCTAAATGTAGCCTCTGGCCACTAGGTACTCGTTCAAAGCGATCTTGGTTGGAACCAAAAGAGCGCATACCGTACCTTAAAACGCTGTCAATTAACAAGGCTCAAAACCGCGCTGACAGCTCAAGCAAGGCCAACTGGGAGCTAGCATGCAGTAAAAACCGAGACGCTAGTCTCCTCCCGGACAAAATGCAATGCGGGGATAATTTCCAAACACATTCCGTGCAACCGCCATCCGCCATGGGAGCGTTCTCCACCCAGAGCGATGCCTCTCTAACGCGTCCGATCGGTAACAAGCGTTCCAAAACATTACATCGATACGCGAGCAAAGGCGGTTAGGCGCGTCACATCCCCCAAACCGTGAGTTGGCATCTTTCCCAGCAGACGTGGACGGCCGGAGGCGTAGGTGGGGGGACGCCCGACGCTACAGGCCTCGAGGGGTGCGGTAATTTCGACGCACACAGCGCTCTTGCACAGCAGGATCAACCTGCTAGCATCCAACGGCGCGCTGAACAGCGAAAAGTCAAGGCGCTTCTCGTAACGGGGGATACGCAAATTCCTGACAGGCTGGGAAAAAGGGTTAACCCCTAACGACAACGGTCAAGGTCCGCGCCTCCTCGTCGGGCAGGCGAAATTGTCAGGACATTCGTGCGGCGCGCCCGCAACGAAACTTCGTGCGGCGTTCCTGCGACGAAGATGACCCCCAAAAAGAGCGCGAAACAGTGTCCAAATTCAACCGGAAACAGGTTAGGAATCGGAATGCCTGCCTGATCGAAAATCAGGCCCCACGTTGCGGCGCCAGTTTATGCGGGCATCTAACTCCGATTCCTTCAGACCCTGTTCCCGGATGAATATGACACAGCAATACTTCGCTCTCGGCAAAAGGGTTTATTCACTCACTCATTGCCGGTGGGGGGTTTCGGGATCGGGGAACGGTCATCAGCGAGGCCGGGGGGAAGTCCGCTGCCCCGAAGCTGCTCCAAGTCCCAGCGGTAGTCCAAACCGCGTCATGGGGACGTCGTCGTCCAGGGTAGCCGTCCGGTCCGTTAGTCGAGTCCGCCACTCGACGTAGCACCCGCACTCCCCGCGCCAGCGTCCGTGTCCCGTCGATCTCCACGCCAGCGTCCTCGTCTCCTGTCGCCGCTGCACGCTGTCCGCCGTCCAAGCTGCCGTGCAAGAGAGAGAGCCTTTCTTTGTCCGGCTTCCCCTTTTCAAGCCTTCGCCCCTTTGTCTTGGGAAGCCAGTCGCGTGACGTCAGTTGGCTTAGGGGAATGGTTCAGCCGGACCTTGAGGTACGCGAGGCCATCGGCGCTCCCCCGAGGCAGGACGCATCTCGGAGGTTTGGCGCGCTAAGCTTCTGCCGGAAATTGGGGCCCGGAGGGTCGGCGCGGGGGAGGGCAGCCAGATCTCCACAGGGTTGACGCTTAATCGAGATCCGACAGCAACGTGCTTCGTTCGCTCTACAAGAAGTCACTCGCACATTGTGATTTTATAAACGGTTTAGTGTTACTCACCCCGCTATCGTAAGTTGTGACTCTCCGTCGTACGTCCGCCCGTAGTCGTCCTTCTACTCGCCGGTCCGCAGGGTGAGTGAGACACCCGTTTCCCGATTCTCCTTTCTGTACCCTTGCCCCCGCCAATCATATGCATCCCACTACCCGTCTAAGTGCCGCCCACATCCTGGTCAGGGTCAGCCCCCCCCCCCCCCCCCCCCGCGAAAGCTTAGCGGGGGTTGCACAACTAAAGATGTAAAATTTCATAAAACTTTAAGGGGCGTGAAAAAAACTCTTTCTTTTCGTTTTTTTTTTTTTAGAAAAATGCGAAAAATAATGAAAAGACGATTGCGCACAGAGCCATAAAAAACCCGACATTTGGTTTGTTAACACTGAAAAGGATTTAATTGTTACATTACTGTACCACAAAGGTCCCAGTCTCCAGCATAACTTCCGGTTTCAAAACCAAGGCACCATTTTACGTCAAGGCATTGATTTCACATAAAAGCATCCAGACTGAGATATATATCAGTCCGTGTCGGATAATTCCGATTTATCTCCGCTTGACGTGTCAATGCTTTGCTATGCAGCAGACGCAGCCTTCCGGATATTCAGGTTGGAGTGCACCTTATGCAATCATGTGCGCAGCAAAGAACGAGGACAAAATGGAGAACAGGACAGAACAAGGCGCCACTCTCAACTAATTTTTATTGAATACGTGTTCCGGTATTTGTAGTCTTAACCATCGCCACAAAATGTGACGAATGTGACGATGATTCAGACTACAAATACCGGAACACGTATTCGATAAAACTCAGTTGAGAGTTGCGCCCTGTTGTGTCCTGTTCTCCCTTTTGTCATTGTTTGTTGCTGCGCATGTGATGATGGTTCAGATTATAAATACCGGAACACGTATTCAATAAAAGTCAGTTGTAAGTTTCGCTTTGTTGTGTCCTGTACTCCCTTTTGTCATCGTCTTTGCTTCGCACAAGATTGCATACAATGTCAAACCAACTCGCCCAAACAACCACTCTTCTTGGAGTGCACGTACGCAAGGCTTTGCACGCGATCCCCTGCGAGCCAGTTGCGTAGCTTGGTGTGCACATTTCCAAACTCAGACCGATTTCTTCCAAATGTCGCAGAGGGGGGAATCTGCTGTACACGAGAAGCGAGGGGGTGAAGAAAAGTTCTTGCCAGCACGTGGATGCATCCAGGTGCTTCGCAAACTTCCAAACTCATTCTGTTGACAAAATTCCCTTGCAGGTTCTGTATTCTGCGACGTTAGACAGAAGTTTCCCGACGTCCAGCGATAGGTTCTCTGCTGGTGGGGGGTGCGGCACCAGAAGGCGCCGTATCCCCGCCCGTGGCGCGTGGCAGCGTTCCACAGTTTGTGAGCTTTCTTTTTGTTTTTCAGTTTTATTTGGATGGCGAAAAACAAAAAAAAAAAACCTTTTTTTTATTTTTAATGTTTTTTTAATTGCTTACATCTCTAGATACACCAGGCAATGACACACGCTTGTCCAGGAATCCAGGTGAACCGGAAATGGGGTTCAGCTGTTCAGTCTCTGCACTGAGCGGGAGGGCCGGGAAGAAAGGACCCGATGGTCCGGCGGCAGAGGGAGACCCCACAATATAAATATAAATATATATATATATATATATATATATATATATATATATATATATATATATATATATATATTTGCGTGTGTGTGTGTGTGTGTGTGCGTGTGTGTCTTTTAGTTCGGCTTTACTTTGTAGATGCATTAGGTTTTATCTGGAGGAAGCGTTTACGTGAATTGTTTTCGCAAACGAAACAATATCCGACGAGAAAACTTTAATTTGTTGTACCCTATTGAGAGTAGCACTTCAGCCTTGATGTTTTATAGCATTCTCTCAGACCTTCAAACCCCTTCAGCAAATCAAATCCCTAATCCTTTTCGACCACTTCAGCTTTTCTAAAACCTTCATCCATTAAAATTTTCTCAGCCCTTCAACCGTTTAGACGCCCCAATGACTCTAAACCATAGAACAAATATTTCGTTTAAAACATTATTTGTTGTTTATTTCAAACATTGAGTTTTGCATGCATACTCTAACACAGAAAGACGAAAAACAAACCTGTAACCGAACCCAGGTTTAAGCAGCTATAGACAAAAGCGATAAAACCATATAAAAACTACGGAATTCTTTGACGCAAAACAATATATTTCCAGGTACTTACATTTTCGCACTGTAAATTCATGAGATCTATGGTAGCTAAATTAATAAAACTGCGCAGATGTTCTGCACTTACAGATACACGCTGTCAATTGCACCTTTAACGAAAACCACGAACGCGAAGACGCCGACCTTGAGAAATCCTGAACATGGTCACGGTGTCGTGACAGGTGCCGTAGTGATAGTGCTACGGTGCTTTTTCACTCGCAGGACGAGTCTGAAGCTGAACGAACAACGAGGAGCAAAAGACAGGGAACTGGGAGACCTCCTTCATCCGCAAACTGAGCTGCTCTTGAACATAGCTCCCATTCATGCGACGGGAAGCCGACATTGAGTTTCCATTCGTTGCGGCCGCCCGATACAATATGGCGAAGCAGCTTCCCCGGCGAATATATCCAGAAGGATCACGCGATCTTTCCAACATACCAGTTAAAATGATATTGATGGGCGCCGTGCTTCCACCGAAAAGGTTGGGACAGACCGTACGGGCATCTTAAACAACTATGGCGGGTCTCTTACATATATTAGAAGTTCTTGAAAGATGCCTCAGGACCCTTACAATCCTTTGACAGACATCTCGAACTACTCATGAAGTTGTTTGAAACTACGTCAGAACATTCCAGAAATACTGGCTGGCTCCATAGACGGTTTTTCAATGGGGTTTTGTTATATTTAGAACTGAGATCTACAGAAAGACAACTGCACATGCACCTGAAAATGAGCCCCGATGGAATATGCTGGGAGCTCAAACAGCGCGCGCAAAAGCTGGACCTGCCCTTCACGAGTGTCCACTCCAAGGCGGTAAAACGGGGTCTCGTAAAGTCTCTCCTAAAATCCTCGGGAACCAGGTCGTGGCACCATTTCACCGCGCACACTCTGAAAAAGAGGGTATATTCTTACACCCTTTGTCCCATATAAGACACCCCGAAATTTCAGTTCGACGTACAGCGCACTGGCGTCAATCTGACGGTACTAACTTAAGGAGTGCCTTGATAGCGTGTGGTACAATGTATTAAGCAAGCTAATGTACGTGTTAACGACTACAAAAAAATAATCGGGGTTTTCTTGGACCTCTGCAAAAGCTCATAGGTTTTTTTTGTGGTGTTTTACATGTATTTTAGGTATTTAATAAGTTATATCGCACCGTTTTCACGCCCCTCGTAAAATGTTGGGCCGTCTGTTCGACTATAGTGCGCAGTACGTTTTAGAGTGCACAACGTGCTTCTACTGCCATAGAGGCTAAAAATGCCAGGATACCCTGGAAGACTTAGTTACAAATACAATAAAGAGGCTCATCACCGCCTCCCGGCCACCGCCAGCCGCTCCTGCTCCTCGCAAAAAAACGCTTTGCAGTTATCCACTATTCGCACAACACTGCACATCGCCTTAAGGGATTTGCCTCTAGCTTTGAGGTAGGGGTAGTGTTTTGCTGCAAACTAAAACTTCAACAAATGTGCAGAATGGTCAATAACCCACCCACCGCGGCCCAATGCAACAAAAACAGCACGGTCAGCTGTTTGTCAACTGTAGGAAGGAGGGAGTGTATTCCATATCTTTTTCATGCAGGGGGGAATACACAGGGCAGTCCGGCAGGTGCCTAAATAAGCACCTGAAGGAACACTCGCGGGAGGTGAGCGAACCCCTACGACTCCATGCACCCAATAGTCGTACAGAGCGCGACACTGTTAGCGCGAACAAGCGATCGCCGGTTTTTCCAGTTTTTCTCTTTGAAACCAAGGAATGTCATCAAAGTTATTATTGCTACGGAAAGAGCTCATTTAGTTCTACAATGTAGGCGTTAAAATTTCGGGCTCGCTAATACTAATTAGGAGTAAAATGCGAAAATGCGCCGATGTCGTGTTCGCGCTAACAGTGTCGCGATGTGTACACCGTAAGACGTGCGGCGTTTGTTCGCCCAGATACGAAGGTACGCGCGTATTAGGAGGACACCGGCAGAGATTTGGCAGGGAAGTCGCCGAGTCGTACGCCATTAGGAACTCGGTGACTAACGTTGCTTCGACTTTTCTAACCCTTTCTGACAGGGAGATATCATTCCTCCGGTTCAAACGGGGCGGAAGGAACCAAAGCCCTTGAAGGAAGGCCGCAAATAATGCTTTTTTCCCCTCCTCCTCTTTCAACACTCTCCCCCCCCCCTTTTCCTTCCCTGCTTCTTTTGCTTAACCTGCTGGAAGACCATCGTTTGGACGAAGCCGAAAAAAATGTCGTTGAGAGTTGAAAGAGTTGAATGCGTCAGTTTTCGGCCCGTTTTTATGTTTATTCTTTCCGGTTGCTTAAGTATATTTACCAGCACTCTCGTTATTTAATGGTAAAATAACTTAATCTTCAGCTGAACAAAAGTTTAAAGTTTTTTTTTTTTATATTTCAACCTTTTTTTTTTTCTATACTCGCATATGTTGTGATCTCTACCGATAATAAAAGCCATTTTGTGCGAACGAGGATATGTCCATGCATGATTATCTGTTAAGAAACCTTTTTTACTCCTAAATCGGTTTGTTTATCATTTTGATGTCATGCGCCATTGCCTTGTTGGTCCCTAGGGTCAGAATTATTTTACACCAAAACAATTCAATAAGTTATGGATTACAACATTATTAAAGCATTAACAACTAAAAGCAGCTGGAAGTGTAGCATCATGGACTGTACAACTAAGAATTTATTATATTGGCCCGCATCTGTGCAGGAACAAATTGCAACGTCCGTAATTTTCCCCTCATCACTCGCATTCACAAAACTGTCCGAAACATTCTCTAAAGATTCATCACAAACAATCACAGTCCTCTCAATGTGGTCAGCTAAAAGCACAGTCAGAAGGGAATAAAACCCGAACGCCGGAACGCGTGGCAATAGATACAGGCTGCTTCACCTGGAGGGCCCTTGAGAACTAATGAAAATGCGCCGGGGTGCGAGTGTGCGGGTCCCACTAAGATGTGCTCGACCCTCGTGCAGCGTGTCTGGAATTTCCGCGTTTCGCCGGTGGCGTGCTGTAAGCGCCGCCACTCGGGGTGCCTTTGTGTCGTCGCACTGTCGGCCGGAATCTAAAGCCGGTTTCAAATCCCGCGACTGTCGCGAAAAACAATCGTTGCGACAACCGACGAAGCGAGTGCGATCGCAATGTTTGGTTTCACGTGCTTCAACAACCGCGTGATTTCTGTTGGCGCGGCCGGCTGTTCGGAAACGGAGGCGACGCGTTTGACTTTGCCTAAAATACAAGAAAACGTCTTAATAAACACAAATGTTTTACGAATACAATATGTAACTAAAAAATTTAAATAATTAAGCATTAAACCGAACGTTTTAAGGTGTCTACATTCATTTTCGAATACGGAACTATCGCGGATAAAAGCTGGCAAATGAACGGCTGGTTGACGATGAAGTGATTGCACCGACTTTGCGACAAAATACCAACTTGGTGGAAACCAGTCGCAGAGCCGCTGCGACAGTGCGACTGCGATTTTAATCGCACATTTACTGGAAATCTCATTGATTTCAGACGAGAATCGTAGCATATGAAACAGCCTTAAGAGTAGGGTTGAAAAGAATTTTATTTCGGGTCTATGACATTTCACTATTTCTCAGGAACCGCGTGTGCCACGTTTTTCACCGGAGCTTCCACGTGGTTTCGGTGACACGTCATCAAGATCTACGGGTCTTCTGTGCATGAAATGTTTCAACTTTCATATCGCCCTTACGATACACAAAGCGATGAATATTGACAGCGCTGAAGAGATATCGCTGGGCATCCAAAACACAAAGCGATAATTAATAGGTGCGCTGGACAGATCAGACCAGAATCTGCACAGAGTGACGTATTGTTCAAGGCTCAAGTCACTACAACTAAGGAACATGTTTGCTGAGTGCGCGAGTTGGTAGACGTGCATTATGGCATTCGCAGCGAGTCATACGAGCCTGAAGAACAAGAGAGGTTAATGGACGAGCTCTGGGAATGGACGGTATGAATGTGCTCATTTATTATATACTAAATATTTGTAGTACCAACCTTCAGTTGGGTGTCAGCACTCGCCATATTGCCGCCCGCAGGGCCGAGAAAGCAACGCTCGGTCACCGACATCTAGAAGATTCGCATTCATTCTCGCACCAGACGTAGCTTTCCACCTGCTTTGTTGTTCTCGAAAGTGCCAGTTCATCCACGCTCCAAGCGCGCGACACTCGAGCCTTCTTTGCCGAACTTTCGAGATAGTGACGCACGGTAGATAAGCAGCTACCCGCGACCTTGTCGAGTCAGTCTCGCTCGCGCTCTGTTTCGCCGCCGAATCGCCGCCTGAATTTCTGCTGCCTCGACGCTCTTTCCCTTACTTATTTTTGGTTGGCACAAGTTCGCCCATTAAACCTTTATTTTTCAGTTCACTGCTCGTCTTCGTGTCACCTCCGTTCGTGACATTTCTGGTGGAGGTGCGGGGTATCGATCCCCGTACCTCTCCCCACGGAGTGCCACGGAACGACGACAGCTCGGAGACCTCCTCGCCGAGTTCGGCGACTGCTTTGCGACGACTTCGAGCCGTTTTTGAGGCAATCAGGACCGCAGGACTCACCCTCAAGCCGACGAAGTGCCGGTTTGCCTATGGCGAACTGAAGTTCCTGGGTCACGTTGTGAGCAACGAAGGTGTAAGTCCTGACCCTGAGAAAACTCGCGCCGTAGCGGCCTTTCCACCGCCCACCGACAAAAAGGCCGTCCGACGATTCCTTGGACTTTGCGCATACTACCGGCGATTCGTTCAGGATTTCGCCAAGCTTTCTGCGCCGCTCACGCACCTTACGAAAGACGCCGTGAACTTCGAATGGGGTGAAGAACAACAACAGGCATTCGATGAACTAAAGCGACGGCTCCAGTCACCACCGATTCTCGGCCACTTCGACCAATCAGCCGAAACGGAAGTTCACACGGACGCCAGTAATACAGGACTCGGAGCGGTACTGGTCCAACGACAAGACGGTGCGGAGCGCGTGATCGCATACGCTAGCCGGACGCTGTCGAGCGCGGAACGCAATTACTCGACGACCGAAAAAGAATGCCTGGCCGTCGTCTGGGCCATCACGAAATTCCGCCCGTACTTGTACGGGAGTCCATTTCGGGTGGTCACCGACCACCACGCGCTGTGTTGGTTAGCGAGCCTGAAGGACCCATCGGGACGCCTCGCTCGGTGGAGCCTACGACTGCAAGAGTACGACGTGACCGTGGTCTACAAGTCAGGCCAAAAACACAGCGACGCCGACTGTCTGTCCAGAGCCCCTGTCGAGTCAGCTACCGGCTGTGCGAAAGACGACGGCGACGACGACGATCACTTTCTTGGCGCGGTGAGCATTCACGGTATGGCAGCGCTCCAGCGGGACGATCCTGAGTTGCGTGCACTGATCGACCACTTGGAGGGACGAGGGGGTATGATTCCCCGAGCCTTCTCACGTGACCTGCCAAGATTCGCCGTCCGGAGAGGGATCCTCTATAAAGAGAACTTCGGGGACAACAACTCGACGTGGCTCCTGGTGATTCCTGCAAGTCTTCGAGAAGAGATCTTCCAAGCCTGCCACGACGACCCAACATCTGGTCACCTTGGCTACAGTAGGACTCTTGCACGGATCCGAGAAAAATACTACTGGCCCAAGCTCCCGAAGACTGTCCACCTCTACGTCCGTTCGTGCCACGAATGCCAACGACGCAAGAAACCACCGACGAAGCCGGCAGGTCTCCTGCAACCGATCGCGCCCCCGACTGCACCATTCCAGCAGATTGGAATGGATCTTCTCGGACCTTTTCCACCGTCGACGCAGGGAAACCGTTGGATAATCGTGGCAACTGATTATCTCACCAGGTACGCCGAGACAAAAGCACTCCCGTCGGGGACCGCCGTGGAAGTAGCCAAGTTCTTCGTGGAGTCTATCGTCCTCCGACACGGCGCTCCCCAAGTCCTGATTACGGACCGAGGCTCGTCGTTCATGGCGCAACTGACACAAGAGATACTCCGCCTGAGCCACACCGACCACCGCCGAACCACGGCATACCACCCGCAGACCAACGGACTGACGGAGCGGCTAAACAAGACCATCGCCGATATGATCTCGATGTACGTAGACGTGGAACACAAGACGTGGGATGAAGTGTTGCCCTACGTCACGTTTGCGTACAACACGGCGATTCAAGAAACTACCGGCATTACACCTTTTCAGCTGGTGCACGGCAGGAAGGTGACGACGATGCTCGACGCCATGCTGCCCCACGACCCGACGGACGACGGCACCGACGACGCTCAGCTGGTCACCCAACGAGCAGAAGAAGTACGCCAGCTGGCCCGTCTTCGAATAAAAGACCAGCAACGTGTGGACGCTGGCCGCTACAACCTTCGTCGCCGCGACGTGGAGTTCCAGCCCGGAGACAAAGTGTGGGTGTGGACGCCCATTCGCCGCCGCGGCCTCAGCGAAAAACTGTTAAAACGCTACTTCGGAACCAACAAGGTCATCCGCCGCCTTGGGGACTTGAACTACGAGGTGCTCCCCGACGGAACCCGACCATCAGGACGCCGCCAGCCACGACCCGAAGTCGTCCACGTAGTTCGACTCAAGCCGTTCTACGCGCGCTAAGACTGCAACACTGCATGTTTATTTCGTTTCACCGTAAATTTTTTTAGCCATTTCTGTTTTCCTTTCGCGTTGCATCGGGACGATGCACTTTTAAAAGGGGGGATAATGCCGCCCGCAGGGCCGAGAAAGCAACGCTCGGTCACCGACATCTAGAAGATTCGCATTCATTCTCGCACCAGACGTAGCTTTCCACCTGCTTTGTTGTTCTCGAAAGTGCCAGTTCATCCACGCTCCAAGCGCGCGACACTCGAGCCTTCTTTGCCGAACTTTCGAGATAGTGACGCACGGTAGATAAGCAGCTACCCGCGACCTTGTCGAGTCAGTCTCGCTCGCGCTCTGTTTCGCCGCCGAATCGCCGCCTGCTTTTCTGCTGCCTCGACGCTCTTTCCCTTACTTATTTTTGGTTGGCACAAGTTCGCCCATTAAACCTTTATTTTTCAGTTCACTGCTCGTCTTCGTGTCACCTCCGTTCGTGACAATATGTCCCAACTCATTCTTCTGTCTTGTATGTCGCGCTGTTTTGGTATAAGTACTGCTAATTATAAAATTACAATACGTATAACAAACAATAAAAACGGCGCACGCCAGGAGCAGAAGACACCATGTTCGTGCTCCGCTGGCGCACGCGCAAGCAGCTGCCAGCTGCTCCAATCATCGACCTTCTCGCGCCGCGCGCAAGCCGCAGGTGTCGACCGGACGACGGTGCGGCGACACAAAAGCACCCTGAGTGACAGCGCTTACAGCGCACCACCGGCGAGACGCGGAAGTGCCAGACGCGCCGCGCGGGGGTCGAGCACATCTTAGTAAGACCCGCACCCTCGCATCCCGGCGTATTTTTATGAGTTCTCAGGTGACTTCCAGGTGGTGCAGCCTGTGTCGATGGCCTTGCGTTCTGGCGTTCGGGTTTCATTCTGTGCTGACTGTACCTTTACCGGGTTCGGGTTTCATTCTGTGCTGACTGTACCTGACATGAATCGCTATAACATTTTTTTTGTGAAAAGCGAAAGAAGAAAAGGCTGCCATAATAAGCGGCGCGTGGATGTGCGTGCACATCCACGCCTTGTTTATATTTCGTCAGGTTTTTTTTTTTTATAAAAGGTTTCTGGCAGCTTCGTCTTGACATCAATTGATGACGAAAAATGACCAGCATATGCGAACGACAGTAAGATGATCCAGGTTTTAGACGAACACAAAGAAATAGTTGGTAACTCGTCGTTCATTTTCAGTCCTAGGGATTTAATCTATTCAAGATAAAGCAAGCATTTAGCAGGCACTAGTCAGACTGATTTCGAAAATTTAAGGCGAAGTCCAGTTGCCTCCTTAAATGGGTGTACTTTCAGTGATGATAATTGCAAAATAATGACTCTATTGTTATGGTTATTTTCCACATATTAAAGTCGACGTTGCCGCTTTTGTTCGCACACCCTATAAAGCTAAATAAATTAATAAAAAACAAATTTACAGCGACCGTTACCTTTAAAATCCTACAATGCGTGCAATGCGGTATTTCAGAACTGGTAACTTCAATTTGCCTAGAAAACTATATAGAGTGTTCCATAGTATAGGCGACGTGGAATCAATATATATATATATATATATATATATATACATATATAGTGACGAAGACGCGACGACGCTGGGGAAGTAGCGTACCTGACCATCATGCGCAAAGCTCCGCTCGCACGGTCCGGCTTCCCTAAAATCCTTTCTATCTCATTGAGGGGACGCGTCATTGTCATTTTTTGCCGGCCGCACATCTTCGAAACAATATATATATTTATATATATATATATATATATATACATGGTGGTTTCATCTCAACTCAGGCACAGATTTAGGGTCGAATGTTTAATTTTAACGAAAAACATATGTTTTGGGGCATTTCCTATAATAAAAGAAGACGCAAACGGCAATTTCGTCAGATTTTTTGTTCTCGAGTTATGGACCGTTGAAGCGGCCAAGGTGGAAACTGACGTTTTTCCAGCTTATGGGAGGTGCCATATTTCACTCCATCTCTTTTCTATACTTGTTTATGCTACATCAATAAAACTTTTTTGGGAATACTCTAGACATAGGCTTTTTCATGCTAATTAATCGTCTAGGTCATAACACTCTTGATGATTTGTTTTTCATTTGTGAAACCGCCTCTCTGCGACGATATTTGACGTAGTTCAGCTAGCTGTTCTATGTGACTTAATAAACATATTTTATGATCTTTACATCACCGTAAAGCTCCAATTAAGCTATTTCTTTCCAGCATAATGCCAATATTTTGCACTAAATATATAATTGGCAACATGTGCCTGAAAAGCAAATATTTCGAAAAACTAGCACGTTTGGAGTCGATTTTCTAAAAATAACACCCTTTATTTTTTATTCACAGTTAGGTAATATAATTGTCTATCAGGAACTACCAGCACAAATTGTAATATATTGTTTGCATGGCCCCTATTAAGACTCAAGTCTCGTGTTATGAGCGTTTTGAACGGGACTTCGCACAGGTGCTTTGCTGAGCAGAATGTTGGCCTATGTAAGTTTTTCTATTCATCGTTAGCAGTTATCTCAATGTCCAACCATGAACATTAATAAGATTTCGAGTAGTGCACTTAAAAAAGAGTTTAGAAATACGTATCAACAAGTGCGGGCACAACGCTTACTTCTTCCCTATTCGGGGCAATGCAGATCTTCAGAGAATTCCTCTGGGGCCTTTTGCTTTCGGTTTTGAGTTTGAAATACCAAACTTGATATGTCATTGTCATATTTTCTTATGTCAAACAGATATTTAGTGCATATTCATATGTACGATTTAGTATCGGGCGCTTAGGAAGTACGGTTTATTTTGAGCACATACGCTCTCAAAATAACGAGCATTTCTTAGCGTGTAAGAATTCAAGTGTGTTAGTCATGTGTTTAGAATTAATTAATATTTTCAGTGAATCATACCGGGTTACTTAGACTTTTCCCTTTTGAGTTAAGTTTGTCCTGGAGTCTAGATGTTACGTATCTTCTCCGCCAAGCACATAGGGCAAAGCTCACACACCTTGGAAATCACCCCAGTGCCAAGTAAATAAATATTGTTAGGATAAATATTATTGCTTCACTAGATTTTATGCTCAGATATTGAGGCAAATACCAACATTAAATAAAAAACCTTACATACATCAAAATTCTGCTCAGAAGAGTGTTTATGCGAAGTCCCGTGCAAAACTCTCCTAGCAGAAGATTCGAGTCCTAATAGCGGCCATGCAAACAATATATTACATTTATGTTGGTATATATTACTTAACTGTGAATAAAAAATGAAAGAAATAAAAGGTAGCTTTTTTCAGAAAATCGACTTCCAACTTGCGAGTTTTTTTACATATCCGTTCTTCAGGCAAATGTTCCGCATTATATGTTTAGTGCAAAATATTCAAATTATACTCAAAAGAAAGAGCTGAATTGGAGCTTTACTGTGATGTAAAGATCATAAAAATATATTGGTTAGGTCACACAGGATGGCTTGCTGAACTACGTCAAACATTGTTGCAGAGAGGCGGTTTGACAATTAAAAAAACAAACATTAAATATATTATGACCTATACGCTTTATTAGCATAACTCGCCGTTTGCATCTTCATTTATTAAAGGAATTTACACGTAGCTATTAAAATGTCAGACGAGTTAATTATGTGTTAGTGTATTTTTTGTGAATCACTTGTATTCGTGGGCGACAAGTGAACAGACACCAAAATGTGAGCTTTTATAGCCGCCATAGAAACAAAATATTACATTTTACGTTGATTTTACTTCATGAAGTACTGCAATAGGTAGTTAGAGAAAAACAATTAGCCAAATAAAAGGTAGGTTTTTAAGAAAAACTACCTCTGATTCGCAAAATTATTGAAATAGTCCTTGCTTTACGAAAAAAAAAATACTGTCTTTTCTCTTTTACACAAAACATCAAATTTGTTATCATTAGACTGAGTATACCTTAAGCTTTCTGGAAATACTAAATATGTTCAGACACCTCGCATAAGTTACACGGAAGAGCTGGTAAACGTTGACAAATATCGTCCAAAAACGTCATAATGGCAACTTTTCTAAATTATATTTCATATAAATAATTGTGTTAAAACTATTTATCCGAGAATAAGTGTTTACAGGTACCTAGTAAAAAAATAATAGGCGCCAATTTTGAATTAGTGTATTTTTCCGAGTAAGTTGATTTACTGACAAAACAGTCAAACCAAATCAGATTATAAGCTTTTATAGCTGCCATTCAAACGAAATGTTACATTTTCTATTTATATTACCTTATCAAGCACTGCAATAGCTAGCTATAGAAAAATATCTGCCAAAAAGGGTAAGTTTTTTTAGAAAATCGACCTCCATTTTGCAAATATCCTCCATTTTGCAATGGGGTTAGATAAGAGACGGAAAAATTGCCCCGGCCCTCTTACCGAAACCGCTAGCCTTGTACCTGCTCCACGAGTGGTAACTTTAGTGCACTACTATGCTTCTCACGCGCTGAACGTCTTTCTGAAAATGACTGATATAGGGGTTTCGGACGACACTCAGCAAGTTTCATAGTGGAACCATATGTCTATTTTCACTAACTAAAAAGTTAATTGGTGGATTTTATTTAATTAGCCGACTTATCGTAAAAATTAGCCACCCACAAAATGTTCCCCTAGGCGTATAACTCACTCGCACAAACCGCATAATTGTAGCTTTCGTGGTTTTTTTTAAAAACAAATCTGCAAAAATAAAAAAAACACCCGGTATATATACCGGGTGATATGTTTTCTTTCAAACATAATTTTAAACAAAACTTGCTGAATGCCGTCTTCGCTCGTTATTTCTCCATTTCGGCAGGAATTGGACGAGCGATTAGCTGCCATAGTCTTTAAAGTAATTAACTAAAATTCCTTGATTATAGTTTTAATTATAAAACTAAACATATAGTTCTCTATTTAAAAACCAGCAAGGATATCAAGCTGGGCAGCTAGTTTAGCTGGTTTTTAAGCTGGTTCAAGCTGATTCGAGCTGGTCTAGGTAGTAATCAAGCTGGTTCAAGCTGGTTCAAGCTGGTTCGAGCTGGTTCGAGCTGGCACTGCCGATGGGCAAGCTGGTACTTGAGCTGGTTCAAGCTTGTCCTGCTGGTTCGAGCTGGTTTTGAATCTGGCCCAAGCTGGTTCAAGCTGGCCAAACTAGTTCAAGCTGGCCAAGCTGGTTCAAGCTGGCCAAGCTGGTCTTGTCGGGAGCGTGCACGCCAAGGTCGGCGAGAGCTTGTCGAACTGGTATTGCCGGGAGCGCGCGCGCAAAGGTCGGCTGGGGTGGGGACGATGACACGTCCTGTTCTTTGTCCTCTCGTTTTTTGTAGACGACCGGGCGCTTCAGGCACGCTGCGAGCTTACTTTGTTTGCGAGAAAAGAGATAGAGAGAGAGAGAGAGAGTTGTAGGAACGGCGAATTTGGGACACGTTTGGCTATCTTCGGCAGATTTTCGAAGGGACGGCTGTGTGCGCGTTGTTTGGCGACTACTTGAACGGCGGTGCAAGCGAAGCGGGATTTAAGGAGACAGCGAGCGGCAGTCCGTTCAGCGTGATAAGAAGTCAGATGCCCCGACTGAGGCGTCGTTTCGTGTCTTCGAACATCTCTGTGCTCGTGAATAACGAGGAGTATTGCCTATGCCATCCAAGCCACACGGATTTCCTCGCCTCTGCCGACTACGGAAGATGACTCTTCGCCCCCATTACAGGCGGGACCCAAGTTCGCTTCTCTCATTCGAGTAGTATTTTTATTGTTATTGCCTGATTTTGGTGTGTGTCTAGTATTTTTCGTGTTGAGAGATAAAAAATCTAGTTTTAATAGCATTGTTTGTTTTGCACCGAGAACCACTGTCTGTGCGCCGATTAGTACTGTGTCAGCGCAGTGGATGTGTAGCATCTGAGCTCACGTGAGCAGACCGCGAATTCGAAAATTATAAATTAGATGCCGAGCTGGCTTTTCTAAAAAGTTTGGCTTGTTTACCTGTGTATTTATTTCAACTGGTTAAACTGGTGGGGAAGTACACCAGCCTAACCACCATGAGCAGTTCACCCAGCACGACCCAGCATTCACCCAGCATCCAACGAGCTCGACCAGCACGGCAAGCTGGGCATGCTGGAGCAATAACCCAGCATGAAGCTGGGATGTTGAGAACAGCAGGAAGCTGGGATGCTGGGACCAGCTTGTGTTGGGCATGCTGGGACCAGCTTGTGTTGGGCATGCTGGAGGAATAACCCAGCATGAAGCTGGGATGCTGGGACCAGCTTGTGCTGGTTTTTTCAATAGGTTTGCAATAAAAACTCCCTGAGCATAATCAAAAACCACCAAATACGTTAATTTTAAAATGACTTGAACCCCATGGGAAACTCGGGTGTGCACCAAATTTATCACTCGTACACCAAGCGCAAACCTAGAAAGAGTTGTGATGGCTTTTCTAAGTTATGTTTCGAATTAAAAAGTTTCACCGTGTATAAAATTCCTCAGGGGGCGCCTACAACTCAAGTGTTAGGTGCATGTTGATTGGCGTCACCACGGACACCAATCACGTGGGCTCACATATTCACGCCCAGAGGGCACCCGCCTGAGTAGGGGCATGGTGTGCGGCTTCACTACCAACCCAGTGTCATGTGGACCCGCCCACCCACGCTTGGCTTTGCGTGACTTTACCCGTGTCCTGGGAAAAGGGGATCCTGGGGGTTGAGCTTAGCTCGGGTTATTTTTGGACCCTTCGGAGCCTCCTGGGAGAGGAAATATAACACGTCGGCCCCTGCTTCTCGTAGAAGAGAGTCCGGGCTTCGCCCGACCAGGATGAATAAGTCAGTAGCCTTTCTCTACATCAAAGTTCTTATTTCAACTCCTTTGGCGATAAGAGCTAACCCTGGGTGGGGACGGATCTCTTTCTATACCCACACTTCGTAATAGTTTCTTGGTAGCACTGGTAGCACAACCGTGCCAGCCAAGCAACTAAGGAACTCTTATTATGAGACATTAGGTATCACCTTGTTGGGCTAGTGGTGGGTGGTGCTCCACAGATTCCGAAAACACTTGCCGTGTTATGGCTCTTCCTCTCTTCAAAAACTGAAATGGTGCGCCCCCCTAAAAGGTGTTGCTGCGCACTTATATTCCAAAAGGCATATGAACCACCAGAGCTCCAAGATTCCTTGCACTCCAAGCCCAAGATGAAGAAAAGCCAGTGGCTAAGCTCTCGCATTTCCTAGTGTCAAAGTGCCTTGATGCCATCATTGCAATGCTTTAAAGGAGAAAAAAAGGTTTCTGATAATCTTCTTGTCGACGCCGAAACAAAAGTTCGAGTAGAACGCTTCTATAACAGACATGTCTGGGCGAAAACCAGATAAAAGTCAGCCCACATTGAACGCTGACTAGTGTTCGAGGTCACATCTCCGAGGCTAGTCTGATATATTGAACTGAGGATTAAATCTTGGCTTGACTCCAAAAAAGGCTGTGGTGGCCGTCATGCGGATTAATATCTATAGAGACGGACAGAAGGAAGCAACTAAGCATTTAACCTACAAATTTGAGCCGCATACACTTCCTGCCACCGTTAAAGCTGTTTATTTCAATTGCAAAGACGGCCATTTACCATACGAAGCCCACAAAGGTATGTTCGATGCCAAAGCTTCGGGCATGGTTAGAGGAACTGACGTGGCTGTGAGACCTACGCGAGGTGTGGTGGCACTGATCATGTAACCGCCATTTGTGAAGACACTTAGAAATTGCCAACTTTCAAGGAATCTTTTTAGCTTATGCCAGGGAATGTCCGCAGTTAAAGCAAGAAAAATAAATCTTTATCCTCAAAGTACAAAAACAACATTGGTTACTAGGAGGCGAAACAACAATTTTTCCTTTTTGTCAAAAGGCACGTTTGCCCAGACACGCTCCGCGAACAGAATCGAAGGCCACTAAGGTCTCGCCTGAGGTCCTGGCAGTGGCTCTTCAGTCTTTTACCACCCAGCAGTGGCAGCAGCTTTCTCCGGCTTCCGGAGGGAGTGCACCAGCTGTCACCACTCTGAGGTCTCCCCACAGGGAGAAGGAGCGAGAGTATTGCCCGAACTGACGAAAAATTCCTTGTCCAAGGGGTGGCATCGCCCCGCTTTTTCCGCAGCTTAGGGGCAGTGGCGGAAGGAGTTGCGCGACGCATGGCCCGGTACCTCCACTGCTGCTTTTTGAGCGGCCAGGGAGTTTTGCACCGTGCCTCGATTCTGTCCAGACCTACACGACAAGCCTTGTCTCACGAGGTGGTGGAGAGTTACGAGGCAACTGAGCCTTCGGCTCAGTCTTCCGGCCAGGACGACATGGAGAACGAGACTCCCAAAAATTAAAAAAAAACGCCAGTAATTCCAAGAATGTAGTTTTCTCTAGGAACTTCATTTGTGGATTGGATTAATTGACTGCGTTTTGTATGTCTGAATTTAATTCTGATATAATTTCCATCACTTCTGCAATCGAACTGTGGAGTCCTTGCAAACTATTTTGATGTTACTGACCCGCTACAGGACCACAGTCCCATTGCCTTCTGTTTGGAATATACTCCCTTAAAGCAAAGCCACTCGAAAATCTTGAATAATTTCGAGCTGTTTCGGAAGAATCGTCAGCATTCAAGCCATCTGTCTGAAAGCTCAGCTGTTGTCTTACAACGCTCGGTCGCATACTCTGAAGTTGCCTTTAACACATCACTATAGTAAGTTTCAGCTCAAGAAGGAAGGGCAAGAGAAAGGGTGGCTTCGAGGAAGAAGCAGACGGAACGCTGGAGAGAAGGTGGGAAACATCCTCCTCCCTCCAGCGTCCCGTCTGCTTCCTCCTCTTTGGGCTTTCTTACCGTCGCCCTACCGTTTTGAGTTTCAACGGACTATAGTGGCTTTTGCTGCTCGTAAACTCATTGACCGATTGATAGCCATTTTGTTCGGTATACATGCTTTCGAATTATCACCTCAACTATGAAGAACTTAAATCTCTTTGTGATGAGCTACCTTCTCCGGTTGTACTCGTAGGCGATATTAATGTTCATGATCCTCTCGAAGGAAATCGGCGAAGGGATACACAAGGAGCCTTAATCAAGAATTGTTTCTACATGATTGTGTTTGCTTAACTCTGAAGAGGCTACCCACTTTTACTCAGCAACACACAGATTCACATCAATCGATTTTTCACTTGTGCATCCGATATTACTTCCACTGTTGTCATGGAAGGTCATCCCTAATCCCTACGGCAGTGATAATTTTTTCATTATTTTAGATTTCTGCAAACATTCCTTCACTCTTCCAAAATGGCCACTTCCGTGGAAGTTTGACAAAACAATTGGACACTTTTTAAGCAATCATCTCGTTTAGCTATTACATCCCTCCTTCAACTCTGTCGATCAGGCAGCAGCAGGTCCCTCTAGTCGCAGCAGCAGGTCATCTCAGAAAACCCATACTGTATGCTGCAATGCTTGCAATACCGATGACGTCAACTCACATCCCCAAACGCCCATACGGCCTAAGTCATAGTGAAATGAGGACTGTAAATAAACCAAGAAGAAACAAAACAAATCAGGGGGCATATTTAGGCGATAGTTTACACCAAGTAACCTTATGACGTTCAAGAAAATGAAATCGCGTGTACGATTTGTCCGCAAGCAGTCAAAGACATTCCTGGGAGAAGTATGCTTCGCCTGTAAATAGTCAGGCAACACAAAAGCAGGTATAGGATTCAGTTCATAAAACTATTAACTCTTATGATAATTTTTCTGCTCGTCTTCTAACAAAAAAATGGAGTATGTCCTAAAAGCCTTGAGAAACACGCATATATCCTTGTCGAGCATTCCGAATTTGTTTCTACCTCAAGAAACTACACACCTATATTTCTTAGACACAAAGCACAGATGGAAAACAAGTATGTAAAGATTTCGAGTGGTTTTCACGATTCATGCAATGCCTCATTCAGATTTTGTGAACTTGAAATGGTTCCTGAAAGTCCTAAAAAGACTGCGCCGGTCCAGGTGGAGTTTATTACATTTCCTACAACATCTTCATCCTTCTGCTCTTGAGCGTATTCTCTGCCTTTGAATAAATTCTGTTGTGAAAACCATTTTTGGCTCACTTTGAAGATTACCTCCGTGCTTTCCTTGCTAAAGCAATGAAAGGACTTTTCATGTGCACCTAGCCACAGTCCTATGGACTTGACGAGTTTTCTATCAAAGACGCTTGAAAGAATAATTAACAGAAGGCTTATGCATTATCCTGAAAATGACAACATTCTAAACAGATACCAGTGCGGCCCCGATCAACAGTAGATCACTTGGTTCGTTTTCAGACAGCAATTAGAGAGGCGTTTGTGAATAAACAACACTGTATTTTTGTGTTGCTTTATTTGCAGAAGGCGTTCGATACTGTCCTGGGATTTGGAATACTTCGGGATTTAATCGACATTGTGATCAGTGGGTGCATCATCGGCGCAATTGAAAATTATCTAGAGTGTTGTTAATTTCGTGTGAAGCTGGCTACTATGTTTTCTTAAGCTTTTTTGCATGAGAATAGGGGTTCCCAGGGTGGTGTAGTTAACGTAACTCTTTTTGCTATAACAATTAACTTTATTGACCCTGTAATACCCTCTTCAGATCAATATTCTATCTATGTTGATGACCTCCATGTTTCAGTATCATCGTGCAATATTTACATCTGTGAGAGGATGGTTCAAGTAGCAATCAATGATTAGACAAGTTGGGCAAATACCAACGGTTTTACGTTTTATTCAGAAAAGACGGTCTGTATGTGCTTGTCTCTTCGGCTAGTGATTGATCAAGAACCCTCCTTAACCATCTATGGACTTCCTATCGTGGTGAAAGGAGAATACAAGTTTTTAGGCCATCTCTTAGAATCAAAGTGAACGTTAGTATATCGCTGATTAAATAATTAAAGTCAGAATGTGTCAAAACATTATGCATTCTCAAAGTGTTGCCCCATTAATCTTGGGCTTTTGATCGACTCTGTCACCTGCGCATCTATCGTTCCGTAGTTCGGTCCCGACTCGATTATGTCAGTTTTGTGTATGGCTGAGCCGAATCCTCAGCATTGAATATGTTGGATCCTATTCATAGTCAGCAGCTGCGGCTAGTCACGGCAGCTTTCCGCACCTCTGCGATTACCAGCCTTTATGCGGAGGCTAATGAATGTTTTCTAAGAAAAGACGCTTCGCTTTGGGTTTTCTGCATTCAATCAGTGTAAGATCAGTTCCTATCCATCCAGCTCTTCAATAGGTTGAAAAGATCAGGTTTGAGACTACTTTCGAAAATAAGTTAAGTATTGTCCCTCCCTTTGTTTTTAGGTATTCCAAGGCATCAGAGTCTTTGACACAAAGCCCCCTATGACAAAGTGCATAAGCTCTGCAGCTCTTTGAAATTATTTCCTTTCTTGTATTGTAGCTTCACTTTGACAAAACACACAAAAAATGAAACTACAGATGGAGTGCTGAGGCAAGAATTTTATAAAATTCAAAGCCAGTGCCAGCACCACTTCAACATTTACACAGATGGTACTAAAAATGATTATTTTGTCGGTTTCAGTGGGGCGATGGTTGGTCCACCTTTTCGCAACGTTTCCCCCATTGTTTCGCCAGGGTTTTGCCACAATTCGAACAGCGAGTTGCATGATTTATTACTTGCTGTGAAATATATAGTTAAGAAAAAGCTTCGTCGCTTTGTATTGTACACGGACTCTACAAGCGCATAGAAACCCCTATTTTACTGAGCTTAGCCGTAAGCACTTTGATTGCTCGGCTTGATGATAAGATAATTTCATTCATAAAAAAATAGGTATGAAATTGTTTTCTGCTTTGTACCAAGTCACGCTGACTTCCCAGGCAATGAGGAGGCAGATCAGGCTGCTCGCTTTACTGTCACGCACTTTGTGGACGCAATAGAAATTCCCGCAAAACATAATATCAAGACAATGAAACTTTCCATGATACAGAAATGGCAACATGAGTGGGATCGCTAAGTAAACAACAAGTTGCATACGGTGAAGCACTTGTTGTAAGAATGGGGAGCGCCCTGCATTGCGAACGTTTCTACGAGGTAGTACTCTGCCGCCTAATGATTGACTATACGCGACTAACGCATGGTCATCTTTTGCTTGGTGAAGATGCCCCGGATTGTGAGCATTGCGGTAGCCATCTAACCATACATTATACCTTACTTGAATGCAATTCGTATGTCCCAGAATGCCGTAACCATTTTTCGCAGCTATACAAGGAACATACCCAATTACACCTTAAGAATTTTACTTGGCGAAGAATTTCTTATTCCACACACTTGTGTTTTAATTTATTGAAAGCAATCAGCCTTCTACACCGGTTGTGATTATCTTTTAGGTCTTTGAATTCCTGTTCATACGTCATGTTCATAGTTCTATCTACAGCTCGTGTCTTATCTCTAAAACTTTTCGGCAATAGTGTATGTACCTGGTGCATTCTAGCTTAGATACTTTTACACCTCAAATATCCATTCCATTCTACCCAGTAATTAGTAACAGGGTTATCCCAATCCAACGCCGACAAACGTAGCGCGCGCCGACTCAAACCGACCTTCCGCCACCACTCCGCCACGTCATGCCGCGCCGGGAAGCGCCCGAACGACCGTGCTAACAGACCAGCATAATCCAGCGCGCCCGACGTGCTGCCCCCACTTTATGCATGGTCTTTCACGCGGCAATTGAATTGTCCCTACACTGTATTTACGCTTCATCGTGGGTACCACTCATGCACTTAGTCAGTATGGTTCGTTATTGTCGTTTAGTTAAGCTTATAATCACCTATAGGAGGTAGTGGTTAGCAGTTTCAAGCAAATGATGGCGCATAACGAGTGAAAACCAGCATTTAATTTCTCAAGAAAGTAACACAAATGTCGACAGAAAAACAATAAAAAGAAAACAAAAAATCCGATATCGCGATAAGTCGAAGCTAGCTGGTTGGCAGGTTCGACGGAGTCGTGCCAAGCGACTCCACTGATTCCTCCGTAATGCTTAAATGAAATTGAAGCTCTCTATATTCCACGGCGACCTCTCTCTGAGAGATGGCCATTTTGTTATTATCATAGTAGACTTTTACCCTGACTCAAGGAGCTGACACAGAAGAGAGCGTCCGATGCCTAAATTACGCAATGTACGCGTTCAAACTTGCAGCGGAATTAAGAGAACCTATACAAACAATACAGGATTCAGATACATTTTCATCGCGTACCGCTGCTCTCGTTTACCTAGCTGATAGCGAATTCGGGTGGTCATTTCCCGGCAAAATATTTTGCCATATCTCCGGCAAGGGCGTTCGCGTGGTCAAAGGCTGGCGAGTGCGCGCCGTTCGGGTGGCGCTTCTCAGGCGGGTGCCGGCAATTTACCGGCACAATTTTCGCCCGAGCTTCAAGAGGTCGGGCAGCTTGTCTGCCAGACTGTATCCGGTGTCGTCATATCCGAATCGGGAAAGGGAACCAAACAAAACAATGCTCGCCGATAGCGGGTTCGAGTAGAAAACGAAGCCATTGAGACAGACACCCGTCTGTGGTCCGAGAAAAGACAGCAATAACAACGGAGATAAAGATAAAATATTTTAAAGGGAGCTTGCGTAAGATCAGTTAGCTATGGGGCACAGCGTGTTATTATACCGCTGTAAAAAAAAAAATGTATTAATAGTTCTGCAGCTCGAGACTTGAACGCGCCTTACTATTTTAAAGACTGGGCCAAATGAAAATACTGAGGATTCCAGAAAAAAAGGTAATAACAAGAAAACTAAATATAAACAGCGACGCTGGTGAGCTTTCTGGGAGTTTGTAAGATGGCAACAGTTCATCGGGAATCTAAACAAAATATATTAAAATTTCTTTACCCACATCTCAGAGTCCGAATATATGTTGCTGATGCCTACCGCGTGCGTATTGTATCATAAAATAATCGAGGAAGAAGTTAACAAAGTTCACGCGCGACCCAGGCAAACGAAAACGCCAGTTGCCGGCGCTTTGTGTTCGAGTGGAGAGGGTCGCGTGGTGCGCCGCTGGCGCGGTTTTGGTTGCCTCCGCCGCCGGCGTGGGCTCGCCGGTGATTGACCACCCGAATTCGCCATGAGAAACCTTAGCTGAAAATGTCTGGCAGGCCAACTAGTTTAAATGTTTCACTGGGTCCGCCGTTCCCGTGCATTCGGCGGCGCTTGTTGTTTCGATCAGGAGCGGCTGTTGTGCATACGACTAGCACATGATCATATACATTACATGGATTACGTCACCCTTAATTCTCATTACCTCAACCTTTAGCTCGTCATCGAGCTTCCAGATTTTGCTGGCACCCTACCACCACTGGTCTTGTTAGGCCTAAAGCCCCGGGGCTCGTTAGGCCGACAGGCCTAATGGGGTGGCACATCCTCGGAGGAGCCCACGTCCACGCGCACAGTCGCCCAGTCGAGCTCACCAACGTTCAATACGCACACCGACACGGGCACATGTAGACAGCACACGACACACGGCAAGAGTGACAGGTTCAGGTCGGAGAAATGAGCGTCTCGCACACCCCGAAGCTCCCCGACTGCGCCGAGTTCCGGGATGTGGCGCTCTCACGCGCCGTCGTCGGTCTGCGCTCGTCGACGGCGCAAATAGAACATACTCGATTCCGTCGTAAGTTGCGCCGACGCGGTCTGGGCTACGTTGCGCTGCGTCGCGTTGCACATGCGGACGGGCCATAAATACCCGTTCGCAGTCAGCGTCGGCCAACGCGATCGGGTTCGCGCGCTCGTCGACGTTACGACCGAGTATAACATCCCTGAAGGTTCACGAGACGTGAGGTCACGTGAAGTCGATTTTGCCGTTAAATATAGGGGTGAAACTACATTGGTGATTAGGTCACATGACGTTAGGTTACGCGACGTCTATTCTCCCACGAAGTTTAGCGGAGAAACTGAATTGGTGCATAGTTAATTTGGCGTCAATTTTCCCGCTAAATTCAGCGGGAAAACTGAATTGGTTTAGGTGCCGTGACGTCATCCCACGTGACATAGAAATCGCCGCTAAATTTCGCGATGGAACTGAATTCGTCTATACGCCCCTTCACATCAATTTCCTCGCTAAATTTAGCGGGATATGCACGGACGTACAGACGGACGGACGGGCGGAGAGACAAACGAACAAACTTGTGAATTTAGGAATAATGTTAAAAAGCATTTTATTATTAAAAACAAATTATCGCCAATTTAATTAGCCGGTTCGGTGTGAGGAGCTGCCATGTAGGGTAAAACCCTCGACCAGCTTCACTCCTTCTCGTATCCCGACCTCTCTCAATAGCCCTCCAAACTCTTGGACACGAAAATCCCTCTTTCGTTATCGCCGTCATCCGTGCTTTGTGGAACGACCTTCGCACGTGCGCAACCGACAGCTGCTGCCTGCCAGGGAGACGCGCCCAGATTAAATTGGCCTGTGGGATTAGCCAATCGCTTAATTGGAGCTGGACCGCTAACGAGTTTGACAAACCGCCCTCCCCCCGCCCTATGCGAAACAGAGGGGAGTGGAATGCAGATGCGTTCACCTTTCCTAACAGATTCCATGGGTGAGGCCAACCACGACTGCCTGAGGAAGGTTGGAGTTTCTCATCTGCATTAGTTCATGACGTCAATGTCTACAGCTAAGTTCAGCGTGAGATCTTAATTTGCGAGGTGTTATCGAATGTTCTTTCTTGACATGGAGGGATAGAATACAATCCAAATGAGATAATGAATAAAGTAAGGTCGTGTGAAAACACAACATTGTTACGGGTTTACGCGCTAAATCAACGAAGGAGACACCGCACTTTCCCGACGGACTCCGAGATATACTCATGATTAAAATAGGCATTTTAATCGCACCTAATATATTTGTCGCCTGACCCAGTCACTACAAGTATGTTGCAGGAAAATTGGGCGGCATGACCGGGTGGATTTCTTTCGGTGAAATCAAGATTTCTTGACCGACCGTTTCACTCAGAACCACTGACGAGGCCAAACAGTGTTGCGATAAGAGTTGCAAATTATAGAATACAGTACAAACGACATGGTCGCCTCGTGTTGTGAAAGCGTGTTCCGAGTGTGCCGGGTGCTTTCGTGTAGCGTCGCATGATATGAAGTCGTCAGGGAAGTTTTGGCTGTGAACTTGGGGCCAATATTCGGCGGAAAACCTTTGTTTTTTTAAATACAACTTTAAGCTACGTTTTTATGAGCCACAGTTCATAAAGAAGTCATGCATCTTGTGTTTTTTTTAACTAAATGTATCTTACAAAATGTATCATGAAGCGAATGTGTGCAATTAAACATACTGTGCCGGATACTTGGCGTGAGAAAGCACAAGCGCCACCACAGCTCTATTTTATATACTGTGTTCGTATTTTTTTTTTCGTATCTGATTCATTGAGTTAATCAGACGCCTGTAATGAGAGCCTAGGACTTATCACTTCGGCACGACATTCTCTTGCGTTACGTTTGTATGTTTCGTACTAGCAACATATTCATAGTTGAACTGTGCTTGTGATTATACATGCATATGACTAAGACCAAATTAGCCTTGTGAGCCCCAATATTAATCAGAACATAGGCATATGAGAATGTAAAAATACTACATTTTCTTAACGCACATTGGGTATATATGTTAATCTTCATGAAATAACGATTAGGTTCCGGCCTCATATTCAGGCGTCAGCTGCCAGTGTTATGTTTTATACACACCATATCGACCATAGCTTATAAGCCTAACGCGACTTCATGAGGACACACTATCACGTATCGGAATAACACCACGTCACACCACAGTCACTTGACATCCAGAAGCCACGTGAAGTAAGACACGAAGCATGTGCCCAGTTCGGTTTAATACATTCTGCGATTATCTCAGTTTTTCAGATGTGATAAAAATGTGATCTTTTGTAGCGCTCGACGAAGCGAATGCCAGTAATGTTTGATCCTGAAAAATTAATTTTCTGCATGAATTTTTTTTCCTGACCACGGTATTGCTCACCTCCTATATTATATGTTTGTTTTAATTATAAATGGTCCGCTTCATTCACCTTCCGTCAACAGGTTACCTATTGCATTGTGGAGGCCCGAAATTCGAATCCCACAATACAGTGCCGATTTAAACTTTCATGTGTAAACTTTTTTTTTTTTTAAATTAGAACCTGCACATTTAGGGTACTTACCGACATTGTGTTCATTTAAAAAGTTTTTATGGAATCGAATGAAGACAGTTTCATCACCAAATAAAATTCGATTCCATATACTTCTTACACCAATTGGGGTACAATCAACATTATTTTATTTCCGGTCATTTATCACTCGCAAATAGATACATACAAAGAAACCAAAGGGATTGAAAAATTCCGGACTTTCATTTCCGCATTAAACTTTCTATATCCTAACGTGAGCTCCGGTCACAAAGAGAAGGTCTCCTAGAGGAGGCAAAGAAAAAAATGTAACTGCATCCCTTGAGTTTTTTACTAACTGAGGTCGCCCTGTCGGTAGAAATATACTATTAGCTTGGTGTGCGGCTGTTCCTTATACTTAGCGTTTATTCTTTTTTGTTTTCATCTGTGGGTCTGTATGTGTGTACGTGGGTTATGCTGCGGGGTGTCCCGGGCGATTCAGACAATCTCGGAGCAAACCCTTCGGCCAAATGAAACTTTGGCTCGCTGAATTGATCGGCAAGGAGACCTCGGTTCAATGCGACAGGGTGCGGCTTTTTTATCCTCAATTATTCTGCGCCCTCGGAATCGTTAGACGTCTATGCGATCTTTACCATGGAGAAGTATTTTTGAGAGCGCTCTCCTAAATACTGTCCATGAAACACACGGGAAGGCAGTAATAATGTTTTGCTCGTTTTCTGCAGATTGTTCGACCTTCAGCATTAATGGTGTGACCTTTTCGTTATTTTCAGATTACTTTTAACTCCTGTATTGTAAAGTTAAAAATTGTAGGATGTTTTAGAAACTTTAATGCCCACGTCGAAATGTAATTCGAGTTCTTACGCCAGTCCTCACAAACATGTCATAGGAAAACTCAATCTTAAATATCTTCGATTGAAAAACCACGTAAAGAGATGTTAAGTTTAAATATATTAGTGCTCATGGTAACAATATTTCCAGAAAGGGAACTTACAGCATACTCTACGCTTCCCCAAGTCTTTGTAGTTTACAAGCGTATAAACGTTCGTTTAGTATTCTTGGTGGGATGTTGAAGCTTTCAGAAGTTCTTTTTACGTAGCAGGTTTTGCCAAAGCAGCTAATTTATTGCATGAGCAGAAGCGCGATGACGTTTGCCTTAGGCGAAAACTCCCATCTCAGTGAACACGAAGATGTATCTTAGAAGTCTATAAAACATCCTGTCAAAATGTGCAGGACTACTTGCTGATATATTACCGCGCGCGCAGCTGGCCAAGTAGGCAGCGCGCGCGTGGCCTAACGGTTATCGTACATGCCTCCCACGCGAAAAGCCAGGGTTCGATTCCTGGCCGAGGGGACGTATTTTTGTGGACTCTGACGTAAATGTTCTGGTAAATTCGAGAACCGTGTTGCTTTTTCGAGATCCGAATGTTCTACGCGTCGAACGTTCTACGCCCATTATTCCAGAATCCCACGCATGTACATAAGGGGCTCCGTGTGGCGAGCCGCAGTCAGTCTCGCCTCAGCGTACGATCCTGCTGTTACGCCGCCATCAACGCCCGCGACGCTCTACTCTTTTCTTCTGTTCCTTCTTCATTTTTGGGCACAAGTTCGCCCCATTAAACGTTTAGTTTCTTCAGTTGTCATCGCCTCATCAATTTTCATCCGTGACATTCTGGTGGAGGTGCGGGGTACTGCATTTCATGCCCGTCGACCGTACCCCTCCGAAGACACGCCGGCCAAGTGACGTGCTCAGCACCTGCAGGCTACCCTTCGCGGAAGACTCCAACGCCCGAGCAAGCCGCCGTACCAAAGGCCAACTCCCGGAATTTAGACCCCTGCCACAGAAGCCGAAAAAGAAGACCGCGACGATGACTGCACTCTTAGAAAAAAGGGGACCAAAAGGAGGTAACAGACCGCCTTTACCACCCTCCTCCCGCCCAGGGGTAAAGCGCTCCGCTTTTTACCTCCTCAAGCGCAGCAAACACGAAGAATGCGGTGCTACCAGGTGAAGTTCGCCGCGAAGGGGCCCCCAGGCGGCATGTATTACCTCCCAGAGGGTGCACCTGTTTTGCACTGCCAAAGCCTGGGCGCTGCGATTGGCTGTGGAAAGGCGCAAACGAGTTCGCTAATTGGTCTCCTCGTATGACACGTGATTATTCGCGCATGCGTGGGAGAGCGCCTGCCCGGCCGAAGAGTGTCCGCGCCTTCGCCGCCGACGCGCCCGGTCATGACGGCATAACGGTGTTTCTTCTCGAACGTTCGACGGAGGCGTCCCGGTGCAGGAACGTTCTTTATTGTTCTGTTCGGTTCAGTCTCTTCTTACGAGGTCACCGAGAGCGCTGCATTGACTTCAGTCGAAGATCCAAGTCGTGTGCTCCGTATGCAGGTAAGGAAATGTTCTGCGCGGTCGGCAGTTGGCGTCGGTTATGGCGCCCGGGAAGGCGACCCCCGTCTTCCTTAGACAAAGGGTTGGCGGACATGTTGGCACGTTTGAAGGCGTCGAGCGTTCGATAAAAGTAGTGTGTGGCGCGAACGCAGACACGGTTTAGACCATCGAAGTTATAAAGAGCAAGAACGGGAATGACTGTCGCTTGCACTAGCGCACATTTAGAAGGTTGACATACGCTAACCAGTGGCTTAGCCAGCAGCTTTTCCCGGTGTATGTGTGTGCGGGTGGACGAAAGGGGGAGAGCGGCGGTTCGGGCGAGCCGGGCAGCAAGACGCCTTTTCAATCGGGTGTCGCCTACGTTTAAGGCGTGAGGGGGTAGGAGGTTTTCTCTTTTTGGGGCCGTTGGTGTGTCGCGTCGGACGTTAAATTGAGGATCTGATCAGATATTTGAAAATCTCATAAGGTGGTTGTTTTTTGTTTTATTTTGTTTTTTCCCCGCAGAGCAGTAGTCGATCAGGCATTCATTGGCGGCACCGGCCAACCGGCGCGATTTATTCTCAATGTCGGTGATATTTGTAAAAATCAGTGTTAAACACTGGTTTTTATTATCAACGTTTTTTTTTTTGTTTTTTTTTAATTTAACGAAGTTTAATAAATAGTTTGGTAAAATGTCACGTTACCTTGAAATACCGAATAGAAATGTCTGAGCTAATTATTCGTGCGCTTCGCAAACATTGATAGTATTATATTACGGAATAAGGTCATGAAGTTGTTACAGGCAGCGGGTTTAGCAATTATATTGTCTTGGCATTTTCTTTGCGTGTGATCAGGCATTTCTAAAACTCTGATCATTCAGTAGGCGAGTTAGATATAATTCAAGTTTGCATGATTTGAAGTTGATTGAATATATTTCTTTCGTCCTGCGGCAACGTTGCAGGGTGATTTCGTCGAGGGTACTGGATGCCTGCTACCTTGGACTCATCTCGTGACAGTTCTTAACACTGCTTACTGCAGGTAAGCGGCGTCCGATATTTTATTTTGATTTTCTTGTTCCAGTTTGTGCACTTAAAATGGGGCTCTTGATTTTTATGTTGATTTTGTGTGTGTGCTGTTCGTTCATTTCCGAGAGAAAAGTGAGGGTATACTTCGAGTAAATGAATTAGAGCAAGACACACAAGGCGCCTGAGTGTGTCTTTTTTTGTGTTTTTTTTGTGTGTGTTTTCGTCCTTGTGTGCTGTTCTTCTCATGTCTAAATAAGACATACATTCAATTTTAATCTGGTAAATTACTTCGGCAAGTATATTTACATATTTGCCGAAGTTCGACATTCGGCAGTTAGAAATTATTCGTGCGCTTCGCAAACATTAAAAGTAGTATATTACGGAATAAGGTCATTAAGTTGTTGCCGGCAGAGAGACTAGCAATTATAGTGTTGTCTTGGCTTTTTTTTTTGCGTGTGATCAGGTTTTTTTAAAAGTAATCATTCAGTAGGCGAGTTAGATATGGCTCAAGTTTGCATTATTTGAAGTTGATTGAATATATTTCTTTCGTCCTGCGGCAACGTTGCAGGGTGATTTCGTCAAGGGTACTGGATGCCTGCTACTTTGGACGCATCTCGTGACAGTTCTTAACACTGTTTACTGCAGGTAAGCGTAGTGCAATATTTTATTTTGATTTTCTTGTTCCCATTTGTGCACTTGAAATGGGGCTCTTGATCTTTATGTTTATTTTGTGTGTGCTGTTTCTTCATTTCCGAGAGAAAATTGAGTGTATACTTCGAGTAAATAAATAAAGTAAGACCCACAAGGCGCTTGAGTGTGTCTTTTTCGGTGTTATTTTTTGTGTTTTCGTGCTTGTGTACTGTTCTTCTCATGTCTAAATAAAACATAGATTCAATTTTAAATTTTAATCTGGCAAATTACTTCGGCAAAAATTTTTACATATTTGCCGAAGTTCGACATTCGGCAGTTAGAAATTATTCGTGCGCTTCGCAAACATTAATAGTAGTATATTACTGAATAAGGTCATTACGTTATTGCCGGCAGAGAGACTAGCAAGTATATCGTCTTGGCATTTCTTTTTCTGCGTGTGAGCAGGCATTTTTAAAAGCTGATCATGCAATAGGCGAGTCAGATGGCTAAGTTTGCATTATTTGAAGTTGATTGAATATATTTCATTCCTACTGCGTCAACTTTGTAGGGTAATTTCTTCGAGGGTACTGGATGCCTGCTACCTTGGACGCAACTGCAGGTAAGCGTAGTCAGATATATTATTTTGATGTTCTTGTTCGCATTTGGGCAATTGAAATGAGGTTCTTGATTTTTTAATTTTATTTGTGTGTGTGGTGTTCGTTCATTTTCCAGAGAAAATTGAGGGTATACTTCGAGTAAATAAATTAGAGTAAGACTCACAAGGCGCTTGAGTGTGTCTTTTTCGGCGTGGTCTTTTTATGTTTTCTCGTCCTTGTGTGCTGTTCTTCTCATGTCTGAATAAAACAAATTCAATTTTCATCTGGCAGAGCACTTCGGCAAAAATATTTGCATATTTTCCGAAGTTCGGCACTTAGGGTTGGCGGTCATAGGGATCTGCTGTGGTGCTGAGTAGCTAATGTGGTGTAGCGCTCTGTGGTGTATGTTCTTCCTCAGTCCTTGCTTAAAGCGCAATCATGTTTTTTTCACGTACAATACCAACTCGCCCAACAATCAGCACTTGTATATACTAACCTGCTACAGTAGTTGTACACCTTTGACTAAGATTTGTTAGTCACCTAAGTAAATTGGGGTGACAAATTTAAACATGACCGGTGAATACAAAGTGCTTACTAATCTATGATTACCACCCGCCATGTGATAATTTTAGTCAGTGGTAGTTAGTCAACAGTTAAACTGGTCACGTCCGGTAAGTATGGTCGTTGCTTTATAATGCTGGAATCAGTGGCCCATCAAATGCTCCAAATGCGTCTTAGAAAAATCTAATATTTCTTCACAGTTTCTTCAAATTGGGGATGATATGTTTCAACTTCATATCACATGATTTCCACATTTTTTTGTTCCAAGCAGGCAGTGCAATCTACCCGGTGGCTGTCAGCTCAAGCCTAATTAATCCTGAGGCGCCCAGCTATGCGGCAATGGAGGGAGATCTCGAAGCCCCGTCGCCTGCTGAGGCAGTCCTGGTTGCATTCTGCCTCTAGTTCATCTTTAGCTACGACTAGAGCCCCGAAAGTGTTGTTCCAGATGCCTTTATTGCGCTTAGTGGTTTAATCTTAGAACTTTTATAAGATGTCTAGTCATGCCATTGATTTTTATGCCATTTTGTTTGTGACAGCCACAATAAAACATTGTCATGTGATTCCAAAGTGATTCCATCAAGTGTGCATTTAACCTGTAATAAGGTGGTGAACTGGGCCAGTTGGTTTCTGTTATACATGATGGGGAAAACAGCTCGGAAAGCCCGGACTACGAAGAACAAACATGACAGGACAGCACTTTTCTGTCGTGTTTGTTCTTCGTAGTTCGCGATTTCTGAGCTGTTTTCCTCATCGTGTGCATTCAACCCCAAAGTGAATCATAGTTCCCTCCAAAAGGAGGTAAAAGCAGCGCCCTCAATTACGTCGTCTTACCTCTCAAAAGGGTTGAAATTCCCCCCTAAAGGAGGTAAAGGCTGACCCATAAAGGATGCACTTTTAACACCAAAAGGAACTAAGGTTACCTCCAAAAGGAGGCAATGTTGCACCCTAACCCAGGGGGTAAGTTTGCACCCTCGATGCAGGGGGTAACGATACCTCCAAAAGGGGTTGCCCTGTGTGCAAGTCAGTTACCCCCTTAAGGAGGCTACTACAGTACCCTTTTTTTTTAAGAGTGCGCCCCACCCGTCGTCATCCTGCCTGTCACTTACCGCACTCCGACGCCCTTTCACGGCGACGCGCACGAGGATGTACAAGACTGGCTGCATCTTTATGAACGTGTAGCCTGCCACAACGGATGGACGGACGAGCACCGCCTCCAGAACCTTTACTTCTCACTTGAAGGCACCGCTAGGCACTGGTATGAGAACGCCGAAGCCTCCTTTACTTCGTGGGAACTATGCGCCGCCGAATTAAAGTGGACCTTCATCAACTACCACCGCCGGCAGCGAGCGGAGGACCTCCTCCAAACAAGGGTGCAAGGCCCCAACGAAAGTGTAACAAGCTTTGTTGAGGATGTCCTTCGTCTAAGTGCCCGAGCCGATCCGGAGGCCGTCGAAGAGAAGAAAGTTCGCGCTCTCATGCGTGGCGTGAAGAGCGAAATTTTTGGAGGCTTGGTACGCAATCCCCCGACGACGGTCGATGGTTTTGTAACCGAAGCCACCAATATCGAGCGCGCACTGACGGCCCGAGCAAGCCACTACCACCGACTCGCCGGCGCGCCTGGTGCTCCAACCGTCGCAGCTGCCCTACTGGACTTGACTACCAGCGGAGGCGACAGCCTTCGGGAGATCGTCCGGGAGATCGTCCGGGAAGAGCTCCGCAAGGCCCTACCTACTGCAGATCGCCCATCCTCACCCTCACTCGTCGAGGTCGTCCGAGAGGAGGTTCACCGAGCCTTCCAGCCCGAGACTCCCGTCACCGCAGCAGCACAGGGGGAGCCAGCTCTAAGCTACGCCGCAATGGTTCGACGAGCTCCACCAGCCCCGCGCCCGTACATGGCGCCTTCCCAACGTGAACCTCCAGCGCCGCAGTACCCCCGACGCCAGGAAGATCGGGCGCACGTTCGCCCAGAACAAGCTGCGGCAAGGAAGACCGACGTGTGGCGAACGGCCGATCGACGCCCGCTGTGCTATCACTGCGGTGAAGCCGGCCACATTTACCGTCGATGCCCCTACAGACAACTGGGGCTGCGCGGGTTCCACCCGAACGACCCGCGCCCAAGGTACGATGAACGCCCTCGCGACATCGAGGAGTACCTCCGACGCTCTCCCTCTCCGGTGTCGTCTCTCCGCCGTGAAGCCCGCTCCCCATCGCCATGACGCTCAGCGTCCCCAGCGCCACGACCCCGCCGAGAGAGCCTGTCTCCCCTCCGTCACCGGGAAAACTAAGTGCGACAACGCCTGGAGGTGACGTTGCCGAAAACGACGGAAGCAAAGAGCCTCCAAGAACGCCAGAGCGCTGCCACTCTCCCGACGCCACGCATCGCACCCATGCCCCTGCACCGGTGCCCAACAACCTAAACGTTGTTAGCAACGGCCACGACGCATCGGCACTTGTGGACACCAGAGCAGACTACTCAGTCTTGAGTGGGAGGCTCTCCCGCCGCCTTCGAAAAGTCATGACGTCGTGGGATGGACCCCAGATACAAACCGCCGGAGGACACCTCATTACACCAGTCGGGAGATGCACTGCTCGAGTCGAGATCCACGGTGAGACGTGCCCTGTGAAGTTCGTCGTTCTACAAGAATGTTCCAGAGACGTCATCCTCGGCATGGACTTTCTGTGTGAATACGGCGCCGTCATCGACCTTGGTGAGAACAGATTGACGCTGCGCAAGCCTGTTCCGCCTTCAGAGATACCCGAAACAGCGTCAGCCACCGTCCGAGTCGCTGCCGCCCACGTGAACCTGCCGCCGCGATCAAGTGTTGTCGTACCCGTCGTGACCGATGCAGCTACCTGCGGCGAAGTTGTTTTTGAAGTCAACCTTCAATTGCTCCTGGGAAGAGGAATAGGCGTTGCAAGAGGAGTGACTAAACTCCAGGATGAGCGCACCGTGGTCCTCGTGACAAACTTCCGACAAGAAACGCAACACCTCACAAAAGGGGCCGCTGTGGGCCACGTCAAGGAACTTTGGAACTCCGCCGAAATCGCCGTGATTGCTGAAGAATCATCGCCACCTCAGCAAGACATTACGCCGCCAGCGCAGCTTGACATTGACCCCAAGCTTCCAGACCCGAAACGACGGCAGCTGAGTGACCTCCTCGCCGAATACAGCGACTGCTTCGCGACGTCGTCGAAGGTGCGCCAAACCACCGTTGCGAAGCATCGCATTGTCACCGACGACGACGCGCTCCCTGTGCACCGATCGCCGTACCGAGTCCCCGTAAACGAACGGGAGGTCATCCAACAGCAAGTGGAAGAAATGCTGAACGACGATATAATCCAGCCTTCAAGCAGTCCGTGGGCCTCTCCAGTCGTGCTGGTTAGGAAGAAGGACGGAACGCTTAGGTTCTGCGTGGAACTACCGGCAGCTGAACGCGGTAACGAAGAAAGACGTCTATCCACTCCCCCGAATCGATGACACGCTAGACCGCCTGCGCCACTCTCGATACTTTTCATCGATGAACCTGAAGAGCGGCTACTGGCAGATTGAAGTCGACGAACGGGACCGAGAGAAGACAGCTTTCGTTACGCCAGATGGCCTGTACGAGTTCAAGGTCATGCCTTTCGGCCTATGCGCGGCGCGGGCAACGTTCCAGCGTGTCATGGACACAGTACTGGCAGGGCTGAAGTGGCAGAGCTGTCTCGTCTACCTTGATGACGTCGTAGTGTTTTCAAATGACTTCGACCAGCACTTGCGACGACTCCGAGCTGTTCTCCAAGCCATTCACGCCGCCGGCCTCACTCTCAAGCCGTCAAAGTGCAGGTTCGCTTATGACGAACTGAAGTTTCTAGGCCACGTGGTTAGTAACAAAGGCGTCCGCCCAGATCCCGAGAAGACTCGCGCCGTCGCGGCATTTCCAGCGCCGACAGACAAGAAGGCCGTGCGAAGATTCCTTGGACATTGCGCCTACTATCGAAACTTCGTTCAGGGATTTCGCTAAAATTTCCGCACCGCTCACAAACCTCACGAAGGACGCCGAGAAGTTCGAATGGGGCGAAGGAGCAGCAGCAGTCATTCGACAAGCTGAAACGACGACTCCAGACTCCACCTGTGCTTGGTCATTTCGATCAGGATGCAGAAACCGAGATTACAACGGACGCAAGTATCGCAGGGACTCGGCGCAGTACTGGTCCAAGTGCAAGAAGGCATCGAGAGAGTCATCGCCTACGCAAGTCGGACACTGTCCAAGGAGGAGAAAAATTACTCCACGACTGAGAAAGAATGCCTTGCTGTCGTCTGGGCAATCACGAAGTTTCGTCCGTACTTGTACGGGATCCGTTCCGCGTGGTGACGGACCACCACTAGCTTTGCTGGCTTGCGAACCTCAAGGACCCGTCAGGACGCCTCGCTCGATGGAGTCTCCAACTACAAGAGTTCAACATGACTGTGGTCTACAAGTCAGGCCGGAAGCACAGCGACGCCGACTGCCTGTCCAGAGCCCCCGTCGAAACCCCTTCCGGCTGCAGCGACGACAATGACGGCGAGTGCTTCCTAGGGGCAGTCAACACCGACGACATGGCACGACGTCAACGGGACGATCCTGAGCTGCGCGCATTAATCGAGCACCTGGAATGGGGCGGGGGTACCGTGCCCCGTGTTTTCTCACGAACCCTGCCGACTTTCGCCATTCGACAAGGTGTGCTCTACAAAGAGAACTTCGGAAACTACAACTCGCCGTGGCTGCTGGTAATCCCGGCCGACCTTCGAGAGGAGATTTTTCAAGCATGTCATGGCGACCCGACGTCCGGACACCTTGGTTACAGCCGGACACTGGCCCGTATTCGTGAAAAGTATTACTGGCCCAAGCTCCCCAAAACCGTCCACCTCTACACCCGATCCTGCCACGAGTGCCAGCGACGCAAGAAACCGCCGACGAAGCCGGCAGGTCTCCAACAGCCGATTCCTCCGCCAACTACACTGTACCCGCAAATCGGAATGGATCTACTTGGTCCCTTTCCGTCCGTCGACCCTGGGAAACCGGTGGATAATCGTCGCCACAGATTATCTCACGCGGTACGCAGAAACGAAAGCCCTCTCTTCAGGGACGGGTGTTGAAGTCGCCAAGTATTTCATCGAATCCATCGTCCTCCGGCACGGCGCTCCCGAAGTTCTGATTACAGACCGCGGATCATCGTTCATGGCGCAGCTGACCCAAGAAATACTCCGGCCCAGTCACACCAGCCATCGTCGTACTACTGCGTACCACCCACAGACCAACGGGCTGACGGAGCGACTCAACAAGACAATCGCCGACATGATTTCTATGTACGTCGACGTAGAGCACAAAACGGGGGACGAGGTGTTGCCCTACTTCACGTTCGCCTACAATACGGCAGTGCAAGAGACCACTGGATTCACACCTTTCCAGCTGGTACATGGTCGGAAGGTAGCGACCATGCTAGACGCGATGCTGCCCCATGAGCCAGCTGACAATGAAAGCGACGACGCCCAGGTGGTGGCTCAACGGGCCGAAGAAGTCCGCCAGCTTGCCCGTCTCCTGATCCAAGACCAGCAACGCGTCGACGCGGGCCGCTACATCCTTCGTCGCAGGGACGCCCAATTCCAGCCCGGAGACAGGGTGTGGGTGTGGACGACCATCTGTCGCCGCGGCCTTAGTGAGAAACTGCTGAAACGGTACTTTGGACCTTACAAGGTACTTCGTCGCCTCGGGGAGCTGAACTACGAGGTGATGCCCGACGGAACACGAACATCGTCACGCCGCACACCACGACCTGAGGTCGTCCACGTCGTGCGCCTGAAGCCGTACTACGCTCGATAGGACTGTGGATCTTAGGTGCTCCAAAGGACTCTTCTGTTTCTCGTTTTTTTAAATTTTATTTTGTTTTCTTTTGTGTTGCATCGGGGCGATGCACTTTTTAAAGGGGGGAGTAATGCCGCGTGCGCAGCTGGCTAAGTAGGCAGCGCGCGCGTGGCCTAACGGTTATCGTACCTGCCTCCCACGCGAAAAGCCAGGGTTCGATTCCTGGCCGAGGGGACGTATTTTTGTGGACTCTGACGTAAATGTTCTGGTAAATTCGAGAACCGTGTTGCTTGTTCGAGATCCGAATGTTCTACGCGTCGAACTTTCTACGCCGATTATTCCAGAAACCCACGCATGTACATAAGGGGCTCCGCGTGGCGAGCCGCAGTCAGTCTCGCCTCAGCGTACGATCCTGCTGTTACGCCGCCATCGACGCCCGCGACGCTCTACTCTTTTCTTCTGTTCCTTTTTCATTTTTGGGCACAAGTTCGCCCCATTAAACGTTTAGTTTCTTCAGTTATCATCGCCTCATCAATTTTCATCCGTGACAATATTGGCAAGACATTATAAAGCCGAAGATGCTTTTCAAACTCGTGTAGACGTCGATAAGACGTTATAAAGCACCCTCCTTTTTCGGGCTACAAGACCTCTTGAAAGATGTATTGTAGTCGTCATAAAGACAGCTACAAGATGTCTTCCAAAATGTCTCCTAGAGGTTCTTACCAGGGCTAACATTGAGGCACGACCACAGCTTACCCTGGCAATCAATCAATGCAACTTAATTGTTATAGCAACTTGTAGTCTATTAAACTACTATATTAACGTACCTTAACGAACATGTTGGCTTGATTTATGTAAAAATGTTAGGGCATGTTTCTGATTAGATCAAATACTAGACAATTGTCAACCGCGTGTTTTTTGGGGGGCATAACCGCTGCTGAGCACAACCAGTAAGGAAGATTTATCCCATTTGAGAAACTGTCAAATTGTGTTTATTACGAAGGTTATTAAAAAGCTGCAAGAATAAATTGTGTCGTCTAAGTCACATTCAAATGACAAAAACAAAATAGAAAAAAACTTAAAGCTGTACAAAACACGAAAATGGTGACACTTCCAGAGTTTGTGTAACTGCTGGAAGTGTCACCATAACGAGTTTTTTTTAGTAAAAAATGTTCTTCAGCCATAACAATTATCATAATTTATATCAAGTTAGTAGTATTAGTTGATACCCAATTGAACAAGAAATCAACAAGGGGGCGGGGCCAGCCCCCCTTGTTTATTTCCTGTTCAATCTGGTATCAACCAATCACAGAGCCGGAGGGCGGGGCCTTTTCCCTCTCTCCCATCCCAGGGACCAATGACAGGGCATGGGCGTTGGCCAGTGACCAATCGGAGCTCGCCCGGGTCCCGCCCCCCGAGGTAGGCGGTACGTGAGGTCACGTACCTTAAACCTCAGACCGCAAACCACAAGTGTGGTTGACCAGGTGTAGACAGCTGCGGTCATCATCTGATAACAACCACGTGATGTCACAGGGACAGAGGGCGCTATAGAACTTGAATTGCGGCGCTCAGGACGTCTCACGTGTGATGTCACAGGGTTCGAGCAGCGTCCGACAGAGGGCGCTCACGTGATGTAAAGATTAAGTCTTTACGTGATGTAAAGATCTTTACGTGATGTAAAGATTAAGTGAATGGTGGCAGAAAGCGAGAGAAAACTAGGCATTTTCTTATTAACTGATGGCAAGGGGGATTTATAGCCTCACTTTCTTTTCAGTACAGAGTGAATATAGTTTTCACATTTAAATATTCTAAGCTTAAAGGGTAAGACAAAATGGCTAGGTGGCGTAAGCTACCGCCCGATCCAAAGGGCTCAGCCGTATTCATCCATCCATCCATCCATCCACAGGGTTCGTGCTGCATCCGAAAGAGGGCGCTGCGATCCGGTCACAAGACGGTCTCGTGTTTTGAATTTGAATCGCTGCGCGGTAAATGTCCCTTTTATTCGATAAAAAAAGGCTCCGCGGCCGGCGGGGAATCGAACTCGCTACTTCGTGCACACCAACCCGACGCTCTACCCCCTGAGCTACGAGCAGATTGCTTCCGAGACCGCTTAGGTCGGGTTAGTTGTTCCTGTGTGTGTGTGTGCATTCAGATCACGTGATGTCCCGCGCGCTACTTGGCTTTTGTAATACGGTTAAAACAGAATGCGTCATTGCCACAGGTCATGTGACCATGGTCGTGTGACGTTGCTCGTCTTCGTATGACGTGATTTCGCGCGCGTGATTCAAGCGGTGTTCGCGGACTCGTAGCGTCGTGGCGCCCCCTTAGCTGTTGCATTTGGGGTCTTCAACCCGCTGGAGTTTGGCGTCATGTGACGGTCCCCAATAGCAGCAGCTGGGTCCCGCTACATTGGGGTTGAGGTGACTGTAGAATTTTGAAGCTCGCGGACCGTGATTGATGTTGATCCTGCGTAAAGTTTTAAAGTGGCCCTGTTAAAATTTGGGGCCAGCTCGCAAAAACGTTGCTAAGACCCAGCGAATTTTGGGAATAGGCGCCATCTAGTGTTCAGACTGTGAAGTGGTCCTCGTTCAAATTGGGTGCCACCTGATGGTAAAAGCTTCGACCCGATATAAACTTTGAACGTCATGTGACGGTCCGATTGGTAACAGTCGCGGTCCCGCTAATTTGGGGGTGAGGTGACGGTGAAACTTTGAAGCTAGCGGACCGTGTTAAATCTTGGTCCAGCGTAAAGCTTTGAAGTGGACCTGCTAAACGTTGGGGCAAAGTCTTGAAACTCACAGACCGTGCTGGACCCAGTGATTTGTTTTCGAATAAACACCATCTCGTGTTAGAACTTTGAAGTGCTCATCGCCAAAAATTGCTGACATCTGGTGGTGAAAGCTTCGACCCGCTAAATTTGGGGCGTCATCTGAAGATTCTCTTAGCACCAGCTGGATACCGCTAAAGTTTTTTTTTGCTGGAGCGACGGTAAAACTGAAGTTCGCAGGCGGTGCTACATCTTGGCCCAGCGTAAAGCATTGAAGTTGCCCTCCCGCGCGCTTAGCACACATGGTCAGCTGTATCCACTTAATTTTGAGGGGTGACGGTAAAAATTCGAAGCTCACGAACCGTGCCAAGTTGAGACCAAAGCGTAAAGTTTTGACGTGGCACTGCCATATTTTGGAAGCTGGCCCCTGCGCGAAAAACTCTGAAGTGGCCCTAATAAAAATTCGAGCCCAGCGCGTAACACTTTGCACAGTCCCAGCCAATTGTTGTATATCCGACACCTAGCGTAAAAACTCTGAACTGGTCGAAGATTATTTTAAACTTCAATGAGATGAAGTTAGCGTTTCCTCTTCTCGATTTCGCGCGCACACAGTTTAAATCCGGTATTTAGGCGTATGAGTTGTCACCTCCGTTCACAGATGGTGCGCGTTTTTTTTGCTAAGCGTCTTTGTTGTTAAGGCATCAGTGATATCTGGCGGCGTTGGTGTGACCTTGCGACATCTGTTGCAGAAAAGTTAAATTGATCGTATTCCGAAGGCGTGCTCATCCGTATTTTGTGCGCGAGCAAGTCCGGTCTTTGTGCGTATGAGTTGCCGATTCCGTTTGTAGATGCCGCGCACCTGAATCTCTTTCAGCTGACGTGAACTTTTACCATTATCTCGCGAAATCTCTCGCTAATTTTAGCGCCAGATTGGTAGATGGCGTCAACTCTATCGCGCGCGCGCGACATCTCTCGCTAATTTAGCGTCATCTGCATCTCAAAAATGGACCGGAGCGTGGTCGCATCGATACGCGCTAAAGACGAGACAGATATGGAGTTTCATATTTTTATTCTCGTACGCTCTAAAAACACCACACTTCTAAATGCAGATACGGTGTTCATTTTTTTTTCTTTTCACTCTACGCAACAAAGAAACCATTGGAAACGCTTTACACAAAACATGTCACACAAGCTGTCTCAAGATACAACTGAGGCAAAGAAGTTGTGAAATGACATCTCAGGAGCAAAGCGCGATAGGAACCTCGCATCTCAGATAACTCCTTGACGATGTCGCTCACCTCCAGAATGTATCCCGTCGGAGCGTCATCTGGAACGTCATCAATGTTCAGGCAGGCAATCTCGTCTTTCGTCATCCACTCAAAGTCCGACACGGGCAGGGCTTCTCTCAGTGTCGCCGCATACAGACAGTTTACGTCCAAGTCCAAAATTTGACACGGTTCGTGCTGCGGGTTAAACGTATCCGTTCCCGGAATATTTGCGACAGCATGGTGGGTTTTGCATTGGGTAATCCCTCCGCGAATACCCTGTAATATCATGAGATAGGTGTCAGGATCGTCAATTAGCTGCAGTCTTACTTTCGACTGTTTCAGCGCACACGACAAGCTTAGGGACGGTAACGATACAAAATGTAAAGCCTCAATTTCGTACGTCTCCAGCGTCCACCGTCTAAAGTTTTGGAAAACATCGGCCAGTAGGAGGCAGTCCGTCTTTAGGTAAAGGTCGCTGTATTCTCCAAGGTTCTTCAAACCAAAGGTATCGAAAACGACCTGTGCATGTTGGTAGTCCTCTTCACACACCCGTTCCCAGTCAACTTGTTAAAAAAGGCCTCTCGTGGCGGGAGGCTTTGACCCTCGTAACGCACAAAGCTTGTAATGAAATTATATCAAAACACTCCTTCGCAGGCAAGGAGGTCGACGTGTTCGGGAAAGGACTGCCGAAGGCAACAAAATGCTCTGTGCCCTTAGAGTGGAGATTTTGCATGAGCGTCTCCAGGCTTGCATTAAGATATGCGAGGCTGTCAATAAAGCGAAGGTTGCCTATCTCTAACAATTTAAAATTCTGGCACGAGCTTCCGCGAGTACGTTAATATCCTTGGACTCGAAGAAATTAAGCTTTCCTTGAAAGAAATTGAGGTCGTAGGAATGGTTATGCGCTATGAGTGGAACGGTATGTTTGTTGATACGATGGTTTAGGTTACACTGGTAGCAAAGCGCCCGCCTAGACTCTCCCGTCATGTGGTCGTGGTCGCGAGTTTTCATTTTCTTACTAAATCTTTCGTTGCAAATTACACAGCGGGAAGAGTCCATGTGGGAAGCCTCGTTTTCTTGCGTCATTTCAAGAGGCATTTTACTCGACCTGATCAATCGGGGTATTTCCTTCGCTAGAAAGTTGACAATCAAAATGAATCTTTCTACGCAGTCGGGTCCGCGATAGAGGTATTCCTCAACAATGGACGAATCTTTTGAGCGGATGACGAGAAGACAGAAAGAGCTGGGGGCGTGATTCTCGTAAACATTGCCCGTCGACTGAGTCGGTTCCAGAATCGCTTCAAAGTCGTAAACGCAATAAAAGGGGAAATCTTCCATGACATGCGTGCTCCGACGAAAGTACAGTTCGTCACCCTTGTTTGGGAAGACGGTTTTGCCCGGCTTCTTGTCCCTGCACATTGAGAGATGGTCAGATAGGGTTTCTTGCCTCTGAAACCTGGTTAGACACGTCTTACAACGAAAGCGTAGGTTTTTGGCATTTGAAAAAAAGCCTCGCAAAGTTTGTAATGCCCACAAAATGGTTCTCAACAAGGAGAAGATCGACATGCTGCTCCAACTCGTCATCAACCACCTTCAGGGGGTAGACAAAGTTTTTCTCGCGGTCATAACCAAACACGTTCACTGAGACACAATTGTTTACGCTCAAAGGTCCCCTACATCCTGTGGAAAGGTTTCGGGGAAGGTTTTCGGAAACAGGTACTTGCACATATGTTCACGATACGAGGATGCTCTTCCTCTGTAAGCCCCATTTGCAGGATGCAAAACGGCAAGCACCGCAAACACAAAGCACATATCCCGTTCAGATTCGTGAAGACACTCACTGACACTGACGAGGCATTGCTTTGAGGCAAGTTGCTTCGGCAGAGAAAAATGTCCGCAACCAACGGTCGGAGGAAGGAATCGTCCCAAACTAAGAGTACAAACTTTTATCCCGACAAGAAAGAATCCCGAGCCTTGTTCCTGATAATGCTCAAATCGGGCAGCTATTTCAGTGCAAACTCGCTTGTGGTTTGAGTTCTGAGGCTTGTGGTTTGCGGTTTGAGGTCTGCGGTTTGAGGTCTGAGGTTAGAGGTACATGAACTCACGTACCGCCTACCTCGGGAGGGGGTGGGACCCGGGCGAGCTCCAATTGGTCACTGGCCAACGCCCATGGCCTGTCATTGGTCCCTGGGATGGGAGAGAGGGAAGAGGCCCCGCCCTCCGGCTCTGTTATTGGTTGATACCCGTTTGAAAAGGAAATAAACAAGGGGGGCTGGCCCCGCCCCCTTGTTGATTTCCTGTTCAATCGGGTATCAACTAATACTACTCAAGTTGAAATCACAATCTTCTAAAGTTCAAAGTAAAAACAAAATATTAAAATATATGTACCACTGACACAACAGGAGACATCGTACGTCTTAAGCTTCTTCTCTGGCCTCCCATTTACCAGGTATATAAATGGGTTGAAGAATAAAGTTATGATTATTTTTATTATTAATATTAAATCCGCGAAGGAGCCTCGACGAGTTTTTATAACCAGAAAGAGGGAAAATTTCTCCATAATTAAATATACCCTATGTTCGTCCGCGTCATCATATGCAGACAAACTAAACTGAATGAAATAACGCGAAAACCAAAAGCTTATTGGAAGTACTTTTGTATGGAATCAGCGTACACTTTGACTGCACACTAGACAATGTCCACACCTTGAAAGAGACAGACTGGATAAAATAAAAATGCCCACGTCACCGGACCTGCAAGGGGAAGAGTAAAATCAAGAAATTCCGTAAACGGCAACCCGCTAAGCACCTTTGATTCCTTTTTTTTTCATAACACAAATTTTACCCAAAAACGATTCTGGAGTTGAAAAGAATGCCGCAATTTTCTCCAACAGTTGACATTATCCAACATTGAGGAAAGACGAGAAACTAAAACTGGCCCTTCACACGAACTAGGAAGCTGTCCTCCTATGTGCATCTGTTAATAGGTCACTTGATAATCATAGCCTTCGTAAAAAAACCTAAAGATTTCCAGTAGCGTAGAGCTCGCTTACTCGAGTGAACAACTGCTAAAGGGGCCGAGTCTAACGGCGATCAAGGCGTTTTTGCTGGTAAGTAAACTTCTCTGCTGTAACAGCACGAAACCTGTCGAGTTGCCCGCAGTTCACTACATCGTCGGCAAAGAGCACCAGCCTATGGATAATAAACGAGACCCATCTGCGGCCGTACAAATCTTTGAAAAGACAGAAAAAGCAAAAAGCTCCATGGCATAATTACAATTAGATTTGTCCGTAATCTGTTACCAGTAACGAAATTACTTCTAATCCCTTACATTCATCAGTAATTTTGTAAAGGAATAACATTATTTACAAAGTAATTGTAAAGTCATTCCTCATTTATTTACGTAAGGGTATGGTTATAATTCGTTACATTCGTTCTTATCCACAGGGGAAAAAAGAGGGATTAGAACACACCACCCACAAAAATCGTATCTAACAAATATTGTTCTTTGATTTTTGTACTGGTAAGCTCTATCTGGAAAACCTTTCTTCATGTCACCCAAAACCTCAACTTTATTTTTTTTTATTTCGTGGTTCGGTTGTCCGCAAGTTGTTGCTCGGCAGCTTGCTTGCCCAAGGTGAAGGGGGAAGTACACCGATACAAAACACCGGACTCTCGGTGGAAACGATAATATTCAAACTTCCGAGTTCAAAATGTGAAATAAAAAAAAAATAAAAGTGAAAGCTCTTGAAGTGCTTTCACTTTTATTGATTGTGTGGCGGATCTGTGCGCATCCGTACTTTTTGTCCCTTCACTCCTTTGCTGCCGATGTCAACCGCACACAGAGATGACACAAAACGATCCTCAACTGCGTGCCTTTCAAAAGTATCAAGACAATTAACAATGCCCTCCTCAGTTATAGTGACTACAACAGTACGCATAATGTCACACCAAAAAGGGACGCAGCATTTTTCGCCGAATAAAAGTCAACACAAATATCAAATGAAAAGAATGTGACATTAACTGCCATGCCGCTCAAAAGATATTAGAACACTTATCATATTTTGAAAATACGAATGTTTATTTGATTTTGTACCATAATTTGCTGTTGCTGCTTTTCAGCTAATATTCTTAAAGCTTCAGTAATTACAGCTTACTGCTGTAATTACTGGGTGGGGGAAGGGGGCGGAGGGGGGGAACGCTGTCTTTGCTTCACCTGATATTAAGCTGAGGAACACTGAGCTGTGGTGCGGCCGATCCGTGCTAAATGCGTTTTGGACGGCTTCAATGATCGGTATGCAAAGCATACGTGCGTCAAGATCTTCGTTGTAGTCGACATTATTTTTTGTTTTATCCCAAACCTTAATTCTCTTATTCACCAACGTCTTAACCAAGCCACCACATTTGTTCAGACCTAGTAAAATATTGATATAAAAACCTTATACATAATTTAATTATTATCTGTTATTAAGAGGTCTTGCTATTTTCCTGCACCACCGTTTCGCAATGTTATTATATAAGATTCGCATACATTGACTTTATTCGATGATTAATTATCTGTATTGCGCCTTTGCTTCTGATCACAAATGTGACCCAGATAAGGAACAGACGAATGAAAGAACTTGCATTTTTTTCTTCAATTTTATGCATGTGATCACATTGTAATAGCATACCGTCCAATTTCTTGAGACACTCGTCGAAAGTTGCTCCAGCTATAAACTCGCAATCTACATAACAGTGCACGGGATCAACAGCTTTTAACACGTCATCCATGACGGTTGTAAAGAAAAAAGGCTCACTAGTGATGACGTAGGGTAAGGCGGTGTACTTAAATAGCTACATGGCTGTGTTGACTAGGACCAGTGACCGTACCTCCGGACGAAACTCGAGCTGCCGATATGCGGCACACAAATCAAGTATATTACAATACATTCAGCCAGGTATCATTTTAAAACAAACTTTCATAACCGGAAGAGGATAACGATCTGTCCGTAGGCACGTGTTTATCGTCAAGTTGAAGTCACCCCACATTTTTACTTTGTTGCCCAGTTTTGATACGACTACAAGGGGCGTCGCGTAGTCACGTATATGTACCTGTACTAAAACCCCCTCTTTTACAAAATACTACAATTTGAGTAACACAGCTCCACTCCGCGCAAACGGCACCTGCCACGCTTTACAAAAGACGGATGCTCTGTCCTCTTTGATCTCCAAATCAATTGGGCTGCTCTTGAATAGGAAAACTGATGAAATAAACGCTTTTGCATACTCTCAATGAGCGCCGCAACTTTGTATAGAAGAGGGTTAATATTGTCACCCGCGCCGCTGAGGGAGCGCGTACGTGGCCGAATATTTACCGTTCTTGGTTATCGTGCGGATGGTCTAGGTTTGATTATAGGCAGCGTAATGTACTTTTATTTATACTTTCTACTTGGCGTTGTCGCAAATTCAAGAACCTTCTTGTCTGATCGAGTTACGAATGTTCAACGCACCGAGCGTTCTAGGCCGAATGTTCTAGAGACCCACGCCACTACAAAAGGTGCTTCGCGTGGAAAGCCGGGTCAGTCTCGCCCCAGCGCTCGATCCTGCTGTTACACCGACATCGACGCCCGCGACGCACTCTTGTTATCTTCTGTTCCTTTTTTTTTGCGCACAAGTTCGATCCATAAAACCTTTAGTTTGTTTAGTTCTCGTCGCCTCATGAATTGTCAATCGCGACAATAGATAGATTAATTGAGATAACAGAAATAGAATGAGAGTTTAATCTGAGCTTCATTGATCGAGTCGTCCTTCCCTTTGTCATATTTATCCTCTTTCTTCGTCCTTCTCTTACCCTATAATACCATCATATGTAATAAATATTGCGTCACAAAAAACAATTATTTCACCGAGTATTGAAGGCTCAGACGGGACAGCGAGTGATGGCTATGGATGAAAGAAGGAAAATGTAGATGAGCAGCAAGTCCCGCAAGGAATGCCTGCAAATGAACCGCGACGGACGGTGTTGACAAAAGCTCCTAGAAGATAAACCAGCCAAAACGGTCGGCAGCGGGCACCCATTCATTGCTTGACTTCGGCAAAACGATGCTTTCAAGGAGGGCTCTACACCCGCACCAACATTATTACATCAAGCTGTCCGGACAACAGCGGGTCAACATGAGGCATTGAATTTTAGGCAAGGACCGGAGCTGGAGTGACTGTACAGCGACCTCTTTTTTATTTATTTTCTTCGATGCTTCATTCTGCTATCTACATTTATATTATTACCACTCTACTAATATGTTCGTAATTTTCTATTGCAAATAATGGTTTATATAATTTTTATTCTACCGTGCTCTCTGGTTATATCCTCCCTTTTTTTCGCTGACGGATGTAAAAATGGGAAATATTGCGTTTGTGTCATGTTAAATACGTCTGTAGTTAGATGCTATTTTTGTTGTTGTTTTTCTTCTCGTAATTTGGTGAGGGATGTACATAGATGCTAACCAATAAGTAATTGAAAAGTTTAAACAAAATAGCGACGCAGACTTCTTGTTGAGCGGAAAAGGGATCCACTATACATTACATTGGAAAAACAAAAACTGATGATCACTGGTTGCGCGTATTGCGGATCATGTTTGCCGAATCGTTTTTTTGTACACTTAAAGATAAAAATTGAGACACAGCGGAACATGCTTTTCTCACCGCGCTCGGCTGGCCGTAGAAAGCTTTGAGAATAATCCACAGGAAGTCACGTAAGAAGAACGTTTAGCAGCTCTCACTGTCAGATAAAATACTGAATTGTTTGATTCGATTCAATTTGCGAATTGAGAAAGGTTTATTTTTTGTTCCTTATGGAAAGAACTTTATTACTTAGACAAGAGACTTGCCTCGATTTAGACTACTGCCGAAGGTATGCAAGGATACAGCTAGGGTAGGAATTTACAGATACATAAATCGCAGGGAGACGGCAAGCCCCTCTTCCGCCGCACTCCCCGCAAACTACGTCAAAACATTCAAAGCCCTACTGTTCGCGCTCTACAAATAGCGTGCTCCCGGTCTTTGTGAGCACGATGAAGCTAGCATAAATTATCTAGCCTTTAATTGCACGTTGATCTGAAGTGAAGCCAAGTGTACTGTAACTGACGATGACTACTTCCAAACATCTTATTGTCCCTCGCCAGTTAATAAGATTGCGAAATCAACCGAATACAAAACGCCGAAAAATGTGTTACTGTGCTAGAATCGTAAAGCAAATAAACCACACCCTTCCATCCTTGAGCTGTTGATGACTCTTATGTTTTATATTTTTACGCGTGACCATTTCCAGCGATTTGTGCAACCAATAAGAGTAGACTAGCCTATGCTAAAGCAATGATAGTGGTGTAAACTCGATCGCCCTTATTTGAATTGAGTTACTAGGGGGTTCAACACAAAATATGACCCAAATGCTCAGAGACAACAAAATTAGCTGCGGATGCTAACGTCCACGCCCTCTGAACCGATTTATCGCTATCTCTCCTGGTATGACTCAATTAGAAGTTTTAACAGATTACATTAAAATGCAGCCCTTGCTCGCTGCTGCGGCATTGAGCCCTTAGCATTTCGGAGTGTTTCCTAAGTTCTAAAAAGGTCTAGTCGTGAAGTTGAACATCACTTGTGCAAAAGTATAGAAGGCTTGATCGCCGAAGGAAAAATCAGAGTTAAACAGCACAAAGCATATTCAGGACAGTTCTGTTCGCTTTTATAAATATTCCACTAAATTAGTCTGTGTTTCTTTTTTTTTTGTAATATGAAAACAAAACGAACTTGTTACAACCCGATTAAAATATTTCTATTTATTTAGGTTGTTTCACCTCCATATTTCTGGCACGAATTACTTCGACGCTCATTGCGTTTCTCGCTGATTATGAATTTAAATGAGAATATTATGATGATCGCTGACTTTCTGAATGACAAAAAAGAAAAAGAACTGAAATCAGGATTTTGAAGTTTTATATTGCTTCAAAAAATATGAACCAAAGCTCTTTTTGTTCTGTCAGAGCTTGCATTTTCGCTTCATTTTCTCGTTATGTTTTCTACCAGAAAATTCCGGAACTTGTCTGCCCTATCCTCTTAAAGTTAGAAAAAACTTTTAGTTTGCGCGCCTTTTCTCAAATGAGTTCATTGTATTGCATGGCTATACATGCTTCCGCTTTCTGCATGCGCTTAGCTCTGACGTTACCTGAGGGCTTGTTTTCAATGGAATTTATTTAAAAATGAGATGTTTTTGGTTCAATTGCCATACTTTTGTTGAGGTGGTTCTCTCGAATTCTGCGACGACTTTTAGGTGCACCTTGACTTTTGGTACTTCTAAGCGTTTTCTGGTCATTGTGATGTTCAATTTTTTAAGGTTATGTACTTGATCTCTGTACATGCAGTTTACAAAAGTATGTAATTATTTTGGAGAAAAACAAAAAGGAATGCGGAACAGAAAACTTTTCCGTTAATCTTAGGGCGTTTCATGGAAAACTGGCTTCAATGTCTTAGCATGCATTCATGCGAGCTCAACGCGGTTATAAGTTTGCAATCATTTTCGCACTTTTGAGGTTCCCCACGACACGTTCAATTGGTAATGTTTTGTCATTACATTGTGTTTATCTTTTCAAAGCAGGTGGACGTGACAGTGAACACAAACTTATAAACAATACGCAGCTCAAATAGGCTTTATCAGAGTGTGTTTACGTGTTATTAAATGCATGCAATGATGAAGTGTAAGCTGTTTTCCTTTTTATTCTATTTCGCATTTTGTTATTTTGCACACAAGCACCCTCTACTTTCGTTGGGCATATTATTCCTCTATTTTATGTATTGCAGGAAATCAGTATGACAACTTGAAAACGTGTGATGAATATTTTACAGAAGCCGCGAAATTATCCGTAAATTTGTAAATTTACCGTCGCACTTAGTTTAGCCTGTAGCTCCTTAAAACAGAATATTATTGTCAGTATAAGATGCGTAGTTCGCACATTTTAAGGAAAACATATGCAAGAGGATAGGAATCTGACAAACCTCTCAGACTTGGGCCAACACTCCACTTCTAAAAAAAAGGTTTATTGTACATGGAACGTCTGAAACTACGGCCGCGAAGAACACTGACCCCAGACATCAGTACAAAAACCAACATCCTCAAAAAATAAAAGAATAGAACCGGGAAGAAGCTTCTTCAAATCTGCGAATTCTTATCCTCAACTTAAAAACAATAGGCACTTGTGGACTCACGCAAGCAAAATGTTATGGTGCTTCCACTTCAATGTATAAATAACAGAGATACACAAAAATTGTTTACATGCTCGAAATTGTTTGGTGTTGTTTCCCAGCTTTAACCCTGTCTAACAAATACAGTTACCAATTAATTTTATTCGTACGGTTCTTACCAGTTTTTAATGTCATTCACTTCTCTATCTATTATTCTCGTTCGTCACCACAAAAAGGTGCAATTATTACCATCACTAATGTGCGTAGAAGCGAGGTCAGTTAAGTTGTCTAAAACAGGCAAAGCCGGGAAATTTGTCGTTCTTCACAGGTCCGTCTTCCTAATAATAACGGACGAAAAAATTAGTTCGCTTTTTTTCTCTGGAGCGGCAACATTTCTAAACTAATGACAAGGGTCAGTTTGGTTCTTAAGGAGGATCAGATGAAAAGTGTGACACAGAGTCTTTTAGGTCCAAAACCGTCAACGCTAAGCTTAATGTTTTTAATGATCATAATCCGAATATGTTTTTTCGTGCGGTAATTAAAGAGCGTGGTTTGTGGCAGAAATTAGTTTTAAATTTTCTTGACAATGGTTTAAAAGTACGCACATCTAGAAACTCTTTGCCTCTCATAAGTTCGAGCGAGTTAATCAGTATCTTGGGGGTCAACCAGGGGAGGGAATGTTCAATTTTATCTGCAGATATTAGGACCAATATTATTTGCCTTGAGCAAAATTGACTGATGAGGAGGGCGAAAGATGCATTAGAACCAAATCTAGCTCTTTTTCAATCCCAAAGAGGCATTTCGCTAGAAAGGTTTCTCGTCATTCTTGAAAAATTATCTTCGCCCTACAGTTGTGGAATATGAAGAAAAACGTTTGTGCTGCAGAAACGCGTGCGCATTGGGTCCTCGGTTGCACCGGCTTTAGCGGAGATTAATCTGAATTCGTTGGATAATGTTGTGTTTTATCGAATTCAGGTTTGTGAAGCGGAAACATGTATTGTTAGGAGATATGTGTTCTGGATTGCTGAAGACCATTGGTGGTGCAACGAACACAAAAAGGAAGACCCGAGATCGGCAGAAGCACGAGAGCAGGCGGAACTGTTGCGCAAGACGGAGCTTGGCTGATGAGCTACATGATGCTTCTCCTGACTGCACTGTAAATATGTAAATATCCCGCTCAGTAAACAAGTGTTTTGTTACCAGTAAATTTTCTTGAACAACTTATTCCGTTGAAAATGCAACATGGTGCAGAAACCTGGGATTGAAGGCAGAACAACGAAAGCGGAATCCAGGAAGTTACCGGACGACCAGACTTCTGCTGCGGGATACCAGGCCAAAACATGAAGTGACTCAATTGGAAGTGAGCCGTCGCACAATCGCAGAATAACCGAATTATTAACGAGGCCACTGCAGTTCTCGAAGTTGCAGATTCGGCCACCCTAACATCGCTGCTGTAACAACTGACGACAAGCAGCAACGAGCTACGTCAAATGAACTCCGCGATAGAAGACTGCATCACCGATTGGGACCTCGTTGCGGAATACAGCACCGGATTCGAGTACGACGACTTACCTAACAGAATGATCTCGTTGCTAGGTAGCAAAGCGACATTCTTCCGGCAAAGAGAACTCCAACCACCCCGCCACTGATATCGTCGCAGTCAACCACATAGGACCGCGATAGACCGCAGAACAACATCACTGGCATCAAGCGTCAAAACCTACAGCTCCAGATGTTTAACGGCCACATCGGTGAGAGGCAGAGCTTTTGGAATCAATTCTGCAGCACAGTGTATGAGAGCAAGAGCGTCCCATGTTACCATGTTACCACAATTTCCCTATTTTCGAACCCTTCTAACCGCTTCAACAACTGCAGCGATCGCAAGGCTTCAAGCCACATACGCCTGCTACAATCACCTGGTCGACATTCTTTCTGCTAGATTCTCAGACAGGCGACGCATTGAGCAAGACCATCTGTCAAAACCCCGGACGCTGCCAAACGTCATAACACCCATCATTTATCCATATTGTCATAACGTCACTCATCTATACACGCCAGAGGTCTACGTCGGATGTATGATCACCTTCAGCTAAACAGACGAGGTTTAAAGGCTCTTGAAATCGGGTCATAGTCATAATCCACAATGATAGGTGACATCCTACAAAAGGCATTACAGAAATATCTGGTCCTGGAGTACTACCGACGAGCTAGCTCCACATACCTAACGACGTCATCTGAAGACACACAAGAAAGATCCGAAAAAAATGCGCTTCAAGGAGCGGTTCGGATGTCCTGGTCAACAACACATTTACAGCTGAACTTGTTAGATGAGAGCTCTCAAAAATCTTGAGCTCCTACCTGAACGAAGTTGAAAGTATCGAACGAGCTGGAATAGCTGAGAAGACGAGCCCATGATCTAGACAAAAGCAAACAAAAAAACATGCAAGACGCTCAACAGAACCGCCACGTGTACTTCCCCAGACGAACAAATCAAGTAGGTACTCAACTAACATCTGCTCTAGTCTCCTACCACTTGAAGAAATAAGAACGCGACTATCAGTTGATATGCCGTGTTTTTGATGCACTAAAAAAGGGCATCGGGTAGAAGACTGTCGTGTCAAGATATGATGGTCTTCTTGCAAAGAAAGACATGCCACGTCCATGTGCGATCATAGCTGGAAACCGCGCTCTAAAAGTAATGATCAAGAAACCGTGATTTGTAGCGTGCAAAACACAAGATCTAAAGGTTTATATCTTTGCCTGGAGAAGGAGGTTCTGTTTCAAACGATCCGAACCGGGACTGTAACAGAAGACCAGAATTGTTACTTTCGTGCCATCATAGATGGAGGCAGTCAGAGGACATTTATTACTAAAGATTCATCCAGCGAACAAAAACTCAAAGTTCTGAGGCAGACCAGTCTCCAGCTGAACATGTTTAGGAACACCAGCGCACTACCTCAAGAACTGCGAATCGACCAAGTACGTCTAAGTAGTCAGTTTAACAAGACAGATTCTATCCTTGAAGCGGTGGCTATACTGTTTATCTGCAAAAATATTACAAAAGTTCCATTTGACAGCGAGTTTAACCGTAGTATTTAGGAACAAGCGGAACAAATCGCGGACGCGATTTTGTTCCCAGGCATGTCAACACTTCCTAGAATCAGCATACGCAGTAGATCAGACAAATTATGTAAGATCTAAAAAAATGCATCGATGCCCGAACAATAAAAAAATGACTTCTACGAATATCATTTGTGGCTGAATCTTTCAAGGTCCTATATCCCTGCAGACTTCCTTGACCTGCAATGTCTCTAGGACAATCTGCGTTCTAAGCGTCGGTATGTTTGAAAACAATAAAGTCGAATCAACGCTGCGCAGTTCTTGAGAACTGGAGAGTATGGTAATAACAGACCCACCTTGTGACAAAAACGTGTAACAGAATGCAGAGTAGAACGAATTCGGCCGAACGATCTCCAAATCCGAAGTATGCACCAGAAATGTCTACCGTGAAAACCCAAAACGGGCGCACTGAAAGATAACCGAGCACTGTAGGTAAAACGACTCGAAGGATTGAAACCACTTTTACGAATCGAACGCCTTCAGAAATATTAAAACGCTGTCATCCAAAACTACATAACCACTGATTACACTGAGAAAGTTCCCACACTATCATTAACAACCCAGAATCTACGGACACGACTATACTACTGGCCTCACCAATCGGTAATTCGAAATGAATCGGCGACCACGAAACTACGTGTAGTTTTTGGCGCCTCTTCACACCAGCCGGGAGTTACCTCTCAACGAACACCTGGAGAAACGACCGTAGATGAACACAGATCTCGTCAAGATTTTGATACGCTTTCGCCCGCATCAAGTCACCCTTACAGCGCATATAAAGAAAGCCTTTTTTGAAAATCCGTGTACGGACGGAATGCAGGGATGCGCGCCGCTTCCTTTGGTTTAAATACGGGGTGAACTCGTCAACCAACGCTCTAAAATTCGAAAAATTGAGAATGACATGAGTTTATTTTGGAACTTCCGCTAGAACATTCCTTCTGACTGCTACTCTGATGCACCACTTGCAAAATATGAAGGAGGAGTAGAAAAGGAGAGTACATCTACTTCAAGTGTAATTCTATGTAGATGATTTGCTGGTTGGGGCACAGTCTACCGAGGAGGCAGCGGATATACGTCACTAAGCAAAAATTAATCTGGAGGATGCAAGTAAGACGCTCTAAAAGAGGTCCACCAATTCACGAGAGTTGCAGGACGAGTTTGACGAAAGTTCAGACGTATTATTCGCCGAACCTAAGACAGTTTTTGGACTGGGATGGCGACGTGATAATGATACGCAGACGATTCCCTTCAATATTATAATGTACTTCGTTAGGACGAATAAGAAAACCGTAGGACATGCAGCAACCAGAGATTTCGACCCAATAGGGATGAACTCCCTTTTTGTACTGACAGTGAAAATGCCGCTCCAACGCATTTGGGAAAAAAGGAGTACACTTGAATAAAAACTTACATGACGATCTAGAATCTCAATGGGAAGATTGGTGCGTTGACCTACAACATATACAAAACGTTGTGACATGTCGCTGTATTTTAATCACTTCAAGAAACCTCATTCACTCAGTGCAGTTACATATATTTTGTGATAGAAGCCCTGTGGCTTACGGAACTTGCGCTTATCTGAGAGTCCAAACCACCAAGGGAAGACTTGATGTAAATCTAGTTTTCTCGAAGTCGCTTATGGCACTGACAAAAAGGCTCACACTTCCTCGGCTTGAACTAATGGCTTACCTAGAAAACATCCTGAACCTTTAAGACACGCCCTACTGGACGGGCAGTACCATAGTTCTTCATTGGATAAAAGGAAACGCAAATAACTGGAAGCCATTAGTGGCGAATAGAGCGACCGAGATACAAACTAAAGGGACGCCTTCAAACTGGAAACACGGCCCTGGAGTAGGCAATCCGGCAGATTTGATCACGCAGAGACTAAACGGAGAGCTTGCTAACAAAAGCAGTTTGGTGGAAGGGCACGACATGGCTTTCATTGGATGAGAGCATGTGGTCAGGTGTAATTCCTATTGAGAAGCTTCTAGATACGGCGATCGAGGAAAATAAATGTCGTGCGCACCACGCGCTCCAAACAACAGAAATGGATCCAGCTCTCTTGGAATCGAAATGATACGCCAGGCTTAGACGCGTTCATCGCGTCATTGCATAAAAAATGGGGTTCGCCAAGAATTGCAGAAAACTGTACCGACATCGAGGCCTTTTAAAAACAGAACAGCTTGAAGACGCGGAATGGTATTGGATCCTCCAAAGCCAAATCGAGGCATACTCTCAAGAACTGAGACATTGCCCCGAAGAAACAGCGGGATGAAAATCCAACTTAGTCCCACTAAGCCCTTTCATCGACTAAACCGGACTTTTGAGGGTTGGTAGATGGCAATAAAATGCCAACGAAACAGAGAATGTAAAACACCCTCTCCTGCTCCCGCCTGAGCATCTTTTTTACAACGCCACATTTTCACGACTGTTTTTTTTTTTTTTTAAACTCTACACGGAAAAAAACAGGACACAACAGCGGAACTCCTAAGGCGTTTCTGGGTACCGTGAAAACGACAGATCGCCAAGTAAATCCTACAGAAGTGCAACGGCTGCGCTAGACACAAAGTAAAGAGGGCTTCTGCTCCGGCCGCACCACTACCACAAAAGCGAGTGAGTCAAGCCGAACCATTGAAGGTGGTTGGGATAAATTTTTCTGGGACCGCGGCTTGTTAAGTCTCAACACTCCAAAGACGAGAATTATATCGGGCTTTTTACATGTGTGGCTACGAGAACAATTCATCTGGAACTTGTATCAAGTCTATCGAATGCGTTTTTAATTATGGCTTTTCGACGATTTACATAGAGATGGGCTCTACTAAACGTTTTTTACATCGAAAAACCCTCACGTTAAACAAAAAACATAGAGGGATCCATGCAGCTTATGGAATGCCATCCAAGAACACTGGTCGGAACATAGGGTAAAATTGGAAATTTATTGTGGAACGAGCTGCATGGTGGAAAAGATTTTGGGAACGATTAGTAAAAATCATGAAGACCAGCCTCAGGAAAGTTTTATGAAGAGGCGATTACAACTTTGTGAAACTTGCCACTATTCACTATGGGGTAGAAGCCATCGTCAATACGAGACCAATCACGTTTATACATACCTCCTCAGGTGAGCAGGAAGTGCTACTCCTGCGCATTTCCTGACCGGAAAGTGCTTGACGTCGCTTCAAACAGCACTCGAACCAAGAGCACATAGCAACACCAGAGACGACATCACTCGTAGTTGGAAGCAACACAAACGTCGTGGGAGCGCCACGACATGTGTGGAGGACATGAGGTATTGAAGCGCTTTTCCACGAAAAGGACGGAATCATACGCTCATGCTTCGTTGCACTGCGAAGTGTCCAATTGCTGAAGCGACCTGTTCAACTCTTATACACACTAGAACTTGTAGAAAAAATTAGCGTTTAGTAATGCGCTCATTTCGGGAGGAGATTATAATGGATTGCCGAAGACCACTGGTGGTGCAAGGAAGACAAAAAGGAAGACAGACGAACGAGAGCAGGCGGAACTGTTGCGCGAGATGGAGCTCGGCTGATGAGCTACATGATCGATGATTCCCCTGGATGTAGTACTGTACATATGTAAATACCCCGCTCAGCAAATATGGGTTTTGTTACAAGTTAACGTTCCTGAACGACTCGTTCCGTTAAAAACGCAACAATTAGTGAACGCTATTTTAGTGTGCACTTTCCGGAATAATATGTTGAGCAATCTCGAGCAATTGATAAAGTAAGCAGCTCTTGAACTGCGCTCCACCGTAGAGAAACCAGGGAATGTATTATTACAATTTTGGAGTTTTCGAATTCATACTCAGGAAGGCTTGTTCAGGGAGTGCGGCAAAGAAAGCCTAAATCGGGTACTGTCAAAAATGAGCTGCCATTCAATAACTGTAAAGAGCGAGTTGTAAAATCTTTGATCAAAAATGTTCCAGGCGGGTCGTGTATAGATTTGATCTCAAAGTCGTTGGAAGGTCAATCGGAGAAGCTAGGCGGGCAAGGTATGAAGATGAGTTCATCAAAGCGCATTTAAACTTACACACCAAGGAGAAGAAAAAATGCAAAAAAGACGTCGGAAAGACTGACCGTTGTTATCCCGTGTTTTCATGGAATTTCGCATTACATGAAGCCGTGCACTCTAAAAAAAAAGGGGACCAAAAGGAGGTAACAGACCGCCTTTACCACCCTCCTCCCGGCCAGCGGGAAAGCGCTCCGCTTGTTACCTCCTTAGCGCGGCAGACATGAAGAATTCGGTGCTACCAGGTGAAGTTCGCCGCGAAGGAGCAACCAAGGAGTCAAGTTTTACCTCCCAGAGGGTGCACCTGTTTGGGCACTGCCAAAGCCTGGGCGCTGCGATTGGCTGTGGGAAGGCGCAAACGAGTTCGCTAATTGGCTCCTCGTATGACGCGTCATTCATCGCGCATGCGTGGGAGAGCGCCTGCCCGGCCGGCCGGGAGCGAAGGCGCCGACGCTGCCGGCATAACGGTGTTTCTTCTCGAACGTTCGACGGAGGCGTCCCAGCGCAGGAACGTTCTTTATTGTTCTGTTCGGCTCAGTCTCTTCTTACGAGGTCACCGAGAGCGCTGCATTGACTTCAGTCGAAGATCCAAGTCGTGTGCACCGTATGCAGGTAAGGAAATGTTCTGCGCGGGCGGCAGCTGGCGTTGGTTATGACCGCCCGGGAAGACGACCCCCGTCTTCCTTAGACAAAGGGTTGGCGGACATGTTGGCGCGTCTGAAGGCGTCGAGCGTTCGATAAAATTAGTGTGTGGCGCGAACTCAAACACGGTTTAGACCATCGAAGTTCATAAAGAGCAAGAACAGAAATGACTGTCGCTTGCTCTAGCGCATATTTAGAAGGTTGAAATACGCTAACCAGTGGCATAGCCAGCAGCTTTTCCCGGTGTATGTGTGTGCGGTTGGAGGAAGGGTGAGAGCGGCGGTTCGTTCGGCCGGGCGACAAGACGCCTTTTGAATCGGGGGTCGCCTACGTTTAAGGCGTGAGGGGTATGAGGTTTTCTCTTTTTTTGGGCCGTTGGTGTGTCGCGTTCAGACGTTAAATTGAGCATTTGATAAAATATTATATTTGAAAATCTCAAAAGAGTTTTTTTTTTTCGCAGAGCAGTAGTCGATCAGGCATTCATTGGCGGCACCGGCCAAACGGGGCGATTAATTCTGAACGTCGTTGATATTTGTAAAAGTCAGTGTTAAACACTGGTTTTTAATATCAACGTTTTTGTTTTTTTTAATTTAACGATGTTTAATAAATAGTTTTTTTAAAATGTCACGTTACCTTGAAATACCGAATATAAATGTCTGAGCTAATTATTTGTGCTCTTCGCAAACATTAATAGTAGTATATTACGGAATAAGGTCATGAAGTTGTTACAGGCAGCGAGGCTAGCAGTTATATTGTCTTGGCATTTTCTTTGCCTGTGATCAGGCATTTCTAAAACTCTTATTATTTAGTAGGCGAGTTAGATATAACTCAAGTTTGCATTATTTGAAGTTGATTGAATATATTTCTTTCGTCCTGCGGCAACGTTGTAGGGTGATTTCGTCGAGAGTACTGGATGCCTGCTACCTTGGACTCATCTCGTGACAGTTCTTAACACTGCTTACTGCAGGTAAGCGGAATCCGATATTTTATTTTGATTTTCTTGTTCCCATTTGTGCACTTAAAATGGGGCTCTTGATTTTTATGTTTATTTTGTGTCTGCTGTTCGTTCATTTTCGAGAGAAAATTGAGGGTATACTTCGAGTAAATAATTTAGAGTAAGACACACAAGGTTGAGTGTGTCTTTTTCGGTGTTATTTTTTTTTGCATTTTCGTGCTTGTGTGCTGTTCTTCTCATGTCTAAATAAAACATAGATTCAATTTTAAATTTTATTCTGGCAAATTACTACGGCAAAAAAAATTTACATATTTGCCGAAGTTCGACATTCGGCAGTTAGAAATTATTCGTGGGCTTCGCAAACATTAATAGTAGTATATTACGGAATAAGGTCATTAAGTTGTTGCCGGCAGAGAGACTAGCAATTATAGTGTTGTCTTGGCTTTTTATTTTTTTTTTTGCGTGTGATCAGACTTTTTTTGAAAGCCTAATCATTCACTAGGCGAGTTAGATATGGCTAAAGTTTGCATTATTTGAAGTTGATTGCATATATTTCTTTCGTCCTGCGGCAACGTTGCAGGGTGATTTCGTCGAGAGTACTGGATGCCTGCTACCTTGGACGCATCTCGTGACAGTTCTTAACACTGGTTACTGCAGGTAAGCGTAGTGCGATATTTCATTTTGATTTTCTTGTTCCCATTTGTGTACTTGAAATGGGGCTCTTGATCTTTATGTTTATTTTGTGTGTGTGCTGTTTGTTGATTTCCGAGAGAAAATTGAGTGTATACGTCGAGTAAATAAATTAGAGTAAGACACACAAGGCGCTTGAGTGTGTCTTTTTCGGTGTTATTATTATTTTTTTTTTTTCGTGCTTGTGTGCTGTTCTTCTCACGTCTAAATAAAACATAGATTCAATTTTCAATTTTATTCTGGCAAATTACCTCGGCAAAAAAAAATTACATATTTGCCGAAGTTCGACATTCGGCAGTTAGAAATTATTCGTGCGCTTCGCAAACATTAATAGTAGTATATTACGGAATAAGGTCATTAAGTTATTGCCGGCAGAGAGACTAGCAAGTATATTGTCTTGGCATTTTTTTTTTTTGCGTGCGATGAGGCATTTTTTAAAGCTGATCATGCAATAGGCGAGTCAGATGGCTGAGTTTGCATTATTTGAAGTTGATTGAATATATTTCTTTCCTACCGCGTCAACGTTGTAGGGTGATTTCGTCGAGGGTACTGGATGCCTGCTACCTTGGACTCAACTGCAGGTAAGCATAGTCAGATTTATTATTTTGATGTTCTTGTTCGCATTTGGGCACTTGAAATGAGGTTCTTGATTTTTATCTTTTCTTTGTGTGTGTAGTGTTCGTTCATTTTCCAGATAAAATTGAGGGTATACTTCGAGTAAATAAATTAGAGTAAGACACACAAGGCGCTTGAGTGTGTCTTTTTCGGTGTGTTCTTTTTCTGTGTTTTCGTCCTTGTGTGCTGTTCTTCTCATGTCTAAATAAAACATAAATTCAATTTTAATCTGGCAGAGCACTTCGGCAAAAAATATTTGTATATTTGCCAAAGTTCGGCACTTAGGTTTGGCGGTCATAGGGATCTGCAGTGCTGCTGAGTAGCTAATGTGGTGTAGCGCTCTGTGGTGTATGTTCTTCCTCTGCCCTTGTCTTAGAGCGCAATCATGTTTTTTTTTCACGTACAATACCAACTCGCCCAACAATCAACACTTGTATATACTAACCTGCTACAGTAGTTGTACCCCTTTGACTAAGATTAGTTATAAGAACTTGAGATTGGGCGAGTTAATTATTCATGTTTTTCGACGTAGCGCACTCGAGAAACTGTCACTCAAGCATTCACACACCCAAAGAACACACCGTGCGTGTGTTGTTTGGGTGTGTGAATGCTTGAGTGACAGTTTCTCGAGTGCGCTACGTTGACAAACAAAAATAAGATTTGTTAGTCACCTAAGTAAATCGGGGTGACAAATTTAAACATGACCGGTGAATACGAAAGTGCTTACTAATCTACGATTACCACCCGCCATGTGATAATTATAGTCAGTGGTAATTAGTCAACAGTTAAACTTGTCACGTCTGGTAAGTATGGTCGATGCTTTATAATGCTGGAATCAGAGGCCCATCAAATGCTCCAAATGCTTCTTAGAAAAATCTAATATTTCTTGACAGTTTCTTCAAATTCGGGATGATATGTTTCAACTTCATATCACATGATTTCCACATTTTTTTGGTTCCAGGCAGGCAGTGAAATCTACCCGGTGGCTGTCAGCTCAAGCCTAATTAATCCTGAGGCGCCCAGCTGTGTGGCAGTGGAGGGAGACCTCGAAGCCGCGTCGCCTGCTGAGGCAGTCCTGGTTGCATTCTGCCTCTAGATAATCTTTAGCGACGACTAGAGCCCCGAAAGTGTTCTTCCAGATGCCTTTATTGCGCTTAGTGGTTTCATTTTAGAACTTTTATAAGATGTCCAGTCCTGCCATTGATTTTTATGCCATTTTGTTTGTGACAGCCACAATAAAACATTGTCATGTACTTTCAGAACTAGGCCGTCTTCATCTATTATAAGGCCCACCTTTGAAGCACGTACTATCACACCCACAAAGGGCCATAGTACCTTTCTTTAGGGGGTAAAAGTGATTCCATCAAGTGTGCATTTAACCTGTAATAAGGTGGTGAACTGGGCCAGTTGGTTGCTGTTATACATGATGGGGAAAACAGCTCGGAAAGCGCGGACTACGAAGAGCAAACACGACAGGACAGCACTTTTCTGTCGTGTTTGTTCTTCGTAGTCCGCGATTTCTGAGCTGTTTTCCTCATCGTGTGTATTTAACCCCAAAGTAGATCATAGTTCCCTCCAAAAGGAGGTAAAAGCAGCGCCCCCAATAACGTCGTCTTACCTCTTAAAAGGATTGAAATTCCCTCCTAAAAGAGGTAAAGGCTGACCCTGAAAGGATGCACTTTTAACACCAAAAGGAACTAAGGAATTACCTCCAAAAGGAGGCAATGTTGCACCCTAACCTAGGGGGTAAGTTTGCACCCTCGTTGCAGGGGGTAACGATACCTCCAAAAGGGATTGCCCTGTGTGCAAGTCGGTTACCCTATTAAGGAGGGTACTACAGTACCCTTTTTTTTAAGAGTGTGTGCTAAGCTGTTTAGAGTGGAAGCTCTTTTGAGCTCCGATTTTAGGATGAGCAGACAAGCTCCTTCTAAAACGGGAGCGTATGAGGGTAGAAAGCCTCGCCGTGAAATATCGGTCCCTTGTAAAAATGGTGTAGTGTAACCAAAACCTAATTCAGATGGCATGTCATTTTGCATTTGTAGAGCACACTTCGAGGCGTGTTAATGATATACTATGAGGACGCAAAAAAAGCGAAAGCATTAAAAACTTATTCGGGACTAGTAAAGCCTATAAATAATTGCAGTAATTCAACTGATTTGTGGTCAGGAGCGGAAACATATACATAAAGAAGTGAATGAGATTAAAATACTTGAAAGGGAAACCGTTGGAATAAAATCATTTGACAACTGTTTTATTCAGGCATCGTTGCAGATGGAGAACAATGTCAAAGCACTTTTGAGGCTAAACAATTTTGCATGTCTGGGTGTGTGTGTTCTTTTTTTTTTTGAAGGAGATGCGCGATAACACTTTTTAGAGTGAGTCCAGAAGTGTCTATATTTGACGTCGTTGTCCCGGATTGGTAGATTTGAAGCACCTTTTCCCAGTTTTGTTGTTTCTTTCGAGGGTGTTGGTCTTTTATTGGTGTTCTGGGTCAATGTTCTTACGCGGTTGTAGTGTCAGATGTTCAACACAATTATTCCGTTTTTGTAGAAGTGGAGAGTGTTGCAGATCGGCCACGCCACCACAAGCACGCTGGCGCTTGTTATCTTATCTTTCCGCCTTCTCTCTCCCTTTCTCTCTCGCCTTTCCCTCTCATGTGCGCTATATAAAGTGCAAGCTGCAGAGGAATAAAAGATGTTGGTTACCAGTCGCTATCGTCATGTTTCTTGCGGCGTCGTAACAGTGGCGACGACGATGCGATAGTATCTTCCGCTGCTCTGCCCGGCAGACATGGTGAGCTATTCAAGTCCGCCGCAGTTCAACGAAGCCGTCGACAAATGGCCCCCCTACCAGATCCGACTGGAGGTATTCTTCGAAGGCAACGGGGTGACGGACGGGAAGAAGAACCGCGCCTTGCTCGTCGCAGCGCTGAGCACGAACACCGTGGACGTCATCAGCGGACGCTGTGCTCCAGCAAAGGTGAATGAACTTCCATACAGCGAAGTGGTCGACCTTCTGCAGCACAATTGTTCGCCTAAACTGAGCGAAACGGCCCAGTCGTACAAGTTCTTCTCGCGCAACCAGCTGCCGGGGGAACCGGTGAGAGACTTCGTTGTGGCCATCCAACGAATAGCGGACACCTGCAACTTCGGGGACACACTGGACCGGATGCTGAAAGATGGGATAGTCTACGGCCTCCAAACTTCAACGGTGCGTCGGCAACTTCTGGTCAAGCCGTTCTTGACGAGAATCGAAGCCGAGGAAATCGCCGTAGCAGCAGAAATGACGGAAGAAAATGTCAAGGAAATGCAACGCGCCACAACAGAGGATGGGGGCGTGCACGCCGTGAGTAGCAGGACGGCAAGGCAGAAATTGCGGGAAACTGAGTCGTTGTGTTCCACGTGTGGCAGAGGGGGACACCATCCAGGCGCGTGCCGTTTTCGAACAGCTCAATGCTACAACTGCCGCCAATGAGGTCATGTCGCCAAGGCTTGTTTCCGTCGCACCGACAGACCAGTTACCGCGTCAACGAGGCCAACCCAGCAGCACGACAATGCTCTTGCACCGCGGGGTGAGCAAGAGTGGGATACCAGCGCCGAGGGCCTGTTCGTGTTGGGGGTGTCGATGAAGCACGTCGGACACATCGAGTCCGCTCAGCCTATTGCGCGTACCTTCGACTGGGGGGGGGGGGGGGGGGCGTACCTGTCAACATGCAACTAGATACGGGGTCTCTGGTGTCGGCTATCACGTGGCCTACCTACATGCAACACAAGAATGCGTGGCCGAGCCTCCAGGATTCTCCTCTGAGGTTGACTTCTTCTCTCGGAAAACTACCAGTGCGCGGGCAGCTGAAGCTCAAAGTGGCATTGGGAGACCAATCCAGGAAGGAACACCGACTCTCCTGGGCTGCTCCGGGCCCAACCTGTGTGGACGCGACCTCATACGCGCATTCGACCTGCTGGAGATGCCGGTACTCAGCGTAGCAACAGGAGGTGAGCCTTCGTCCTCCAGTTTCGTGGACAAGGTCAGTCTGAAGGGTTTGCTAGACGAATTCGCGGAAGTGTTGCAGGCAGGATTGGCCCTCATTGAAGAACCACCTGCCCACTTTCAGCTTCCTAGCGGACGCAGCTCCGAAGTTTTGTAAAGAGCGTCAAGTTCCGTACGCCTTACGCTCAATGGTAGAGGCAGAAATTGACCGGCTAGTAAGAACGGGCGTTATCCTCCTAGTTCCGCATTCCGAATGGGCAGCGCCTGTTGCGCCGGTAGTAAAGCGTAACGGTAGCATCCGCCTTTCCGGAGATTTTAAGATCATGGTTAATCAAGCATGTCGGACTGAGTGGTATCCGCTTCCGCGAGCGGAAGATATTCTTGCAACGCTGAACGGAGGCGAAGTTTTTATCACGATCGACTTACGCGACGCGTACAATCAGCTCGCGTTAGATAAGGAATATATGCTACTCGCGACCGTGAACACTCAGAAAAGGCTATTTTTCTTTACTTGCCTGACGTTTGGCATTGCGTCAGCCCCGGCGTTGTTCTAGTGGCGTATGGAGTCGATTTTTCAAGGCCTATTTGGAGTCCAGGTCTATCTGGATGACGTCATTATCGCTGAAAAACATAATGACTGCACTAAACTGCGGAAAGTATTGCAAAGATTTCGCGTGTCGGGTGTACGGTTGCATCCAGGGAAGTCCAAGTTTCGACAGACTGAGGGGTACGTTTTGGGGCACCGAATTAGCAATCTGGGGGTGCAACCTAAGACAGAAAACATTGATGCAATTCTCCAAGCTAATGCGCCCCGAACAATAGCAGAAGTAAGGTCTTTTGCAGGGCTGGTTACCTACTACCACAAGTTCCTCAAGGAGGCGTCCTCGATCATGGCGCCGATGTACGAACTTCTCCGCGCGGAGGCAAAGTGGGAATGTGGACCCAGGCGGCAATGCGCGTTTAACGAGGCGAAGACCCAAGTAAAAGAAGCTGACTTCTTGGCGCCTTTTTACCCAGACAAGCCTCTAATTATTGACTGTGACGCGTCAGCAATGGGTATTGGCGCCGTACTTCCTCACGATGCTTGCCAGGGGGTCCTGCGCCCCATCGGGTTCCGCTCTCGCACACTCACAGCCGCCGAGCGGAATTATTCACAGTTAGAACGGGAGGTCCTCGCTTTGGTGTTCTTTATGTCGGTATTCTGAACATACCTCTTGGAAAGGTGTTTGACGATCGCGACTTTCCATAAACCCTTGCTGGGTTTGTTTTACCCTGATAAGGCCGTATCGGCGATGGCCTCGGGGCGGATCCGACGGTGGGCTCTTCTGCTGGGGGCCTACGACTACGTCATCCAGCACAAGGACGGCAAGGCCAATATTCCGGCCGACGCACTCAGCCGGCTTCCAGTGACGGGATCAGCACCCCCTGAATCTGAGGAAGAGGTGGATGGCTGTGAGTATGTTCTCCACACTGAAAGCCTCAACGGTGGCGTCTTGTCGGCTAAGCAGTTGGCCGTTTTGATGGCGGAAGATGATGGTTTCGCAAAGGTGCAGAAGTGGGTACAGGAAGGCTGCTCCTCTCGTCTAGCACCAGAGGACAGCCGTTTAAAACCCTACTTTGACAGGAGAGACGAGATGACTGTTAGTCGTTTTCTTTTGTATTGGGGCCATCGCGTGGTTGTGCCGGACGTTTCCAGAACAGCAATGCCATGACTACTACATGACACACATCAGGGAATGGGCTCCATGAAGACGCTAGCTCGCTCAGTGCTGTGGCACCCGTGCATTGACCAAGGTATTGAGCGTCTTGTAAAGGCATGCCATATTTGTGTTCAGGCCGCACCGACACCACCAAGACAAACACCTGTTCCGTGGCCAGAGACGGGGCGAGGCTGGTCCAGATTGCACACTGATTTTGCGGGACCAGTGGATGGTTTTATGTTGTTAGTTGTGGTAGATTCACACACGAAGTGGATTGAGACGGTGCCCATGAAAAGTGCGAATGGTTTTACTACGGTTGAGGCGTTGCAAACGGTATTTAGCACCTTCAGGCTGCCAGAAACCATTGTATCAGGCAATGGCCCACAGTTTACATGTGAAGAGTTTGAAAAGTTTCTGCGCCTGAATAACATCGTGAACCTAGGTAAGGCACCTTACCACCCCCAATCTAATGGGCTGGCGGGGCGCGCCGTCCGCACAGTAAAACAGGGACTTAAGAAAAACAAGCAAAGATCACTGCAGACTCGTTTAGCAAGGGTGCTGCATCGGTACCGGCGGACACCTTCCGCAGGTGGCAAGACACGGGCCATGCAGCCAATGTGATACGAGCTGCGCTCAAGGCTACATAACGCGGTCGTATTCCAACCATCACGGGTCGGTCATCGGAACGGCACTTATACCAACGATCCTGTCCACACAGGGGAACCAGTATGGGTGCGAAATTTTGGAAGAGGTGAACCATGGACACCAGCTAGAGTACAGTCCACGGACGGCGCACGCATGGTCACCGCCGACGGCAACGAGGGAGACGTCCTTCACAGACACCTCGATAAAGTCAAGCCCCGGCTTCCCGAAAGTCCACTGGAAAGCGCTCCCAGTCCGCCACGTCTCCCGCAGCCGGAGGCGGCGCCAGGTCTGCAACGACCTACTCGAACCAGGAGAGCCCCAGTACGGTTTTCCCCCTAGGACGGAGAAGACTGTTGCAGATCGGCCACGCCGCCACAAGCACGGTGGCACTTGTCATCTTATCTTTCTGCCTTCTCTCTCCCGTTCAATCTCGCCTCCCCCTCTCCTGTCTGCTGTGTAAAGTGCAAGCTGCGCAGGAACAAACGTTGTGGGTTACCAGTCGCTATCGTGTTGTTTCTTGCGGCGTTGTAACAGGGAGTTAGCTAGGCAAATTTGGGAAGTTTTCGCCGTAGCTGTTATTTTTTTTTCTGTTTGTTGAGGGGACACCCAAATTCTCCTATTCTGGTTGATCCTTTGAGTGTCCTGGGAAATTGTGTCCTAGCAAGGGGCAAGTTATGTGGTTGGCAATGTTGTGGCTGTGAGGAGATGAGGAGGTGGAACTGAATATATATTTTAATTACGTTTGACATCTCTTCTTCCTTGTTTTCTGTACCTCGTACGTTTAAGTTTATATTGTATACCCTAGTCTTGGGTCAAGTTGCAATATGGAAAACATCCACCAGTATGCCTGTACTTTAACCGTTTTGTTTCAATAGAAGGTGTTCTTGCCCCTTCCGGCTGCCATGACAGGAGAAGGGACATACTTCCAGCTTGGGTAATTGCGTGCGCGACGTGTTTAGGTGGGTGCGCGTGGACTCTTGATTCTCAGCGAGCAATGGCGCGAAAGTAGTGCTCTAGAAATGCCCCAGTCTCGTGCTTTAAAGTTGCCGTTGTGCACCGGCACGACAACAATATAACAAAATGAAGTTGTCTCGATTCTCTCGAGAGAAAGGACGCCACGAACGCCGCCAAGCTTTGGTGATAGCAGCTAAGCTGACAATGGCCGTTGTGCACCGGCACGAAAACAGTATAACAAAATAGAGTTGTCTCGATTATCTCGATTCAAAAAATGCCTCGAATTCCGCTGAGCTTCTTTGATCTGAGCTAAGCTGACAGTGCTTGCCTATTTAAACATGCTGCTGACACTTGGCACAACGCGACAAACGCAATGATGCGGCGCCAGTGGCTTCTCGACCGACCATCTCCGTACAAAAATAACTGCCAACCGGGCCATTACGGCATGTGCGACGTGACACGGTGTATTGGAAAAGAAACCTTGAATATGAAAGCATGCAAGCAGGTCAAAACTGTAAACGTTGTTCCTTACAGACATCCGCACCGCGATAAAGAAAACGTAAAAAAAAGATCTTTCGGATGATTGCTAAAACTGATATCCAGCAAGGCGACCACTGCGGGGAATGTGGGCGCGAATCTCCGGCGCCTTGAGGGCCGTACGTGCCCATCGCCGATGCCTCGCCGTCCACGAAATAGTTGAACCCCTCTAAGGACTTGTAGGTTTTAAGTCGTTATCATGTAGAGCAACCAGGTGGCTCAAATATTTAGTCGTGAAGATTTCCCCGAGATACCTTCGGAAGATTTGCCATTTCCTTAGGAATAAGTGCCCTTTCTTTTCGTTCATGGGACCATGAAAGCGTGCCGATACCGCATAAGAAAATTTCAGGAGGTATCACAGTCCATCCGCGGCACTGAGACCTTTTAAGTACCTGCTACTCAACATGGGTTCTTAGAAAAAAACAACAGCAAAAGCAATAGCCAATCGGAAGCAAGATACTACGCCCGAAAGTTCGGTCATGCTTCTTTTTGTTTACTTTTGCGCACTTTGTATACTACCTAGAACACAAGGGCAGCGCATGACGTTATCGTTATGGACCCCTGAGCCGCCGCAAGCGGTAAAGGCATTGAAGCTTGACGAGAGTATCGCTAAAAGCGGCAGACGCTTGCTTCTTAGCGTTGCCGCGTTCTTGCGTCGCGCTTGTTGTGATATGCTGAAAGACGAACTGGCGGCGACGCTCACGAGCCTCTTTAATTGCCGCAGGTTTTCGTTGGTAGAACAGTTACGTGCGTGCTCGTGATAGCGAAGTCAATTAAGACTATGCCGTCAAGACCTCATAAAGACTGAACGCGACGCCGGTGCGTAACGACTTCGCCGTGACTAACCGCGACATGTCGCGGATATGGCTGTGACTGTACATTGAAGTAACAAAATACTAAAATTTTTATAATAGGAATGTGTAACTAAGATTTACGAGGAGCGCAATTTTTTTTTTAATTTAAACAGCATACGTTTTGTTTTGTAAACTCATCAGTGCATATACAAAGCAACCGGCAAGAGAAGTGAGCAGCAACTCATTAACTTTCATCGATATATTTCCATGTCTTGTTCGCCGAGTTAGTTGACCTCACTGTTAGTTACTTCTCTCTGGCTTCCTGCTACCGAATATGCTGAGAAAAATTCAATATAACGCTTTATTTCTAATATTGTTGCGACCCGGCTAAGTTGCACCGTGACACCTAGCGAGTTGTGCCCCATCTCAGTGACTGCAGGTTTGGGTATACAGGTGGATCAACAGCAAATAAGATGCATGTCGAGCTGACAGCACTGCCCAGCTATTTATGCCTATGTTGATGTACTTATGATCAGTGACGACCACGCGTGTGTTCGGCAAAAAAAAAAAGTGTTTATGGTGGACTGACTGCGTGGACCACCATTTGTATTGCACCTTTATTATTTAAATAATATATGTATACTAATCTGCAAGAGGCGTCGCAGGTTTTCTTGCATTATGTCATTTAGAAACTAATCAGACTAACTAGCATTTTGAATAAACGTTAGAATCTTATTTCACTTAGCCTTTTAGGCTTCTTTTTTATATACAGAAGAGTGATCGGTCGTTTTCAGTCCGGGCATATTTGACCCCTATTGATTCACAAAAGTCGGGAAAAGAATTTAAAAAAAAAAACACTTCTTAATTTAGAAGTCGTTTTTGTAAGCCCTTGTAAACCGACGTTGTTAACAGATGTCTTCTCTTTAGGCACTCCCGCAACGCCTGACAAATATAAAAAAGGAGGTTAGAAGATGTCGCGTAATGAGATTATTGATCTTGGGGCAAGCGACACGGCTCAGGAGAGGGGGAGAGTTTAGCCGACCAGAAAATGAAGTTCATTGAAATTTCGCTCAACGGCACAGCACGTACGCTAGGCCATCTCCTTTCCTTCGCTTCACTTAACGGCGTGACCCGACTGGAATTAGAAGGACGCGGGGATTGAGAGAGCTTAAAAAAAGACGCACATTAATTAGAGGGGCTGCGAAGGAATGAACGGTTACACGAGCGTTCCGCAGTTAACTAAAAATGACAACCTAAGCAGGGAGCTGGAAGAAGCGCAATTCACGTGAGGTGAATGAGATTTTGAGCGGTAAATTCTTTCTCAGCTTGACTGAAAAAGTCTTGATTCGATCTCCCAGATAAACATTGAGACAAAATACGTCAACATCTTTGTACTGATGCTAGATCAAATTTAAAAATTTGTCAAAATCTAGCACGGTGAGATACTTTATTTATCAAACGTGGGAAAATAAACCGTGAGTTTGACCGAAGAGGCATTTCTACGGGGTAATTATTGTGCGCACTTAAACATTGTGACTTTCCTTCGTGCTGTGCAGGGGAAATTTGCCAAGCCCACTGTATGTTCCATGTTGCTCACTTTAACAAATCACGCGCGTCGGTGAAAGCGCGAAGGCCGCGGGTCGGTATTATGATTTTGTATATTGAAATCAGAAACAGCGAGAACTGAACCCGCCTTCGCCAGATGATAACAATACTAAAGTTGCAAGTATCATAAAACCTAGGGTTTGTAGCAAGGTAATATAAATTAGCGTGTTGCATTTAATGGGAGTTTTTAGTTGTTCTTATTTACTCACTGTGAGGGGGCAATGCAACAGAGAGTATTGCAAGCACTTGTAAATAATAAAATATAGCCCCAAAACTAAAAAAAAAACAATGAATGAAGAAACAAACAGATGATTCACGACCCATTTGGTTATGAACACAAAAATAAAACTGGGAACTCGAAGCTTAAAAAATTATTGAGGGAGATATTCTGCTCTAATACATGTATGCGGTGCCAATCAGATGGGTTCAATCCTCTAATAAGGTAAACATGAATGTTTGGAGAATACAATTGGCTCTGCATTTACACGGAATTCTATACTGCCTAACGGAAAGTAAAAAGGATGATCACTCTAGCCATTTCGTAAGAATATTTGTCGTAGATTACATTGTACTTTTGTTTTCTGTTAAACTCAGTGCATCTTGAAACTTGCACGCTCCATTATGTTATTATGGCAAGACACAATCTGCATGAAAGGTGCTGTTCTAACTGCAGCCAAAAAGACTAGGGATGGTAGCTGATTCAAAATTTTAATACAAATAATCTCATCTTTAATCGATTAATTAATCGATTAATTGGTCTAAGTTATTTCCAGGATAATTTTTTTAAGTTCAATCTTAAATTTTTGTTTTGCTTCCGCTGGTACCGCAATGAACGGCGCAGTATATACAATTTCGATTATGAATCAACTTCGGTACGTAATTGAGAACAGTTCAAAAACACTCAAACTTACAGGTTATAAGTTCTACATCAAGAGTGGCCTCCTTTGCCTAAAGCATTTTCTCTGCGCTAAACGGACCCTCGCATGGCTATGAAGTGGCCGGGACACCTAGTAACCTCATGCACTTGTCTGGAGTTACAAATGTTGCATTTACACTTACTTTAAGCTAGAATTTCGCCCAAACTTTGCCCTCAATACAGGCGTATTCTTCCATGTCTGCATGGGGAAAGCATTTCTTTTTTACTTTCTTTCGGTTTGTAAAAATTTTACCGATTAACCGGTTTAAACAAATTAACCGCGATTAAAGCGTTAATGAATTAATCGGTAGGTTAATCGATCAATTTTCCTTTTCCTTGACCCAAGAAACCGAGCTTAATTAATAAGGTTTTTTTTTTAACCGAGTTTTTTTAAATGACAAGGCACTTTCACGCTACAAAAGAAAATAATACGAGAAATATCATATTTTGATAAATGACGTCTGAAATACTTCGTCTGTGAATACCAGCATACAGAAACAACTTATGTAGGTCGCATTTTCAAACACTTAATTCAAAAGCAGTAGATCAAAAAATTGTTTTGGCCCACCTAATATCGGGGCATCGTGATGACCCCATTTTATTAATGGCAGCTTAGCGATAGCTTGACAGATTCGAGGTCGCATGTTCAATGTCTCACACGAGACATATTTAGACCTTGGCAAGAAGTTTGCTCTATTGTTGTTGTTACACGAAACAGAAATCACAGCGAGAAAATGTAAGTTTTTATAAATCACCTTAAAATAACCTGATAGAACGTGAAGATTCACTGTTGATAAAACGAAAGGAGGTAATATTATAGACATATTGTTTGTCCGTTATCTGCCGACATATCGGAGTGAAACGGAGAACTGAAATAATATATGTGTTGTGGTTTTGAAGGCTGTGTTGGTGGACAATGTGACATATGCTAGTCTCTAGTAAATTAAAGTATGACATTCTGTCATACGATATTGCATGTTTTGTAATAAAAAAGGAGGTATAACGGTTTAATATCGCTTTGTGTTTTTCCAAAAGCGCGATTTTGTTTTAAAACCTTAACCTTTGTAGTTATGAAGATATATCAGAGAAATAGAAAATGCCGCCTATCGCTTTTCGTGTCGTGTCAGTAACAGAACAACATTTATTTTAATAGTACATTGAGTGCTGATCAAGCGGTCCTACATTTCTCATGGTCCAGACGAACACCTTTGTTGCTAATTAACTGGTCTGGGAACTTGAGTTCGCCATAGGCGGACCGACATTTCGTCGGCTTTAGGGCGAGTCCAGGTTCCTTGATGGCCTGAAACACGGCAGGAAGTCCTTTTAAGTGTTCGTCGAAATCCTGCGAAATACCTACGAGGTCGTTGGGGTATACAAGGCACCTTTGCCATTTCAGACCTGCCAGCACGGTGTTTATGACTTGGTGGAAGGTTGCTGGTGCTTGTACAGAGTCCGAAAGATATTACCTTAAACTCCTACAGTCCGTTTGGTGTAATAAAGGAAGTCTTTTTTTCGCTCCCGTTCAAAGACTTTAATCTTGCAATGGCCACTCTTCAAGACCATCGAGGAAACTTCTTGGGAGTGGCACAGCCAGTCCAATGTGTCGTCGGTACACAGGAGGGGGTACACGTCTTTTTTTCGTCAGAGCTTTCAGTCGGCGATAGTCCACGCAGAACTGCAAAGTTCCGTTCTTCTTAACGAGCACAACTGAGGAGGCCCGAAGACTACTTCAAGCCCTGATGATGTCATCGTCGAGCATTTTTTGCACTTGCTCTTCAATCACCTCTCTTCCTTCCAATGAGATTCGACACAGCAATTGGTGGACTTAAGCGGGTCGTCAAAGAAAATATGCGGTGCTTCGCTACGGCCGTTTTTCGTATTTTTAACGTCGTGGCGGAGGACTCGCTGAACTCGCCGGGAAGTTCAAGCAACCTTCGTCGTTTCGAAGCAGGCATCTTCGGATCGATGTCATTTCGAGAGTGGCGTTCATCCGTGCTGCGATAAAGACGAGACCTCATAGAGGGGGGTGGTAGCAGCTGAGTCTCGGAGCTCTTCGACGTATCGAACGTCAGTTTCCGCATAAAGTTCGCCACAAGAACCGGGATGCGCGCACCTTGGATGTCTGTTTCATCTCTTGCGTCGCAAATTCCTCCTCTTAGGAGCGGTTGTACGCTTTCCTTCAGTAGAGCTTCTCCGTTGGTGTCTGCGTTGGTCCCGACGTGTACAAATACACTCAGCCGCGACGTCACGTTCACGTGGTCAACGACAACTTGGACCGTGGCGGACGTTTCTATGGATTCCTCTGAAAGTAGAACAGGTTTGTTTGGCGCCAGCTGGTTCGCTCCAATGAAAATGTCGGCACTATACTCGAACAAGAATTCCGTTCCGAGGATAATGTCCCTCGCACACTTCTGTAAACGACGAACTTCACCGGACCGGTGAAGTTCGTCAGATTCAACATGAATTTTGACGCGAGCAGTGCACCCTCCCACAGGTGCGATGAGATATCCCCAGCGGTTTGTTGTTCCGGGTAATTTCACGGTGTAACGATTTTTCGAAGGCTTCGGAAAGTCTTTCACTAAGAACGGACTAGTCCGCTCTGGTGTTCGCGAGTGCCGCGCGTAGTCACCCTCGATTACAAGGTTGTGGTTCTTGGGCACTGCTGCGGATACGGGGCATTGTTCCGGGGTGTCGCAAGAGTGGGAGGTCTCCAGCGTTCTTGAGGCTCTTTAAGTCGTCGGCCACGGCAACTCCACATCCACAGAATGCCGCTCCTAGATTTCCCGACAAGATAGGGGGGGGGGGGGGGGGGAGGCAGGCTGGCTGGCCTGACGAGAGCGGCGAAAGGGTGAGAGCGCACGTCGAGACGAAGGCAAACGGAACCTCGTGCTATAGACCTTTGCAATTTTAGCCGATAGGGAGCGGCCATAGCCGTCTACCGCGACCTCTAGTGGCTGGCCTGTCTCAGCGCCATGCCGAGCTGTGGACGACGAGTGTCCATGCGTGAATCTACCTGAACGGCCTGTGCTACAGCGCGTTTCCACGAGCTGTTTTCCCCATATTTTATTGGACGAACTGTTTATTTTATCTTTTAGACATTTTTTCGCTACCCTGGATTTTTCTAGTGCGCACATAAGTTGTTTTTTACGCTTTCGGAAGGATGGCGTCCGCCCGTGGGACTGCCGGAGCGGCTATCACGCCGCCGTCGAAGCCGCCGGTACTGATCAGAGGTGAGTTGCAATGCGAAGTAAGGGGGTTAAAAAATGGGTAGGCCGATGACCGAATTTCTCGGCCATCAAGAGGAATGACCTAGTGTTTATTCACTGTAGATAGGCCATTTGGATTTGGCAAACGCGGCATTTGGCCAGTGCAGTGATGTTATTAACGTACAGCACGCAGTTTTGATTACGCGATGAACACTCGGCCACCGACTGGTCCACATATTTAATTCGAGCTGCAGGATTATAGTTTTTATTTAGGCACAACAATTGGCAACCACACACGTCATTTAGGGCAACAACTTTGCTCAGGGAAGCTCTTAACTACCGGCCGTCGACATCAGTAGCAGCGGTCGTCGTGGCGCTCGGCGAAAACAGACTGCTGCTTTACCGGCCAACGCGTTTCGATATGTGAACGCGATATATGTAAAATGTCTTCTGCAAACCCGCGAATGTTTGCTTACTTTGCGCTTTATAAACAGTAGCAGTTAGCGCAGTGTTAAAGAATGCGACGTAGCGCAGGTATCGCTTGTAGAATTTTCAGTACAAGCATGTGCGCCGTGTAAGAGAGCACGGACAGACGCTCGTGCGGTGGAAACGTGCGTTCGTAGCGTTACCTTTTGCTATAAACGCGAACGATTTAAGAAAGTCGCGCATTTGTGATGAAAGTGTGAGGGATCTTCAGAGCCCGATCCTCACTCTGCAGGTGTCACGATCTTATCAAACTAAAGTCTCAATTTTTTTTTTCAACCGCAATGGGTATTTTGACGCTAACAAATATTGATGGTAAAAGTAAAATTAACAACCAGCATTTTGTTAGACCAAATCAGAATTTGGAAACATTTGGTATGTGCCCAGTGTGCAAACTTTCAACCAATCTCTTACTTGGGGGACACTTACAAATAGTGATTTGTATTTATAAGCAACCGTTGTGTATATTATGTAACATGCAGCCCCCACTGTCATTTCAGATGGCGAGTACTACGCTCACCCCGAAGACGTCACTACGTGGATTGACGACATCAGACTGTGGCCTGGTATCAGGCAGGCCGACATTGTGTACTATTTACTTAGTACACAAGCATGCGACCTCAAGGATGTTAAAGCTTTCAAGAGCCTCGAACCATACAACTATCTGCAGTGTGGGTGGGTCGGGGCCCTGAGTGTGCACCAGGTAACCGAGGCCGTCACTTACATCAGAGGCCAAGTGAAGCCGTCACAGGCTGTAAACAATCCTGCGAAAAATGTGTGGATGTGTGCGAAGAACACTGGAGAAGTGATCACGGCTGGCTGCACTTGCATGGCAGGTCAGGCTAGAGTGTGCAGCCATGTCGGTGCAGTTTTGTGGAAAGTAGACCTGGCTGTTGCCCGAGGCCTGACAGGCCTCAGCTGCACAGACAGTGAAGCACAGTGAACAAGGGTACGAAGTGAAATGTAGAGCCTGGGAGGCTAAGTGAGATCACATTTAAGCTTGAAAAAAGGACCGTGAATAAACCTACCCAAGCTAGCCAGCTAAGGCCTCTGAAGACTGTGATGGACGCTGCCCAGCTACAATCTCTTCACGAGAACTCGCCGTACCCAGGGCTTTTCAAAGTTCCGGGTATGTTTTCTCATCAAATGCTTTGTTTGTGTAAAACTATAATATTATTTAACAGACGTCAACTAAAAGAGGCATCACCAGAATGCATTGCTCACTTTATTTTACACAATGTGCAGACCAGGATAAGTATTATTCAGGAAAACAATGAAATCGGAAGCCACAGGCTGACTGAAGCGTAGTACGCTTGTACGGCTTCTAGCAGTAGATATGCAAGTTTCAAAATGGGAAAAAAAAACAATTGAATTCCGCATGAAAACATAGCAATATTATACAAATGCAAATATGTGCACAATGTGACATCAGACGCAATGTACTATTGTGAATAGTATGTGCTGGGAACGCCAGAGCAAGTGACCTTTGGAACATGCTGCGCTACCTCGAGGCTGCTAAAACTGTGAAGTGAAAGGGGGCTGCGAAAATGTGCACTTACTTCAGTGCTCATTATTGCAGCCCATCTGTTCTCTTCGTTCACTCCGCTGTTTTATTGGCCTCGAGGGAGTGCAGCATGTATCCATGGTTACGCACTCCAGCAATCCCATTCATATTGTTCACGATAGTACATCATACACAAACTCTGCCATATGACAGAGTATAGCAAATCATGCAATGTGATCAAACATTAACAGTGTACAAGCAATAGACATCTAGGAACCACCATATTTAATAATTATCTTGAAAATAACTAACATACAGTGTGATTTACTTTTTAGCTCTACTTGATGGAATGGCAGAACTCTTCCATTCGCTTTCCGGCTAGTACGTTAGGAAGGTCTTCGGCTAGATTGTTAGGATCTGCGGGTACACAAATACTGTCCTCTTTAACCACCGACACACAAAAAAAAAAAACAAGACACTCTTTTCCTTAAAAAAATATCCTGTGAGCCTAGTCATAATTTTTATGTTTATATTTCATACAGGAACACTTCTGTACCAGTCCCTCAATGCACCAGCACGCAAGCAACGGAACGAGGTGGCACAAGATAGAACTAGGGATCACACTAGCCACGAAGATGTTGCCAGCCTTCCTGGAAGCTGTACTGCTTGCAACAGTTTCTATGAAAAATTTGTGATCCTGACCCCTGCAGCAGCAGTCCTCCTTGAGGAGGAGACGAGGCTGCAGTCGGCCACACCCCTCTGGCACATAGCAAGACGGCTTAGGCTCACCGCTTCCAAAGTCAAGGTGGTGCCCATTCGCCCAACGACATCGTTGGAGAAATCTGCATCAAGTGTAGTGTTCCCCAAATTCGCAGGAAATGCATCCACGCGCCATTGACAGATCTACGAGCCTGTCGCACGAGCTCAAGTTGTGCGGGACTATAAGCTGACTGTCACCCAGTGCGGAACGGTTATCTGCAGCCACATGCCGTGGCTTTCTGCCAGTCCAGACGGCATCATTGAAGGCTGTGATGCGCTTCTTGAAATCAAGTGCCCAGATAGGGACGACTGCCTCAAAACGCCAGCCAAGTACGATTTGAAGCTAATAGGGGACACAGTGTATGACCTGCTTCAAAATGGACATAACAGATTCTATGCACAAGTGCAATTCCAGATGCTCTGCACAGGGAAAAAGACCTGCTTCTTCTAGATCTGGAGCATTAATAGTGCAACCGCCGTGAAAGTGAAGCTTAACGAAGACTATATCACGAGCAACATGCCAAGAATGAGAAGGTTCTACTTCACCGAAATGCTGCCACGCATTGAGAGGCTGTACGAGCAAGGACTGTTGACGATTGAAGGACGATATAGGCAGCTCAGTGCAATGTAGGTACCGCAGGCCTAGAGACCAGTATGTAACCATTACTTTGTCCTGTTTCCTGGCCAGAACTGGACCTGAGTGAAGAAGTTTTGTGTGATCCTTTGGATAGAGTGATAAAAATTTCTGTGTTTCACTTCATGCTGTTTGTCTGGGGGATCGGGGCACATTATTTTTAGCCTGGAGGTTCTCCATTGTTTCTCTATTCGGAAAACCAGTGAATGCTTTTCGGCGTCTATTTAGTTTACAAACATTGGTGTCTTTGGCAATTTGTTTTGTACGGATGCTAAAAGCGGTGATGATCGGTTAAAAATGAAGACTTCATATCTATTTCTTACAATTTGTACGCACCCTTACAACGCTTCACGATTATAATAATGATATGGGCGACCACTCTAATGTAATTATCTGAAGCTTTTCATTTTATTCTAATAACTTTTCCTTCATGTATTGACAGAAATGTAATTGTTCTTAATTAAAATGTTTATGCTCGGGGCTGGGCTGTCGTCCAGCCCAGAGCTGAATACAACTTACAATCTGTGGTGAGTGAGTAACTAACCTAACTCATGCCAGTCCTCCAAGGTCAATGATACTGATTCAGGACTGGCGGGCTGCTTGGGTCAACATAAGTCTACGGTCCAATTATTTTTCAGAAGTGCTGGCAATGAGAGCAGGCTTGAGATTGCACAATCCCGCACACACAAAAATCATATCACTAATCATCTTCTTTGACCCGATTGGCAGTGCTTGTTTGAATATCCGGTAGGTCTTAATACTGTTAATGGCACGTTCCACATGGATACAAACCGAGGCGATCCGGCGAGTTCCTGTTACTCCTCTCTCGCTGAGCTGTGCTTTCCCTGTACAATCAAAAAACAAAAAAAAATTGATTAAGCTCTTCAACATGTGACCAGCTGTCTTGTGAGAAATACCTTTAGTAAAGGCAGGAACATTCAGTTTGACACCAAGGACCTCCAGGTCACGGTCCAGAGAGAAGCCTCTGTCGGCCATGATCTCGTCGTCAGGAAAAAAGTAGTCCTGGACACCCGAGTCAGCTGTGATAAATTTATCGGAGGCACGCCCGCCATAAGCCTTCGAGACGAACATTAGAAGACCATTTGGGGCAATGACGGTGAGAAATTTGATTGTGTTGTGTCCTTTGTACGCGCTGTATGTCTGTGCCCTCGCCATCAGCTTTGTCGGCTTTTGAAGAAACACTTTAGTGCAGTCAACAATGCATGTTGTTTTACCAAAGCCATTCTCAATGAATGACTGTGGCATGCTGTTTTGTATCTGGGGTCTCGAGAGCCAGACAACCACCAGCTTCATCACCTTCTTCAGAAGCACCATCATGGTCTCCACTATATTTCCGACTGTGCTCACGGACACTTCAGAAATTCTAGCCAAGTGGCCATACAGCAGACCTAGACGTAGCGTCATGAGGCACATGAGGAGCTGGTCGGTGGTGGAAAGTTTGCTGCTGACAGGTCCCAGTGCTGACACTGCACTTGTCAGCTGTCTGAAAACATCGCTGGAGATACCAGTGTAAAACTGAATGTCGTCGCCCTTTAAATGTTCCGACATTGACGGGCGCCGCAGTCCAATCCTCGGAAGTTGGCAGTATGTATGGTCATCATACGGGTCCATTTCCCACTGCGTCGACTGGTTCCGTTGCAACACCTGGATCAAAAATAATAACTACTTTAATTTTATCACTCATAAACTACAACACAGAAAAAAGAAAAAGCTGTGAAACAACTTTTTGTGCCTTCAACCCGTCCCCCTCCAATAGCAGATAGAATTTCTTGTAGTTACACAAGTGACACTGGAATTCTTATTATATATACACACTAGGTATGTCCAAATTAGGTACCGCTCACACACAGGTCCCATAAAAGTTATGATAACTCGTTCACACTTACCGCAGTGTTCTCTCATTGCCAAGTCACATCCTGACGCCATTTTGCAAGACTGATTGTTTTCATGGCCCAGCCCTTGCAAAAGCGTGCTTAAAGGGCAACTCCGTTCAATTCAGAAGATTGCGGGATAATGAGTGATTTCGCATTAAAAAGCCCTAGTAAAAGACACTACATCATCTGCTTCACAAAAAACGGCATATATATGTTTAAATCAAATTTTAAACACGAGCAAAAATCGAAACCGGGCCGCCAAGAACATGGCCATCACGTGGTACGAGATGTCACGCGCTCCTCTACAGAATGACGGGTGCTAGGCGCAATGTCGTCTGCACCGTACACTTCACCATGTCTTGGTGTCTACGACATTTGATGATGTCTGAACAACTGCGGCATAGGTCTGCGCACGTTGTGTCTGTAGTGTGGAAGAAACTCTGAGAGACGATAATCACAAATGGTGACCCGACGACGGCGGTTGTGACACGGGAGATGGCAGGGCGGCCGAACGGCTCCCAAGAAGTGCGCTGTGCACGCACGCTTCTTGGGGACGCGCGGTGTTCACCGAAACCCCGCGCGTCCCCCATTCATTTTAAAGCGCACGTGACTCAGAAGATGGTGAAGGAGTTGAGAGGTGCCAGAAACCTCAGTCTTTGTCCATTTTTTAAAATAAAAACTAGGACATGCAGGCAAAAGCGGTTTTTTGTTGTTTACTTCAGAAAGGTAGAGACACCAACTCCCAAATTATTTAAGTAAAGCACTGAAACTGGTGCCCAGCTCCTTTAATGCAACAAATGTCCTGCTATGCAGCCAATAAAATATATGTGGACAAATTTGCTAAGTGTGTAGACTAAACGCGAAGAGCGAAGCTTTGGGGTGGAAAATAGCCCGAATGTTTAATGAAGGGCAACAATGTTTGTGATGCAGTGCGAAGCAGTAGGCCATTTCTGGTTAGAAACATTTTGGTAGACTCTACCGAATTGTCACAAAATCAACACAAAAACCTATGGTAGCACAGATTGTTTCATTCAGGCAACAGACTTCTATGAGGAGGATACTGAGCACAGACCACTTGTAAGAAAACGCTTTAGGTAAACATGGCAGCACATATTTCATCGTTAACATGCCAATTTTAGTTCTATGAAAAACTACCCCTAAACATTCGCATAATTAGAAGGGTAAGCAGGAGCTCTTTTGATCAGCATCGATGTACCTGCCGGAAATTGAGAATATTGAAATAATTAAGAGGATGGGCATCACACCGGCTGTTTGGTCAGAGACGTCTTACAGGAAGAGTGCGAGTGTAGCAACAAGATAAAGCTCGTGCAAAGGTGTGTAATGTCCAGTCGATTCACAGGGTTCGTGGAGGTACTCACAGGGTCTGCCGTCTGTCTCGGCGTGCGTTGCTCGGCTTCAGCCTGGGAAGAACGAGGCAAAACTCTGATAAGTATGTTGAAGGAAATGGGAGGGAGCGTTTGTCATGAAGGGCACCAATATCTCACCGGCTCGGTCAGCGGTTCTTCGGTCAGAGAGGTCCTCGTGAACGAGTGAGAGTGCAGCAACTGCGCCTGAGAAACAAATGCGATGAGATAAAGCTCGTGCAAAGGTGTGTAATGTCCAGCCGATTCACAGGGTTCTTGAAGGTACTCACAGAGTCTGCTGTTTAGCTCATTCTGTGTGGCATGGTTCCAACCTGAGCAGAAAACATGTTTAGAATGGAGCACCTGGAGGTATTTTAAATTATGTAAATAATAATAGTGAAGAGATTGGTCAAGGCGGTAAGGCAATTACTGACACAACCAATGAAGTGAGTAATTTCTCAGTTATCTCTGCCGTAATAATTGTCCAAGGAGTTTTGTCCAAGGAGTTCATGAAGTAGAGAAAATACAGGGCAAAAAAGAAATGATAGAAGTTTTTGTAACAAAAGCATACCTGATTAGCGTGCTGGTAGCCTGTACCATAGTCAGCACTCACTGGTAGAGGTTTATTTTGCAATGGTAAATATTAAAAGTCATGGCACATATCTAGCACGCGCGGGCCGAACCGCATTTAAGCGATTTAGCCAGCGACGGAGACGAGCGACGGCGGCAGCGACGAGTCAGCGACGAGCGACGGAGATTTCTAACTGTCGCCCGTCGCGTCACTCGGTTTTCGGAATCCTGGAAAACGTCGCTCATCGTCTGTGTCGCTTGCCCTCGTCACTTTCTTGCAGTTTGCATCGTTGCACGACTGACCGAGCCACAGCGAAGCGGGTCGCCGTCGCTAGCTTGTCTCGTCGCTCGCCAAATCGCTTGCATGAGGTTTGTTGACTTGGCTGTTGTTTCGACAACACGAACCTTTTTACACAAGGACGGTCCATTTTGGTAGCGAATCAAACGTCGACGGCCCATCACCACCTAGAGTAAGATCAGTAAATAGCATCGCTGCAACCGGGAATCGCATCGGCTGTACAGCTTCTATCTCAAAATCACATATTCAATAGTTGTATACATACCTTTCTGGCATAGCCGAGGTTGATCATCGGGACGTTGTTTTGATCCGTGCGCTTCCCACCGACGAAGTGTTGGGAACATACGCGAGACGATATGGTTGGAACAAAACCTTTTCTATTTATAGCTCTTAACCACTCCAAACGCAAACTTTCGTCAGCTGGAATCCGATTTCTGACAACGCCATGTTCGCTGCAGATACACTCCTCGTCAAGCTTGCGCTTCCGCTGGTTGTTCGTGCATTCTACAACGACGCAGTGGCGCCCAGTCGATTTGGGATCGTTGTACGCTATGCTTCATACCACCGAATACAGAAATCTTTTCCGGACCACACTCCTTTTCCGTAAAACCGAACGAGTACCTATGCAAACCGCCACCGGACAAGCAAATACACAGCTCAGCAAAGCCCGGCAACACTGGCATGCACTCTCAAAACCAGGGACGCGCGCAGCAACGCGCCTAGTTCGAGAATGCCGCTGGAAAGGTCTATAGTCGGCACTGTAAACAGGGGTCGTCGGAGGTACTTCCGGATGTCCCATGGGCGACCCCAAAGGCGGGGACGCGGGTCCTTCGGCGCAAAACCTCGCTGGCCCAGTTCTTGGAATAGCAGCTGCGTTGATTGGCAGTGCGCCACACATCCATCGTTCCAAGCACAAGTTGTTCGGTGCGGACGAGCTGGGGCTGCCATTCCCGACGTTGGAAAATTTGTGGTGCTTGTAGGTCACGTCGAGGCGGCGTCAAATACTGCCGGGCCAGGTGGCGCCGGTCTCCGAGCTACAGCGGCGTAGTGCATGGTGGGCTCATCAGGTGCATCCAAGCTGACAGGAGCCTCCGGTTGGATTACCCGCTGTACTATCTCCCGGAAAACTTCGGCCATCGGTAGCAAAGTTGTCTGGTTGGGAGCAGGCAGGGGTTTCTTGAGCTCTTTCAAAACGATCTTGCGATTGATCTCGCAAATGCCCGCAATGCTGGATCGAGGTTCAGAACTAGACGGCCCGAGAACAGCGACGCCGGTCATTCTCTGGTAATAAATTTCTCCGGCTTGCAGGGCACGTTAGATGTTGCTGACCTCGGTGACGAAACCTTCTAATGTTTTCGGCGGACAGCGGACAAGACCGTCGAAGATGTCGTCCCTCACGCCCCGCATGAGTATCCTTCGCTTCTTCTTTTCTCCAGCCTGTGGGTCGGCGCGGGCGTTGACGAGCAGAACATACTCAACGAAGCCGGTAACGCTCTCGTTGGGGCCCTATTTTCTGGTTCGAAGTAAGTGTTCGGCTCTATTTCGCTGTTGCTGCTCGGCAAACGACCCCTTCAGCTGTTTCTTGAAAACGTCCCACGATGTCAAAGAAAACTCGTGGTCTTTGTACCAGTGTGTGTCAGTCTCCTCCACCGAGAAATAAACTTCTGCGGGAGCTGCTCGTTGGTCGAGCCATTGCGGCGGGGAACACATTCGTACTGGTCAATCCAGTCGACGCCGTTTTTGTATTGTTCATCTTTGAACGGAGCAGCCTTTCGTGGTTAGTCATCGTCGTCTTCTACGGCTTGGGCTTGTCCAGCAGCTGACCAAATTCAGAATCCTTTCCCTTTGTTTGGCGGCTGGCCCGAGTTTTAGGTTTTTCGAAGAGTGGTCTTCTCGCCGGGTTTAGAATCCGATTTGGTTGGCGGGTCCGCAAGGGCGACTGTGTAAACATAGGCATAGTTTGCTACCCCTCACCTACACCGAAATGTCACGACTGACAGATGATGAGGAAGTAGAAAATTGAATTAACTAGAAATTCATGGTGAGAAAACTTGTGTCAAAATAAAAGGTACGATAACTGGTCGTCGCGGGCAAGGATATCGGCGTAGCAGCAGGACCGATCGCTGGCGAATGGCTGACTCCGTACAGCACGGCGCAGCTATCATTCTACCTCGTTTTTTTTTTTTTTAAAGTATACATTCTGAGCATGAACGAACTACGCGGCTCTTACACCTTCTATAATCTTCAACTTGACATAAAAAAACGACAAGCGGTGGCTGCATTCAAACCCCGGCCATCTGCATGGGAGCCAAGCACGCCGCCTTCTTGGCCAGCTGCTTTTCTTTCTTTTTTTATTGGCCTTCTTTGCTAGCTGTGTACGCGGCATTATTAAATTCACACAAAATAGAGATTGTCAACACTGCTCCTGAACTCGCGGAGGACTGAGCTTTAAACTGTTTCAATCCTGTTTTCTTTCTAGGCGATCTGATTTCTAGCGCTACATCTCCAAACTATAAAATTCCTGAATGTATCCCCTTACCGTGGTACTATACAAATTCACAAAGTGCAATTCAATGCTGTCTTGGTGCAAACTATGCAAAACTTACTCATCAACACTCGTCCGGTCGAAGCTCGCTGCACAGCATTAGGGTAGATGCAACTCGCGAAATGTCTGATTAAGGTGGCATTGCTTCAACCTGTTTTAATTCACACCAGTCTAATTAGGTACTTGCTTTCAACTAAAAGTAATGCGAGTATAGAGCACGTTAACTGTGTGGTTCAAATACAGCGAATGCTGTAGCATATTAAGTTGTTGCCTCAACTGTTTGCTTAAAACTAGGCGCGTCGCTGCAAAAAAAAAAAAAAATTATCGGTATGAGAGAGCTCAAAAATGCTAGCAGGGAAAGCTCAGTACAGAATACACATAGCCTTTGTGTCGGAACTAAATACACATTTTGATGGCGCGTTTTTAGTGAAATAAATTAACCGGAAACCTGCATTTCTGAATTGGGTGGTGTTGATTAGGAAACACTGCTGTTTTCTTTTTTTTCTTTTTTTTTTTACAGTATTTATACATTTAGGGGAAATTAAAAATATATTCCCTTTTGTGTTATTTGATTACTTGCCTTTAAAGATCAATTTTAGTTTGTTTTCACGGTTTTCACAGCCCCTCATATGTTTTACTATACACCGGCAACGTGCGCTTGACATAATTTTGTATACGTCAAAGTGCCAAATTTAAAAAAATGCCGTATTTTTAGATAGCAGCAAGTGTTTAACTTTAATACAAAACTTACAATATAGGCATTTACTAAGCTGTCTAAAGCAATTAGGTCTAGCGTCTTGTCCACGTAAGTTATACGTAAAACAGGTATTCGCCCATTCCTTGACGATTGGCATCTGATCATCCTTTTTGAATGCACGGAGACATTTATAAAGAGGACGAGACAGAAAGCTGTTTTAGCTAGCCGTGGAAAATACAAACAAAAAAGATTTACAGGATCGTCAAAAGTTTGATTATATTTAATGTTGAATAGTTGACTCGTATTAATTATTATATATTTCTATATCACTATACTTCAGGTAAAATATTAAATGTTTCACCTTAAGGTGTACCTCAGTAAAACATATGAGCTCGAGCTCCTAGTTCAAGGGGAGACCTTGTTTACACAAACTCTTGAACTGCATGACCAAGTACCGACGTATACTGTTAAACTAGATGAGAAAAAATATCCGCGGCAAGAATAAGTTGAAATAATGTACATACATTCGATAGCAGCAATGGACGTTTCAGTGCGCAAGAAAAACACATGAAACGCGTGATTAGTAGTATGATGTTCTAGTACGTAGTAATCTGCTTAATGAAGTAGTGCCCTTTTTTCTTTTTTCAATTATCTTGTATTAATATTTTATTTAGAGAGGAGGTAGATTACTACGTTGTACTGCTACCTTAGCTAAACAACTTCAAGTATTTTACGAGTCATGCATTGAGAATATGAATGAATAATGAGATCCTCGCTTACGTTAGATGCCTCGCGGTTCACGAAATAGTAAAAAAAACAATGAATCAGAGTTATCTTTTAGCACAAGCACCAGCTTTCAAAGTTTATTACACTAATATATAACAAAAAGCGTGATGAAATCAAACGAAAGACTAACACGTTAAGGTATCAGTCAATCACGTACTACCCCCCCCCCCCCCGTATTCTGGTGTCCCTGCTGAAACTTTAACTTGTTCTAGATCACTCTTGAGACGAGTTACTTAATTTGCAAGCTGCCAGCGGATACTAGGCCCTCCCTTCAGCGATTCCGTCTTTTCGTTGTTTTATTTTTTCTAATCAAGGACAGTTCGCTCCTTTACAATCTTTCAGTAACCTTCAAGTTGAATTGCCTCCCCAACCTTAATCTCGATGAGTACCAACCACCACAATAACATTAGCCTAGAGAAATAAGGAAAAGGCACAAGAATAAACAGTGAAGTCAGGCATACCACTAGAAAGGTTCGTTGAAGTGACATAACAAAATAAAACACGCGCATACTGCTGCGGTGAGTGGCTTGCACGTTATGCAACGCAGGGACTGCCCACCGGACGGGCCCCATGAAAAGGAGCTATCGACTCCGGTACCAGGTGCTTTGTATGCAGATTGGGCTTCCTTATGCGAGCCTCAGAGGCTAGACGAGCGCGTCTCTGGCAGCCAGGCCATAGTGGGACGTCTTCACACGCGCCTGCTTCTTTTCCCGAACTTCATTTGCATGTCCGCCTGGACGTGACCGGCTGGCTTCCCGCAGGGCAGGCAGGCTTTCTTCCCGGCGAGGGAATACGGGTGGCAAGGCCGGGAGGAGCGCGAAAGAAGATGTGAAGTGTGTGTGCGGTCTGCGGTCTGAGGTCTTTCTGAAGACGTCAGCGGCGTCAGAGCGATGTGCGAAGAACACCGTGATATAAAGGAAAACTTTTCTGTTTACTTTCGACCTACAGAGTTTACCGTTTCAATTTCGCCTGGTAACTCCTGCACATGGTCATGCGTCATGCCAGAATACTAAAAACAATTCAGCGCAAATATTTAAATTTTTGGAACAATGGACTAACCTTATATGCTATAATAAGGCTAAAATGAATGCAGGCACGTCTTTAAAATCAGTAAAAAAAGGGTGAAACGTCGCAGCAATAGCCCCTACGTCCTCATTTCTAACTTCACGTCTCCCTCTTCGTTCAGGTCCCACAAGGTCCCCCTTTCCTCTGCACGATAAGGTGAGGAACATAACACGGATTCCGCATCTTTGGAGTTTATTTTTAGTTATATTTGAAGGTGTTCTTCGGAGTTTCTTTTTTTCCGAAAGTTAGGACTTTATCGGAGTTTCGTTTTGCTTGATTCCCAATTCTCCAAAACTCGAAGTTTAATTGCGGCGTGTTTCCTAATAACAAATATATATATATGAATAAATACATAGATAAATATATAATAGTGTAAACGTATGCTAGATGAAACATAAAACACGCTTCTATGAATTATTACTTCTTCTGAATTTGGGTCCTATTCCCATTGGCAAAACTAATTTGTCACACGAAAAAAGTTGCACACAATTGTTGCTTCGATAAACGTTGATGCCTTGTAATAAACTAACCTCGAGAGCTAGTCGCTGGTAGGCTCGTATTCCGTCCTATTTTATTCCAACCATCACCCCAAGGCCGCGAGGTGGTGTGGTAAAGGATGTAGTAAAGAAGTTTCGACTGCAACTCGTTCCCATTTTGCCGATCTATGTTACCCAGAGATTTTACTGTAACGAAACAGAACCTCTCTTTCCTCAAAAGTGCAAATAGTATGACGCAAACTAGAAACCAAAACAGTGGCTTCTGTCGTGACCCGAAAGTAAAATGACCTGTTGTCCTGAAAGAACCTTGACAAGATAAGCCTTAAGAACCCATTTCACAATGGACCGAGATTGGATAGATATCTCTGGTAACTTTGAGCTGATCAAACGTAATTATAAAATAATCTATACATTCGTATGTGTGTGTGTGTGTGTGAGTGTGAGGGGCGGGTGAGGAGAGGGAGGGGGGAGGGGGATTTAACGCATCAAAGTTCAAAGTTTGTCCATAAAATGTAGCTTTTCAAAGTTTTTTTTTGAATTTACCCAAAAACACTGAACCCTAAACATCACATATACCTTTCCGTCACAGAGGGGTCTATTGACGTTTGTTGTTTGCCCGAGACGTGCCAAAGAGGGTACTATTACACCTGCTCATACACTCTGTACAAACGATTACAACACGCTGCCCTAGATCCCAAGACTGGCAACCAGTGTCCGTCAATCACTCGATTTGTGTAGGGTCATTCTCTCTCGTACCACGCGTTATAGTTTGCACGATGCCAAAGCGCTTCAATTTTTCTTGGTGCTGACTGGCTGCAGCTGGAATGCTAGAGGTGCACTCCTTGTAGAAGAGCATACTGCCACCTGAACACCTACGGTTATGTTATGGTTCGTATATCCTTTCGTATTCTCAATACAGTATTTTCTGCTACCTGGTGTTTTCAAATGACGTCATTAATCTAGGGCGTTGGTCAATTCAAGGGGAATAAAAAGGCCAGTTTTGGTTTCTTGATTAAGACCGTCGCTTGTTTTCATGAAAGATGTATAGCAGTTAAGCATTGTAACTAGATGACTTATTTGCCTTAGATCTGGTTAAAGACCAACACCATATTTTATTGCCTAAGCTTGTGCCCGTAGCACGTTAAATTTACTCATCTCTAGTCAAACTTCTCTGGTTTTGGTAAGATTGGAATTTTTGGTTAAAAGAGGAATGAGAAACAAAATGTAATTTGTCCTATCCAGCTGCGCAGTCTTCCTGCTCGATAAGCATATTTTCCACGAACAGGTAGAGCGGATAGCCATCTTGGTGTACGCGACAAGATCCAGAAGCAAGGAGACAAGATAGGTCATAGGGACACATAGCTGAAAGAAACATAAAAACGAATTGAGGACACAGCAGTGATAGATTCAAATAAAAAGTGGTCGTACAATGACTTAGGAGAAATATTTAAAAAGGAATTAAAACGAAACCAAGCCATATTTAACAACAAATTCAAACACAATTAAAAAAGCTGATGGGATCAGGAAGCCAAAGCAGCCATAAATCAGGGGCATTGGGCATCTAGGGAGCATACACAAGCAAAAAAGTGGGGTGATTTAGCTGAGGAAACAGGAAAAATATGACAGAACTTTAGGGAAAAGAAAAAGGTGGCGTATGCTTCAGTACAAGGTCGTAAAAGACGAAATTAAAAAGACAAATGAAATTAACTAAAATGATAGAAATGCAGCCAAGACGTTTTGGGAGTACGTACGTTCAGAGGGTTGGAAGACAGGTATAAGCCACAACTCATTAACTGCTGGTGATGGGGCACATGTAGAAGTGGAAAAAACGTGCCAATAAATTGCCACGCGCGTCGGCGAGCAAGCGCGTGCGTGGCCGAGTGGATACCCCGCTTGACTGTCGCGCGGGAGGTGTACGTTCGATTCCAGTCAGCGTACTGTCCTTATATTTACTCTTTCAACTTCGCCTTCTCGTAAGTTCGAGAACATTCTCGTATGATCAAGTTCCGAATGCTGTACGCCGAAGGATCTAGAAACCCACGAGAGTAAGGGGGGGAACTCCGCATGGCGAGAGGAGTCAGCGTCGCCCCAGCGTTCGATCCTGCTGTTACGCCGACTTCGACGCCCGCGACGCTCAGTTGTTATCGTCTATTCCCTTTTTGTTTTAGCCACAAGTTCGCCATACTAAGTGTTTATTACTTCCTGTTCATTTATTGTTCTTTTGGTCACCACCCTTGACATTTTGGTAGAGGTGCGGGGTAACGCATGTCCCTCCAGCGTACCCCTCCGAAGATATCCCCGGCCAAGCGACGTGCTCAGCCCCGGAAGGCGACCCTTCGCCGAAGACGCCGAAGCCCGAAGAAGCCGCCGTACCAGAGGTCAGTCTCCCGAATAGGGTCTCTTGCCCGATAACTGGAAGACGATCCCGACCCAGACCACCCCGCCCGCCGTCGTCCTGCCCGTCGCACCCCGGACTCCGACGCCTTTCCACGGGGAGGTCCATAAGGACATTGACGACTGGCTGCGACACTACGAATGTGTAGTCCGCCACAACGGATGGACGACTGATCAGTGCCTCCAAAACCTCTGCTTCTCGCTTGAAGGCACTGTGAGGCCCTGTTTTGAAAACCACGAAGCCTCCTTCACTACATGGAGTCCTGCGTCGCCGAAATGAAGCGGACGTTCATTAACCACAACCGTCGCCAGCGAGCAGAGGACCTTCTTTAAACAAGGGTGCAGGGCCCCAACGAAAGCGTGACCAGCTTTGTTGAGGATGTCCTGCGTCTAAGTGCCCGAGCCGATCCGTAGGCCGCCGAGGATAAGAAACTTCGAGTCCTCATGCGTGGCGTCAAGGCAAAACTTTTCAGAGGCCTGGTCCGCAATCCCCCGACGACCATCGCCGCCTTTGTGAGTGAAGCCACCAACATCGAGCGCGCACTGACGGCCCGAGCAAGCCACTACTACCGACTCGCACGCGCGCCTGCTGCTTCGGGAGATCGTCCTTCGGGAGATCGTCCGGGATATCATCCGGGAAGAGCTCCGCAAGATCCTACCTGCTGCAGATCGCCCGCCTTTTCTCTCACTCGCCGAAGTCGTGCGAGAGGAGGTCCACCGAGCCTTCCAGCCGGAGACTCCTGTCACCGTAGCAGCACCGGAGGAGCCCGCTCTTAGTTACGCGGCAATGGTCCGACGAACTCCACCAGCCCCGCGCCTGTACATGGCGGCCCACCGGCGTGAGCCTCCCGAGCCGCAGTATCCCCGACGTCAGGAAGATCGGGCGCATGTACGCCGAGAACCATCTGCGTAAAGAAAGACCGACCTGTGGCGAACGGCCGACCGTCGCCCGCTCTGCTACCACTGCGGGGAAGCCAACCACATCTATCGTGGATGCCCCTACCGTCGACTTGGGCGGCGTGGGTTCCACCCTAACGACCCACGTTCGAGATACCGCGAACGCCCTCACGACATCGAGGAGTACCTTCGACGTTCGCCATCCTCAGCATCGCGTCTCCGCCGTCAATCCCGCTCGCCGTCGCCCAGACACTCAGCGTCTCCAGCGCCACGACCCCGCAGAGTGAGCCTGTCTGCCCAGCGCCGCCGGGAAAACTAAGTGCGGCAACGCCTGGAGGTGGCGTTGCCGAAGGCGACCGATGTAAAGAGCCTCCATGAACGACGGAGCGCTCCCACTCTCCCGACGCCGCGCATCGCAACCGCGCCCCTGCTTCGTTGTCCAGCAACCTAAACGGTATTATCGATGGCCACGACGCATCAGCACTCGTGTACACCGGAGCAGACTACTTAGTCTTGAGTGAAAGGCTCTCTCGCCGCCTGCGAAAAGTGACAACGCCGTGGGAAGGCCCTCAAATACGAATCGCTGGTGAGCATCTCATCACACCAGTCGGGAGATGCACTGCTCGTGTCGAGATCCACAGGTGAGACATGCCCATGTCAGGTTCGTCGTTCTGCAAGTCTGTTCAAGGGACGTTATCCTCGGGATGGACTTTTTTAGCGAGTATGGCGCCGTCATCGACCTTCTGGGAAAACCAGTAGGCGCTGCGAAAGCTTGTTCTGCCACCGGTGGAGACCAACAGAACGTCAACCGCAATCCGAGTCATTGTCGATCATGTGAGCCTGCCGCCGCGGTCGAGTGTTTTTGTAACCGTCATAACCAACGCAGCCATGCACGGTGAGGTTCTTCTGGAAGCCAGCATCCAACTGCTCCTTAAAGAAAGAATTGGCGTCGCACGAGGTGTAACGGATATCCAAGACGGACGTACAACTGTTCTCGTGATAAATGTTCGAGAGGTGCCGCTGCACCTAGCGAAGTGTACCACCGTGGGCCACGTCGAGGAGCTTCAAGCGCCAGCCGTGGTCACCGCGATCGCTGAGGAAACCTCGTCGTCCCAGCAGAAGAGCACGTTACCGCCGCAGCTTCACATCGACCCCAAGCTCCCGGCTTCTAAGCGCCGGCATCTGTTTGATCTCGCCGAATGCAGTGCCTGTTTTGCCACGTCGTCGAAAGTTCGCCAAACACCAATGGCGAAAGATCGCATTGTTACCGACACCGAAGTGCTCCCTGTCCACCATCGCCGCACAGAGTCTCCTTAAAGAAAAGGAAGGTGATTCAAGATCAAGTCCAGAAAATGCTCAACGACGACATCATTCAGACCTCAAGAAGTCCGTGGGCGCCCCCAGTCTTTCTTATAAAGAAGAAGGACCGAACCCTGAGGTTCTGCGTAGACTATCTTCGACTGAACGCTGTGACTAAGAATGACGTGTATCCGCTCCCCCGCATCGACGATACGCTAGACCGACTACGCCACTCCCAATATTTTTAGTCAATAAACCTAAAGAATGGCTACTGGCAGATTGAAGTCGACGAACGCAACCGCGAGAAACCTGCCTTCGACACTCCCGACAGACTGTACGAGTTCAAAATGATGATAATGCAGTGAGTGCGCAGGCGAGCTGGTGGATGTTAACCATTTTGTTCTTAGCCCTGAGACTGAGGCAGGAAAAGAGGAAAGTTTCAAAGTGGAAGAAAAATGAACAGTCGAGGACACGTCTCTATTTAAAAAAAAAACGTGCGCGTCATGTGGATACGAACCACCGCCACCGAGACGTCGCGATCGCCATAGAGACGTGTCCTCGACTGTTCATTTTTCTACTACTTTGAAACTTTCCTCCTTTCCTGCCTCAGTCTCGGGCTAAGAACAAAAGTGGTTCAAAATGATGCCGTTTAGACTTTGTACAGCACCAGCAACCTTCCAGCGTGTCATGGACAACGTACTAGCAGGTCTAAAATGGCAGAGCTGCCTCGTCTACCTGGACAATATTCTGTTATTCTCACGAGATTTCGACGAGCACCTGAGACTACTTCGAGCCGTGCTTCAAGCCCTAAAGACCGCCGGCCTGTCACTCAAGCCAACAAAGTGCCGGTTCGCCTATGGGGAACTAAAGTTCCTTTGCCACGTCATGAACAACAAATGGCGTTCTCCTTGACCCCGAGAAGACCCGCGCCAGTTGCTGCATTTACTCCGCCCTCTGACACGAAGGACCGTGAGAAGATTCCTCGGGCTCTGTGCCTACTACAGGCGCTTTGTTCGAGACTTTGCCAAGCTGTCAGCACCGCTGACGCACCTTACGAAGGTGGCCGTAAAGTTCGAGGGGACAGAAGAACACCAGCGGTCATTCGACGAGCTCAAACGAAGACTCTCAACACCCCCGATTCTTGGCCATTTCGGCCAGTTTGCTGAAACAGAGATCCGCATCGACGCCAGTAAAGCCAAACTGGCTGCGGTACTAGTCCAAATGCAGGACGGGGCAGAGCGAGTCATCGCATACGCAAGTCGGACAATATCTAACGCGGAGAGGGACTACTCAACAACTTAAAATGAGTGCCTCGCTGTCGTCTGGGCAATAACGAAGTTTAGCCCATATTTGTATGGAAGTCCTTTTCGCGTGGTCACAGACCACCACCCGCTCTGCTGGCTCGCGAATCCGAAGGACCGTTTCGGACGCCTCGCCCGGTGGGCTGCAGGAGTTCGACGTGATTGTGGTGTACACGTCCGGCCGGAAGCACAATGATGCCGACTGTCTTTCAAGGGCCCCAGTCGAGGCTGGTCCTGCCTGCACCAAGGACGACAACGATGAGTGTTTCCTCGGCGCCCTGAATGTCAGCGACATGGCAGCACTCCATCGAGACGACCCTGGGCTGCGAGGACTCGTCGAACACTTGGAGGGGCAAGGAAGCGCCGTTCCCCGCGTTTTCGTGCAAGCACTGCCAACCTTCTTCATACGACAAGGTGCGCTCTACAATGAGAACTTTAGTAACAACAACACGGCGTGGCTGCTGGTGATCCCTTTCAGTCTTCGAGAGGAAATATTTCAAGCCTGCCACGATGACCCGACGGCGGGACAGCTTGGCTACAGCAGGACTCTTGCCAGGATACGCAAAAAGTACTACTGGCCCAAGCTTGCGACGACAGTCCACCACTACACCCGATCTTGCCACGAGTGTCAACGACGGAAGAAACCACCAACGAGACCGGCAGGACTATTGCGCCGCCATCTGCCCCAGTCCAGCAAATGGGAATGGATTTACCTGGACCATTCTCACCATCGACGCAAGGAAACCGATTGATAATCGTCGCAACAGATTATCTCCCACGGTACGCCGAGACTGAGCGCTTTCCACAGGTACGGCTCTTGAAGTCGCCAACTTTTTCATCGAGTCCATAGGCCTCCGGCACGGCACCTCGAAGTACTCATTAAACACCGTGGATCATCGTTCATGGCCCAGTTGGTGCAGGAGATCTTCCGTCTCAGCCACACCGACGACCGGCAAACCACGGAGTATCATCCTCAGACTAATGGGCTGACGGAACGCCTAAGCAAGACCGTCACCGACATGATCTTCATGTACGTCGACGTGGAGCACAAGACATGGGACGAGGTGTTGCCGTACATCACATTCGGCTACAATACGGCCGTACAAGAGACCACCGGTGTGACACCCTTTCAACTGGTGCTTGGGCGCAAGGTAATGACAATGCTGGACGCTATGTTACCCCACAAAACGCCTGTCGACGGAACCCACGAAGCCCAGGTGGTTGCCCAACGGGCAAAAGACGTCCGCCAGCTCGCCAGACTTCGGATTGAAGCCCTACAACGTGTCGACACTGGCCGCTAAAACCTTCGTCGTCAGGACGGCCACTTCTAGCCCGGAGACAGGGTGTGGGTGGGGACACCGATTCGCCGCCGTGGTCTCAGCGAGAAACTTCTGAAGCGCTACTTTGGACCCTACAAAGTACTTCGTCGACTCGGGGATTTGAACTAAGAGGTGATGCCCGACGGAACACGGACTTCATCACGCCGCCCTCCACGGCCGGAAGTCGTCCACGTCGTGCGCCTGAAGCAGTACTACGATCGATAGGACTGTGAATTGTGTTTTGTAATACGCTCGATAGGATTGTGTTGCACAAGTCTACGTAGTTTGCCATTATTTTTGTTCGTTGTGCTGTTTTGTTTCTCGACACGTCGCATCGAGACGATGCGCTTTTAAAGGGGGGAGTAATGCCGCACGCGTCGGCGAGCAAGCGCGTGCGTGGCCGAGTGGCTACCGTGCTTGGGTGTCGCGTGGAAGGTGTAGGTTTGATTCCAGTCAGCGCACTGTCCTTTATTTTACTCTTTTAACTCGGCCTTCTCGTATGTTCGAGAATATTCTCGTCTCATGGAGTTCCGAATGTTCTACGCCGAATGATCCAGAAACCCACGAGGGTACATAAGGGGACTCCGCTTGGCGAGCGGAGTCAGTCTCGATCCAGTGTTCGATCCTGCTGTTAAGCCGACTTTGACGCTCGCGACGCTCTGTTGTTATCGTCTATTCCTTTTTTTTTTTGTTTTGGGAATAAGTTCGCCACATTAAGCGTTTATTTCTTCCTGTTTATTTATTGCTCTTTTGGTCACCACCCGTGAAAATATTAGGAGCATTATTGATGAAATGTTTTCAGATTAAGAGTATCCTAAAACCACGGAAAGTATAGATAGTAGTGTCAGTCAACCATACTTAGCGATGTACCACAGATAACGTCAAGAGAATCGAAGAGAGTAAAAAGTCGGGTATCAGAAGAGACATCAACTTGACCAGATGACATACCAATAAGACTTGTAGAAGGTATTGGCAAAAACAAAAATTAAATTGTTTGCTTCAACAAACATTAGAAAAATTATCGTACAAAAGAAAAAAGTGGGCCACAAAGCAAGATGCGGTTGCTGTACAAGTGTAAATGCGACAGGGGCACTATCAAATCCTACCGCCTTATTACAGTAACATATGTACTATATAGACTAGCATTGCAGGGGGTCATTGGTAGAGCAGAATATTCGGCAGAAACAAAAAGAATGTTAGGAAAACAACAGAATTATTTTCTCAGGGATAGGAAACTAGAAGATAATTTGAATACGGTCACGCAATGTATAGAAATAGCGCAGACAATCCAACTACGGCTATGGATGGCATTTAAGACATACAGGCAGCATACGATAGCGTAAATCGGTAAATTATATTGACACTGCTAAATGAATCAGGTTTAAATATTAAATTGGTGAGGCTTTTGCATGAAGTATAAATGGACAATACATCGACTATTAGATGGGAGACTGAAACCACAGAGCCAGCAGAAATAAGGCATGGGCTAATGCAGGCATGCCACCTGTCGCCTCTACTTTTTATGATATACTTAAAAGAAGGAAAGAAAGACCAGAGAAAAGTGAATTGGGCTACAAGATGTCGGTACATGGAGGAAGGGAAAACAGTGAGGCAGAAATCACCAAGCCTGATGTACGCAGATGAAATTATGCTCTTAGCACGGAACTGAGGAGAGGTCCAGACATTCATTGGAATCGGAGGTGTAGAAAGAAACACTCTCGGATTTAAATTCAGGTGAACAAAATCTGAAATTATTTTTTAACTTCCTCAGTGATGATCCTTTAAAGATACAGATCATGAAGATAAATAAGGTGGACAAGTACAAATATCTGGGAGTGTGGATCAACGAAGGAAAGAAATACCTAGAGGCATACGAGAGACATGTAATTGGTAGAGGGTAAAAGGAATTCGCCCATTATGAGGCACCACGAGTTGCGGAACTCTAATATATACTAAGTGGTGCGAGGAGTAGGGAAAGGCGTAATGGTACCAATATTGAACTTTTGTAATGTAGTTATGTTCATGAGTTTTAAGTTCCGTCAAAATTAGAGATAGGACACAGATGTTTTGGCATGATAGCTCTAGTGGCACATCGTAACGCTCCAAATGAGAGAGTGCAGGGATATGGGCTGGTCATCGTTTCATAGCGGAGGTGAACTGAGGTATTTACATTTTGACCAAAGATTAAGAGGGAGGAAGGACACACGGTGGGCGCATAACATATGTAAATACCTGTATATCAAGAGTGTAAACACGAGATGGACGAAACGGACACCATAGGTTATGGTGACATACCTGCAGACGGGCAATGGGGTTTAGCAAATGCGTTCAATGGAAAAAGCATTTAGCGATGCAGAGATGTGAATGTGGGTGAAGACAATGCAGAGGAAATCAGCTTTAAGAATTTCTGGGTCACAAAAGCAAGAAATAAATTGGATAATTTTTGAGGGAGCGCTCTGCTTTTTGAGACATGGAGGGGAGTCTTAAGAAGAAAAACATATATGGCCAAATTTGAAAACAGATTAAATGTGCGCTGCATGTAAAGAGGAGACGGAATCTATTGTGCGTGTGATTCTAAAATGTAAATAGCTAAGCGCTGCCCTTCCCGAAGGAGCGACGAATGTACCGGTGGCTCTCGGTTTCGCTGGAGATGCGAAACCGGAAGCCACCGGGAAAGGAGGGGGGGGGGGGGGGTTGAATGGTGGGTTATAAAAGAGTAGATGCAACAAAGAGGAGATTGAAATACTGGTGGAAATCATATAGAGAAACTTGAATTAAGCACAACTTACTAGCACAGCCGCGAGAAAAGCGTGACAAAGGAACATAGCGACTCTCTCGCGCGTGGCTCCTGTTCAAAGTCTCAGACCTGTCGCCCAGTGAGTCGGGTCTTAGGACACGGCGACAAGGCTCGCCCAGAGGAAGGCTGGCGGCTTACTCGCCGGTGGGAGGAGGCAGGGGTTCATGATAGTTTTTGCTCAATCCCCAAAGGTCTGCCTGGCGATAATCTTCATAACCTGGTGGTAGAGAAACGCATTAGCTTGAAAGAAAAAAAGGACAAATCAGGTTTTTGCTTTTGTTTTAGGCTAGCTCGTGCAAGCTACATCCCATTACAAAGGGTATAGCCGTTATCATTCATACATACATCCATAGTAACCCAAAGTCCTAACTAAAATATTTTGTGCATCAGTGCAAAGGCCCCACACTGACGACGGCCGTTAGGCAACCCCAACCGATCAACAAAACCTAAAATACTACATCAAAACATTTGGGGTCGCTTTATTTAGTGTTATCGACGGGTGACTGATTCAATAGCCCACAGACGCAATTCTGAATCGCTCATTCAAGGCTCTGTTCACATAATTTTCTTTATTGCTTAACACCACAGTTGTCCCCCAACCAAGAAAGCAAATATTGCTTTCATGCAGATGTCTAGCAAATTTAGAATTCGGTGGTCTGTCCTTGACCGCAATCAAGTGCTCAAGAAGCCTATCATTTAGACACCGCTTCGTCTGTTCGACGTACGAGAACACATATGACATCGTAATACTTATCACACACTACGGCGACCTAGTAATCAACAGCGGCTTTCTTGTGCCGTTTCTGACAACTTTGTGCTCCACCCACGAACAGCGTAAGCCTGTTCAAGTTAAACTCAGAACAGAAAATCATCCTACCCTTCAACCTCCCGGCAACCGCCAGCAAATTGTGTGAAAAAGTATAGACAAATGGAATACTCACTACCTGGTTTGCCTTCTCTATTTCTTTCCTCGCCACTCCTCTGAATCCCTTCAAGCACTTTCTTCCGTCCCTGTGTACAATATTGCTTTTATGCCTTTCCTCTTAAAGGGGCAGAAATTGTCTCCTAACAGCTTCCCGTACTTTTTGCTAACAAGATTTTGTTGGGCTGCGCTGTCTTGAAAAGACATCACTACACCTCGTTGGAGCGACTTCGAATGCCAACTTTTATAAAGCAGCAGGGCGTTTGCTACGAGCTTGCCGCATTCCCAGCACAGCCCCTCAAGCGTGCTAAACTTCAGATCCAAATACTGCAGCACACCTTCATCAGGCTCCTCACTGCTGGTTTTCAACTCAGGCGCTGCCTATACTGTGACCTGTTTTCTCTTCTGTAGTACCTTATTCGTAACGGAACATATAAACGTGTCCTGAAACAATCTCTAAATCAATATCTACCCGTTTGTGAATGATTGTACCGCTTGCTCCAAGGTCATGTCCCAAATAAACCTCGGAAAATTCCGGCGCCAGGGACGAACCGATGCAAACACCTTGCTTTTGAGCAAATTTAACCCCTCAAATTCGATCACTGCAGGTTTCATACAGAGTTACGCTAAATACAAACCAACCTTCTACGTCTATCCAGGACTGCGAATTGGAACCAAGCCAACTTTTCCTCTAAGTAGTCTAGTAACCTTGAGAGAAGCAGTGGCTGACAGAGAGAATTGTATGTCTCTTATGTGAAGTGACACGACACTGCACTTTCTCTGGTATAAAGATGCAAAACAGCATACATGTTTATTTTTCCGATTTTCTGACAACGTTTGGTCTGGTCTTCTCGATTGATGAGAGGCAGCTTTGAGGGAATGTCAATAAAACTCTCTGCTAACTACCATTTTCACTTAAAACTACCCTGAGTGACAACATAGGCTTGTAGTTTTTTGTTTTTAGAACGCAGCTCTTAGGCACCCGTTACCGGCTTGAGCGGCGTCGCCGTCGCCTTCGGCGTCGGCGTAACCGGGCGGTGCATTATGGGAAATGTCCCATAATGCACCGCGCGAGCTCCCCCCCGGGGTCACGGGACCCCCCTCCCCCCGAGGTGAGTCCAATAATGCACCGCGCGATCCCCCCCCGGGGTCACGTGACCTCGGGGGGAGGGAGAACCCCGTGACCTCGGGGGGAAGGGGGTCACGTGACCCCTCAGGTCACGTGACCCCTCGGGGGGCTGACCCAGGGGGGTCACGTCACCCCCCCCTCAAGGTCACGAGACCCCCCTCGAGTCCACTTGACCCCAGGTCACGTCACCCCCCCCCCCAAGGTCACGTGACCCCCCGAGGTCACGTGACCCCCCCCAGAGGAGATCGAAGAATGAGGTGAGGAGGAGGAGGAGGAGGAGGGGTATACCCTCCCCTGAGTACCCTTCCCCCCTCCTCCTCAAGAGCTGCGCTCCAATTCGGCGTTATAGGGAGTTATAAACGGCTTTCACTTTTTTTTAGAAATTACTTGATAAAGAACGAATCATTTGTAATCCCTTCATTTTTTGCGACTGTTTTGCATCTAGCAATTATAGAGTATTTCCACCTTTTTTATATTTAGGAATTACCTTTCAGGGTTGGAACAATCCCCCTACCGTTGCTCTTGACTTCTCTTGAAACACAGGCTCAGGCTGAATCGCAAACGTTCCTGATCTGTCTGTCTGAAGCAAAGAAAGATTACAAACTTGTAACTGTTTCTTAAGGACCCTTACTGCCGTAAAATTCCTTTTTTCAGACCTACTCCCAGCATCCACCAACATCGAAACTGCCTTTATCGACTGGTAAACGAGCCCTTGCCTCGCATCCCCTAACATTTTGTGTAAATATGTAACATCAGCCAGCTCGCCTGTTTATTTACTATTTTTTCAAGCATCCTACCTGATGCAGCATTCTTCCGTGTTCGTCGTTGTATCTCTCATCTCTTCCACCGTCCTCGGTGTTTGTGTTCCGCTTTTTAGTGGTTTGTAAGTTATGTCCTCGTGCTGCTGCGTTTAATACAGACTTGATTTACCTGAGGTTCTGCCTAAGAAAGAGTTTCGTCGACCAGGAGAGGTTCAAGTTTATGTCATCTTGGAGCGGCAACATGAAATTTACAGAGAAAGTGCTCAAATCCTACCGGAGAGCATCACAATGGAACTCAAGAAACTTCTCCAGCTGTGGGGAGAGGCCTTTCCTAGTTCTAGCGAGTACAAACTTTGGAAGGAGAGTGTGGCACAAAAAAGGAAGAGGTTTGGTCAAAAGCAAAAAATAGTCATTAATGAAAATGGGTTTCAGTTTTGACAGAAAATGTTCACAGGGACGCTAAAAAGGGCAGAATAAAGTGTGTCCGGACCAGTCGATTGTGATAAACCCAACGAATGCGATCATCTAGAAGCGTTCGGCGTCTTTTTTATAAAAATAACCCAAGTTTTGTTTGAATGATGAGCCGTCAAAATTGGATTGTGTGCTCAGCATCCTTAGAATAACAGCGAAGGCCAAAGTGGATGGGAGGCAAGAAGTCGTTGACCAGCCGATCAAGGCAGTCTTGAGGTTGGTTGTTGCTAAAAAAAGGCCTGAAAAAAACTAATTTCATGGCAGCAAGGTGGGAAAAAAGTTAGAAGTTGGTGGTATTTTGTTGCTTCAGATATAAAAAACAGCAAATTTCGCGATTTTGCCTCAGCCCGTGTATTGGGAAAAATCAAGTGCCGCAGTCGAAGGGGGGGGGGGGGGGGGGGGCGATTGTACTAGCCCTGCAAGGTTAATCTGACACGTATAAAAATGAATGTTTTGGAAATACTGAATAAGTGTGAGATGTAAAATGTTGCAAAAAGTTTTGGAGAGATTACGAGGGATTTGTTCTCTGTAAAGCTTTTTTTCTAGATTACCAAAAGCCTATGTTGCCACTCAAAGAATATGTAAATAAAACTTCTACTTGGCACAACGTTGTGTCGATATTTCTTCAAACTGATTGTCATTAATCAAGAAAGCCAATCAAATCGTTCTAAACGATTAAGAAAAACGGTAAGCGGTGTAACGTCTGTATACCACAAAACGTGCCATGTCATGTCACTCTACATTGAAGACATAATATTCCCTTTGTCAACAATTACTACTCCCAAGGCTTAGGGATTTGTTAGACGCAAATTCAGTGTGGTTCAAGTCGCTTTCCGGCAACGTCGGAGGAAGTCTATTTTAACCTAAAATAACTGCATCTGTAATTCACAGCGATTGAAATTGAGGGAGTAAATTTACTAAAAACAGAGGAGTATGTATCGGTTCGTCCCTGGCGCCGGCGTTTTCCAAGGTTTATTTGTCTTTGTCTTCGTTGGACGGTACCTTGGGGCAAGAGGTACAATCGTTTCCAGAGGGGTCAATTTTGATTAGGAAATATTTCTGATGACATTTTGATATGTTCGGTTGTGAAGGAGGCATTACAGAGGTTTAAAGAGGTCATACATAGTACATGCAGCTGTTGAGTTGACCCTTAGCACTGAGGAGCCTGATGAAGGTGCTCTGCAGTATTTGTGTCTGAGGTTGAACACACTGGACAGGTTGTACTGGGAGTATGGAAAGCTCGCGGAAGAACGCTTGTTGCCATAAAAAAGTTGCCAATCGAAATTGGTCAAACGAGGTGCAGTGATGTCTTTGCTAGACAACGCTCTAAAAACTCTTGTCGGCACAAAGTACTGAAATTGTTAGGAGGAAATTGGTTCGCATAAAGCAGGCGGATAAAGCACACTAGACAGGACCGCAAATAAAAGAATAAAAAACGTAACGTATAGGTTTCGAGCACAATGTTTCTTATTGCGATGATTGAGTAGAAGCTAAATGTATTTAGAATACAGTGTGTGTGTGTGTTTGTGTGCGCGTGTGCGTGTGCGCGCGTGCGTGTGCGTGTGCGTGTGCGTGTACGTGTGCGTGTGCGTGCGTGCGTGTGTGTGTGTGTGTGTGCGTGCGTGCGTGCGTGCTTGTTTTTGTGTGTGTGCGTGTGTGTGTGCGTGTGTGCGTGCGTGCGTGTGTGTGCGTGTGTGCGTGCGTGCGTGCGTTTGTGTGTGTGTGTGTGTGTGTGTGTGTGTGTGTGTGTGTGTGTGTGTGTGTGTGTGTGTGTGTGTGTGTGTGTGTGTGTGTGTGTGTGTGTGTGTGTGTGTGAGTGTGCGTGTGCGTGTGTGTGTGTGTGTGTGTGTGTGTGTGTGTGTGTGTGTGTGTGTGTGTGTGTGTGTGTGTGTGTGAATTGGATACATGTACAAGATTGAAGTCGACCATTACTATACTTCGGTTAAACATATTGTGTTTCCATTTGAACCTTTAAGTTCCGAATGAAACTTTCGTAATGCAAGAAGCTATACATAATATAATAATAAAACAAGCGCGTTCTATGGTGAAACATACTCTCGAATTCACGCCCTTTTGTATTAATAAGACTGTTGGCAAAACACAAATACGAAACATCAATAGTTAAAGCAGGGTGTTTTTCGAATTTTCAACGATCATATAAGGAATATAAAACACAATAAGCATGTTATAGCAGCCCCAAACACTATCATTAAAAAGTAGATCTTTAAAAAAATACTTGTTAACTTACTGTACCATTTTAGAAACAATTTAGAAACAAATTTGAAAATAATAAACTTTAATGACATACCTTTTTCGCATATTTTCCTTCGAATTCATCTTATGCCTATATTAACACGAGTGGACATTACTACGGCATGTATTAAAGTAGTCAATACACAATGATTTATTTTAAAGACCTTGGATTAGGAGCACCATATTTTCAGAAAAATGGCTCTGTTTAGTAGAGATGCAATTCGTCGTTTGATTTTACAATGACCCTTTCATTTACATATATAAAAATAGCAATATTAAAATTCCACTGGCCTGGGAGAAGAAATCTGAGTCTACTTTGTACATCTGCACAACATTCTGGCGTTTTTAATTTTTATTTTCTCAAATATGCCAATACAATTTTCCAGTTGTCAGGAAGACTTTCTTTGACAAAGAAGAACATACTCAGGAACATAAAAAAGTGTGGATGCGGTTGGCGAAACCAACTAAAGTGAAACCGCATAGGCACAGACTGGAAACGCACCGTTCCGGGGATCGTACAATCAGGATTATGTTTGTGAGCATGAGGCGTAATAGAATACAAAACAAAACTCACATACGATTTTTTCTTGTCTGATACTTTTTTCGTTTTGGCCAAGGCAACGTGTGTGCTTAAACTGGGGAGTAGAATGATGATTGTATCAAAAAATGCTTCGCAAAATTGGCGGCGGACTTTACAAGCGGAGTTTGTGCGAGATATTCAATCTGGAGCTGTTTTGGCTTTGTGTTCCGGTTGATTTCTTTATTATTTACATTAGCACGATATGCACATATGCACACAAAATAGCGCTTATACGTTTCCATTGCGCGATATAATACATAGGTGTCTGCAATAACCAGGCTCCATTAATATGGGTCGTAAACATCGGCCCCTGCACGTAGTACTCTAAACTTTACGTCAGATGTGCATTTCGCAGGTCGGTTTTTTCTTGTAAAATCACAAAGCGTAGCTACCTCTCTGTAAGAAAAAAATGTAAAAAAACTATCCTTGGTCAACAGCGTACGGCGACGCAGAAGACCGAGTCGAGTGGTGGGGTGCGCTTGCCGTACGTATTGATCAATAGCGCTACCTCCTTAGTGAGACAACTCTCAACAACCTTGCTTAATTAAAACTAACAAAATCTATTTGTAATGTACCTTTTGGTATAAAAATAAAAGCGGACAACGAAAGCGCCAAGGTGCCCCCACATTTGTCTCGGACTTCTGCATCTCAGTCCGCCGCTGACCCTGGCAAGTTGTTTGGTCCAATTTTTCACAAAGAGGGATCGCTACGCTTTGTAATTATACAAGATAAAACCAACCAGGGAAATAGAGCTTTGACCAAAGTTGAGATTGCTACGTGCATGCGCCAATTTTTACGGCCCATTTTAGAATGAGCCTGGTTATTGCAGACACCATATATATATCAAGATATTTTCTTAGACTGGACGAAATGCGGCAGTTAATGAATATCCTAACTATTGGAGAGCATAAATAAATAAAACAATTTTTGGTGTATCATGCAACACATGCAACACTTCGTGCAACAGCAGCAACAGCTCTGGTCTCAGAAACCCGGAAGATACTCCGCTGAATTCGATTTCAAAATTTAGACATACCAGATAAAAATCAATAGAGAGTCGAGTCTTATTTGAGGCTGCTCGTAACTTATTCAAATTTTTTATGTTGGAAATTTAGGTCCCACAATTATTCAAATTTGAACTAACGCAGGGCTTGGCTTGTCACTTTTTCTCTTGTTGTATGATTTTGTCATTCGGCGTTCGTGTTCGCAATTGATTAATATATAATTGGCTCCGGAGGGATAATGAGGTGCTGGTAGCTAGCCATGCCTTGAGGTTCTTAACCCATCGGTCACAGTGCCTAAAATAACTATTAAAGTAACTCGATCAGTGAGGCCTGTAGTATTCAAAACGTAGCATTAGGCGACATGATTCATGCTGCTGCTATTGAAAAGGGAGCCCGTCATTTGTCGTAGTTTATATAGTTTGCAATTGTTTAAACTAATTTTTTATTGTTATGACTGTTCAACGTCTCTAGGCAAATAAACAGTGTTCATACTAATAACATAAAGATCTATATTTTAGTGACGTGATTCATGCATAAATACGAACTTTAAACTTACACACCATATGTTTAATGAGAAAAACGATATATGGGGCTTTTAAAAAAAGCTTCGCCTTTTATTTAAAAAGAAACGTCTCCAGACACAGCTGCGCATTAAACAATCCTTCATTTTCACTGCTGCTAAAGTACAATGTTCAAAACACTATATAAAAAAGTTCACACAAGTAAGAAATTTAAAGTTTGATTGGTTCTAGAGTCACACAGTTGAGAAGAAAGTTCCACATTCACAAGCATGGCCCTCAAAAACAAATTTGAGGAGAACTGTGGTCGGTTCTCTCCTTTTGGGGAAGGATTACAGTCCGCAGAGTGAAATTTGGTGTATCGCCCTCCTTTCTCTTCTTTCCCTGACTTTTGTTCAATGAGCCCCTCGAAGGTTGCCAGCAGGATCACGAAAAAGAAACACCGCTGATTCAACTACACTCGACTCCATCTTGCTAATGCTTGCATAAATTGTCTGCACTGCCTGGCACAAAATATATCAAATCACTCTAGATTTATGTAAAAATAGGCCAAAAACCATATATTTGAAAATAATTGCTCTGTTTTTTTTTGTTTTTGTTTTTACTTACTTAAAACAACCGACTGAAAAGTTAGAACAAATATCAAGCAGTTTAAACGTAGCGTTTCGCCTTACTCCGTTAAAGGTTTGTGAATAAAAATAATTTCTGTTAGAAACCTTAAAAAGCGGCTTAGTAAAACATTTGACAAAAACCCTCAAGACTGGAACGAGAAGGGATGGACAAACACAGTCACAAATATACCTAAAATTTATTCGACAAGCAAAGAACTCCTATATTCATCAAATCTCACACGAAACACTAGAAACGAGGGCTTTGTTCATTGCGGAAAGGGGGCTATATTAGATATACTCTTTTAGGCAAAGTATTGTATTGTGTAAATTACAATTGTTTTTAGAAAGAAGCAGATTCAATGAAATAAATCAGTGATAACTCCCCAATGTTCGTAAGTAAACTCTCATCAAAAAGGAACTTCGGTTCATTTTCTTAATTTTAGGCTTGCCACTGTTTTTACTGCAAGAAGTGTCCCTGAATTACGAGATGTAGTTTTTTTCTAAACCTTTGGCACTTTTGAATATATCTGATCGCAAAGTTTCGTTTAGGGCTCTACGGTAAAACAAAACTCCCGGCTTAATAAGATGGAAACCCTGGGGTCAGTTGTGTAGTCATCACGTGACGCGAAGTATTTAGAGCGATACCGCAAAACGTACGAATGACCTAGTGAACATAGCTTGTCAGATCAGTCAAATTAGAACCTACGGCTATTTCACTGATTTACTTCAGACATATGAATCATCTGTAGCAAATATTAATAAACACTGACGGCCGAGAAGCGAGTTCGCCACAATAAATACGTGCTACTCACAGGGCGCCATAATAGACCCTTTTCAAAAGATCATCAAGCAACATTGATGATCGTCATTTTGTGGCCTCAATGCAAGTGATGGGACCGAAGTTCACGCCGAACACTCACGGAGCCCTCGTGCCAAAACGTAATCAGAGTAAAGTATTTATTTAAAAATAGGTCGGCCACTTTATGAACAATGACTGCGCGTGTATTTCCCTACAGCGTTCAAGAAGAACCAATCATTGAGGTTTACGGAAGAGGCCCGGCGAATGACGAGGCACCGGTAATGTCAGAACGCAGAAATAAGATATGTAACAATTGCTGTTTTTTGTTTTTAAATTTATAAGTTATTAGTGTTTTGAAATAAGCCGGTATCTTTTGTAAAGCTTAAAGGGATACTGAACCGATATTTCGTTTTCGAAAAATAAGGCCGCTGGAGCGTTGAACGGGTGGCTACGAACTTCAAAACGTCTTTCATAGATCGATACCTCAAACGGGTGGCCTTACTTTTAATAAAGAAGCACGCGATCAAGCGAGATCTATGACGTCACGATTCCCCTGGAACAGTTTAAAATGAAAGGAAGCGGTTACGCTTCTCTCCTCCTCGCTTCGGTTTACCATATCGACGGAACGAAGCGAGGGGGAGAGGGAATGAGAGTCGTTACCAGACTTGTCTCGTCGACCTCGTCGGCCGTGCTGAATCGCGAATTTGTTTTTCCGAAATAACGGCGATCCGGTAGAGATACTGCTGTATGAGTGATGTTTTTTTGGGTTTTGCAGCCTCTCGCCTATCAGTCCAGCATGGTTTTGTGAGCTCGAAATTTCGGTTCAGTATCCCTTTAATGGTTGGTCTCTGTGAGATCTACAAGGAGAGAGACACTCAGGTTCGTTTATAAAAAGGTTGACCTATTTTCGAAGAAATTCAGTAGGTAATAAAGCAAAGGCGGACTGGTATTGGTGCGAATTTTATAAATTGGTCTATTGAGCGCGGTGTTCGGAGCACACGCTAAGATTGAGACACCAATTCTGAGAAAAACTACAATCTAGGTGGCATGCAATGCACCTGACGGAATCGTTGTGGATGCTTATCGTAAGATGGCGCTGAGCAGAAACCGACTCAGAAGTGACCACCAGTAAATACCACCTATAATTATAAAAACAGAACGAGTTCAGTACCGGACCAAGGCGTGCCATATATTTACGTTGCGATATCGGGGACATTTAGCAACCTTTTACCGCGTTGCGCGTGCCGCGCTACCAGAGCCTTTCATGCGTGATTTTAAGGGTGCACCTAGGTGATACTGTGACCGCCAGACGCGCGCTTAACAGTATCTTTCAACGGCACGGCTAATCCGGTACGCGAAACAGGGCAACGGTTTGCTGAAAGTTTCTGATATAGTAAAGAAGCCCGCAGCAGACAGCAGTCAAACATCTGGTGTTCGACTGCTTGCTATTACAGAGTAAAGTATTTCGAGCACAGCTTCTATATGGGTTTCTTAGCCCGCGGTCTTCCATAATCTTTTTGAAGGACGGTGTCAATACACACCTTACTCAAATTTGAGTTCTTGGGAAACTGGTGAAAACGCACGTCCGGGTTGAGCAGCGGGTTGTTTGCGCAACCCACAACACAGCAAGACGTGCTGGGCATTGCACAATAAAGCCAGTTCCTTGGGTTTCTTGCACCTCGGCATTATGACTCGCTAGATCGAGCAGGGAGTCAAAAATCTTCGTGCGAGATCGGTGAGCAACACTTATAAACTACGGCCGCTAAAATATCACATAACATCGAGAAGTTCTACGTTGAAACGGCTTAAAACACAGCAGAAAAACACGTCAAAATGACAGTAAGAACCTCTAACCGTCTTGACTACGAACGTAACATCGGGGCAGAAGGCTGTTTGGCAAACAGCCAACCCGCTGAAGGCCCATACGGCAGCTGGTGGGAGCGTTGAATTATCGGTTTTAAAGTGGATCGCTGTTTCCCACAAGTTTAATATTTTGACAGATCTCGTAACTAGTCTCCTTAAACCGGTATTAGTTATTTATTTGTGTTCAACGTTTGACCGGAGTCACCTTTTAAGCTTGACTACTCCGCCTTAAGCGTATTTGGCTGCAAACCTAAGGTGTAAGAAATCACCCTCAGATAGGAGCTGCAGCTGTCAACCCTATGAAGGGTAAGTTCTGGCTCCGATTTTAATATTACATGTGTCGTGCGGCGGTGTTCATTTTTATCACCCCAACTGCGTGCTAAAATAATAGTTGGTCCAGCGTGGCAGAACGCACAAAAGGTCGTCGGTTGAGTACAGCGAGCTTTGAAACAACTCTACATAGATACACAAGAGTTGGGTACAACAAACACATCCCGCGACAAGATACGATGTGACACTGCTAACAACAAATTGAAGCATTAAAATACGCAAGATAGCACATTTGATTCACTCAAATGTTAATGCAGAGTGCAAGTTCGTCTGCTTCTTTTGCAGGGGGTCGTGGTGACGTCAGAACGCCGAGCTCTGATTGGCTCTGAATTAAATATCGTAAATAGACCTCCATGCAGCTATTTTGAGGTCTATCCCCACTATCCCTCAATCATAGCCAATCAGAGGTCGCGGTTATGATGTGCCAATAACCTCTGCAAAAGAAGTAGAGGAAATTACGCTCCGCATATGTGGTGGTTGCTGGTCTCTGATAGCTTCAGAAATACAATGCGAGGCTAAACATGAGCTCGGCGTTTTGCACTAAGATATGTTTTGGTGTCCTTGTTTTTTATTTATGCGATCTCAATGGTTACAGACCAACGATATGATGATGGGGACTGGGCGGGCCCTGCGTTTCCAAAACTGGCACTGACTGTACCCTATAAAGGACACGGGCTCTCCAGAAAACCCGAAGAAAATTGCACAACGCAATTTCGCCTTTATCCGAGGAATTCCTGCATTCGTTTTTTGATCATCAAGCCAGTCCCAATACAAGGAAGTATATTTTGAAAACGATCACGTAGGTGGTGAAACTGCGATATGCCTACAAATGTACATCCATCACATACTAGCTGCTCTGGCGCAGCGGTGAGGGGCCCTTAAACGGGTTAACATAAATTGGGCTGCACAAAACCCCTGCTCCTCAAAGGGACTTGGTCGGTTCAAGATGCGAGGACCGAAAACACAGAAGGCGGTCTTCCTTTTTGTAAGAACGCATGAAGACGTGGGCTCTTCCGGGATCTCGCCACCGGACTGGGCATTTGGCGAAAAAACAATTACCACAAAAAAAAAAACGAAAAAACATCAGAAAACAAACTGAGACAAAACCAATAGTGCGTGCGCTTCCTTATTGTTTTAAGTCTTTTCGCTCGACGTCTTGCTCCATCTTCTCAGTCCGCTTTTAGGATGTGTTTTTGTTTCGGCGTCTGGTTGACTGAGAGCCTCGTTGCGGCGACCAAGTCACGTTCTCTGTGACTCTCGGTGCGCTTGGTTTCGGCTCGTTGCGGACGGCCCATGGTTTCTCACCCAAAAAAACAAAATAAAATATAGTGTGTGTGTGTGCGGGGGGGGGGGGGGGGAGAGGGGCTCAGCTTTTTGCTCCTACAGCGTTTTCGACCGCATTTGCATTGTCCATAGGAGCGAGACTTTGAATGGCTGAGAGTAAACAAGAGGAGGAGTATGAAGCTTGGTACTTCCGTCTGGCTGAAGTATAAGAAACCATGAAATACAAAGGGTTTTTATAAAGAAAGAATTTTTTATCTATATTTGTCAAAATGACGTTTACTGAGAATCAACGATTGGTCTTGTTTGTGGGTACTTGTCTATAGAGAGCGGGGCATCTGAGCCCGGATTCGATCCACTCAATTTGGTACAAAATAACGCTTAAATTAGAAAATCGTTGGGGTTGCCAGAGTTTCCTGCTTCTGAACGTGTTTTCGTTCCTGCTGTAATGCCTAATATAAAAACATTCTGCGAAATTCTTACTCATAAGGAAAGTAGTTAATATTATTTGCATCGCAGTAATAAAAAAAGTGTAACTGATGAAAACCCCACTGAATTCTTATTTCGTTTTTCGACTCTGAATAGTAAGCAAAAGCTTGCACATGTTTGCCAGAAGCGTTAGTCTCTTATCTCTCAGCATTGTTGATATTGTTTTAAGTATAATTAACATGCAAAAAATAACCTACACAGCAGCACGTCTCCTCTCTTAGTGTACAATTGGCCACAAAAGAGTGCTTTACTCGCATTTGTTTTCTGCAGTCACCCCACCTTACGTCTGTTTTCTGTTTTATGGAAACTTTCTATTTCACTTAAACGCTTACTAGCTTAAACAAGAATCCTTTGAATGAGAAACTAAAAAGGGTTACTAACTCTTACTAAACACAAAAAGAAATGGGGAAATCTGGTTGAGAAATTCAATTTAGTTTTATCAAACTTGCCAACACATATGCGTGCACCTCTCTTGCAAGTGCCTGATCTGGCATTAAAACTTCCACGCGCGTAATCAATAAATCACCAGAAGAAAAATAAAATTGGGAAACAATTGCATTAGCGTGTCATTGTTGCGCGTTGCGGAACGGCTCTATGCTAATGGTGTCGAAATCAAGGTTTAGATTAATAAAGACGTATCTACTCGTCACTCTTTTTTCGAACTTTGGGAAGTGTTCAATGGGTAACTTTTCGGCACCGTCGAAAGGCGGTGGAAGTATTCACAGGGGTGAATTGCCGAAGATGAATGCCAAAATAATTTAGCAATTGAGGAAAAAGAAAATCCGCTGAGATCCACACAGTTCATTGTTCTTGGGTTGTATGTGGTTATATTTATTCTTGGCGCAATGTCCCACTAGACGATATCTTGCGGTGAAGTCACATTCATCGGTGCTCAAAGATCCCTATGGGATTCTCGACACCAAATTGACATTAGTTTCTTTAGTACGTACGTTTTGACACTCATGTCTCTTGCATTGTATTAAACCCCCTTCCCTAAACATATACGAGAGCTTGAGTTACAAATCCTCCGAGGATTTCTGCTTCCAAACATATAAAGCTTTACAAGTTGTTACCTGTGGGAATTCGGTATTGCCTTTTTTTGTTTTTTGGATGTGGTTTCAGATGTCCCTTGTTCTATCACCGTGTTCTTTTTTGTTTGCTGTCGAAATGTGGAGGGGGGTTGAATGTTTGGTTCAATGGGGACTGATGGGTACCCGTAGGATAGAAGTGTCTGAACGGTTGACCACTACTCGTGAGATTGTAATGACTGCACGCTAATATTACCTTGGTTGCTTGCCTACACAGCAGTTGCTTTTATACGTGGGGCTGATGCTCGGCGCGTTTCTTCTAATGAAAAAAGAACGAACAGGCGAACCAATGCCAGCTAGAGGGCACAAAATGCACCGTCCTTCTCGCCCGACACCCCCCCCCCCTTTAACAAATATCATCAACACGAGTTTCACGCAGATCCACCTATCTCGCGTCAGCGTCGTCGTGGGCTTGTTATGAGTCCTGCAGCGTCTCACAACAAGGGCTGCGCTAGCACGAGATAAGGCTAGACTCACGCGCGGCCTACTTCTACTAATTATCAGCGAGGTTTTTACTCGGGCTGGTCGGGAAGGCACTATTAATGACGACACGCGCCGGCCTTGTCTTCTAGATGGGATTGGGCAAGCACGTTTTCTGTTCATTCAAGTTATCAGCAAAGACGTTTGGATCGCGTGAAGTTAAATGAGACTAAGCGTTTAGCTCAGCCACACCATTGAGATTACAGAAATAATTTTTGCATACTAAGGCATAGACAGTGTACGAAAATATGCTGAGAGACTGTAATGTATGCCCAATGTGACTTCCCCATGCAGTCAAAGGAAACCAGGAAAAAATAAAATATTTATATGAATACTTTGGACTTTATTGAAAATGCGTGGATAGTTGACTCGAGCATCTGACAAAATTGAGTCTATCTCGGCTGACATGGCGTAATAAGATATAATCCAAGCTACCTAGCAAGGTGCAGTCGCAATCTGACATTCTGCGGTAAGTTCACTTGTCATGGCGTTCGCGGCAGCTAATGATGTGCGGTGGGAGAACATGAAGCGACAGGTAAAAGCACTATGCTGCCTGAAATATCGTGCTCCGCTAGACATGGCAGTTTCTTTTTTTTTTTCAATTTTTGGTTGAGAGTTGATTGTACCAAAATGAGTTGCTGGGCGAGTTGGATAGACATCTTGACTTAAACAGCGCAAAAATTTACGTGAGGAAGAGACAACAGGAAGGAAAGAGCGCTGACTCACAACTGAGGTTTTAAGTAATGAGGTAGTGAAAGAGAAGAAAGGTGTCAAGTGCGGTAAAATTATTAAAATTAATAACCTCTTTCTAAGGGCCATTTCAACGGAATGACGAATTGCATTTTTAAGTAACCAAAGTGAATATATCTATGTACAAATATTCAGATGTGATCTACAAAGTTGACGGTGACCCAACGGTTACTGCCAGAAAAAAGGAAGAAACACGATGTCTACGGTGACCCAAAGGGTGTTGGCTTCCACTGAATTGAAAATTGAGAAGAAAGAAAAGGAAGAAAACAATAATTTAGGGACTAAAATTAAAAAAAAATTGAAGCTCTTTCGCCGCCAAAGCAATCGAAGGCGTACTTATGCAGGCTAGGCCCTTGTTCGCGATCATGCACGCCTCGTACACCTATCTAGTCTTTTTTTCCTTAAAATGTTTAAGCACCTTAGTCTCAGAAAACCTTGGTGTGCACCCGCAATCTCTCACATGCACAGCAAGATGGCCCGCTGGCGTTGAGTTTAGAGAAAGTGCATGTTCCCTGAGTCTCACATTGATGCACCTTCCCGATTGTCCCAGATACACCTTCCCACATGACAACGGTATTTCGTAGATGATGCCGCTGTGACAATCCACGAACTTCCTTGCATGGTTGATTTTACATCGGTCGTGTGTATCCTGCTGCTCGTTGATTTGTGGACATAATCTTTTAAGTTTGTCGGGCGCTGTGAGGAGGATAGGAACCTCAAACTTTGCGGCTACTCTTTTTAGGTTATGGGACAGACGGTGAAGGTAGGGCATTACCACAGGTCGGATCTTATTTCGGTTGGGACTTCCTCTTTGACGTTGTTTTAACATGCTCTCCACGATGGTGGAAATAACTGAAGTCGGGTACCCTGATGCGCGAAGTCTCTGTAGCTGGATGTTGAAGCTCTCTCCTGCTGTGTGGTCGCAAGACTTCTTCAGAGCCGCCCCCAACGTGCTGGCAACAATTCCTCTCTTGACGAGCTTAGTGTGTGCGGAGTCAAATTGCAGAAGACTTTTCTTTGTTCGTGGGGCGTACATCCAGCAGACACTGTCTTCGTGGAATGTTATTTTTTGATCTAAGAATTGGAGGGACTGGTTTTCCGGCCATTCATGTGTGAACTTTAGTCCCCCGGCGTGTTCTTCGAATGTCGTTTGAACGGATTCCATGAACTGTGTCTCACATTTGGGTCGGGCATTGAGGAGGATGAGATAATCGTCTACGTATCTGAATATACGACTAACCTGGGGAATGGCAAGGCTGTCATCAATGGCTCTATTACATTTCGAGAGGTAAACATCAGTCAATGCAGGAGCTACAAAGGATCCTATACAGATTCCTCTCTTCTGTATGTAGGGTTCTCCATCGAACGTTACCACAGTTGAGTTCAAGTAGAACCGTAGAAGCTCAAGGAAGGAATCCACTGCCATTCCACAGTTGTTCTGAAATGCTACTTGTCCATTGGCTTCAATGTGTTCTCTCAAAGCAGTAAACATCCCCTCGTGAGGTATGGAGTAAAATAAATCTTCTACATCGAGGGATAGGCCATACCTAACAGATAAGAGTGGAAGCCAACTCCCTTTGGGTCACCGTAGACATCGTGTTTCTTCCTTTTTTCTGGCAGTAACCGTTGGATCACCGTCAACTTTGTACATCACATCTGAATATTTGTACATAGATATATTCGCTTTGGTTACTTAAAAATGCAATTCGTCGTTCCGTTGAAATGGCCTTTAGAAAGAGGTTATTAATTTTAATAATTTTACCGCAATTGACACCTTTCTTCTCTTTCACTACCTCATTATTAAAACCTCAGTTGTGAGTCAGCACTCTTTCCTTCCTGTTGTTTCTTCCTTACGTAATTTTTTGCGTTGTTTAAGTCAAGATGTCTATCCAACTCGCCCAGCAACTCATTTTGGTACAATACCTTTCTTCTACAATGGGCTCTGTACCGTGGTTCTCTCCTATAGACCCCGTTTCTACATATATTCATCTAATCGCTATGTCTGTATGCAAGGCAAGGATATGTTCTTTCGCCATCGAGCATCGTGTGGTACCTTACGACATCCGAGTGCTGTTCGGCTACGCTCAACCATCAACGGGCCACTCCAGGAGAATCTGCAGGATCATACGCTCTGAGATGTGGAGACAGGTCCGGTATTTTCGAACCTGCCTTAAGATACTTGCCCACGCTGGACACTCCTACAGCGGCAGCGGTTCACGATATCAAGACTACCTCCTCGGAGCAAGTAGGATGACAGAGTTCTTCTGGATGGCTAGGTTCGACATTGTACATGTTCCTTTTAAAAGTACACGGAAGTGACGTCATCACGTCTGATTGGTTGGAAGCAAAAGTGACGTAATTTCCCTAGAAAAACGTAGGCGGAGTCGGCAAAACTGGGCGGAGTCGGCAACCGGACGTGACAACAAAGTGACGTTTCACTTTGTACCGAGTACGTTTCAAAAGGTACTAGCTCCTTAGTAGGTGTCTTTCGTTGGTCATATTTTCCAAACCGCGTCGTCGTCGGGCGATTATGCCACTTTTCAACTAATTTACTTATTGTTTTCGTCGGGAAGATTTACCGACAGCACCGCGCAGCATTCGAGCTCCCGGAGGATTGCGAGCGTGCGACGCAGCGCCGGCAGCGAGAGACAACGTTGGCGCTAGGAACCGGAGGTGAAGAGACTGCGAAACGGAGCTCGTGGACGTTCACGACTGTGGAGCTTCAAGTGTTGTACACTTCGTTTCTACGCCACGGAGTGCCTCCAAAGTGTGGTGGCGAGCGACGAGCATGCAGCGTGGGACTGAAGACAGTCGTCGTCTCTGTCCGCGTCGTGTCCGTCGCTATCGTGCGTCGTGTCGGGGTCCGGCGCGGCTGGCTCCGCTTCCCCGAGACGCCGAGGGAGAGGTACGACGTGGAGACGGGCCTCAGACCGCTCGGTAGGATATCCGGCGTCATCGGTTGCGTGAACGAAACGATGATCGCCATCGTCGGCCCGTCCAAGAACGATCCCACCGCCATGAAGGTGGTGCACTGTGCCGCAAGCATTTCTACGCCCTCAACGTGACGGTGGTAAGTACGCTCGTATTACGTACTCAAAATCAGTTCCATGTGTGTCAAAAGAATACAGCGTAACGCGGGTACGGTGTGGATATGCCATTTTATAAATGAGAGGTGCGGGCTTGTGTGCTCCGCCAGGGGCGGACGCAGGTATTTCGAGGGGAGGGGGGGGGGGGGTCAGGTTTTTGGTCAGCGTATCATATGTCGCCCCCCCCCCCCCACTCGTTTCCACGCCCTAAATTTTGACACATGCAGAATTCAAGAGGGGGGTCAGGTCATCCGGACCACCCCCTCTGAATCCGCCCCTGTGCTCCGACTGCACGAGAGTGTGCTCTAGGTAGTATGTCGTGACTTTTAAAACGTGCATCCTTCCGCCCGCCACATTATGTTTGTTTGAAAGAAGTGGTTTCTTGTCATCATATCTTGCGTCCATGAAGGTGTGTTGCAATCATGTTAATTATCTTGTCAAAAGAACTTGGTAGGTTCCGGAATTGAGACTGCTTTGTGAACCATGAGTGGAACATTCATGTGAATTCATGTCGGTATCTCTCTCACACTTGCAGATGCGTGACGCCGAATGCTGGGTAAGATGCATAGAGCCACGGTGGGCGACGACGGCTACGGCTTGGAGTCATGGTTCATCACCCCTGTCCTTGGGATCCACGTGACCTCCATTGCTTGCTGCCGTTGTGGAGCGCTGCAGTGGGCTGTTGAAAAACAGATTCTCGTGTCTGCAAAGGCACCGGACTCTGCATTATCATCCATCAATAGCCACCACAACCATTATAACGACACGTGCAGTGCTGGACAACGCCTGCCTTGTATTGAGTGAGCCAAAACCGGAGTCAGGTTCCGACCCTGAAAAGCGAGAGTTGGAGTCTGAGCCGAGCTCGGAGGGGTCAGCGTCTGATGGCGAGAGGCTGGCTCCTGCCAACCTTCCAGTCGACCTCTCGGACAGGGCTTTGAGGCAACGCCTTGTCGCCCGGTTCGAGACCTGCTGCAGCCGTGCCCCTGCGCAGCGCCACACACGCCAGGATTGCAGTCCCACCCATGAGGGACGCCGCCGGCATCATGGAGTCTGCCGCCACGACGGTGGTCTCGCCCCAAAGGACGCCGTCGGGGAGCCCCTACTGCCCTCGCCACGGTGATGCCCAGCACGGACGCCGCCGGCGACGGGGAGCCGCTCACCACCACGACTACGGTCCCGACCACCAAGGACCCATCTGTTTCTTTGCCGTAACTGAAGCCCTCCCCGCGTAAGCCGTCAAGTGCACACTTCGCTCGCTGCTCCGCAATCATGTCCGTCCATAATCTATGCAGTCTCTTCAGCTCCAACACCTTGCACAGTTCATCGCGCAGCCACCATGGCTAGGGCCAGCTTGAACTTGAGAGAAAAACATATCACTGGACTACCAACTATGGTTTAATACCTCTTCCTCTTCATGTGCCTCAGCTATCTGTTTCTTTTTGTTCTTTATTCTGAGAGCTGTAGATACAATTCAGTTTGAAACGACCCGTATTTTAGCGGGACGTAAAACATTCCAAACACTATTGCTTTTCTTGTCGAGTTTAATGGAAGGCACACTGACGCATGCTACTTTGTTTCCTTCGATGGCCATTGTTTTATATGTTTTCGCATTTATCGTGCATACAGGCTTTTGTTTCTTGCAAGAATGGTGATGCCGCTGAACACAACACTGCATTTACAGGTGCGGCAATGACCTGCTGTAGTTTCCTTGACAGATGCTGCATGCTCTCTTATCCTGTCATTTAGTCACCTACCAGTTTGACCGATGGGACATTTGCCACGTGGTAGGGGAATGTAATAAAGAACCTCTATGTAACACGGGGCACATGAGTCAAAACCAAAGTTTTGTAAGAAATGTCTCACAGTTTTTTCTGGTTGAAGTTGCAATTTACTTTGTTTTGTTAGGGTACACTGTGTGGTGGGCGGGGAGGTCGTTCGAATTGTAAAAAGAGGTCTGGGACATGTATATAAGGCGATGGTTGTTCAATAAATTTCAAGCTGTGGTAGAGACTTCATTGTTCTGTCCGTTTTTTGTATTGTTCCTACGTCTCAGGGTTGCTATGGATGTCATCCACCAGCTCGCCTGCGTTTTATACCTTTGTTCATACAATACGCCGAGTTTGGAGCAGAGCACACAACCTTATTGCCCTGCCTCGCAGCTACTTCCTTTCAATGTATGGGTTATGCCATGAATGTAGGGTACCACAATTTTTGCTTAGTTCTTGTCTTCTCTGTTTCATATCTGTGTCAGCTGATTTGTGTTAGTTAGGTGCAAATGTTTTCAGGTGAGCGTACCAGGACACCAATCGGATAGCCAGAATCACGTAGGCAGAAAAATTGCTTTTCAAAACTTTACCCACTGTTCTGGTGACAATATTTCTTTAAGGCCGATACAAGAGCGATGTATGAAACACTGCGTTTCATAGTTTTGTAATGTCCAGATGGAAACAAAAGAAATCTTTTGCATGACCTTGGTTCATACTTCCAACATATGTTTATATCTTTTCCAGTGTGAGGTCGAGGAACATGATGGACTTGTTCACAGGTATTTCATGTGCTGTGTTTAGAGACGGATGGTACTGCCCCCGGATATGTGTTGAGTGCATAGCGGTGATATCGATAGCCTTTCGATTTTATGAGCAGAAGGCATGAAATGTGTGGGATAATGACAGAGAAGGCTTGCGGGTTGCCAAACCGACAAAGGTCACCTGGCTTTCCCCTGCAAAGAGCCGAGAAATACTTTAGACCATTTGTAGACCTGTAACGACCTATTTCTCGGTGTTGATTAAACCAGGGATATTGCCATTTTGGATATTGTTTCATATCCCCTGTGGTTTTAAACATCCCGTTATTACCCTCTGTATTATGACTACATCACTCAGGTGTGCCTCTTGATGTTAGTATTGGGATTTGTGTCAGGATCTCTCCAGTCATTCCAGGTTTCTCTCTCCCCCTTACTGTTTGTCATGGTGCCTATTTTAGCTCTTTTTCGAAAATAATACTTTCAGCTGGCTGTGTTTGAGACCTTTCGGTGTATGTGTCCTTTTTTACATAGAGTATCAGGGTTTATGTTATGTTGCACAGCTAGTTTATTTTTGAAAGTGCTTTATTTTTAGAATGCAAAACCGTAACTTGAAAAAGTAAAATTATATGAAAACAGGTTTTGCAATATTTCATTCTCGAAAGTAAAAATGAACACTGACTAGCATAGCATAACGTAAACAGTCGGACATTCTTAAATCACATGTTATGTCAAACATTGATCTCTTTTTTGAACACGTTTTGCAGCACACTACCTCTAGGTTGTATCTCGTAACATATCTACTAATATACACGAAGGCCTGCCATATTCGAGACAAGATGAAATGCAGCTAGACAATAATATACTGTAAGCGACCTATTTTTCGAGGGCTCAATATTTCGCGATTTAGGTAAAGCTGAAGTTTTGGAATAATTCGCGGGTTCTAATTTTCACGACGCGGTGGGATCTCAATATAGATTCCAATGTGTTGACATCTTACCGGAATTGTTCGCGGGACCTATTTTTGCGAATTGTAGGTGATTCGCGAAAATTAAGTCGTTTACAGCATATACAAAAAAGACGTGGCGAAGTTTGCTACTGAGGTATTCCAGACAAGATGAAAGTAGTTGCTGTTGCAAGTTATGACTACACTGTAGGTCTCAAAAAAGGTGAAGGCGCAGGCGAGCTCGTAAAAAGTGGACATACCTTGACCTGTGACAGGAAGGAAAAGAAATTTAGGCAGGTCTCCGCACACACAGCTGTTTTTGGATACGCTGTGTGTTGACCGCGTCCCTTTTACGAATCTTGTTTCTTCCCTGTCTCAGGGTAAGTCATATCAACCGAATGTTTCTTGGGTTCAACAGAGCAAGCAGGCGTCTTTGTTCAGGTCGTCTGCTTGCTTCCGCGCCTTCATTACGCGCCGGGACCACGAAACGGGAGCTCTTTATGTGCAGCCATCAACCCCGCGATTCTGGCTTGCTCCGACATGTTGCTTTAAAAGAAGGCGCGAAGCGCGAATCCCGCATTCCTTGTAACATTGAAACAACTTTCTCTCCTATTAACTCTTAAATGTATTGCAAAAGGACAGAAATAAACGGTTTGTTTTAACAACGCCCAGCAGGCTTTTATTGTTTTTTAATACTTTTACCTGTACTAGAACAGATGCGACGGCCAGCGACTCACAGGATTGGATGCCGTTCGTTCACTAAACGCAGGAACTGCTCCCCGCGTCGTAGTAAATCCTACCCCGTACCCCGCGCGTAGGGACGCCTCGGGGAATGCGTAGCTCCTTCTGCTCGTCGGGGGTTGGCTCCGGACGTCGCTCAAACGGGTGGCAGGTGTCAAGTTTGCGATGACGTAGCGGCGTCAAAGTGGGCAGACCCGCCACGTGAGTGTTGCTAGGATACGTTCCTCCTTTCCATTACGTCACTTCCATGTACCTTTTCTCAAATGTCCAACCTAGCTATCCTGGTGGACATACGTACCTCATCTGAAGAGTCTTCGAAATGAAGGTAGATGTACGACGGGCGAGCCTGTTACCATCCTAGGCAATATAAATCTACCAGTAGAAATAAGAAAGGTTTTGGAGAAAGGCCCCAAATTTTGCACGGAGCCAAAAATGCACGGTGTACAGATGGTGTCCACCATTCATGATATAGCGGCAAATACTCAAGAGTCGTACCGACTACGGTGTATTGATGAATGCATGGATGTGGTGATGAAAGTGGGAACGGCACCAGCAACATGCAGTAAAACCAAGTTAGACAGCATTGTAGGGTATTTCCGGCAGAAGAATTTAAACTTACTTGTTTCCGATAAAGAAGGAGGATTTATTGTAGCTCCCCATGATATTTACACGAATAAGGCAAGAGTGGCCATCGGGAAATATTTTAAGAAACTAGAAGGTTACAAGTCCAAGTCAGTGAAGGCCAGAGCTCTACAACTGTGCCACAAGTTCGAGTTAGAACAAATACGAAAACAGATAACATCAGCCGATAAAGACCAACTGGGCTTATTCTTCACCGGGAAAACACACCAAGAAGCGTGTCCTTTCTGTGTGGTCGTTACAGAAAAAGGATCGTGGCAAGGAGCCATGTCAAGGTTCCTCCAACGGCAATTGGCAACCCTACGACTGAATGACCCTTTTCTGGTCTCCAATTCTGAGAAGGTGATTGAATATCTGGCGAACAGCATCTTATCTGTTAGGTATGGCCTATCCCTCGATGTAGAAGATTTATTTTACTCCATACCTCACGACGGGATGTTTACTGCTTTGAGAGAACACAATGAAGCCAATGGACAAGTAGCATTTCAGAACAACTGTGGATGGCAGTGGATTCCTTCCTTGAGCTTCTACGGTTCTACTTGAACTCAACTGTGGTAACGTTCGATGGAGAACTCTAAATACAGAAGAGAGGAATCTGTATAGGATCATGTGTAGCTCCTGCATTGACTGATGTTTACCTTACGAAATGTAATAGAGCCATTGATGACAGCCTTGCCATTCCCCAGGTTAGTCGTATATTCAGATACGTAGACGATTATCTCATCCTCCTCAATGCCCGACCCAAATGTGAGACACAGTTCATAGAATCCGTTCAAACGACATTCGAAGAACACGCCGGGGGACTAAAGTTCACACATGAATGGCCGGAAAACCAGTCCCTCCAATTCTTAGATCTAAAAAATAACATTCCACGACGACAGTGTCTGCTGGATGTACGCCCCACGAACAAAGAAAAGTCTTCTGCAAATTGACTCCGCACACACTAAGCTCGTCAAGAGAGGAATTGTTGCCAGCACGTTGGGGGCAGCTCTAAAGAAGTCTTGCGACCACACAGCAGGAGAGAGCTTCAACATCCAGCTACAGAGACTTCGCGCATCAGGGTACCCGACTTCAGTTATTTCCACCGTCGTGGAGAGCATGTTAAAACAACGTCAAAGAGGAAGTCCCAACCGAAATAAGATCCGACCTGTGGCAATGCCCTACCTTCACCGTCTGTCCCATAACCTAAAAAGAGTAGCCGCAAAGTTTGAGGTTCGTATCCTCCTCACAGCGCGCGACAAACTTAAAATATTATGTCCACAAATCAACGAGCAGCAGGATACACACGACCGATGTAAAATCAACCATGCAAGGCAGTTCGTGGATTGTCACAGCGGCATCATCTACGAAATACCGTTGTCATGTGGGAAGGTGTATCTGGGACAATCGGGAAGGTGCATCAATGTGAGACTCAGGGAACATGCACTTTCTCTAAACTCAACGCCAGCGGGCCATCTTAGCTGTGCATGTGAGAGATTGCGGGTGCACACCAAGGTTTTATGAGACTAAGGTGCTTAAACATTTTAAGGAAAAAAAGACTAGAGAGGTGTACTTGGCGTGCATGATCGCGAACAGGGCCTAGCCTGCATAAGTACGCCTTCGATTGCTTGACGGCGAAAGAGCTTCAGTTTTTTTTTAATTTTAGTCCCTAAATTATTGTTTTCTTCCTTTTCTTTCTTCTCAATTTTCAATTCATTGGAAGCCAACACCCTTTGGGTCACCGTAGACATCGTGTGTCTTTCTTTTTTCTGGCAGTAACCGTTGGGTCACCGTCAACTTTGTAGATCACATCTGAATATTTGTACATAGATATATTCACTTTGGTTACTTAAAAATGCAATTCGTCATTCCGTTGAAATGTCCCTTAGAAAGAGGTTATTAATTTTAATAATTTTACCTGCACTTGACACCTTTCTTCTCTTTCACTACCTCATTATTAAAACCTCAATTGTGAGTCAGCGCTCTTTGCTTCCTGTTGTCTCTTCCTTACGTAAATTTTGCGCTGTTTAAGTCAAGAGAGTTTTTGATACCATCCTAATTTAGAAATTAAAATGCTGAAGCGGTTTTATCCAGGACACATGGATTGAGCAAATTCTGGTCGACGGCTCAAAAAGTTGGGGAAATTATTTATAAACATTTTTTATGATTGAAGAGTGGTTTGCCTAATAGAAGCCTGACTAGCATCTCTGCATTCATTTTGTTTCATCTGTAGACACCAAGTGCCAGAACCAGGACATATACAGCGGAGCGCAAGTAAGAACAGGTGCCATAGTCAAAGGTTTCAGAAGTTACGGAGTTTTATTAAAACAAAATCGGTTTTACTCCTACACGTTGGGGCTTGTTTACTACTTTAATCGCCATGGAAGGTCCTCACGCGCCTCCACAGATTGGAGCCTCTCAGACTCTAGCGATGTAAATTGTAGAGCACGCACATTAATATTTTGTGTTCTATATGTGCTTTGGAGCCTACTGTTTTTAAGATGAAATAAAACTGTTTGCAAGTACACACTGGATTGCTGTCTAAAACAAAAAAAAACAAAGACTCTAAACGTACATTTTTATTGGGGCGGCCCTTAGAAACCAGGCTGTGCATCCTAAAGGATGCAGGTCATCAATAAACCAGGGGATAAATCGTGGACTATAGCCACGGCGAAATTCACTGCAGTATACGCTTCTCTGATGCCTAAGGGGAGGCAGGGGGGGGGGGAATCCGAAGGTCTGCAGATGCAGACTGGCTCGTAACCTTAAATGCTGTGCTCATGTTACTCGTTATTACCTTTGAGATTAGGTAAGTATCTTAATATTTTAGAACACAGTACTTAGAAATGTAACTTAATTACGTTTGAGGGTTATGGCTCTCGGCTTCCGCCGTCCGCCCGGATGCATCAACCAGTTTAGAAGGTGTTTAGCAACAAATCTTTATTGCCATCTTGCCGGATGCTTGGCCCAACGGCTAAGTTTCCCCGATATTTTGGGAACCGCCTTCCTTCAGAGCCGCACCTAGGCGCGTGGCAGCTCCCAAACTGCTGCGTCAGCAGTGCGCGCGCCCGTCGGAGTATATTATACTCCCTTCCTAAGTATTTCCTCCACCTTTTGTGTGTTTTGTTTTCTAGATGAATATGTCAAAATAAACCTAACTGAGGCATATATGTTCGCACAATGCGGAGTGAATTTTTTGGCTCCAAGGTATATTAAATATTATTCACTAAGGAACTTAGCTCTGAAAATTGTAAAATGTGTGCAATACATTTGTTTTATTGCCACTGAAATGTTCCTGCATTATGATGAATGCAGTAGAGCATAGATGATTAGAGCCTAGTAGCGTGCTCAGGTGTTAGGACTTCTAATGGAATGCATACAAGATCAAAGGGCTTTCACGTCGGAGTTTAAATAGCAAGGAATCATGCCGTAACTAATAAATAAGTGTAAAACACCTTCTCTTTGCATTATATCAGTAGTCCCAAAGAAGCCAACGGACAATTTTCAACTTACCTGTAGCTTCAAAAGTGTGTTATTACCTTATTTCTAACGTTTTAAATTTCACCCACAGCTCCTATTCCTTTCACCTAAATTTCAGATGAGTTATCTAAATTTATATTGTTTCTTCTTCTAGAAAGCGAACTTTACCATAGTTTGCTCGGCTGTGGCCCAATTTATATTTTAGTTTCATTATGTAGATAAACAAATGGCACATAATAAACACAACCCACAAATCTCGCAAGAAAAAAAAAAGTCAAACGCGACATCATCTCTTTTGTAGATTCCACTCAGGTTCTTTTTTTTGTGTGTGTTAGCTCACCAGATCATCTGTAAAGATACTACAGATGATCTGGATCTGGATACTACTAGACGCTCGAAACTTTGATTTGTTGACACCAAACAGACAGCCAAAAGCTGTTAAACAAACAATTGAAATGCCTAATTTAAACTTACTATCCACTACGAAATCACCGGAGTGATTCATTGGTTATCGAATTTATGCTGAACTGCGAACTCATGCTGGTGCTAAAGTCGTTGTCGTTCGATGCGTTTTTGACGGTTGAGTCAGTTATTCAAATGCACGAAGCTTGTGCCATTTCGCAGCCCTTGCAAGAACATGGCTGTGCAGTCCTATACCAAACTATCAAAATGACATGGTGTTTAAAAAAGAGTTTTGTGGCACCCGCCTCACAAGTTTCCGCAGCAGTGTTTGTGTGCACATCAATAAAGCACATCAGTAGTATTGAAGGCTTTTCGATGATTACAAGGGTATTTGGAATTTCCAACTATTGAGATTTGTTTTAAAACGAATTCCCTTAAATAAAGCACAGCCCCAGGCGTCGTTACGTTTTCATAACCAACCGGGCTTACGTTCCCGTGATTCGTCAGTCAGGTTGAAATATTTCCTGCGTAAAGAGTGCATCCATATACTGTCTTATATATTGTCAAATTAAAATTGCAGTTAAGCAGCGTTTCAAATTATTTTATTAAGTGTCGATTTCTTGCGTTTCACAATCAAGTTCAAGGTAATAATTAACCCCCCCCCCCCCCCCCCCCCGCCGTTTAATCCATCCTTACCTCACTCGAGAATTTACCGCAATGCGCCTGAGTGCACTGGAAGAAAATTTAGCTTTTTATTCACTTAGCCGAGATGCTTGCAACGTCCTTCATTTCCTGTTGTGCTGTGACACTGGGCGATTTTATCGTGGGCAGAGGTCTTGATATCTCAAATAGGCAAGTAATTTCCCCGTGCAAAAGAGGCAGGGAGGGTGGCGGCCCAGAATGCGGGGTGGCGGTACAGAATGCGATATTATTGAGCCTTCCACCGCCTATTAGCTTTATTGGAGAGTCTAACACTGTCGGGCACGGGGGTGTTGTTGCCTGTCAACGCATGACTGAGTGGTTCAGAGGAACGATATTTGCCACAGAGAGGGTGGAATCGAGTGGATCGCCCCATTTATCCTGGGCACGGCTATTACAAACATTACACGCCTACGTCCCCACCCCCCTCTCGGAGGGAGATTTAATCGTCGCTACACTGGTTGCTAACGACCCTCTTTCTCGATTTCCTCGCCACGAGCAGTGCTTTGTTGACACAAAACCCAACCTAAGCATGGAAATAAAAGGAAGCCAACTCTACTTTGGTGAACTTTCATCCGCTTTTGTCCCATCGTCGTTGTTTGCTTTGATGCTAAATTCATTTATCGCACCGTGAAAGGCTCCAGTTTGTTATGTCCTCGTCGAGGTAGCCTGTCCTTAAGGCTCCCAGCTTGGGAGGTGGTGTGTTCGCGCCGGGGAAGCCAGTGGCCCCAGAAATCCTCCGAAAATTGTAGTAATGGTTCTGGGTATCGAAAATGGCCGTGTGTTGGTCATGTTTCGTTGGTCACCTGCGCGGAAATTTGGTGAGGACGTCGAAATTCTTGATCAAATTTAGCACTACCTTTTTTAGTTAAAATATTCGTAGACACGTTTACCTTGAAAGCCAGCAAAGTATTGTGCAGAATGATGCTTGCTTTGTTGCATGCATATTGTACTGCATATTGTTTGCCTCTCATTTCTACCGGCGTACTAATATGACAAAATATGTTCGTAGAAGCTTATACAAAACACATATAATAGAGGGTTTTATATGTCCCGGGCTTTATTAAAAAGGTTCCTTTAGAACGTAGGGCGTTACATTCAACCACGCATAATTGCTAGCTACCTTTTGTCGTCCGACAACATTGAGCGTTTGCGCTCAAGTAGGGAATTTCATGTCATTAAATGGAGGTATACCGTAGAAAGGCTAAATGTTTCGAATTTTGTAGATAAACATGAGAAACAATTTCACCGATAACGCATCTCCGGTATTCTTTGCTTCAAACCCTGTTTTTTTTGGTGGGTTGGTTACAGATAATATTGATATTAATTGATAATAATGTGCAGTTTCCTGCCATAGAGGAACATGTTTGCATGTTGACCCAAATGCACCAAGCCATTTCAGTTACAATTGACGCCGGCGTAATTAATAACAAATATCGTAGAAACCTGTTCGTTCAGGGATCACTGTTAAGTTATTGCCGAGTCGCAGAAGGAGAAAAAAGGACACTGTTATACTATCTGTAGCGTAAGAGTACAGGGCCTGCTTTATTTTGTTCACAATTTCAGCTTTGTGGTTCGTTCTTCGGCGTACATTATGAATGCGGCCGTCTCAATCGATGACGAGCTATAAAAGGATGCTCAGGGCGTACCGCTCCCTGCTCTCCTTAAGCAGTTAGACTGAATCACGCACACAGGATGTCTCAGCATTTCGTGTAATCGCTTCTTGGTTATCACTGCTGATGGAAATAAAGTAATTCAAAACAAACGGATGATTGAATTGTTCTTAGGCTTGATACAATTTGAAGGTTTCACATGTAAGCAAACCAGCTCTTAGGAAGAAATACGAAGTACAAAACTATCGACAATGTTTGAATAGAATTGTCAGATATCAGTACAAGTTTATTCACTAGTTCAGCGAATAAACAATGCATCTGTGAGAGCAAGCGTTACCCTTCCATACTAAAGGGGTTCCTGCATTATGTTATTTATTTGAGAAAACAAGTTCCACTAGCGGATCATGAGTTAAACATTTATCTCACGTATAAAGTTCACGGTTAGATGCTTAATCCTATGATTCAATCAAAGGTGTGTAAGAGGTACGTCTCGCCTTTAGTTTTTGGTACTGATAATTCCCGGATTTTTATAGCAGTTCAGCCCTACCAGATAACTCCCACTTATGCTCAATGTACCTTTCCACGCCAACGGCAAGGTGTTTGGTAGCAGGCAAACAGTGCCAAAAACATCCCAGCTTGCCTTTCCACCAAAAAAAAAACTATATTTAAAGATAGAGGGTCTAACTCTCAAAACCTCCACTATGTCTCAAAATGCCCTCCGCCGCGCTAAACAAATCGCATGTCACTGAGGTGGCCAGCGGGACACACATGTTTATACTACTTCGTTCGCCGCACTGCGCACAGCTGCAAATGTTTCAGTTCAGCATGCGTCACTCCTGCCAGCGAGCGATAGAGAATAAGGCTGAGGAGGTCACGGCCCATTATTCAATAGCAGGAACTGCCTTACACATTGGGCAAAGCTCAACGACCTAGGGACCAGAACTAAACCACGCTAATGATGCTAACCCGCCGTATTTTTTATTGTTTTTATCTTAAATATAACAGGAGTTGGCGGGAAGTGAGAAATGGGCCCCGTGTAGGACTTTATGTTTCTAGCTATCTGCCCATGCTTTTTTGTCCAAGTATCACTACTGAGCACCACTTTGTACGGCTGACCCATTTGGTCACCAGCATTTACGTGGTCTCAATGAAAGCTTGTACAACATGGCCAAGGGGTTACTGCTGGTGACATTTTTGCCTTTAATCATGCCTTCCCCCTTTTTTTGTGTTGATTAATATGGCGTTTTTTGTAAAGTTGACATTCAGGCTAGTTGGTAGTCTAACATATACCGGTATTAGTGCACAAAGTAACGAGAAGAACAGGAAAGAAGAGACCGCCTATTTGTCCTTTATTCTCCTCTCTGCTCTGTGCTCTAATACCTAAATATGATAACTTTCGTCGCATGTTGTCCCGGATCACTAGGCTGATCATTTATTTTTGTATGCGCGACACTAACATAAAAACCGTGTATTGCATTTGTTTCGTGTCACTACGCTTCAGCCACTTCACCGGTTCGAAGAATGCATCCCTATTAAGGCACAATTTAATTATTATGAATATTGAATTTTTTTTGATCAGCATTGTACAACCTAATCGAAACTAAAGGTTTAATGAATCAGTGAACCAGCCTATCAAACTAATTTGTTACAGGAGTGAGACAATACGATCAAGATGCGTTAGGCTTATTCTTCACCGGGAAAACACACCAAGAAGCGTGTCCTTTCTGTGTGGTCGTTACAGAAAAAGGATCGTGGCAAGGAGCCATGTCAAGGTTCCTCCAACGGCAAATGGCAACCCTACGACTGAATGACCCTTTTATGGTCTCCAATTCTGAGAAGGTGATTGAATATCTGGCGAACAACATCTTATCTGTTAGGTATGGCCTATCCCTCGATGTAGAAGATTTATTTTACTCCATACCTCACAAGGGGATGTTTACTGCTTTGAGAGAACACATTGAAGCCAATGGACAAGTAGCATTTCAGAACAACTGTGGAATGGCAGTGGATTCCTTCCTTGAGCATCTACGGTTCTACTTGAACTCAACTGTAGTAACGTTCGATGGAGAACTCTACATACAGAAGAGAGGAATCTGTATAGGATCATGTGTAGCTCCTGCATTGACTGATGTTTACCTCTCGAAATGTAATAGAGCCATTGATGACAGCCTTGCCATTCCCCAGGTTAGTCGTATATTCAGATTTGTAGACGATTATCTCATCCTCCTCAATGCCCGACCCAAATGTGAGACACAGTTCATGGAATCCGTTCAAACGACATTCGAAGAACACGCCGGGGGACTAAAGTTCACACATGAATGGCCGGAAAACCAGTCCCTCCAATTCTTAGATCTAAAAATAACATTCCACGACGACAGTGTCTGCTGGATGTACGCCCCACGAACAAAGAAAAGTCTCCTGCAAATTGACTCCGCAGACACTAAGCTCGTCAAGAGAGGAATTGTTGCCAGCACGTTGGGGGCGGCTCTGAAGAAGTCTTGCGACCACACAGCAGGAGAGAGCTTCAACATCCAGCTACAGAGACTTCGCGCATCAGGGTACCCGACTTCAGTTATTTCCACCATCGTGGAGAGCACGTTAAAACAACGTCAAAGAGGAAGTCCCAACCGAAATAAGATCCGACCTGTGGTAATGCCCTACCTTCACCGTCTGTCCCATGACCTAAAAAGAGTAGCCGCAAAGTTTTAGGTTCCTATCCTCCTCACAGCGCCTGACAAACTTAAAAGATTATGTCCACAAATCAACGAGCAGCAGGATAGACACGACCGATGTAAAATCAACCATGCAAGGAAATTTGTGGATTGTCACAGCGGCATCATCTACGAAATACCGTTGTCATGTGGGAAGGTGTATCTGGGACAATCGGGAAGGTGCATCAATGTGAGACTCAGGGAACATGCACTTTATCTAAACTCAACGCCAGCGGGCCATCTAGCTGTGCATGTGAGAGATTGCGGGTGCACACCAAGGTTTTCTGAGACTAAGGTGCTTAAACATTTTAAGGAAAAAAAGACTAGAGAGGTGTACGAGGCGTGCATGATCGCGAACAAGGGCCTAGCCTGCATAAGTACGCCTTCGATTGCTCTGACGGCGAAAGAGTTTCAATTTTTTTTTTTAAATTTTAGTCCCTAAATTATTGTTTTCTTCCTTTTCGTTCTTCGCAATTTTCAATTCAGTGGAAGCTAACACCCTTTGGGTCACCATAGACATCGTGTTTCTTTCTTTTTTCTGGCAGTAACCGTTCGGTCACCGTCAACTTTGTAGATCACATCTGAATATTTGTACATAGATATATTCACTTTGGTTACTTAAAAATGCAATTCGTCATTCCGTTGAAATGGCCCTTAGAAAGAGGTTATTAATTTTAATAATTTTACCGCACTTGACACCTTTCTTTTCTTTCACTACCTCATTATTAAAACCTCAGTTGTGAGTCTGCGCTTTTTCCTTCCTGTTGTCTCTTCCTTACGTAAAATTTTGCGCTGTTTAAGTCAAGAGATTTGATTGATAACATCCTAATTTAGCATTAAAAATGCTGAAGCGGTTTTATCCAGGACACATGGATTGAGCAAATTCTGGTCGACGGCTGAAAAAGTTGGGGAATTATTTATAAACATTTTTTTATGATTGAAGAGTGGTTTGCCTAATAGAAGCCTGACTAGCATCTCTGCATTCATTTTGTTTCATCTGTAGACACCAAGTGCCAGAACCAGGACATATACAGCGGAGCGCAAGTAAGAACAGGTGCCATAGTCAAAGGTTTCAGAAGTTCCGAGTTTTATTAAAACAAAATCGGTTTTACTCCTACACGTTGGGGCTTGTTTACTACTGTAATCGCCATGGAAGGTCCTCACGCGCCTCCACAGATTGGAGCCTCTCAGACTTTAGCGATGTAAATTGTAGAGCACGCACATTAATAATTTGTGTTTTATATGTGCTTTGGAGCCTACTGTTTTTAAGATGAAATAAAACTGTTTGCAAGTACACACTGGATTGCGTCTAAAACAAAAAAAACAAAGACTCTAAACGTACATTTTTATTGGGGCGGCCCTTAGAAACCAGGCTGTGCATCCTAAAGGATGCAGGTCATCAATATACCAGGGGATAAATCGTGGACTATTAGCCACGGCGAAATTCACTGCAGTATACGCTTCTCTGATGCCTAAGGGGAGGGGGGGGGGGAATCCGAAGGTCTGCAGATGCAGACTGGCTCGTAACTTAAATGCTGTGCTCATGTTACTCGTTATTACCTTTGAGATTAGGTAAGTATCTTAATATTTTAGAACACAGTACTTAGAAATGTAACTTAATTACGTTTGAGGGTTATGGCTCTCGGCTTCCGCCGTCCGCCCTGATGCATCAACCAGTTTAGAAGGTGTTTAGCAACAAAGCTTTATTGCCATCTTGCCGGATGCTTGGCCCAACGGCTAAGTTTCCCCGATATTTTGGGAACCGCCTTCCTTCAGAGCCGCACCTAGGCGCGTGGCAGCTCCCAAACTGCTGCGTCAGCAGTGCGCGCGCCCGTCGGAGTATATTATACTCCCTTCCTAAGTATTTCCTCCACCATTTGTGTGTTTTGTTTTCTAGATGAATATGTCAAAATAAACCTAACTGAGGCATATATGTTCGCACAATGCGGAGTGAATTTTTTGGCTCCAAGGTATATTAAATATTATTCACTAAGGAACTAAGCTCTGAAAATTGTAAAATGTGTGCAATACATTTGTTTTATTGTCACTGAAATGTTCCTGCATTATGATGAATGCAGTAGAGCATAGATGATTAGAGCCTAGTAGCGTGCTCAGGTGTTAGGACTTCTAATGGAATGCATACAAGATCAAAGGGCTCTCACGTCGGAGTTTAAATAGCAAGGAATCATGCCGTAACTAATAAATAAGTGTAAAACACCTTCTCTTTGCATTATATCAGTAGTCCCAAAGAAGCCAACGGACAATTTTTCAACTTACCTGTAGCTTCAAAAGTGTGTTATTACCTTATTTCTAACGTTTTAAATTGCACCCACACTCCTATTCCTTTCACCTAAATTTCAGATGAGTTATCTAAATTTATATTGTTTCTTCTTCTAGAAAGCGAACTTTACCATAGTTTGGTCGGCTGTGGCCCAATTTATATTTTAGTTTCATTATGTAGATAAACAAATGGCACATAATAAATACAACCCACAAATCTCGCAAGAAAAAAAAAGTCAAACGCGACATCATCTCTTTTGTAGATTCCACCCAGGTTCTTTTTTTGTGTGTTTTAGCTCACCAGATCATCTGTAAAGATACTACAGATGATCTGAATCTGGATACTACTAGACGCTCGAAACTTTGATTTGTTGACACCAAACAGACACCAAAAGCTGTTAAACAAACAATTGAAATGCCTAATTTAAACTTACTATCCACTACGAAATCACCGGAGTGATTCATTGGTTACCGAATTTATGCTGAACTGCGAACTCATGCTGGTGCTAAAGTCGTTTGATGCGTTTTTGACGGTTGAGTCAGTTATTCAATTGCACGAAGCTTGTGCCATTTTGCAGCCCTTGCAAGAACATGGCTGTGCAGTCCTATACCAAATTATCAAAATGACATGGTGTTTAAAAAAGAGTTTTGTGGCACCCGCCTCTCAAGTTTCCGCAGAGTGTTCGTGTGCACATCAATAAAGCACATCAGTAGTATTGAAGGCCTTTCGATGATTACAAGGGTATTTGGAATTTCCAACTATTGAGATTTGTTTTAAAAACGAATTCCCTTAAATAAAGCACAGCCCCAGGCGTCGTTACGTTTTCATAACAAACCGTGCTTACGTTCCCGTGATTCGTCAGTCAGGTTGAAATATTTACTGCGTAAAGAGTGCATCCGTATACTGTCCATATATATTGTAAAATTAAAATTGCAGTTAAGCAGCGTTTCAAATTATTTTATTAAGTATCGATTTTCTTGCTTTTCACAATCAAATTCAAGGTAATAATTAAACCCCCCCCCCCCGCCATTTAATCATCCTTACCTCACTCGAAAATTTACCGCAATGCGCCTGAGTGCACTGGAAGAAAATTGAGCTTTTTATTCACTTAGCCGAGATGCTTGCAACGTCCTTCATTTCCTGTTGTGCTGTGACACTGGGCGATTTTATCGTGGGCAGAGGTCTTGATATCTCCAATAGGCAAGTAATTTCCCCGTGCAAAAGAGGCAGGGAGGGGTGACGGCCCAGAATGCGGGGTGGCGGTACAGAATGCGATATTATTGAGCCTTCCACCGCCTATTAGCTTTATTGGAGAGTCTAACACTGTCGGGCACGGGGGTGTTGTTGCCTGTCAACGCATGACTGAGTGGTTCAGAGGAACGATATTTGCCACAGAGAGGGTGGAATCGAGTGGATCGCCCCACTTATCCTGGGCACGGCTATTACAAACATTACACGCCTACGTCCCCACCCCCCTCTCGGAGGGAGATTTAATCGTCGCTACACTGGTTGCTAACGACCCTCTTTCTCGATTTCCTCGCCACGAGCAGTGCTTTGTTGACACAAAACCCAACCTAAGCATGGAAAAAAAAGGAAGCCAACTCTACTTTGGTGAACTTACATCCGCCTTTGTCCCATCGTCGTTGTTTGCTTTGAAGCTAAATTCATTTATCGCACCGTGAAAGGCTCCAGTTTGTTATGTCCTCGTCGAGGTAGCCTGTCCTTAAGGCTCCCAGCTTGGGAGGTGGTGTGTTCGCGCCGGGGAAGCCAGTGCCCCAGAAATCCTCCGAAAATTGTAGTAACGGTTCTGGGTATCGAAAATGGCCGTTGGTCACCTGCGCGGAAATTTTGGTGAGGACGTCGAATTCTTGATCAAATTTAGCACTACCTTTTTAGTTAAAATATTTCGTAGACACGTTTACCTTGAAAGCCAGCATTGTGCAGAATGATGCTTGCTTTGTTGCATGCATATTGTACTGCATATTGTTTGCCTCTCATTTCTTCCGGCGTACTAATATGACAAAACATGTTCGTAGACGCTTATAAAAAAAACATATAATAAAGGGTTTTATATGTCCCGGGCTTTATTAAAAAGGTTCCTTTAGAACGTAGGGCGTTACATTCAACCACGCATAATTGCTAGCTACCTTTTGTCGTCCGGCAACATTGAGCGTTTGCGCTCAAGTAGGGAATTTCATGTCATTAAATGGAGGTAAACTGTAGAAAGGCTAAATGTTTCGAATTTTGTAGATAAACATGAGAAACAATTTCACCGATAACGCATCTCCGGTATTCTTTGCTTCAAACCCTGTTTTTTTGGTGGGTTGGTTACAGATAATATTGATATTAATTGATAATAATGTGCAGTTTTCCTGCCATAGAGGAACATGTTTGCATGTTGACCCAAAGGCACGAAGCCATTTCAGTTACAATTGACGCCGGCGTAAATTAATAACAAATATCGTAGAAACCTGTTCGTTCAGGATCACTGTTAAGTTATTGCCGAGTCGCAGAAGGAGAAAAAAGGACACTGTTATACTATCTGATAGCGTAAGAGTACAGGGCCTGCTTTATTTTGTTCACAATTTCAGCTTTGTGGTTCGTTCTTCGGCGTACATTATGAATGCGGCCGTCTCAATCGATGACGAGCTATAAAAGGATGCTCAGGGCGTACCGCTCCCTGCTCTCCTTAAGCAGTTAGACTGAATCACGCACAACAAGGATGTCTCAGCATTTCGTGTAATCGCTTCTTGGTTATCACTGCTGATGGAAATAAAGTAATTCAAAACAAACGGATGATTGAATTGTTCTTATGCTTGATACAATTTGAAGGTTTCACATGTAAGCAAACCAGCTCTTAGGAAGAAAATACGAAGTACAAAACTATCGACAATGTTTGAATAGAATTGTCAGATATCAGTACAAGTTTATTCACTAGTTCAGCGAATACACAATGCATCTGTGAGAGCAAGCGTTACCCTTCCATACTAAAGGGGTTCCTGCATTATGTTATTTATTTGAGAAAACAAGTTCCCCTAGCGGATCATGAGTTAAACATTTATCTCACGTATAAAGTTCACGGCTAGATGCTTAATCCCTATGATTCAATCAAAGGTGTGTAAGAGGTACGTCTCGCCTTTAGTTTTGGAACTGATAATTCCCGGATTTTTTATAGCAGTTCAGCCCTCCCAGATAACTCCCACTTATGCTCAATGTACTTTTCCACGCCAACGGCATGGTGTTTGGTAGCAGGCAAACAGTGCCAAAACATTCCAGCTTGCCTTTCCACCAAAAAAAAAAAAAACTATATTTAAAATTAGAGGGTCTAACTCTCAAAACCTCCACTATGTCTCAAAATGCCCTCCGCCGCGCTAAACAAATCGCATGTCACTGAGGTGGCCAGCGGGACACACATGTTTATACTACTTCGTTCGCCGCACTGCGCACAGCTGCAAATGTTTCAGTTCAGAATGCGTCACTCCTGCCAGCGAGCGATAGAAGAATAAGGCTGAGGAGGTCACGGCCCATTATTCAATAGCAGGGACTGCCTTACGCATTGGGCAAAGATCAACGACCTAGGGACCAGAACTAAACCACGGTAATGATGCTAACCCGTCGTATTTTTTATTGTTTTTATCTTAAATATAACCGGAGTTGGCGGGAAGTGAGAAATGGGCCCCGTGTAGGACTTCATGTTTCTAGCTAATCTGCCCATGCTTTTTTGTCCACGTATCACTACTGAGCACCACTTTGTACGGCTGACCCATTTGGTCACCAGCATTTACGTGGTCTCAAATGAAAGCTTGTACAACATGGCCAAGGGGTTACTGCTGGTGACATTTTTGCCTTTAATCATGCCTTCCCCCTTTTTTGTGTTGATTAAATATGGCGTTTTTTGTAAAGTTGACATTCAGGCTAGTTGGTAGTCTAACATATACAGGTATTAGTGCACAAAGTAACGAGAAGAACAGGAAAGAAGAGACCGCCTATTTGTCCTGTTCTCCTCTCTGCTCTGTGCTCTAATACCTAAATATGATAACTTTTGTCGCATGTTGTCCCGGATCACTCGGCTGATCATTTTATTTTTGTATGCGCGACACTAACATAAAAACCGTGTATTGCATTTGTTTCGTGTCACTACGCTTCAGCCACTTCACCGGTTCGAAGAATGCATCCCTATTAAGGCACAATTTAATTATTATGAATATTGATTGATCAATTGTACAACCTAATCGAAACTTAAAGGTTTAATGCAATCAAGTGAACCAGCCTATCAAACTAAATTTGTTAAGGATGTGAGAAATACGATCCAGATGCGTTATAGATAATCCGGAAACTGCTGCAGCGATCGAGCTACTGAAGTAAATGAATGCCATTGATAACTATACATGAAATATCATGTATACTGTGACTTAAAATAAACGCGATAAAACAAAAGCACAATTATCTGTTGGCCTAGTGTGTTATTCAATACGAAAAGAGAAAGCGCGAAAGACAATGACAAGTGGAAGAAAACACTGGACAAGCGGTTGTCCTGTGTAGTGTTCCACTTGTCCTTGTCTTTGTGTGCTTTCTATTTTTGTGATGCTGAAACACCGGTGGCAGGATTTGAGGTGAACTCGGACCACCAACCACCCACTTCGAGTTACGTTTTCAAGCCACCGTTCAGAGGTACAGTAGCCCTCACACACCTAAATATGCTATTTAAACATGCCTATAGAGCAAATAATGTATTTCTATGTATGTTCCTTGATTCACTAGAATGCAACTATCAGTTTCTTAAAACGAATATGCAAGTGAAAGAGAAGCAAAACTGATAATTTCTGTGTGTGGCTGGATTTAGTTGGTGATACCCGACCCAGTAAGACAACGTTAAGAATGCACCTTTGCCGTGGCTTCGCTTGCAGCTTAGTTTCCTGTCAAACATAGTGTGAAACGGAGTGGAGAATATACATGTCCGCATGATTATCTACACATTCTCTCTTTGTCGCATTCGCATTTTGTAGTATCGAAGACGAAACTTGCATTCTTTATACCGCCAGGATATGCGAATGTTGCTCTAATGAAACATTGCTTCCACGCTGAATTCAGGAATAATCAGAAAGAGAATTTATGAACGCCGTGTTGGTTAGGAAACATCGTAATCTAAATCCTGATACGCACAAAAAAAAATTTAAAGCTGCATCGCTACTGAGCTACCTTCCCCAAAATTCCCTCAGAACACAGACCTCACGGCTTCTGGGTTTTAACCGTGGCGATTGCTCCCATCCTCATTTTTTTGCAAATGGTAATATGGCAAATATACTCATCTCTGGCGAACATAAAGCGGAATGTGTTCCAAAGCAGTGGACCTCGGGAATCAGCAAAAATAAGGCGGTCCTAATCAGTTTTCGGCAAGGAAACCAATGGGACATTGTTCAGCCAGCTTTCCAGCTTGTTTTCTCTTCTCTGGAGTCATCAGGGCTTCTGTGAAAAACTGCGGGAAGCTCGTCGAACGCCAAGAAGCAAGCCCATCTTCGAAGTTTATGGCGCTTCGGGAGTGCTCTCCCTCGTAACACTTCGGAGCCATTTTCCTCATTTCTTGACGTAGAAGTAATGAGGCCACCGTTTTTAGACCCCTCCGTGATGACTGGTGCGAACGAGAATTCGATGTTATGGGCGTGAACTCGGCATCTGCTCATACAGCGAGGTTCCTGCGGGTGGTGTTGCAAGCGTGACAGAATGCCACCACGTGTTTTGGTTTGTGCTTGTTGGTTATAATTAGTTTCTTGGTTATATTCAATTACATTCAGGAGAACACACCGGCACCCAAATGAGCAAAAATATTAAAGTGCGTCTGTGTTTCTTTTCTTCAGGCGTCTTCTGGGTTGTTATTGTTATTTTCTCTGGGCTGCAACTTACGGTAGATAGGTCATTAGCGTCTGGTTTTTGCGAGGGAGACGTTTTTCTCTAGTTTTTAATATTCTCAAATGAAGCTTAATCAAGCAACTTAAGCATGGCAGTCATCCCCAAATATTTGAGTTTTAATAATATTTTCTAAAGCAGAGTTGGGAATGATTAGAAATGGAGCATAGGGTTTTTAATCTAAACGTATTCGCAGCCACATTTATCACCTTTTTATGTAGAATACAGGTTTGGAGAGGTTCGTTTGGTGAAAGTATAAGATGTAAAACCGAGATTCAAATGCGTCATGATAGCAAAATATTGCTCATAGGAATTGAATAAGCACATTTCCATCCCGAAAGGCTTCGCGAGTGGACGCTCGCCAAATGACACTATCACATGACGTTGTAAAACGTGATGCCGGATTCTTCACCGTCGCAGCAGGGCTCACTCACGGGTGTCGCCTTGCTCCTAAGATGAGTCCAGTGCACTTTGGTTCCATTCAACCAGAGCAATCAGACTTTTTTAATAGTGCAGCAGGTCTGTGAGTGGTTTGAGAATTTAATTGTAGTTAATTGTACATGGAACATGGACGAAAATTGACGAGGCCGAACAGTCGTCGTAGCTCGCGTAGTGAAGTTCGCTACGGGAATTCTCTGATAACCTAGACTTTGGAAGGCAACGGATGAATACCTTGATGCGTCCATTGATGCCCTAGAAACAAGAATGGAGATGTTCTGAAGACCCACTTGGCTGCGTTAACGACAATGGCATAGTTGTGAAACTGCTTGTATATGCTTTTATGTGAGCCGAATATTCAATTCGCGTGCTTAATCTTGACCGAATATACGTGTCGTGTTCTTTAGGTGAGATGCTGGCGACGAGCAGATCGTCGACATATATGTTGACGACCTGCTCATCAACATCATTTTACTTAAAAACATGAATCCTTGCAACTTCTGGGCCCAATTTAGTAGTCCGAAGGGCTATCAAACGTATTCAAATAACCCATGCGGAGTGGTTAATGCAGTCTTGAGGATGTACGGTATAAGAGGAGGACGCATAACGAGGAGCTTGGGTTTTGATTTTAGCATGCTGGTATCAGTGCTTCTTTTAGGAGTAATTTTTTTTTCATCGTGACATTAGTCTTTTTCAATGGATGGCATGAGTAATAATGTAATTATCGTGACAAACATTACATTCTTGTCGCAATTATTGGCTTAGTCCAGATGCACAAACAATTACACTCAGTTTGACACATTCCAAAAGGCGTCTTTGTAAGACAGTTTTTTTAGGCGTGACCGAAGAACTGCTGCAGCTTTTAGAGTGCTATTTTGATTACTACATTCAATTTGTTAATAATTTTCATTAGAGTTTCTTCAACATAATTAACCAAGCAAAGTACGATTACTGTGGCTGGATAGCTATTAAAAATAATGACAAGGAAAATCATGAAAAGAACCTAGAGCAATGCCGTGCAACCATTGGCCTGTTGCGAACAGCGACACTTGTGTCTCCGACAGACTACGAAATATTACCTACACTGGCAAATTTTGGCCTCTAAAAAATTGTTTCACCAGCTTTTACGTCATCATTTTCTATCAAACGCTGTTGCATAAGGAATTACGTTTTTTTTTGTTATTTTTGTTACACCTTCCTTCAGACAGCGATAAAAAATTGTTTCTGAAACCTTTAAAACTGAAGTGGGGAATATTTGTGATTGTTCACTACAACTTTCTATGTGGAGGCACGAGCTGTGTTTGTCATTTCTTTAGTCGTATTCTTGGTCCTCGGTTGCCAACAAAGGCACATTTTGGGAGGTTTTATTGAGCATTTCAAGACAAAAAGTCATTCCTATAGAATATATTGTCAACGTCTGTCTAAGCATTCGATGAAAAAATATAATCAACATTTTTACTGGTATCTCTTACTACGTTTTACAGATAATCTGTATGTGGAAAAAACGTAGTGCATAACAATCCAGAAACAAGTAATGAAAAAAAAAGTGAGTGACAGTCGCAAATAAAACGTGTACTTCTAGTGATATCGTCTTCGGCGGTTGCTATGGTTGCGCTACTTGGCGACGCGGTGCGACGCGATTTTCGATTACCTGTGTTTCAGTCTTTACCCGACAGAAAAAATGCGGTGCCAACGTCGTTCAAACTGGCAGCGCCCCGAAAACCTTCCCTCAAATGTGTAAAAGGATACTAGGCATGGATTATGGCTGCCGCCATGTCTCCGCTCGTCTAACAAAGCACGTACACATCGCGACACTGTTAGCGCGAACACGACATCGGCGCATGTTTGCATTTTACTTCTACATAGTATTAGCGAGCACGAAATTTTATCCCTTACATTTCGGAACTAAATTAGCTCTTTCCGTAGCAATCACGACTTATATGACATCCCTTGATTTCAAAGAGAAAAACTGGAAAAAGCGGCGATCGCTTGTTCGCGCTAACAGTGTCGCGCTCTGTACATCTGCAGGCCTCCAAAAATTTTATTGGGTAAGTTGCTGTACGCGCTTTCACTCACCAACCACATGCTCGTGCTTCATTTGCCCGCGCGGGCTCCATAATACACGATTACAAACACGTAACGTTCTTGGGTGGACGACATGCTTGGAATTGTTTGAATTGCTTCCCGCAATGGGATGAAAGGATGAGCAAACTATACATGCTGACTCAATACCCTAAATATTGCGTTTATATTCTATCAAAATATAAAATTATACTGGAGGTGGTGATGTTATATTAATGACTCGTCAATAATGAATCCCAGACGGTATAGGTGTTTTTGAAATAAACAAATATTAAATACAAATTAGGAGATCATTCAAGATTCTCCTGAGAGCCTGCAATAGAAAATGTGTCCAATATATTGGTCAAATGACCTGAACGCATAGACAGACGTCAACAGTGTTTTCGTCGTTGAAACCCGATTTCCACTATTGCGAACATGTGGGGGCGCCATCTGTAAAGTTGAGGGAAACTCAACTAACCGGCCGAAGCGGGAGAGGCTTTCACTTCGAGTGCGCTCTACGGTGGCAATCAAAAACGTAAGCATGTTTTTGCTACTTTTTTCTGGGTTTTGGTGCTTCTTCCGTTTGGATGTCATCATTAACTATTTAGTGGACACGCCGCTATACAATGTTGATCTCAGTTGTCTTTGTCGTACTCTGACGCTTTTAGGACTCAGTGAAAAGTTTGCCTGACTGACGTACTGCATTCGGTTGCTCACCTGAGCGCCATTCAAAAAGACCGCATTTTCATTTTTTTCACGCGGGATGATATTTAGGGTTGGATTAGGAGATCGACCACGCATCAGTGAAGAAAGGACTGAACAAATGTTTTAGAGAATTGCACAAGGAGAGACGTCTGACATTGATTTGTTAGACAGTAATGACGACACCATTGAATGCGACGCTTTCTTGGTTCCTCCTGAAGATGAGCCCGGTTCTGCAATGGGCAGCCGCAGTGACGAAAATAAGCCACAGCGACTACTCCTGCTTCAAAAAGAGATTGTCTTTGTGGATCGCCAGTCAGAGGAGTTGTTGTTGTTGGATACGTTTTATTCATATTTACAAGGGGTACGACGCGACCGCTTTCATGCCTTGTCGTGAAGGGGAAGGTTATGAGGATTCAGGAATGGGAGAGGGGATGCGAAGGGGGGGGGGGGGGGGGAGAGGGCTTACAGAAGGCCGGCCAGACCGGCCGTACTCACGTAAGCCAAGAGTGAGTTGAAGACCCGCCTCTTGACGTCTGTGGGGCCTGTCGGTGCCGTTCAGGCCTCGAACGTCATTTGTGGTGGTGGACCGAGCTGCGCGAGTGCTATGCCCCTCTCCTTTCGCCTTGCCGGGCACTCCCAGAGCAGGTGGCGCAGGGTGGCGAGATGCGCTGAGGACTGGGTGTTAATGGAAGTATCGGGGATTAGCCCGGCGGTTTGATTGGCTTGAGGTGGCGATCAAACCACTGATTCATAATTACAGATTCATAATAAGAAACAAGGACGTGTGAAAATTTGTTTTTTCTACGTTGAAAGATTTTTGCAACACATTTTGAGGGCGAATTGGTTTAAACATTGCGTCTGGCTCTATATTGTCACGTAGGCGAAGGAGACGTTGGCGGTGATAAGACCCAAGAAGGGTCAAATGAGCGGACTGCAAAGCAGGATCGAGAACAGGTGAAGGGCCGGTGCGGTCGATCTGTTCGCAGTTCTTCGAAATTGCGTGGGGGCACGAGAGAGCGCCAAGAACGAGCCCCGTGCAGAACCGAAAAAGACCGAGGCGCGCTGTCATACGCGAAGAATCGAGGCGTTTGTTAACTGTGGCATTATCCCCCCTTTAAAAGGAGCAGCGACCCGATGCTTAAAGGTAAAGCTTCGCGGGAGTAGACGGGCAAATATGTTCTTTCAACGTCTATCTGGCATAGTATGTTTTGAGGCGAACTACATGAACAACTTCTGGGTGCAAACGGCGTCGCCGTGATGGCGAGTTTTCATGGGGCATGATCTCGTAGGTTAACTGTCCAAGACCGCGGACGACCTTGTACGGGCCGAAGTAGCGACTGAGGAGTTTCTCGCTACGACCTCGTTGGCGAATGGGGGTCCATACCCAAACTTGTTCGCCAAGTTAGTATTGTGCGTCATTTCACTGAGGGTTGTAGCGTCGGGCGTCGCGTTATTGCTGGTCTTGGATTCGGATCTTCGCTAATTGGCGGGCCTCTGCTGCGCGTTGGAGGAACGCATTCACCTCGTCAGGATGGACGTCGTCTTCAGCGTACGGTAACATAACATCTAGTGGACTTTTGGCCGCTCTTCCGTATACGACACTGAATGACGTCATTCCTGTCGTCTCTTGCGTTGCCGTGTTGTACGCGACAGTTACGTAAGGTAAAATGTCGTCCCATGTTGTATGTTCGACGTCCACATACATTGATATCATGTCTGCAGAGTCCTGTTAAAGTGCTCAGTCAAGCCATTTGTTTGGGGGTGGTAGGCAGTTGTCCGGCGGTGTGCGGTTTTGCTGAAGTGCATAATGGCTTGCATGAACTCGGCCGTGAAGGCTGTTCCTCGATTTGTGATGACGACCTCGGGAGCACCATGTCGCAGGAGGATCGCATGCACGAAGAATCGTGCTACCTCCATAGAGGTGCCGCTGGGAAGGGCCTGTGTTTCAATGAAGTGGTTTAGGTAGTCGGTAGCCGCGATAATCCATTTGTTACCGAAAGCAGAGGTAGGAAAAGGACAAAGAAAATCCTTTCCTACTTCTTGGAAGGGCTGCATGGGCGGCTTTATGGACTTCAGCAGTTCTGAAGGTCTTGTAGGCGGCGCTTTTCGGCGTTGGCATTCTCGGAAAGTTTGTACATAGTGAGCGACGTTGGTAGCGGGGAGTGGCCAGAAGTAGCGTTCATGGATCCTGCCGAGGGTACGCGTAAACCCCAGATTTCCCGATGTCGGCTCGTCATGCGCCGATTGAAGGATTTCGTCGCGGAGTTCTGTGGGGATCACGAGTAGGTACTGTGCCTTGTTAGGGGTGAAATTCTTCTTTACGAGCATGTCGTTTCGCAGACGAAAATGCGGATACGCCGTGCTTGAAGCCTTTGGGAATTTGGTGGTTTTTCCTTCAAGGTAGTCGATAAGGTTGTTTAGTCTGGATCAGCTCGTTGTTGCTGAGCGAAGGTACTAGCACTGATCGCACATAGGAACGTGTCTTCCTCGTGCGTGTTTTCTAGTGGCGGGTTCGACAGGTGCACGCGAAAGGCAGTCGGCGTCGGAGTGTTTGCGTCCCGACTTGTGTAGGACTATGAAGTCAAACTCCCACAACCTCAAGCTCCAGCGTGCGAGGCGTCCGGAGGGGTTCTTTAAACTGGCGAGCCAGCAGAAAGAGTGGTGATCAGTGATTAACTTGAAAGGCTTGCCATATAGGTAGGGACGAAATTCGGAAGGCACCGATACGATGGCGAGGCAATGCCTTTCGGTCGTGGGGTATTTTTTTTTCGGCTTTACACAAAGAACAGCTGGCGTAGGCGATAACTTGTTCAATCCCGTTTTGGTGTTGAGCAAGAACGGCGCCAAGGCCTACACAGCTGGTGTCGGTATAAACTGCTGTTTCGGCGTTCTCGCCGTACTGGGCCAGTAACGGGGGCGACTGGAGGCGCTGCTGAAGCTCCCGGAATGTATCTGCTTGCTCTGGCTCCCAGGTAAACGGTACGCCATCGTGCGTCAAGCGCATGAGGGGCTCGGCAAGTTGAGAAAGGCTTTTGGCACAACGTTTATAATAAGAGTAAATGTTTAGAAACCTACGAACGGCTTTTTGGTCGGCTGGCTGCTGGAAGCGTGCAATAGCTGCAGTTTCCTGAGGATTGAGATGAACTCCACTTGCACTATTGATTTGTCCAAGAAATTTTAGTTCTTCGTAACCGAAGCGGCACTTCTCTGTCTTAAGTGTTAGTCCTGAAGACTTAATTGCTTCAAGTACCGTTTCCAGTCTCCGTAGGAGTTCATCGAAATGCGTGGATAACACGACAACATCATCGAGGTATACGAGGCAGGTTTGCCATTTTAGCTCTGCCAACACAATGTCCGTAACTTTCTGAAAGTTTGCTGGCACTCAGCAAAGGCCGAAGGGCATGACCTTAAACTCATACAGTCCGTCGGAAGTTACGAAGGCAGTCTTCTCCCGATCCCTCTCGTCGACCTTGATCTGCCAATATCCCGTCTTGAGGTTCGAGCGGGTGGTTGCCTTTAACAGGTGGAGTGCTGAACAAAAACTCAACCATATGTGTTTTTCGCTCTAGAAGACTCGGCAAGGACGTGGTTTGAAAACCAGGAACGCCTACTGATGACGTGGGACGCGTTCATGGCTTGCTTTCTACAATCATTTTTCGCGGTCCTACTGAAAGAGCGAGCCGAGCTGCTGCTCCAAACACGTCTTCAGCACCCCAACGAGACAGAGGTGGTCTTTGTTGAAGAAATGAAGCGTTTGTTCCGGCGCGCCGACCTCGGCATGAGCGAAAACAAAAAAGCTCCGGATCCCTATGAAGGCAGTGAAAGAACAGCTCTTCGCCGGACTAGTACGCAACCCTCCAAAGAGTATTGCAGAGTTCGTCGCCGAGTCCTCAACCATTGACATGCGAAGGAGGCAGTATGATCGACCGGTGCCAGCGATTTCTGCCACTATTCCGAACCCCGTGGAGTTGACGCCCAGACGTCGCGGGACACCGTTCGAATCGTCAAGCGCGAAGAGCTGTGGAAGCTATTTCAACGACAGCGCAACCTCAAGTCTCGTCATTGTCCGAGGTCATACGAGAAGAACTGCAGCAGGTTTTGAGCTCAATAGATATTTCACCAGAAGCACAACGACCCCAGTAAATGACTTACGCATGCCGCTGCTCGCGGACCTGCCCACGTCCAGAACCCTCAATGGGAACCGCCATCAGATCACTATACGCCTCCCTCCACCTTTCCTCCCACCCCACGACGCCCTGGCAAGCAGAAGTAGCGACGGAGGAGTTTCTCGCTACGACCTCGTTGGCGAATGGGGGTTCATCGTTGGAACATGAGCTGCGATAGTAGTGCACGTTCTTTCCGGTTGTTGGCCATTGTTGTCTTTCTTGTCCTCTTCACAGAAAGAAATCCGCACTCCGCGGACAGACCTTGGAGGCGACGGCGTCTGCGGTGCATGGGGGTGACGCCAATGGCGCTTGGTCGGCGAGGACTCTTATTTCGGCTTCTAAGAAGAGACCGGGGCATACGTCGTATACCCCGTACCACCACCAGGTGTCACGTAGGCGAAGGAGACGTTGGCGGTGATAGGACCCAAGAAGGGCTTAATGAGCGGACTGCAAAGCAGGATAAAAAATCGGCGAATGGCCGGTGCGGTCGATCTGCTCGCAGTTCTTCGAAATTGCGCTGGGGCACGAGAGAGCGCCAGACGCGAGCCCCGTGCAGAACCGAAAAAACCGAGGCGTGCTGTCATGCGCGAACAATCGAGGCGTTTGTTAACTGTGGCGATATTGTGTTCAACTTTTTTAAGCTTTCAGTCATCTTGATTTTGTTCTTACCACAATTTTTGTCACCCGGCTAGCTTTGCACACTTTGTTACCTTTACAGAGTAATTTGCTGTGTGCTCGAGTCGTTCAATAGATATTTGTAAGATCTGGTGCAATGTTGCTCTCAGTTCGCCTTTCTCTAGGGTACAAAATTTCCAAGCCGTTCCGGACGACGTTGGAGAAAGAGTTGGCTGCAGCCAATATGAATTGTTTCAGCAGTATGTCACTGACAAACTGTATGCGATGATGTCAATGGCTCTGGACACCAAAGAAGTTGCTGAGACAGGAAAGAGTCTTAACACCTCTACAAATTAATTGAATTTGTTTCCCTCTCTCAGTCACGATGTCTTGTCTGAGCTATCCTCATTTCAATATGTATTGGTTGAAAAGAATAAGGGTGCCACTCATTGTTGACAGTATGCCGCGGGACAGGTATTTTCAGCTGAAATCGCAGCTTATAGTTGTGAACCACCTAGCATGTATTATGAAGAAAAATATCAGGACAGGCTCTGCAGTGTTCGGCCTCTCGTTGCGGAGGCGCTAAACGGATGCCACAAACTCCCTCGTGAGGAACTGGCAAGCCTTAACGAACAAATGATACCGTTTAGTGGCAGAATGCAACTGAGGCAGTTTCTACCAAGAAAATCAAACCCCGAAGGACTAAATGACTTCGGTTTGGAAAGTCCAAGCGGCCTGATTTTTCATTTAGAAATTTATCATAGGAGAAGTATATTTTATGTCCAGGCAGTTCCCGGGATTGCAAAATCGGCTGTTCTGAGGCTTGCACAAACTCTTGCACCTGGTACCAGGCTTTTCATTGACAGGTACATTACGTTCCCAGCGCTCCTAGATAAGCTCGTCGAAAAGGGCATAGCAGGCATGGGTACTGTGATGAACAATCCCCTCTCCAAGGGGGTGGAGCTGTCGTGAGAGAGCAGCTTAAAGCCAGAGAACGGGGCACCTCAGAGATGTGGGTTGGCAGTGATGACCAACAGATCATCGTGCAATGGCATGACAACAAACCGGTGCCATTAATGGCATCCGCTCGTGGGAAAGAACAGGAGGACACCTCCCGCAGGTGGTCTGCGAAAGAAAAAAAATACATTGATGTTTCTAGGGCACACATTTTGTACAAGTCTACAATCGGAAGATGGGTGAAGTGAACAAGGCAGACAGGATGATCAGCTATTGCCGCATTAAGGCACGAGTAAAAAAATCGACTATCAAAGTAATTTTTCATGTTTAACATGGCTCTTATTAACACATGGATCCTGTATACAAAAGACATGAAGACAATGCAAAAGACGCGTTGATTCTTCCAAGTTTTCGCTTTTCTGTTGGCAAAGTGCTTGTTACGCAAGGTATTCCGGAGAGCACCGATGAGAGCGATGCAGACTTGTGTCCACCTACAAAACGGGCACCCCTTCCCCCGGCCAAGAGCCGAGCGAAGACACTGGGGCACAAAGCTGCGCGTTGCAGGCTGGAAGGGTGCAGTATCAAAACTATGTTCTTTTGTACGAAGTGCAAGCTTTTATTTTGCATAACAAAAGAAAGAGGCTGTTTTGAGATAGCTCACTCGACCGAGTAAAGGTTTCCTTGTGCTGAAACGTGTTTTGAAAATACATCGTTCGGGGCAAAAAGAATAATGAACGTTTTTTTTTTTTTTGCTATTTTGTGTTGCTGCTTTTAAACACTTGATACAATATCTCAGCAATTTCTCTTTGTGGTTGTTAGAAACGGTAATGTGGGATGCTATTTCGAGGCTCGTCCTCTGAAGAAACCTCTAGCAATATGCATGTTAAGACCGAATGTCCAATTTATCGGACATTAATGTGCATCGGTTTTAATCACAATTTTGAAAACAAATAGTTTTTATATGTTCCTTATATTATACAGAGTATTGCTGTAAATTTGATAAGAATCCTCCATAATAAGTGTTCCCAGATCTCAGGAGGATGAACAACAAGTAGGTGAGTAAAGGTTCCACATGAATCTTCGACATAGGTCTCAAGTGTTGTATGACATAAATATCCGCTACCAGCTTCTAATTTACAATCATGGAAGGAAGTACTCTTCACAAAATGCCGAAGTATACACATACTGAAAATTTAAAGTGAGTCGTAATAATGAATTTAGCAGAGAACTGCTGATAAAATACATATAAAAGAAAAAAACACCCTTTTAAAGATTTCAACGCATCTTAATTTTTTTGTAGTTTATACATTATTAGAAACAACAACAACAATCAATCTGAATACATTGTAGAGATGATCCCATATATTCAAATTATTACCTTGTTCTGTGGATTCACTTGTTCTGACTAAAACGGATTGTTAAACTGATTGATAATTTGAATACACCGACTTGTTGTAGTGTAGCCATTTTTGTTTAGCAATTTCTAAAATAACAAAAAATTATGTCTGATTTTTTGTTTCCAAACTTTTGAGCAGTCATTAGGCCTGGTTGTTTTACAACAGGATTGGAAAATACGAAAGGTAGATCCACCTCACAAATCAGGTGACAAACATAATTTTCTTAATTACCGTAACATATTTTTAACCACAACGCAATTTAAAATGTTAGTCGAGGTCATTTACTCTTGTGTTTTTGATTTTTACACTCGATCTTTTTTTTATATTATTACAATATGGTTTGGCAAATATTTTTCCCGTAAAGCCTAAATTTTCAATTTCTCCAATGACATATTTTTCTGTATTGACCGTAGGTCCCAGGTTGTCTGTGTCTTGATTTTTGAAAAGCTTTCAATAATGTTTCTCACAAACTTTTACCTTTTAAACTTGGAAGACCTAATATTGATCCTGAAATACTCTCCTGAATTAAATGCTTAATAACTAGTCAATCTTAGTGTGGTACTACTAATGAAGCAGACTGTTACCTCAGTCCTGATCCCTTTGGTGTTCCCCAGAGGTCCGTTCTACGTCCCCTTTTGTTTCTTATTTTTTAAATGACTCACCAATGTAAATAATATCATTTAATTCGTCTGCTAATAACTGTGCAATTCATCGTGAAGTGACTAACGAATCCGACCCCTCCATTTTCCAAGCAATCTATGGGCAGTATCCCATTGGAGTAACTTAAGGCCAATTACTCTTAGTAATAATAAATGTAAACCTTTGGTTGTTTCTCGTGGTAACACGTCCCCATATCCCCATCGTGATACTCAATTTGTAACAAACAACTGCAATATATGACATCTCAAGAATATATTGGTGTTCACGTAACTTCTCAGATTACATGAAAACCTTATCGGGATAGAATTAAAACGCTCACTTTAATCATATGCTTGGTTATCTGAAACAATATTTTACCTGAATAAAACTGCTTTTGTATCAAGCTCTAGTTCAGGGGTCTCCGAACCCGGGCTCCCATCCCAGATCCGGCTTGGTGAGGCGTTCTGGACGGCCCACGATTAGCCGGGATCTCTCCAGTGACGTCCAGGCCGCGGACCGCTACTACCAACGCAAAGAATAAGCGCTGGCAAAAATGAAAGAAGTTCACAAATCTCTGTAATGCGAAACTAGAGCGCACCTCTTGAGGAGGAAAGAGGGAGGGTGTGGAGGGGAGGATATGCTCTCCTCCTCCGTACACTCCCCTCCTCCTCTCCTTCTCCTTTCTGCCCTCCTCCTCCTTTCCTCCTGCTCTCCACCTCATCCTCTCCTTCTCCTCGTCCGTTAAAGTTCCTCGCTAAGTTAAGCGGGAGAAACATAACCCGCTAAATTTAGCGGGGAAATTTAGCAGAATAATTGCCCCACTAAATTTAGTGGGAAAATTTGCCGCTAAATTTAGCACAAAATTTTCCCCGCTGACTTCAGCGGGGAAGCGTACCATAATGTAACACGCGCGGTTACGCCGACGCCGACGCCACTCAACCTGGAAATGGGCGCCTAAGAGCTGCGCTGTAAACAAATTGACGCTGCGACACGCTGCCAGCGCGCAAACGAAAATTTAAGAAGGAATTAGAAAAAAATAAAACTGCTTCAAAACGCCAATTTTCTGCGCACGTTAATTATTGTACATTGTGATCACAAGATTTACTACTCGCAGTTATCGAATTCATGTCAGCGTAACTATGAAAAAAATTCCTCTGGGTTCTCGTCTATGTCGTGCATTGTGATCTGATCTCCTCTATCCATTCACATTATAGTCTTCTTCCCTCTATTAATATGCCGAAGATTTTGTGCGCTTTGATATGTGTCTGGTGTGTTCTCGGAATATCAATTATCTTGTAATGCCGGAATTAAAAAAAAATATGCCACTTCATAGTAAAGTATATGCATTTGTCCACCTGATTTGTTTTTGTTTCATTTTTGCTGAAGCTTAATTTTCTGAATTTAAGTGCTTATTGAGGCTTTTCTGATTTGTTTTTTTTTTTTTTTAGTTTTCATTAGTCTAATTTTTGGTCCTCAAGACTGCAACAGGTCTCCTATTCGGCCCCCAGCTAAAATGCTTGAAGAACCTTGCTCTTGTTCGATCAAATATTCAATATGCAGCGTCAGTCTTTAACTCCGGCCAAACGACACTGGTGACTATACTTCGTTCCAGCTTCGATCCGAGCGCGGCCGATATTATCAGCCGAGGGGCCAATCAAACAGCGCAAAAAGCGCAACGTCGTGGCGTGCTCTCTGCGCTTGATAGGACTAGCCGGCAGAGGAGCACGCACAGAGAGACGGCGAATACCGGCCAGTCCTTTCAACTGCAGAGAGCACGCCATGACGTTGTGCCTCTTTCGCTGTTTGATTGGCCCTTCGGCTCATAACATCGGCCGCGCTCGGACCGAAGATGAAACGAAGTATAGCCTCGAAGCTCTGCCAAATCGCGGCGTACGTTTTATATGTTGTAACTATCATCTCACCGCCACTGTCTCGTCTATAAAAACCACTTTATCCAATCCACTCATTTTCTTACGTCGTAAATTATCTTGTTTAATCACTTTATAAAAAAGAAATATCATTCTAACGCTTCAGTAAAACGTAAATTATTCCTTAACTCCTCATACATTTCTGCGCGAGTTGATCATAGTTTGAAAGTCCGTATACCTCATTGTCAAACGTCAGCATACATCCACTTTTTCACACAATGAACGTCATTTGATTCAAACCTCCTTCCAGCACATGCCTTAAACATACCACTCATCGAACAATTTCAAAGAAACCTTAACTAACCGCCTTTGCTAACACGCCAGACTAATTATTTTTAACAAAAGATTTTACTGTATTCTTATTCTTATTGTTTATATATTTTTTTCACCGTGAGCTGGTTTGTCGTTTCCAGTTCAATGCCCCAAGGGCCTTGAGGATATTTAACTAAATGAATAAACACATAAATTATAAACTGACTAGGTTGCTATATAGATTTGCAAAAAACAAAAAAAAATAATTCATTACAGTTCAATAATCATTTAACCATAATTCAGTTCAGCGTTCTCTTTCCCAATTTGTTTTTTTTTCTTTACAGGATACATTTCGCTGAGATAATATTTTGTTTATTTTTTTTTCAATTTTTAATAAGAAATCGCTTACATAGAAAAAATATCACTGGATACATTTATAGATTCTATTTGTGACCATGACCTAACCAAGGGTACATTTTTAAACTATTGAAGTCTATTCAATGTTTCTGTTTATTTTGCTGGGGGTGTTATCGTTTTGATAGGTACTCATGTAGAATGTGATCTGGATTTCTTTGTATTTTTTCCACTTCAAAATTTTCGATGGGTAATTATTTGTGTTCAGATAATAACTAATTGCGTTCTTAATGTTGTCAAAAATATATGTTGGACAATGGGCTCAGACGTGTGTGTGGCTATAGCACTGGATACCAAAACAGTTCGCACTTTGTATTTTTGATTTAATGATTAAGTCAACGTGGTAGCGTGGTATGGTAGCGATTGCAATGTGAAGGAACTGCAGGAACGTCCGGCGGTCTCTAAAAACCCGACGTTCCAGGTTGAGCGCATTTGTAAGACGCGCATAAGTTGACTGTTCAACACCCCTATAATCCGTTCAATCTAAAAGGGCCACTGAAAATTAAAAAAAAAAAAACATTTCTTTAAGCAGTTTAAGTTGGACGCGCGTGTCTTAAAATATTTTTAAGCCCCCCAAAAAATATCGAGCAATATTGATGGCGCGAGATTTATTTTAAATTCTGCGCATAAAGGCCATGACGTCACGGCAAGGTCATACACCCTTTCCACCTACACTAGAGGGTCATGCATTATCTCCACTTCAACGCGATGGCGAAGGCCAATCCACCTCTCCTCCACGCGCCCCAAATGCCGAAAAAGAAAACAAGTTGAAATGAGGGGACTACTAACTAAATCGCGTCTCGCGCCGTCAATATTGCTCTACTTTTCATTATTTTTTGCGTAAAATTCATTTCTTGACATGTATGTTCTAACCAGACTATAAAAAAAAAACATTGATTTGTTTTTCTTTTTAGTGGGCCTTTAAGCTGAAACTATAAGCTCCGCTTTCAGAACGAGCTCGCTGGCTTCCGCAGTGCTTTCGTTGCACGTGCCTGCGCGTTCACACTTGCGTTAGCAAGGGCAGAAAGCTCGCGCTGAAGGCGCAGCTTTTAGTCCCAACTTAAAGAACCACTGAAAAAAAATATTTTACCAGTCTGTTTGGGACACGCGTGTCTCGAAATCAATTTTGCGCGGAAAATGTGATGGCAAAGCCGATCCACCCTCCTACCCGCGCCCGAAACGCTGAGAGAGAAAACTAGTGGAAAGGAGGTGACTACCAACTAAATCGCGTCTCCCGCCTTCAATATTGCTGTATTTGTTTATTTTTTCGCATATTTTTTTTTTCTCGACAGGCGTGTCCCGAAAAAACTGTTTAAGAAAAATCTTTTTTTTTTCTTTTCAGTGGTTCTTTAAAGGGATACTAAAACGAAAATTCGGCGCTTACTTTTTGGTCTATTCGTATTCAATGTAGCATTATCACATCAGACACACCAATCTCTTGTTGAAAAAGACAAGAAAAGGAATTTTAAAACAAATTAAACGATTAGCAAAGAGCACCTGAAGGGTGTCGCTAACGTCTCGTTTGTAATGGCCGTCTAGGAACCTTGACAGGTAATGACGGTAACTGACTCGCCTCCGGCCACGATGAGAGAAGAGCTGAAGGAGTAACTCCCCTCTCCCCGAGAATCTCTTTTGTGAGTCCCAGAAGTCGCCATTGTCCCTCCACAAGATTATAGAAGAATAACCCGTCACTCAAAATTCCTACAAAATCAGCCGCTTCGGTAGCTGGAACGACTACGGCATCCCCTCGACGTCATCCTCGTCGCAGCTTTGCTCGTCCTGAGACAAACTACGTCACGATAGCGGGAGATGTCAGGTGCTCTCCGCTGGCTGCTTTTCGAGCGCTTGCCAGATTTGCCGCTTATAACAAAAAATGCAGCCACCAGGCTCAAAATACAAACGTGAGATTGTCATTTACGGACATTGTGGATCATAACCAACCTATTTTTGAACACGACGGGTATATTTCAAATTTCGTTGAAGTATCCCTTTAAGAGTAAACGGAGTATATCATGTGCAGGAGAAAACCCAGCAAAGTTTGATGAATATCTGTCACAGTACTACTACACCCGTTCATAGTCCGTTCATAGTGTTCTGGTCTGTGCCAGAAGTACACCGAGCGACACCGTTAGCACAAACACAATATTGACACTTTGTCGCATTTTACTTCAAAGGTTATTGGCGGCACCAATATATATTGGCTACGTTAGTATACCTAAGCGAGCACTTTCCACCATTCCAGTAGTTTCGATGACCATCTATCGCTTCTAGAAGAAAAGCCTTACAAAAAACGGTGCTTGCTTGTTCGCTATGTGTCTCGCATTGCACATATAACTTACGATGGCATGCACTAGACGTCATCATGGTGTGGTCTACCGAGCAATTAAGAGGTGTTAAAAAATTTTGGTCTATATTGTTGTTATTTTAGGGGTGGGGGATTGAAGACGCTTTTGCGTGTGTAGAGAAACTCAAACTGCTTGTGAATCCCGTTGCGAAATGCGTATTTTGCGGATACTGTGTGACGGGCATCGCGGTGAACGTGTACATTGAACTTCCAGCATTTCCTATATCGAGAAGATATGTTTTGTTGTTACGGACATATTAATCAAGGCAGGGCCATTAGGTTGACTCTTCTTGCTTCTTGAATCGTTCCATAGCGTTCTTATTGCTTATGCAGCATTCTCATCGGCTTCGGGTCGATACTTAGTTAATAACCGTTATATGCAAATAACAGGATACTAGTAGATATGACATATTTGTTTTTGATATTAGAATAAAAAGGAAGAACCGGCGACTGCGTGTTGCACAAACTGTGTCCCACTCGATATCGTAACCTTCCCACCAAGATGTGCCGATCTCTGGAGTGCCATTAGGGCAATAATTTCTGAGGTCCCAGGTGTATTCACACTTTTTCAACTCTAAAGTCGGTAAAAAATGTTTTAATATGAAAAAAAGTTGTTTTTGTATTTGTTTTACTAAAATGCACTTTATATTGAAAATAAATCATTTTAAATATATTCAAATTAGCCAATCGGGGGCTTTTGTTCTTTACATGCAAAGTGCATACGACGTTGGTTCAAGTTTTCTGAGTAACTCTTCTAATCGCTCCGTTTCAAGTACCGGGCTTTGCCTGGGTTCTTAATTATTACTATCGCCTCGTCTCCGAACGGATATATCATCTGTGCCTGCATAGTGTTTATTATTAATGGTAAAAGACGTGACAAACACATTCAACTATCGGCGTGTAAAATGTTCTGCAGAGATATGTGTCGATGGTTTCATCAAGACTTTGTCTATTTTTGTTTAAAGTTAGTTTGGCCGAAATTAAAAAAAAAAAAATATTAGACGTTGACAATATTCCAAAAACAAAAGGCTCGCCTTTGATGACCAGCTTTTCGACGTAACAAACACCGAAGATGTAAAAAAACACAAAAAAACATAATACTACGTTTTTCTGGAACAAACATAGGCAAAGAAAAACAGATATTTGGTTGTTTAGGAAGGAGACCAAAACTGCGAAGGATACCGAACACAGCCGCCCACAAAATGGCTAATCCTTTCGCCTGCACTTAGCAAAGGCTACACCCGAGGCCAGGCTTCGGAAGAATATACGCGTATAATGCCCGCGCTCTGAGCTTTGACGTGATCTGGGATAATGGAAGCAATCCGCGAAAACGCTCAAACTATCTAGCGTTAAGGCCGAGGTGAATTCGCGAGCCTTCGATGCTGCGCCGGTCTAAGCCGCCTCAGGGACAGAGGCTGCTCGTGACGCCTGGTGTTCTGAAAACAGGACTATGCCTCGCTAAGCTAAGCGCCATGTCTGCCCTTCAAAATAATCCTCAACTTCCGGGCGTATAAGCTTGTAGTAATTCAAGAACCAGAGCGGATTAGCTTCTAGAAAGTTTTACATTTTTGGGTGGGATTGGGGCACAGATGTTTCAAGAAAAACAAACTGCTCTCTTTCACCGCGATCATAGTTGTGCTACATGAATTTAGCTTTGCTTAAGCATTTAAATATTAACAAATAAGAACGTTAAACTCATTTTTATAAATGATGGATTGTTGCAACGTTCATACGAGTATTCAGTTTTAATTCTATTACCTTACAAGATTGCTCATTGAGATTAAATGTTCGCATAATCTTGTAAACCCTGGCTCACCTCAGCTGGATCGAAGAGGTACAATCAAAATTACTCACACCTTAAACCAAACTCCAGACGAATGGCGAACGTATTGCTACTTTCGCAGAATCCAGTGATATCAGTGGCCACAAACCCCGATTGCTGCAAGTAACGTCACTATTATTACAAATACGCTAAAAGCATATACACATACGTCAACGTCATGATTGTTCAGCATTAAAATCTTTACTGTTCAATATTAGAACGTACCGTGTCCACAGGCCCTAATTGTAACATGACACCCTTTAAATAGTGCAATTCTGGTTTCAATGTTTAGTCGCAATGTATTACCTGCAGCAAAAGAGCACGCGAAACCCAACCGAAGTGCTTGCTGCGTCCGCCGACCCTCGGCCACATGAACGACGTTGCAAAAATAAAAATCGAATGTAGAATCGCACAATATAAAAAGCGCTGTTGAGTTTTGAAGCATGTTTTTCAGTCGGGTTTGTACGTCTTAGGCTGAATACAATTGAAAACTTACCACATGTTCATGTCATGAAAACTAAAGTTGTTCTTTTGCAATAACTCCTGTTTCAATTTCGCCCGTAGCTTAGGTGCCAGCGAATATCTCCACGTTTCTATGTCGCCATCGCCGCGCCTATATCGCTGAGTGAGAGGGGAAAGGGCAGGGAGGGGGGCTGGAGGGGGAGGGGACTCAATAAGCAGATTTTTGCAACGTTAGTTCCTGTGTCTCTCATTACTCTAGATGCATTTTTATTTTATAATTTGCACCGGCAGAAAACACATGAAAATAAATGAAGGCGGAAAAATAAAACAAAAATGCTTTACGGTGGACATAGCGATATTAACTTATAATATTAAGTTATAAAACGGAACCGGAAAAAAATCTACCTTGTCCGGTTATACATAAAACGTCTAAATAGTGTATTAGCTAATTGCCCCTTCTGGTCCAACAAATACTTCCCTCTGTTGGCGAATAGACAAACCTAAAACAAAACAAAAAAACGTTCCCCGCTGCCCCTTGTCGGACGCTAAACAACGCGTCTGACCGCAAGCTAATATGTCCACCAGCAGCTCGCATAATAGCACAAGCGGTGACAGCCGCGAGGGAGAGAAGAACTTAGCCTGTATAGAGCACGCATGCTCGCACGCAGATTTATGGTGATCCGGCGCGCACGCGTGCAGAGACCTCAGAGCCCTGCTGCCCACCGTGTTTATACAGGCGAGGAAGCGGCCGACTCGAATGCACGGGCGAGGCCGATAAATCTCTTCGTGTAGGTCCCTCTTTCTCCCTCAACGACATTTTCCCTTCCCCTCCCCACAAAAGGAATAAAGAGCGTGCTCGCGCTCTTATGCATCGTTCGCCCCTAAAGTGACAATGCGGGCAACTCGCTCGCCGGATCACCGACCCACCTCTCATTCAACATCTGACCTCTGTTTTGGCGCGTTGGTAAAGGCGAGAACGCGATCACGTGGCGAAATCGAGACCCACTACTGGTCCAACGAGCGCTTGGCTATCACTGCACTATCAGTCTGAGAACGAACGGTGTATAGCTTCGAAGCCCTTCATTCACCGCACGTGACTTGAGTGCGGGAGTCAGACTCTGAACGATGTCCTCAACTCTCCCCAATCCTCAAACCGTCTCCCAAACGTTAAAGGCTGACTGGCTACCCCGCGTAACCGGTACTACCCGGTATAATTCGTATTTTTATTTTACCAAGCTTGAACACACTCTTTCAGGAGGGGGATGAGTGCGAGCTCTTGCCTATACGGTTCGTCATGCAAGCGGCGTACCGTCGTACGGACTCCCAATGATAAATTTTTGGCCGGAAAAGGGCTGCATGAATAAAATCCCGTCCTCCCCCGCTACGTGCTCGCTACCGCGAACTCGCAGCGTCCATGCCGCGCGCTGTAAGCTAACTGGACGCAGAATTAAAACATCCATCTCGTAAATTAGACAAATTTCCTTTACTAAGCGGGGACCGCCTCGACATTCAGCCGTATGCGATACTGATTTCCTCACAAAGTGTGCATGTACGGGCGCGTGCACTGTGATAAGTATATGCTCGTGCGTGTATGAGTGTGTTTTGCATGATGATGTTTGCAGCAGTGCGTTGAATATTTATGTATCTCGAAGCACGAAATGCGAAAAAGTGGACGTGTGAAACGTGATGGGGCCCACAAAAAGGAGCACCACAAGTTTCCCATTTCAAGCTCTTGCTTTGTTGTGAGGTTGACTAGAGGAAGTTCTGGCACTATTTACAACATCTTAATATTAAGTTAGTATGTATACCTCGCTAGCGTGCGAGATCAACAATGGCTGTTCAAATTTGGTCTTCACGGAAATATATGCTTGCTGAGATAGTGTTTTCTTGTTCTCCTTTAGGTTTCTCGAGATACAGTCGGCAGATATAAAACTCGATGGAAAAATGTTAAAGAGAACACTGTTTTCGTTCATGTCTTGAATGCCGGGAATTGATATATTTTGATTCTGGTTAAAAGTAAGAGTATCAATTCATGGTGTTCGTTATAAAATATCCTACACAAGTAATCGTAATTTACGATAAATTTATCTTACGCTTTTTTTTATTATGCTCATACATTGCAGGTCACTCGTACGTAACACTAATATTATCTATAGTTGTTTTATATTAGGTACTTTCCAAATTATTTGGTAGGAATGGCCTATATAACTTTTGCCAAATCTGTAACTGGTCGACGATTTCAAGTTAAAACTTTGTTGACACCGTGACTGAGAGTTTTACAACTATAGTGCGAAAGGGTATTGATGTATTTATACCGTAATGTATAAAGAGCCCTTCCAGATATCCAATATGGTTTTCAGTGGAATGACTATGTTATAGGCGTAGAAAATCGCATTTTCATAAATTATTTAAGTCGAGTGGTATATACCTGTGATACACAAAGTTCAGGGTATAGAGGCCGCTCGTAAAAAAGTTGTTTGCGCACCACAAACACGCGCATCAAGTACGGGAAGAAAACAGCTTGTTCCAAAAGCCAGATGAGTTCTGGCGATTTGTCAAACAACATTCAAAGACCCCAACTCATAGTATTTTTTACAGAATAGGTCTGGTATATGTGTCCTTACCCCAAGAGATAGCAAATGGTTTTGCAGATCTTTTTCGAGAATGCTACTCTTCCGATATTTATAGTTGTTCAACGTCTGATAATTTTTACTGTCCTGATACTTTGAATATCACTAGCGTGGATAGGTCTGAAATGTTGGAGGCGATAATAAAACTGACGCCAAAACGTACCATGGGCATTGATCAAATAACTATTTTCATCGCCCCTGTTTTAGAGCTTATTTTTAACCTTTCTTTGTGATTGGCCTCATTCCCTTTCCCGTAGTAAACAGTCGGTCGCAGTTCCTGTGCACAAAGATGGTGATGCTTGTGTAGCAAACAACTGTTCGCATCTCCAGCTCGTTGCTTGCCCTCCCGCGGCTGGAAACAGACAGCGCTCTAGTGAGGGTCTTTCGGTGCTTCTGCTCAGCGGGCACGGCGGAACTGCTTGCGATCATGGCACCCGAAATGCCATTTCCAAATGCAAACAACGCTCGCCACTGTCCCAATATAGTCCTACAGCTGGTTTCATATTGTAATTTATTAGAGAGTTCTAGTATTGCGTATGAAACAAAATGCAAGCGATGTGCGTTTGTGTTAGAGTTGTTTGATCACCGCTGCGCATGCGCGTCGTCACCATGCTCCAATCCAAGACCGCACGTTTCGGGCTCCTTGCACGAGCAGTGTGAAACACGTCACGCTGACGAACGCACATAGTGCTTGCGTTCCTTTGTATACGGAATACTAAAAGTCTCTAATAGTGAGCAGACGTGTAAGTGGGTAGGCGTTCCTTAGAACTGGAAAGGCTGAGATCGACAGAATGATGGCGCGTACAAAGTCAAAAAAAGAAAATGTTCAGAAAAAAAATGCATATTAAAAAAAAAAAACTGAATTTCTCGGTATTTTTATTTCGTTTATTTTATTTTGGTGCATTAGGTCGAGAAGGATTGGCGGTGACTTTGGAGGTGTTGCCCATTGTCAGAAGTCGCGACTTTGATTTCCCATATGATTTACCCACAAATAATGTAATTTAACATGGAATTCTTAGATTAGCTTGAACGTTTTTATTGAATTTTTACTTTTTTTTCATACCTTCCTAATTAAACCACTACAAATGGCAGAAGTGATGATAATTTTACGCACTTTTGATTCCCATACTTCTTCGCATGTTGGAAATTTGATCAGAAGTCACAAATTATGTAAGAGATTGAAAAAGTATGTATTAAATTATCTCTATTGTATTCCTGTCATTAATACAAATTACAGTAATGTAAGCCCCCAATTAGCGGCACGATCACAAAAATACATTTAACCATAATACGTCTTCGCAGAAAGATGTCTTTTCGTTTTATTTATATTGCATGAAAGACTGTGAGATCTTTATTATTATAAACAAACAGTCAAACTCCGGATCTAACATAAAGCTCTCTGTATCACGCGTTGCTTTAAAACACACACACACACACACACACACACACACACACACACACACACACACACACACACACACACACACACACACACACACACACACACGCGCGCGCGCACACGCACACGCACACGCACACGCACACACACACACACACACACACACACACACACACACACACACGCACACGCACACGCACACACACACACACACACTTCTGCTGTCTGTCTTGGATCCCGCTATGATAGTAGACAGAAAAGAAGGTGATGTATATATGAAAACGCAGGAGGACTTTTCTATGTGCGTCATGAGGTATACTGCGCTTTCATAAGTTCGTCATGTTCTTTTCTGTCTACCATATTGTCTCATATTTTACGTGTTTACGTGTTCAGTGCAACTTCGCAGAGCTGTATAACCCATAATATCAAACCATCTAGCCCAAATGAAATCATTGTTAGTGGGATTCCGTGTTTGGTTTTTTTGTAGGGAGAACGGCGTTCCTTAATTTGTACGTTTATTGAACATAAATTAAACTCATCACTCATGACAATATTTTGTAATTTAAGGGCTGGTTTTGTTATTCTTGTGCTAGGAATAATATTAAAGCAAGTAATCATCTAAATAAAATATAAATAAACATTAAAAAGCCAACAGTCTATTATTTCCTACGACAATTATCTGAGCGATAAAAGGCAGCAAAAACACAACAAATATCAGCACTGATCTTGTTCAACTAATACCATATTCTATGTTACTTCTAAGGTGTATAAAGATCCTGTATTTAAAGAGACACTGAAGTCTCCAAAATATTTTGAAGTGCTTGGATTAGACACATACACACTAAACATTGTGACACCCATAACCGTGTAAAAGGAGTGTAAGAAGGGTGTACGTTAGGAAAAACACCATTTTTAATACATTTTACAGGATGTCTAAACACCGACGGGTGTAAGAAGGGTGTGCTGATGATTTACACCTCTTACATGCCCTTTCTGAGCCCCACTTGTAGCGATGGTGTCTGAAATTGTGTAGAAAAGGTGTAATAGAGAGTTTTACGCTCTTTATTCCTACGATGTAAAAGGGGCGTAGTGGTGCAGCAGTCGAACACGCCTGTGATTTCATAGCCGTTCATGTTTAATGCTTTGGTGAAACTGTTGCTGGTGTGCGGCAGTACAACCATCGAGTATCATGAATCTCCACACTAAGTCGTTATGATTAGTAAATGCTGGAGAATAGTTTTTGCAACTCCGAGTGGGCACGGGAGCTTGGTCACGACCGTCACGGCTTATACCACAATGTTTTCCTTTTTGCAGGTTTGTAAACGGTAACCTTTACATTCTGAGAGCTCTAACAAGCTCTACATTGTAGTGCTCCCATGCCCAAGGGTGTTTTATTACGCGGCGCACGAGTGCGTCAGGATTATTTTGTCTTTGGTAACGAAATCTGGTGATGTTGAGTCTAACCCTGGCCCAGACACTGTCCCTGGAGTCTCAGTTGGAGAAAATGTGGGCCGCACTAGTGAAAAAGTGAGGACAATTCCAGGGAGGGTCAGATGTCCATCAAGTCAGATATTAGAACTCTCCTTGACAAACAAATCCAGTTAGAAAACTCCTTATGAACCATCAACACTAAGATTGCCAAAATCGAGAACGAGCATTCAGTCACCTCTCCAAAACTAAAGTCGAAGTGTGTAGCATTCGAAGTGCTCTTGCCGTTCAGGCAACAGTCACAGCTTCGCTTCTCACTAGGGGTGACGATCGAGAAAACCGTTCCCGTCGTTGCAACTTGCTTTTCCGGGATATTTTCGTACGCACGCGGTGAGTCATGGTCATCGTTGGAACTAGAATGCTCTTGGATTCAGACAAGAAAAGTTTGGCATATCTTTAGCTAGTTGTGATATTGAACGTGCTCATATAATTGGCAACATTCAAGAAGAGAAAAAACCGACAAATCTTTACTTGTTTTCTGTCATTTATAATCAAAAGCCAAATACTACAGAGCAGATTTCGACTGAAGGTAGCTCGTTTTCAATATCGGAGGACTTCTGCGAAAATACTCGTGCTGCGCGCCAAAACCTTGTCACTTTGCCAAACACCAATATTTGCCTTTTAAACTTCGATTAAACTAACTACACATTACCCCTAAGGCCTTCATATACGATGCCCAGTCAGACAGTGTAATACAGCTCAGGAGATAGGGGAGCGTGGGGAGTGTTCCTAGTAATACGGCTAAATCGCATAGTGTCATATGTTTTCTTTACGCAAACACACTAGCGTATTACGTAAGTGTGGTGATTTGTCTTCACTGATAAGTTCATGTCATGCTGGCGTTGTCTTGCTGTCAGAAACATTGCTTAATCCTGACATTGATGATAATGAAATATTACCAAATAATCCGAACTTCAACATCTACCGGTTGTGACAGAGCGGATCATCGAGGAGAAGGGGTACTTAACGCTGTTAACAAAACAATTCCATGTCATATATTGTCTGTCCAAAGGGTCCTTGAGATAGTTCGGGTTTCTGTGAAATGGTGCTACGGATCTATTTTGTTTGGTATTTGTTACCGTCCACCCAGGGCTTCACGTGAGGTTTGTGATTGCCTTCGTGATGATTTGTCTTTTTTGGCAGCACATAGTAAAACGACTTTTGTTTATGATGATTTTAACTTTCAGGGTATGGACTGGAATACGCTGAAACCAACCAGTTCTGGCTGAGCAAATGTGAGCCTAGATTTTCATTGACTTATGCCTTTTCTTTGATCTCTACCACCTAGTATCTTTTCCTTCACCAGTCACCGATTAGCAGTTCAAATGTGCTTGATGTAGTGCTAATCGCTGATCCTCATCTAGTTAAGTCATTGTCTCCTATAGATGGCGTTAATGATCACAGAGCGCTACACAGTTTTATTGATATTAAGCTCCAGAAATCAGTGTTGTTCCTAAACAAAATTCGTTTCTATATAGGGGCAACTACGACATGATTAATCGCGAACTCTCGGATTACTTCGTCTCTTTTAACGAGAACTGTGATAACTAATGCCAATAAAAAATGCAATTTATATAAGGCCAAATTATTCGAGCTCGTCGAACGTTATGTGCAATTTACAAATGTCCAGTCTAATGCATCTAAGCCATGGTTCCCAACTTTTCTTCGCCGAGTTTCAAACAAAAAGAAAATATTGTTTAGGAATGCTAAGCGACTAGAAACGCCGGAGGCCTGGCTTAAACATGCCAGTTGCTCGTCTGAATACAATATTTTTTTAGTGAGCGTAAGCACACATTCTTGCACCACACCGTACCGTCTCTGTTACTAAACAATCCTCGTCAGTTTGGAGCATTCCCAGACAGCACACAACGTCGGGCCAACATTGGTATTTAATTGGCAAAGAATGGTCCAATGTTGGGCCAGTGTGTCCAGCGTGGTACCAATATTAATGGTACACTGGCATAGATTAGCCAACATTGGCCTGACTTAACCAACGGCTTACCAACGTTGGCAATCGATTGGCCTGGGCTGGCAAACATTGGCCTATCTCAGCCAATGACTTACCGACGTTGGCAATCGATTGGCTTAGACTGGCCAACAATGGCCAATCTCAGCCAATGGCTTGCCAACGTTGGCAATCGGTTGGCTTAGGCTGGCCAAAATTGGTCTATGTTAGCCAATGAGTTGCCAGCATTGGTAATCAATTGACTTAGGCTGGGAAACATTGGCCTGTTTTAGCCAGGGGCTTACCGACGTTATAATTATTTGGCTTAGTTTTTTTTAATGTGCTGATCGCGCACGCTGAGAACAGTCTGTAGCTATGGCTCCGGGGGGGGGGGGGGGGGAGCGATTCTTCTGTTTTCACACGCACAGGAAGTTAGCAACTGAATTAGAACGTTGTATGCATTGCGAGCGGTAGCAATTTTGAACGTCCGCGAAGAAAAACGCCGTAGTCGGGGACAGGTTAAAAGTAAACGCTGGGAAGGAGGCTGCCTCCTCCCGATCCTTCGCTCTGCAAAAGCAGAAAGAGATGGGAGGAGCCTTTACCACCTGTCACCAACTATAACTAACGCGCGTCATCCCAATACTGATAGTTATGCTCAGTAAATTCCACACGAAATACAAAATGCACGCTTCCTTCGATTTGTATGTATGTTTATACGGCAAAAAGCATAGTGCCGACTCTCTTATGCCCATTTAGCGACGCGGCTGGGAAATGTTTCCATGGGGGGGTGGGGGGGGGAGGCAGGGCTCAACCCCGAAAGCTCCACCCGCCTCCCCAGTACCTACGACACGGGTGTATTGTCAGCTGTATGTGATCTTGAAAATCTCAAAGCAACCAGCTTTGCTGAGCCGCAAAACACGGCCTATAATTGAGACTGAACCGGACAAAATTAAAAATAAATAAAAAGCCCTAATATTTTTTAGCAAAAACTAAAAACCCCGAAACAAATATCCAGCGATTGATTAAGATATTACATGTCTTCACGAATAAAAAATCACGTTGAATTAAGATCTTGAACACCCTATGTTTGAGGTAGGAGGTGACATACGTTGAAGCGCATTTCAATCTGCAAACAAAGGTTATCACGCAACATATAACAGAAGAAGCTGGGGCATTATGTCTGCTTGCCCAAAAATGACTTCAAAGTGCGTACAAAATACGACAACTGCAGTAATGACTACGGTAGTGACAACGCCCGCAGAAATATAAACTGTAATAGAGCCAATGGGTTACAATGTTGGCAATCGATTGGTTTAAGCTGGCCACCATTTGCCTGTCTTAGCCAGTGGCCTACCAAGGTTAGTAATTGATTGGCTTAGTCTGGCCAACAGTGGCCTGTCTTAGCCAATGGCTTACCATCATTTGTAATCGATTAGGCTGACCAACGTTCGCCTGTCTTAGCCAATGGGTTACCAACATTGGAAATGTATTGACGCAAGGTATCAGGGTGCCTCGTTTTCTGGTACCGAGCTTTAAAAACGAATGAAGTACTCTAGGCAATGAAAATCACTGTTGTAAGAAGGCGTCTTGATAAAAAGGCTGCTAGGAAGACGCTGTAATTAAATAAGTTATTCATGAATTAAAACTAATTGGCAAACCTTATTAAATACTTATTTGAGGGCAAAGGTGTCAATTGGAAAGTTGTATTTTGAATAGATTCTTGATGAAGGAGTTTACAACATGGTACACCCCAGGCAGCGCACTTGCTTAGACTAGCTATGGGGTCGTAGTAGACTGGACCGGGACTCCCCAGGGAATTCGGTGAACTTCCAGCATGGCGTCTCACTGTATTTCCCGGACACCGGAATTACACGGAACTGCCAGGGAAGGGATTTTCTTGGCGCCTTTTGTCTCTTTTCGGTCCGAGCCGACCAGGCTAGACAGGCGGGTGGCCACCAACATTTAAGACTTTTGTGGCGCTTCACTGTATTCACAGGCCCCAGGATTCCACGGAACTACAACGGAGTGGTTTTGGGTGTAGTTAATTGGCTTTGCAGGATTCAGTGCGCCAAGGAACGACTGGCGTTGTCACGAAGCTCTATAGGAAAACGCAACTCTCGAAAATCAAAATATCAGTTCATTAGTGTAGAGAGCGAGCCGAATGAACGCAATAATAATGTCAACAAATTGATCCCTCCATGACATTTACAGCATTCATGTCACAAATCGCCACATCTGAAACTGGAAAAACCTGCGAGATAATTTTTCTCTGTTTATTTTTCAACATCACGCATTGTCGCAACGGTTCACGTACTTCGCGGCTACTCTGCTTCAACTTAGAATGAACCACAGCACATGCTACGGGATCTCTTGGCCTATCAGACGCCAAAAAGGTTGCGATGCTGCGCGGGAGATGCGCCAAGCACTGGAACGGCTCCGCAGGCGTTTGCAAGGTCTCAACGACAAAGCAGCCTCTTGTAACACCAGTGAGCTAACGGTGCTCGGAATTCCCACGCTCACATTTCAGCAGAGCGAGCGCGGTCTGCCAGATCGAGGCACAGTCGGTTTTCATGTCGCGATTGCTACGCCATTGCTCTGTCTTGCACCGAAATTCGAAACAGCTCGCTCGAGGCTGCATGCGGACCAAATATACGAGTCTATAGCGCGATATATTGTCGTTACAACGTGTAAAAAGTAGTCCTCACCTCGACAGGGGCGCAAGCAGCGGCGCTATGTCCGTCGAGCCCACGTCGAGAACGACGAAATATACATTAAAACACTTTTAAACTCCCGAAACAAATGTTTAATTACTTAATCGTGAATTTTGCGCCACCTTAGGGACGTCCCATTATCTCACTTTTCTGCAAATTCCTCAAATATGCAGACGCTATTGCTGATTTTTTTTTTTTATTCTGCATTATGATAAGTCGTTAGCACTTTCGACCCCAGAACCCCTCCATGTGTTGTCATCGTTTTGTTAGATTCGCGTTTTTTTTTTTTCTTTTTTAACTTCAGCTTTGGGGATCTTAGCATCTCTGTAGCATTTATGATTACATGGTTTAAGAAATGGTACAGCTTTTTTTATTTTTTTTACATGTACACAACCCTCTCGAAACAAAAAAAAATCTGTTATTAGCGTGCAGCGAAATATACGGCACAGCTTATATCTGAGTAATATTTTTTCTTTGTAATTTCAGTTTATTTGGGGGCATCGTGCGCAGATAGAAGAAGCGTTTATTTTTGCATTTTAGTTAAGAGTGTGGGTTTTACGGCGTAATGGCGTAATAACTGCCCTTCCCAAAATAACATTTGGGAAGGGCAGTTCCTTTGGGACTCTAAAAACTATCTCGGCGAGAAAGTTTCTTGGCAATGCAGTGGAAAGGAGGAGAGCCCGCGCACAGCTTTATTCACAGCTCAAAATGGGAGAGGGAGCGCGGGCCTGTATCTTTCCCTACATTGCCAAGAAACGTTGTCGCCGAGTAGCCTTTGTGCTGCTGTCCTGTTCACTCGGTATTGACAGCAGAGTAGACGCTATCCGTATTTAGGCCAAGCGTGTCTCCGGCTACGGTCACGTGACTATATTCTCCAAGCGGGTCACAAGGCAGAGCACGGCACCTCACCACAGGCAAATATCTACAAGCCGATCACTTTTTTCTATCTTGCGTAAATTGCTTTGGCCCTCTATGGTGGTAGCCTTCAAAACTATAACTGCAACGTCGATCTAAATGTCGCTAATAGGAAAGTCAATTTGCAAAGTGAGTTACTTAGATATCGGATGTTTATACCTTTTGCGATTCCTGGCGTCTACGGTGACCAAAAGTCGGTTTTAAAAAAAGTTTATTTTTCAAGTATCCTATTCATGTCAATTTGTTAAAGCTTTGGCCGAAATACTTAGTCATAGAACATAACGGCTTTTTCTTGCGAAAGAAATCAAGCGTGGGGGCCTCCGTCATGGGTGCTTTCTTTTTTTTTTTTGCCTATAAAGACATTTTATGACAATTGAAATTGCGTCCACGATGGGGCAGTTCCGTTATCAGGGAATTTTGTCATTTTCCACAGGTTTTTTCACTGGTCAGAAAAAAATACACGCGAACCGTATCACATTGCAAACAGGTAATTCGGTTGTTTCTCAAGGACCTCTAAAGTTTCTCATTGACATTTCGGCGCTTATTACAACATTTAAAAAGGAATTCATTGATCTTAAATTTTAATTAGGCGCTTTTTACAAAATATTGCAACTCTCCCAAAACGTTTGCTAACAACACGTGGTTGGCTTGCTTGGAAAAGAGCGATCTACTTTTAAAGAAAACAAAATCAGGGCGCGTTGTTTGGTAAACTCGGTATTTACGTAGATCTACGTCTGGGTGGCGCGAGAAGGGAAACGTGGCTATGTCTTTAGTCATGATTTATTTGGTAAAAATCACGCCACCCTGTAGAGCGATGTAATTATAAGCGGCAAGCATATGAAGATATGAGAGGTAGGATAAGTGTTGTCTGCCCTGCAAGCAGGCACGTTCGGACTTCTCGTCTCGCTCCCCAAATGCCGCCCGTTGGTATCAATGCTATTTTACGTCGTGTTTTTTTGAAATTTGAGAAAACAAACCGAAACTCATATTTACGCCGAAAAGTCCGTGCCCCAAAAAGACCACACCGAAACGCCCTACACCGAAACGCCCAACACCGAACGCAATCAATCAGCTGCATTGAGGCAGGCAGGCACGGCGTGCATGATATCTGCTTTAGCAAAGGCTTGGAGGACGCAGTCCTGTAACCTTAAGCCGAAGAGCAATTGGCTAAGTAGATAAATGAATGCACTTCGAAATGAGCTGTCTTGCTGAAAGTCGCTAAGAGATGGGCGACTGTTAGCAAGACAGGTCCTTTCAAAGAGCATGCATTTATCTACTAAGCCGCCAGTTGTGCATCGGCTTAAAGGGCAACTGCAAAGAAAAAAAAGTGTTTTTTTTTTTAAACAGCCTAATTGGGACAAGCATGTAACAAAACAAATTTTCCGCAAAAAACATATTTTTTTTAGCAATATTTACGCCACAGGACTTAATTTAGTCGGAGTCAGAACCTCTCCGCATTTGTCTCTTTCGACCCCCGCGGAGGAGAAATACGCTATGCCCCTCACTCTTCGATTTGCTCTTTTGAGTTGAACGACGCAGCGTCTCGACTTCCGGTAAGATCTGGCAACAACGCACGTTACACATGGCGCCGGTATTGTTTTGGCTTGACGGGACATCAGAAGCTGCGCGATTTGCGAGCACATAGCGAAGACGTGACCGGAGAAGTGTCCCATGTGATGTTCCCGGAAGACGGAAACTATCATTCGTAATTGTCGGGTGTGCTTTGAGAGCGAATGGAGTCACACAAGCCAACGTTCAGGACAGCGCTGCGTTGACTTCGGCGATCTCGTTCTGTTTGGTGCAACATGGCGATGTGACGAAGAACTGAAACGTTCTTGGTGTGTGTGGTGCGGTGCTTGGAAGTAGACACCCACACCACCGCGGAGCGCAAAGTGGTTGTTATGGGGTTGAGGTTCAACGGGTTCAGTCCCGTCGTCGAGCGTTTTTAAAAGTAAAATATTCCTTTGTTCCGTTTCAAAATGTGGAAGATTCCTGACGTATACCGTGAGTAAAAAGCTGCGGGTGTTTTCAACAAAATTACGTCGTTTTAATTAAACAATGAACTCCGACTTGTCCTAAACCTGCCGTCTTTATGCTTCGTGTTGGACTGCGTTTGCATAGCGAAGTGTTGGGCTCATCGTGCGGTGTGGATAAATTTGGGCAAGATTTCCTACCTCACCACAGGTGCATGAACTGAGGCCATTTTTTACGTAGTGAACATAGTGCTTTTTTGTGTAATTTTGGGAAGAGGCGTTGCGCTTTTATTACGGTACAATCACTTGAAAGTTCAGAAATCGGGGAGGGCAAGCAAGCTTTCCGAATTTTGCCTCTGTGCTCTCTGGCACTGCCCCTAGTTTAAGTTTCAGTTTCAGTAGACGTACCTAGTAGCAGGTACAAACTGCTCTAACGCTAGTAAAAGACTGGGAAGTCGGGACGGTGTGGACTCCGTGTTTCGCGCTTTTCGCCAAGGTGACTGGGGAAGTGCTTTTGCGAGGTACTCGGAATATGCAACCGATTTTGTTATGCCCATCGTTTGCGTCTCTCCAGCAAAACGAATAAGATAATCTACAAAGGCGTAATCACAAGCCAAGATTTACGATAACAGTACACATTCATTCTAACAACCTTACGTAAGATGGTTCGGAAGCCGAGAAAAAAAATCTATCGGCTAACGCAGAATTCGGAAGTCCGAAGGCTTTCACGGACAGCTATTAAGTGATAACATGGCTGTGCCAGGTTTTTTACGTAACAGCTGTGTCTAGTCGCGGACGTTCGATGCACCCGGTGCGAATCTCGACGGCCTCCGGAGCGATATGACGAGAACGTAACTGGAAACGTTTGTCGCTACGCGAACACCCGATTGCCTCCAGCCAAAAAGCATTCCTTTCGGCGCCACATGGTTGCTGGAACGCTCGCTGTCGGGATCACTCATCTGACATCTCCGAAAAGTCAGCTTTTGCACGCGGAAGCAAAAAAAAAAAATAAAAACATAATAAATCAAGTTAAGCAAGCAAAAAGGAAAATGAAAGAACCGCGCTTTGAAAGCCAAAACCCCGCGTCGCTTCCTTTGACTAACACATGTGACAGCTGCTAAACACACACTACTTCACTTGCGGGCTTCTAGATCCGATTCCCTCAGACCCTGTTCCCGGAAGAATATGACACAGCAATACTTCGCTCTCGGCAAAAGGGTTTATTCACTCACTCATTGCCTGGGGGGTTTCGGGATCGGGGAACGGTCATCCGCGAGGCCGGGGGGAAGTCCGCTGCCCCGCAGCTGCTCTAGCGTCCCAGCGGTGGTCGTCCACACCGCGTCATGGGGACGTCGTCGTCCAGGTTCGCCGTCCTGTCCGTTCGTTGAGTCCGCCACTCAACGTCTTGCCCGCACTCCCCCGCTCCATCGCCCGTCTCCCCGCCGAATCCCGCGCCAGCGTCCTCGTCTCCTGTCGCCGCTGCACGCTGTCCGCCGTCCAAGAGCCGCCGTGCGAGAGAGAGCCTTCCTTTGTCCGGCTTCCCCTTTTCAAGCCTTCGCCCCTTTGTCTTGGGGGGCCAGTCGCGTGACGTCAGTTGGCTTAGGGGAGTGGTTCAGCCGGACCTTGAGGTACGCGAGGCCATCGGCGCTCCCCCGAGGCAGGACGCATCTCGGAGGTTTGGCGCGCTAAGCTTCTGCCGGAAATTGGGGCCCGGAGGGTCGGCGCGGGGGAGGGCAGCCAGATCTCCACACCTCCCTCCCCTCAAGGCTGAGACTCCGGGGGGCTTGAGGTTGCGTGGTCCCCAGGACCTCAGGCAGGGAGCTTGCTCAGCTGAGGGTCACCGATGATGACGAGCACCCTCGATGATAGTGGTGGTGGCATCAGACCAGGCAGGCCAGTGGTGGACGTTCATTTCCTGGGCAGCTCGCGACCGACGGAGCACGGCCCCGGAGCCAGTCCGGAGCACCACAGCTCACAACACGCACGGGCACTCAGACACACACCACACGCCGGTTCTTGAAGTTCGCTTCCGTGCCAAATATTCCAGACAGCGAATCGCGCAAAAACGAATACCGACACGCTATATCAAACGGCGCGTCGGAACCAAAATATTTCGATCGTTGGACATGCCACGAAATAAAAACAAAACTCTTCATTTCAATACCAACAGGCAGGCAATCATTAAGAACGTCACGCTACGCGTTCAAGAGGTACCTAAGAGGAAAACGTGTTCCTCAACTAAAAAGCATAAGCACTCACTGTATACTCAATTCGTACATATGCCCACTATACAACGTTTGCTCCTATAAAACTAAACCGCATTCTTTTAAAACAGAAAACAATCTCACCGAACCCCAGAACCGCACACCTGCGATAACAGTATTGATTTCCAACACACTCGCGAGGAACGCACAAAACCTCAAAAATGAACAATAACCTCCCGTAAGACAGAAACGGCCACAAATCCAGTCCCGTCCGCGAGGTGAGACTCAATATAACTACGAAAAAAAACACGCTGCCAACAGTAGCAATTACTCAAGACGGGCACTCATGCACTCGGCGTTCGCGACACCCGAGCTACAAACACACTACAGCCAAGCTACGCAGCACGCTTTCATCAGAAGGGAGAATCACCTTACTGAAAGGCTGGTGTTCCGTGATACCGGCCACAAATGCCAGTACAAAGGGAACAGTATCTAGATCGTGCGGACAGCAGATCTAACCGGACAGCATATTTACACGGCTATGTCCGTAACGTCTGGGCATGCAACCAGATGTTACCGCTTCACTACTCGGAGGTGACCTCCCAACACGAGAAACGAGCGCGTAACGGCGGTCCGCACCGAACCCCGCACGGGCTCGACAACCGCGACAAGCGCATCGACGCACGTTAGAGTTCTCCCCCAGCCAAACCCCGACACCGCATAACTAAAAAGTCTTCCAGCTGATGTCAAGGCTGGCCGGGATTGAGCAATAAAAGTACGCCGTCAACGCGTCTCGCGACTCTTCGACGTTCTCGACCCGAGCAACGTGTCCACATACAAACGCAGTAGGTTACACACAAAGCTCGCCCCCAACCGAGTCAACACGCCACTGAAAAGTCTTCTTGCGACTGTGAGGACAGGTAAGGTTCGAACAATGTAAATATCCCACACGCGCACCTTTCATCTTCCGCGCAACAAGCGCGACACTGAAATGCCAAATAATCTAACCGGCCGGTCTTGGAAATGGACGAGCTAATAAACTATATTTGCTCTGCATGAACAGTTTCCGCAGCGTCGAAGTGTCTACCGCATTTACCGCTGGATTCCAACACCCGCTACCCATTCATGCAAAGGCTGCAGTTTGTACAGCGACGGGCTGACCCAACGCACAACAGTTATAGGCCGCCGACGGCCATGCCGCTGCCATAATTTCTAGGCTTCCCGGGCACGTACCCGCCGACGTGAACCGTGCGTTTTCCCGGGCCAACCGCGCATCTGTACAGGATAAAACTATGAACAACTCGTCACATCCTCGCAAGACCGCCACTTCCCTCGTGCAGCTTTCCACCGCACAAGCACATCTATTTCCCCACCTAGCTGTCTTTTCTCCCCTAAATTTATAATTTCGCTCTAACCCAACTCTCTCCACGACTAATTACGCTCTCTACGCCCTCGCGTCCCAACGCGAACCCAAACACGGCTGAGAACCGTACTGTTTCCGGCGGCAGCGCAAAGCGCGCGCTGACCGCCGCTCCTCCGGAGACGGAGGAAACGAAATGAAAGAGTAACTCCCGCCGCGAGGCTCAACCATCGATATGGCGGTGTGAGGATCCGGAACCAACTGTGCGCACAATTAAACGGAATCAACCTCATGACTCTACAACCAGATACGCACGGGTCATGCCCATCGCGTCAGACTGGACTCCACGGAGCATTACACACACACAGCCACTGATAAAGTGAAAACGGAAACTCTGTAGTTTTCTGGATTCCGATCTCTGCGCACCAGACATTGGGTATCCGGCACGATTTAGTGGGCTTAGCCCCTAAATGTAGCCTCTGGCCACAAGGTACTCGTTCAAAGCGATCTTGGCCGGAACCACAAGAGCGCGTACCGTACCTTAAAACGCTGTCAACTAACGAACGTCAAAACCACGCTGACAGCTCAAGCAAGGCCAACTGGGAGCTAGCATGCAGTAAAACCGAGACGCTAGTCTCCTCCCGGACAAAATGCAATGCGGGAATAATTTCCAAACACAGTCCATGCATGAAACCGCCATCCGCAATGGGAGCGTTCTCCACCCAGAGCGATGCCTCTCTAACGCGTCCGATCGGTAACAAGCGTTCCAAAACATTACATCGATACGCGAGCAAAGGCGGTTAGGCGCGTCACATCCCCCAAACCGTGAGCTGGCATCTTTCCCAGCAAACGTGGACGGCCGGATGCGTAGGTGGGGTGACGCCCGACGCTACGGGCCTCGAAAAGTGCGGCAATTTCGACGCACACAACGCTCTTGCGCTGCAGGATCAACCTGCCAGCATCCAACGGTGCGCTGAACAGCAAAAAATCAAGGCGCTTCTCGTAACGGGGGATACGCAAATTCCTGACAGGCTGGGAAAAAGGGTTAACCCCTAACGACAATGGTCAAGGTCCGCGCCTCCTCGTCGGGCAGGCGATATTGTCAGGACATTCGTGCGGCGCGCCCGCAACGAAACTTCGTGCGGCGTTCCTGCGACGAAGATGACCCCCAAAAAGAGCGCGAAACAGTGTCCAAATTCAACCGGAAACAGGTTAGGAATCGGAATGCCTGCCTGATCAAATATCAGGCCCCCACGTTGCGGCGCCAGTCTATGCGGGCTTCTAGATCCGATTCCCTCAGACCCTGTTCCCGGAAGAATATGACACAGCAATACTTCGCTCTCGGCAAAAGGGTTTATTCACTCACTCATTGCCTGGGGGGTTTCGGGATCGGGGAACGGTCATCCGCGAGGCCGGGGGGAAGTCCGCTGCCCCGCAGCTGCTCTAGCGTCCCAGCGGTGGTCGTCCACACCGCGTCATGGGGACGTCGTCGTCCAGGTTCGCCGTCCTGTCCGTTCGTTGAGTCCGCCACTCAACGTCTTGCCCGCACTCCCCCGCTCCATCGCCCGTCTCCCCGCCGAATCCCGCGCCAGCGTCCTCGTCTCCTGTCGCCGCTGCACGCTGTCCGCCGTCCAAGAGCCGCCGTGCGAGAGAGAGCCTTCCTTTGTCCGGCTTCCCCTTTTCAAGCCTTCGCCCCTTTGTCTTGGGGGGCCAGTCGCGTGACGTCAGTTGGCTTAGGGGAGTGGTTCAGCCGGACCTTGAGGTACGCGAGGCCATCGGCGCTCCCCCGAGGCAGGACGCATCTCGGAGGTTTGGCGCGCTAAGCTTCTGCCGGAAATTGGGGCCCGGAGGGTCGGCGCGGGGGAGGGCAGCCAGATCTCCACACACTTCAAGAAATCTCACTCAAGCACCTGGGTCAGCACGAAACACTGATCACTTCGGCGAAACGACTAGTCGAGGTAGGCGAGACAGCCGGGAGCAGAGACTTCGGCGGCCATGAAAGAATGACGAAGCTTTTGTTTGTTATGGTATGAATCCAAACGGAAGTGCCCGTCTCGTAAACCTTTTGTAAATAATAATAGCTCTCATCACATGGGTTATTCTTTAAACGTAAAAATATGCGGCTCAAAAGGAAATTGCAACATGTAACAAAGCTTTAACAACCAAGATCTAAGCTATCAATCAAACTCTTAGCCAATGAGAAAGAAGTATAGCAGCCGATCGGGAATAAACGTCACGGAATCCCAACTTCGTAGCGCGCGATTTAAAACGAACGAAATAGCCGCAAACTAAAATCCGTCTCACGCAATAAATATTGCTGTAATTTTTTTTTTCTCGCGGAAAAATTGTTTTTTGACATGGTTGTCCCAATTAGGCTGTTTAAATAAAAAAAAAACTTTTTTCTTTGCAGTTACCCGTTAAGGCCACGCGACTGTGTCCACCAAGCCTTTGCTCAAGCAGAGATCATGCACACCTTGTGTGCCTGCCTCAAGGCAAATGGTTCATTGCTCTACGACGTGCACATCGCGGCCGCGACATTTTCAGCTTCGCAGCAGCAGCGGAAGTCGTAATTTTCTTCCCCGGATATACTCTATCGCATCTTTTCGCATACACAAAGAGATGAGACGAAGTTACCCTGTGCGTTTTGCGAGGTACGATTGGACATTAGTATATGTATAAATATAAAATTAACAAAATTATTCTGCGCGAATGCCTTTTAAAATGTTTGTCACGGCAAAATTTAGAACGTTCAGTGAGCACTTTTTTGGGCTTCGGATCAATATTTGTGAGAGTTACTCTTCTGTTTTTAGAATGATGAACAAAAGAACATCTTGGCTGACGTGCGTTTGTTTCTTTTTTCAAATATAAAACAGATCAAGGTCTGCGGCACCCATCAACTTTTACACCGCATACCCAGTTCAGTGTGGAGTGGTGAGCTCAAAAGGGGCGAAGAGGTCCAGTCCGTTTTCTGTCAATATCACCCTCAGTGGGAGCTCGCAAACACCGCTGGCGCACTTCTTTCACTGGAGGTTTTGCCTTAGATAATAACGCTTTACAGACCCGGTTTTATTGCATCGGATTATCGCAACTATCAACATCACGAATTTCAGCGGCAAACTGCAAACTTTTTAAAGAAAAATATGTTTTATTATCATCTAGGAAGCGGTATTATTGAATTCAGCCATTTGCCATTAAACGCACCCCAAATAAGATATTATAGGCGACAAATCTGTTCGCTTAGTCACGTTTAGAACGGAGCATGTGAGGAAATTTCTTTTGAACTGAGCCGATAATTGCACAAGACGCTAATCCTCCAGAATGCACACCTCTTTGGTGCCCAGAGCACGGCACCCTATGGTTCCCATAGCCACCAGACGCCTTTCCAGACGGAAAAATACTTTTTTATTGTACTGTGATTTTACGGCGCGTTCGCGATGTTCCAGAAAAAAACGACGAGTATTTTTTTTTTTTTTTAGTTTAGCTAAGATACACCGAGCAAATGTACCATGCCGCATAGTTTTGCGACAATAAAATCGTTTCAGTGGTCCTTTAAAACATTGAATTCACGGGCCGGATCCATTCATGCGACCGAAGATAAATATAAATAATTTCAGGCACTGATCACTGTCTTCATTTACAATAAATAAAATTTATTATCTAGTGTTTTTCGCATAGAGGGCACAATATTTTCTTAATACATATTTCTGACAACTTGACCCCCAGACATCAGATAGCTGTATAGTGTGCGGTGCACAAGATACCGGAAGCGTCTACAACCGTTTCGTTTAAACACGGGAGTCGACCTCCTTCTCAGAGTGATATGAGCTGCATCGACACATTTGGGTGGATCAAATTAAACCTCGTTTCGTATTCGATTTTTTTTTTTTTATACCAGGCATCACCGTTAGTTTTTTTTTTCTTCCGCTTGGGGTTGAGCTTCCCATTCGGTGTGATTTTCCGCCCACGTGTTTCCAGCGCCGGGCTTGATGGAGCAGGAAGAAGCGGCATTCGCTTTCGGTTCTAGCATTCAGGTGCGGCTATTGGACTCTACATCGAGGGAGAAGCATTTTTCATCGTGACACACGTCCAGATAAGCGGCCAAAATCGAAAAAAAATATGTAAAATCTGCCGGGAGCAAGGAGCAACCGCTCTTCCTTAGGGGGTATACTCTGCGGTCGCCCGGAATAGAAAGAGCGGCGAACCGTCTTACAAAGGCAGCCCCTTTGGCTGGTTGATGGGGTTCGGATACCGGTTAACCTTGTGCAAGCTGTCTGGCCTGGGGTTGCTCTCGCTTCCCCTAAACGCAGAATTTTATTTTCTGTTTTTCTGATTAAAAAGGAAAGACGTTTACAAATGTCTGTAATGCGAAAATGGAGCGCAGCTTTTGAGGAGGAGGAGGGGATGGTACGGAGGGGACGGTATGCTCCTTCCACTCCTCCATACACCCTCCTCCTCCTCAATCTATGCTCCTACTCTTCCTTTCCTCCTCCTCTTCCTCCTCCTTTCCTCCTCTTATCCGGCTACTGAATTTGTTCATGGGTGACGTCATGTCATTTGGTGCTGACGTCATGTGACTTCAATTTCCCCGTTAAAGTTAGCGGAGGAAATTTTACCGCTAAATTTAGCGTGCAAAATTTCCCACTAAAGTTAGCCGGGAAATATTTCGGCTAAATTTTGCGGAACAATTTTTCCGCTAAATTTAGCGGGAAAATTTCCCCGCTACCTTTAGCGGGGAAAAGCCCCAAAATCAAACACGCGCGGTTATGCGGACGGCGACGCCGATGTCGACGGTGGAGCCGACGGCGGCGACGCTCAACCCGGAAACGGGCGCCAAAGAGCTGGGCTCTATAAAATGCAATTTAGATAAACTCACTTGATATTGCTGCGCGTAAGGCCGAGCAAGCAACGCTCGGTCACGCACTTCTAGAAGATTCGTATTTATTCTTGCTCGGGACGTAACTTTTCTCATTTCGTCCTATTTTCTGGTTCTGAAAAGAGCCTGTTCATTCTCACCCCGAACGCTTGACGCTCGAAACTTTTGGGTCGAATTTCCGAGTTGCCGACTCACACTTTATAAGAAGCTGCGCGTCTCCTTGTTGTGCCGGTTTCTCTCCCGATTGTTCTCGCACCGCAAATCGCCCTCAGCTCTTCTGGTGTCTCGACACTTGTTCCCTATTTTGTCGGCCCCATTTCGCCTCATTAAACTCTTAGTTTGCCACGGAAATTTCGCCGCTCCTGTTCCTGTCCTTCGTGACAATATGGCTATGACTCGCAGGAACACGCCGACGTTTTAATGACTATGGAGAGTTATGCAGTCGTTTCCAAATCCGCCTTCATGGGACACACTCCGGAGGCGCTTTTAGTTTTTTCCTAGAACATACTTCTTAAGCACTGTTAGGAAACAATAAGTATTCTAATAGACACCTTTCGAAAGTAACGTGTCGTTTATTAGAAGGCCGGAGCTCGTGCACACTGGCGGAACAACTGCATCGAGGAACATGCAGGTCATTTCATAAGATTGCGAACGTCGGAGTGCGGCCAACGCTACGGGCCGACGAGCTATTCGAAAACGATCGAAAGTGCAGCGTCACTGAGCTCTTCGTCTTTTTCTGTGGGTATGTTTGTTTTTCAGTGTGCCGTGACGTTCAGGTTTTAGTCCGCCATTGTGCAGGGATTTCAGAGCTGCCAACAAAGAGCAGTAGTTTTCTATTTTTTAGACATTCTGTGGTGATTGAAAAAAACAAATAATTGCATATACTGCTTGAAGAAGTCATTTTCTGATATTAAAAAAAAACGAGAATATTTTTTAAAAGATTTTGAAGATTTTTTTAACCTTTGTCTTTTCCCTCTGTTCATGACTTCGGAGCCTTGTACGCATCTGATAACCTGGAAGTCCGAAATGCAATGTGGAACGTTTTTTCACATTGAATTCAGTAAACTACATTGATTGATTGACCTGTAAAGTGAAAATTAAGACGCACTGTTTAGTACTGTGTTCCGAGTATGTGCGATCTAGCAGGTCCTTTGCCAGCTCGGGCAGCAAGTTTTCTTGGGGCCGTCTGGTTATCACGTTGTATGCTAACTTAGCCTTCCACGTTTGCACATGAAATGATAAACGAGCCTGTTGGATGTTACATTCAGGCAAGCAGGAATCGTGTGACATTTACGCAATGCTAGAATATGTGCCAAAGAACGCTTTCTTCGTGTAAAGAGATATGTTTGATTGTTGCTTGGAAAGCGCGATGCTTGATTTATGTAGTTCCATCCCCACCCCAATATGTATTGTAAAAACTACCCCGATTATTACTGCTTTATTCACTTTGAATACACTGTGCAGACCTAAAAAGCTTCGCCTCATTTATTGTGATTATCCCTTTAGAAGAGCACCCAAAAATAATACTTAGATGAAAAAATATTTTTGAATGCTTGAATTAAGGGGCTGAAATAATGCACGTGTGACATTTTTTATTAGTTTTGAGATTTTTGAAACTTATTTTTCAGCTTTTAGATTAAAAAAACCAGAATAGCTAGTCAACAATTTGGAAGTTACTCTAAGAAATAAATAACCTTTCTATGCCAAATCATTTTAGATATAAGGGTGTTTTTTTTAAACGTTTGATAGTGGCTTAAAAAGAAGCAGTGAAAGCTACTTTAATGGAGTTTGTACAGATGAGTTAGACAACCCCGGGGGGGAGGGGGGGGGGGGGCATGAATTACATGCTAATCGTCAAGATAAATAAAATATTTAATTACATTTTGTTCATTATTTGTATTGTAGTTAATTTAAGCTTCGTTCCAACTAGAAGCTTGTTGAGCGTCATCGAAAACCAGTACCCGAATCATGATGAAAAACCGCGCGAAATTCAAAGACGCAGAGGACAGAAGTACATTCAGGACAAGGCGCTGAGTATCAATTTTCTTATTTTGAAAACACGCGGGTATGTTTTCGATTTTTCTTTCACTGTGGTGTCGCTTTTGTTTGCTTTCCTGTGGGTGGCTTCTTTTTCGTTTTCTTCGAAGGGGAAGTTATTCAAGGTTCAAAAAAGTCATCTCACTCTCCCTGAGGTTCACTGATGGTTCGCTCACGCACCTTGCTTTCTTTTTTGCTATATGGAAGGCTTCAATACTCTCCATAGATAACTAAGTTTGGTGTTTGTACTAGATATTTGTGTCACTGAACCATGGCTCGCAGCCGCAGTCCCGGTGATGTATTGCTAGATGGGAGTATGCTCCACCTTTTAACGAACTATGATGTTCGCGATGTCTGATGTTTAAGCATCTCCCCGTTTGACCGATGTATGATTGTCCGCAGGAGAATGGGGTTTTATTGACTGTCCCCTTTTTGTAAGGCATACACTTCATGCTATGCTTAATGTGGCATTCATTGTTGTCTGTATGTCTGCTTATGTTTCCGTGTTTTTCTACCGCAATTACAATCCTGCTTAGTTTGTTGCCGGCTGAGAATACGACATTGCCCCCATATTTCCAGGCGACTCCCTTTCTTGCGTGAGAGAGCCGGTGAATATATGAATTAAAATTAACTGTTGGGCTACTTGGTTACATATCCTAATTACAAAAGTGCAAAAGACAAGGACAGAACAAAGAATGAACAGGACTAGCGCTTACTGACAACTGATTGTTTAATGCATGATAAGAGAAAGACGTAAATGAAAGGAGAATTACTAAATTATAATGCCAATTGCATTCGCACAAAAAATGTTTAAAAATGATCTGGTAAAAAATTAACAAAATTAAATTGAAAAAAGACGGATAGAAAAATGAAACTAAAAAAAGAAAATCAGCCAGATTACGAAAAAAGGTTGAGGTACCAGAGAAATTTTTGAGACAAAAAATATAATAAAAAAAAGGAGACACGTGCGTTAGCACACCATGAATTTCACTGTCCGAGAAAGAGATAGGGTACCTCAGCCTTTTTTCTTAATCTAGCTGCTTTTCTTTTTATATTTTCATTTTCCTATCCGTCTCTTTTCTCAGTTTAATTTTGTTAATTTTTTGACAAATAATTTTTAAATATTTTTTGTGCGAATGCAATTGGTATTTTAATTTAGTAATTTTCTCAATTTCGTCTTTCTTTTATCATGCATTAAACAATCAGTTGTCAGTAAGCGCTTGTCCTGTTCATTCTTTTTTCTGTCCTTGTCCGTTGCGCTTTTGTAATTAAGAGATGAATATATGATATGACTCCTACGTTAGTTTTGTTTTTTCTAGCTTTTTTTTGTTGGGATCCACCTTTATGTTACAAACTGAGCAGGAGTGTCACCGCGGTTCGTTCCTTGAAAAAAGGGGCAGTCTATGAAATCCCATTCTCCTGCGGACACTCACACATTGGTAAAACGGGGAGATGCTTAAGCATCACACTTCGTAAACATCTTAGTTCGTTAAAATGTGGAGCATACTCTAATTCAGCAATAAATTGCCGGGACTGCGCTGTTGAACCACGGTTCGGTGACACAAATTTGTTTGTACAAACACCGCACTACGTTATCTAGGGAGATTATTGAGGCCTACCACAAAGCAAAAAAAGAAAACCACATGCATGCGCCAACCATCAGCGAGCCTCACGGAGAGTGAGATGTCCTTTTTTGACCTTGGATAACTTCTCCTTCGAAGTAAACGAAAAAAAGAACCCTAGTAAAAAAAAAAAAATATCGACACCACGGTAAACAAAGAAAAAAAAACTTGCGTGTTTTTGAAATAAGAAAGTTGGTTATCAGCGGCTTGTCCTGTATGCATTTCTCTCCTCTGTGTCCTTGTCTGTTGCGCAGTTTTTCATAGAGAAAGTTTAGCAACTAGACCAACTGTCCATTGTTGTAAATATATATATATATATATATATATATATATATTAGCTTTGGGTGCATAAAAACCGCACTAGCGCTCTAAATTTACCATTCGTACAATATGCGCCAGGATGGCGTTGGAAAAAGGGAATGATGTGTGACGAAAAACCGCTTGGGCACGTGATCGCACCCGTAGCCTTGCTCCTGCCGCACGAAATTTAACTTTAGCGCCCAACTGTATTTCCAACATGCTCCAAGTCTTCTCGAATTGACTGATTAAAAAGAAAGTGAGGAATTTCTGCATTTGAGAAAAACAAATAAAATAATTTTCATTTGACCCCAAGGTCACGAATATCAAAATTATATTTCAGATTTTATACGCCAAGTAACCACAGCAGCGCTTTCAAAGTAGCGATGAAAGCCTTCCTTCTCTGCGCGTTCGATCGGTGGGAGGAGGGAATCGTGACACATTATAAAGATCCACAAAAGGTTCCGTCTTCCACAAGCCTTACAGGAACAGTGAAAAGCGCTGCTCGCGATCCCTCACAAGCGCAAGCGCGAGGAAGTGGAAACGCGTGGGTATGACGTCACACAAAGTGGTTGGTTTTCCTTTTTTCTCGCATCTTTTGTTACGTTCTGGTCAAATGCACCTGATATTCGAATTCGCAGGACAGAATACACTCGAATTACATATAACTCTTTCTTTTTCAAGTGACTCTTGTGCTTCCCTTTAAGTGTTTTCGCTGATGCTCAGCAAGTTTTCAATTGGAACAATACGTTTGTTTACCCTCATTAAAAAGTTAATAGCATAGCTTAGTTAATTATCCAATCAATTGTGATGATTATTCGGTATATTATGGCCCTATACGTCACGTGCACACACCGCATTGGGGTAACGTTTACGACATTTTTTCTTTTAAGCAAAGTCGAAAACCAAGCAGGATGTCCTGTCTATTTACGTGTTACGCGTTATTTCTATGTTTAAATGTGGTCGCGTCATAGGGATAGGCACAAAAAAAAAACCCGCAGTAAAACGTATGTTCAATGAACATAACGTTATCGTCTTATGGCTGAAAGCGACACAATTGTCAAAATACTTTTAGCTGCAATTTAAAATAATTTAGTCAAGCAATATACATTGTGAAGCTGCAACACGCATAGTAGAGAACCGCAGGATTTTAACTTTGGCTTAATTGATGGTGAACAGTACTATTTAAGAGAATGTTCTTTTTCCCTGTGTATGTTACATTATTTCCTGATTTCTTCAATCACACGCTACTCCATTCTTCCCTCTGTTCTTCCGTGTCTCTCAAAGTCCGACCAGCGAAATGCAAGACGATTGATCAATACCGTGTGTCGGATGCCAGACTAGGTTTTAACATCCTTAATCACGCTTGGTTTTGTATTCAATAGAATCTCTTTGCTGCATTTTTGATCGTCATTCAGTTTGCTATCTTAGAGAATCACAATATTTTTCTTAATTATTAGTAACACTTTTTGTCGGGCTTGATATGAAAAGTCTTGACTTTAAAAACGGCGTCAACATGTGAGCGTTTGTATGGCATGCGCACCAGTGCGAGCCTACAACGAATGAGTCAAAGCGAGAGCCCTATCCATATATACAACCTGTCCTATTTTATGAGAGTAATTTTATAAACGCTTTTGGAAAAGTCAAGATTTGTTCGCGTCCGGCAGTGAAGGTCCCGCTGAAGAGATTTTGAGATGCGTATGAAGTCGATCACCAGAAATTTCAAACTGTACCGTAGTTTTCAGACTATTGTCTGCACCCGCTGCGTAGTCCGCAGGCCTTGGGTAGACAGTACCTAGTACCTATTCCGAACGTAAAACTTATCATGAACATCATACATTGACAAACCCTGCTTTATAAACTCACAGAGAAGCTTACATCATACATAAATCAACATTAATATACTCCGTTAATAATGGAATTTGTCACGCCTTGCATAGTGAACGATAAAAAAAAAATATTGTATATTTTGCATTTGTAGATAGTCCGCATTGGATAATATTTCAACTTTTAAACATGTAGCGTCGCGGTCTCTACACCGGAAAAAAATGTGCGAATAAATTTAGGACCCTTCTTTGACTCCTGCTGATGACGTTGGTTTACGGCGGGCTTAAGAGTATTGAAATTAGCGTAAATCCGAACATGTTCAAATATACCCAGAAAACGTTATTGCATTGCAAATTTGCAGTGTTTTTTATCCACTATAAGTTTATTTTAATTGCTTGTCTTCTTAGTTACTCTCTTTGAAGCTTCTTTTGAATAAAATATTGCAATTTATTGAGAGACCATTTAAACGGTAAATGTCTGCAGCCTTGGGGTTTTCAAATGTAACATGAAAAGTGCAGTTCTTTTGTGACAATTTGATAAAAATGCTTATAAGTGAAAACTCAATAAAAAAACATCTGTCATGGGAAGCAAATTTAATATTCAATACAACCATCAACATGTCCAAAACGATCCTGAAAGCAGAGAACTTGATCAGTAGATATAACCTCAGTCACATAGGTTTTTGAACGTACTTTTTTATAATTCGAATTAGGGCTCACACGACCACCACTATTCTTCTTAACACTTTAAAGATAAGATACACAGTCTACTCGCGGTTAATAAAGATATAAATTGTTATGAGCTAAATACGGTGGGAAGGCCGCGCATGGAGTTTTCGCGAGACGCCGTCGTAAAGACCTTCCAGGTAAGTGACATGAGCACTTACGTATCGGTTATACAGCTACCTGTTTAATGTACTCGACCCGTACCCTTCAACGTGCCGCCGGCACACAACGAATAGTCGCGTTCAGTATCCACGTATTCCTGAACCGCGGCATGCTCTAGTGGGAAATGTCGTCTTCATAACGAAACACCGATGGAAATAACGGCAACTACCATATTGTTTTACGAAGCGTGAACAGTGGCCATGAGCTATCTTTATTTTTCACCCACCATGCGGTGTTTCGCACGAACAAGAAGCAATGAATGTCGGTATGGGTAGCCCGTGGGCTTTTCTGATTTGAGTTCGCTGGCAGGTGGCGGGACACTTGACTTTCAATACCCCTGCTCAGAAGCAATTCCGCGATTTCTCAGGTGGGCTTATTTTATCGAGTATTGTAAGACTCTTCGATAATGTTGTGCGAGAATTATTTTTAAGATTCAAGCATTTGTCCATCTAGATGGTAAGTTGAATGAACAATCCCTATCATCCTTTGGTAATCTCTTGGATCGTAGAACGGATCAATAATTATTTGACAGATAGTACCTTCCAGGAACAATGACCGACTTATTGATTGATTTGGCACACCTGAAAGCAGAACTTGGTATTTGTGGTTAAGATTTTCTACTTTTACCTTTAAACACCTCGTGAGCTATTTTTCTTTTTTCAGTGTTCTCAATAGTGGCTTACGACTCGGAAGATATTTTCAAAACGAGGTACATAAATACGGGCTTAGAGAGCGTATAGGACGTTATGTCTTCTCTAAAGCTTCAAAGGTCACTAACTGCAAGGAAGGGTAATTCCATTTGAGGGCCATGCGTTCAAGATTTGTACGAATGGCTCTTAAAAAATTAAAAATATTTCACTGGAAATTTTGAGATAATTAAGCAGTGAAAGAATGTTTTCTTCTGAGAAATGAACACACGAACAGCTACAAATCAGTTCCTCGTAATAAGTGTTCAAATGTGGCTTCATCTGCTCAATATAACGCTGCGTTTTAACAGCTTGGCAGTTTCAACGCGAATTAATTCGTCGAAAGCCTCGTATCCTCGAAGCAATTTTATTAGAGTGGGTTTGTAGCACCGTCAGCCTGAGGCCCACGAATAAATTTCCTGCGCTCTGTCATGCTCTGCTATGGTGGTGAGGTGGTTAGACCAGGATGTGCGGCTGCCTACGCATCATCGCGGAAATTCCCTCCGCACTGACGTTGCTATTCTTCGGCCAAAGCACTGCCGTTAGTGGCACTAAGTCACGGTTGGCGAGGTATCGTTTGACATGTCTGGACCGCGACGTGTCAATCACCTGTTTTCCGCGCGGTGATGCCCAATGCTGGACGCAGTAAGCGGACGCGCACCATGGTTTTCAGCTGTCTGCAATAACCGGCTTAGTTCCTTATTTGTCGTTTCTATATTTTTATTTGATTTTTTTTTAAATCGAAACGGATACATCACACACCGCTAAACAATATTAAGTTTAATTCGTTTAGCGCTTTTATTTTTTCATCTCGTATCAAGCACATTTCGGCTGTTCATCACGGAATGCGAATAAACACTCGTTCAGACACAAAAGGGACGATGAAAGGGGCTCGATCTTACAGAGACCGTTCACGCAATATAGACACAAAGGCTCAGCCCATTCAATGTTGAACACACAACTGGTTCACGAAATGAACACAAAGGGAAGGTCCCAACACCGGAAACCAGCTGGGATGCGTGTTTTATCCGCCTGTTGTCTGCTACAAACGTGAAAACGCCGTCCTCTGAGTAATCTTTCCCCCAGTGTTTTCCCTTTCTGTCACTTGATTCACTTCCGCGCTATGAATGGCCACCGATTTCTGCGTGCCCCTCCCCTCTGCCAACCATTCCGCGGTTGAGCGTGCTCTTACAAACGACTGTGGTGTTTTTTGTTTCTTTCTTGTTTTGGTGAAAAGCTATAAAAAAACATCACGGGATATAGAATGTCAACGATTTTGCATCCTAATTTCTTTGGCATTTTTGTTGACTTTTTACTCAATATTGGTATCTTTTTTAAGAGAAAGCAAGCACACATTATGTCGCATCCAAGGTGTCTTTCCTGTAAAGGTTTAATAAAAAAAAGAACCTAAAGCTTTTTATTTAAATGATTACAGCCATCCAAGAAACATGCCTTACACATTAGCTATTTAGCGAACAAAAGTTTTAAATGCTTGCTCCGGTTTTTACTGTCTCCAGATTGGCCGCCGCTGAAAGACGTAAAAGAAATCTGCGAACTTTCTAAATATTTTGTTTGGAATTGGTTATCCCATAGTATCTGAAACCACTACATACATCTCACAAATACACGGAATGAGGGCGACAGCAAAAAGAAACGCCATGAAGCACTCACAACACCTGAATCGTGCTGCTGTTGACAGTTCCACAGCCTTACATGCCATATTTTTTACAGGTAATAATTTGATCTGCAGCCACCACAGCATTTATTAAGATTTCGAGTGTCCTATCTCGTTTTCGTAAGTCTGTGAAAGGAAAAACAGTGCTTCGACGTTTGGTCACTTTATCTCTCAGTAAAAGGACATTGGAGCAAGCAATAATCATTCGGCGCAGTCGCTAAAACAACCTCCAAAAAAAGAGGCTCTTGGAAGGAGTGTTAACGCTTCTCTGCATAGCACCATTCAGGACGAGGCGAGTTACGGTACTTGGTCCACTTTGAGATAATTAAATTTATTGTTGGTTTGCCTTACTAATGGCTGACGGAGTGAAAACAACAGGGCGTGTCTTTCGAACGCCTGACCTCCAGCACGCGCTTGAGGCCTTCGGCCGTACTTTGCGTGTGTGCGCTCTAGATGCGCTAGACGGCGAACCGCAGTGAAGGGTATTAGGCTCACGCTGGAAGCGGGACAACTCAAGACACTCCTTGCCCTGCTCACTTTGTCAGTTACCATAGAGGAAACTTTGACATATAGTCAAATATATACTATATTAAATGGAAAGTAAACACAATGTCTGGAGCTTTTTTTTTTTGGTACTGGCTACAGAAAGTCCCCTTAACATTTTCGTCGTGAAGTAAACAGAACGTCTGCAATCGTTTTGATTACAGAGTCAACAGCAAGTCACCAGCAAAATAATCAACGCAGAATTAACAGAAAGTCAACAGCTTTTAATTTGACTGAGTGTGTGAGACCAACACAAAATCAACATATGTTCCGTAGACGTACGTTCCGTAGACTACATGAACAGGAAGTCAAAATCAAAAGCAAGTAATGGCAGTCAGCTAGAAGAGAGTACGTTTTCAATCAAAAGCCAAAAAGTCATATTTATAAAGGTGGCGCTGTTGCTACTGCAAGAAAGCAGAGCGCTCTAGAGGCTCTGAGGAGAGAATCCAACCAGAAACTTTGTTCTCAGTGCAACCGCTTAGACGTCAAGCCGTACGCTGTTCAGAAGACGCTGAAAGTATATACACTGGTTGGGATTCTCCGCTAACTAGAGTATTTGACACTAACAAAAAAGAACTAACTAAATCATGTAAAATTGGCCTGTAGTTCTGTACTCGAGACATGACAGAGAGCAGCTCTCGATAATTATTTGACCAAATTAAAAAAAAAAAAAACAATTACTAGTACTGGGGGACTTACATCATCCAAGTGCACCGCCGCGTAAAATAGTGTGTGTCGCGTTGACCACTGCACAAGTTGCCAAATAGGTTTCCACCGGGGGGAGGGTAAATGACTAAAATATACATATAGTTACAAAGCAGAACCAGAATACGACTTGGTACATTATTCTAATATTTACGATAACCCAAAATGATTGCGTAGATTGCATTTCCGCAAATTTAAGTAAAGGGCCAGGAATACCAATAAAACATTTACTTTGTGTATGCACTATGATTTTTGGAGAGAAGTATTTTTTTTTTACTTTACATTAAATTTAATAAACAAATAATGCGGATTAAGTAACATTAACAGCCACAACAGCAGATCTATACCAGAGGTCTGCAACCCTTTTCAAAGGTGGGCCGAGTCGTCTCGTAGCCGACAAGGAGGGAGCCGGACGACAAGTGGCGAAGAGAAGGGTGGGGAGGAGAGGGCAGGGGGGATGTCGAAGAAGAAGCTAAAGGAAAGGAAGATGTTCTCTTCCCAAATATGGGGTGCCGGAAATCCCCATTTGAGATCGAAACCAGTGTTGGCGGCAACGCGTTACTAGTCTCCTGCTGCATGATTATCGATTGTGTTTACATTATCTTACAATATACTTATCTGCCTCTGCCGACAAAACGGGGGTGGGGCCCAGTCAAGCCAACATGTGTTGGCTTTTTGCCCATCCCCCTGTCGTCTGTACATATAGACGAAATAAACTGACTCTGATTCTGATTCTGAAGTAACTGAGTTACTGGTAACACTTTACTGCTTTCGGTAACATAGTAACGGACTCAATAGTTGTTTTTCTAAAAAAGTAACGGGTCACGTATTCAGGTTAATTATTTCAAATAACGGGTAACGTAGTGATCCGTTCTCTGTTGCTTCTACCAAAGACTTAAAAAAAAAACAGTACTTTAATTTTTTTTCGTAATTTAAGGCGCACGGTTATATAGTTTTTTTTTTGTTTTTTTGCGCTTTACGTTTTTTTGTGAGTATTTAGGTGAAACCTAAATACTCACAAAACAAATATTTTTTTGTGAGTATTGTGAGATTTGTGAGATTTGTGGTATTGTCGCGTAAAAAAATATTAATTTATTATGTTCAGTTTCTGCATGAACATTATGACGAGGCACCTAACCAATCAATGAAAGGACAGCCACATCGCCCAAACGGCACCTATCTTTGAAAAATTAGGTATTGCCCAAACAAATATTTATGAGTAAAAACTTGCCCTAGCATACAAAACCGCAATAAACAAGCCAGATAGCACTCTCCTTTCTATTTCTTTGTTACAATCAAAGACTTAAGTCTTTGATTGTAACAAAGATTGTAACAAGAATTGATTGTAACGACGATTGTAACAAGAATTCTTCATATGCCATCCGTAATGCCGGTGCCTGGACTCTCCCGCGCTCCAGGGCAAACTACGGCAACCAGACTCTTAAGTTCCAGCTCCCAAAGTGTTAAATAGGATGGTATCTTTGGGTATAAAACTTGAGAATGTGTCAAATAAAGTCATACTTTTCCTCTTTGTCTTCCCAATGTAAATTTAATAGATAAATTATGCGCGCGAAAGGTTATTCTTTTGTAGCCGTTTTTTTTTTATATTGCTAAAACTAAGTTTCGCTGTTGTTGCTGCTGGACGAGGAGGGGGCTCTGTCAAGAAGTTTTGTTCTGCTTATTTCCTCTTCTCCCTCTCTTCTCGTGTGAAGAGAAATCCATAAACTTTGAATTTTAATTTAATGTTCTTGAAATGTACCCTTATGTATACCTGCCCCGTCAAAACAGTAACACGTGCTCATTTATAATTTAAAAAAGTACCGCAAAAGTATCGTGCGTTACTTTTTACCGGTAACGGTAACGGTAAGACGCTCATTTTATTTTGAAGTAACATAGGTCGGTAACGAGTTCCTTTAATTTGAAAGTACCGAGTAGCGTACTTCGTTACTTCTCTTCGGTAACACCTACAACACTGGTCAAAATTGCTGTGTAGTCTTGCTGTGTGAGGAAGTGGCAGAAAGGGGAGGAGGACGGGTGCTTTTAGAGCGGAGCTCTTAAGCGCCCGTTTCCGGCTTGAGAGGCGTCATACGTGTCATCACGACACGTGACACGTGTCATCTCGAGGGTCACGAGTGACGCCACGAGGAGGAGGAGGGGGAGTTGGGAGAGGAGGAGGAGTGAGAAGGAGGAGGATGAGGAGGGAGGAGAATGGGGAGGAGGAGGGAGGAGAAGGAAGAAATGAGGAGGAGAGGAGGAGGAGGAGCAGGAGCAGGAGGAGAGGGGGAGATGCGAGTTACTGTTTTGTGCAGGCAACTGCTATCACCATTCATAAATCACAGGGAGGCACTTATGAAAACGTGGTGGACTCGTTAGCGAAGTGGCCATCTACATGGGTGCGGGTCTGCGCTGTACCCATCGATCTCAGTGGCACGTCAGGCGAAGTTGGTAAATTCAGTTCCGCCAAGGTCAACAACGGCTTGCTCGTGGTAGGTCTGTATCCCTCGCCTACAACACTCATGAAATATTTCGTGCATGACAAAAGAAGAAGTTCATACCAGTCATGCAGGAAAACATCCTATTGGCCCCGAGGGACGTGCACTCGCAGTTCTGCTGTCTCATCTCGGAGGAGCACGCTCAAGATTAGTGCTGAGGAAATCAAAACGCCGAGCAGTCTTTATATATATATATATATATATATATTCCTACGCAACAGTATTTTTCTATATATATATATATATATATATATATATATATATATATATACAAGAAAGATCCATGGACTGAACAAAAACAGGGAAAGGTTTATTGACGTTTCGAGAGGAGGCCTCTCTTCTTCAGAATGACGATTGAGGGAACTCGACACGATTTTTCTGTAGTCCCGCAAAGTAAACAATAACAGCAAAAAAAAAAAAAAAAGCAACAAAGGCGAGGAGGAGGGTTGGTTCACGTATCCAATTAGCCGAGAGGCAAAACCAGCGTCGCCTCCGACGAAGGCGGCCTGACCCCTAACCCCCGGGGCGCTCCGCGGTCGGGGCGGCGGAAGAGACACGGGAAGGACACATCCATCACACAAAAAACAAGAATCCCGCGGCTTTAAAAAAAAAAAAAAAAAAAAAAAAGGTTTTGAAGGCGGTATAAACAGGAATCAAATAAACCAGCAATGGAACAAACAATCGTAAAATGGCGGGGGTGGGATGCAACAACCGCGCCAAAAAAGTTACTGGGGAATTTCTGTTGGAAATGTGGGAATGTGGGAATTGCTCGTCGACTCTTAACTGTAAATGTGACTCCAATTTAATTCTTGTGTTCGCTTTTAGATTTAGACGTCAATGACTTGAAGTGGTGTTAGTATCCCGGGATCTTCGTTAATCCCTCTTCGCAGTGTGTTGAACTCACGAATTAGGAATGATTCCTTCTGTTCCCGCTCGCGATGTGAACCAAATCCGGATTCTAAAAATGTGACAGTTAACTTCTCAAATGAGTGGTCTTTTAGTTTCATGTGTTTTGAGAGTGGCAGAGTGGGCTTTTTTTCAGTGTCAGATCTATGATTATTGAACCTTATCCGGAATGGAGATTTTGTTTGGCCCACGTACTGCATGTGACATTCCCCACGCTCCAGTAAATATACAACGTTGGCGGTAGAGCAGTGTAGGTCACCCCGAATTCGGAAGGTGAAGTTTGATCCCGTGCTCCTAGCTGTCAGGGTGGGGGAGACGTGTGGGCAAACCTCACACCGCGGACTCAAGCATGGTCGGCTCCCAATGTTCTCCACCGGGGTGGTCCTGGCCCTCACAATCATATCTTTTAGGTTTCTAGGACGTCTGAATACAGCGCGTGGTGGGGAAGGAATTATATTTCTCAGCCTTTCGCTTTGTTGGATAATATTAAAATGTCTTGTTAGAATGTTGTTAATGTTAGGGGTGTTGTTTGAATATGTTAAGACTAAGTTATTTTTACGATTCTCCCTTCGGTCCGGTGGCGTGCCAGTTAGCAGTTTATCGCGGTCTAGTGCCCTGGCTCTCTCGATTGCGCTGTCAACGACGGGTGGTGGATAATTTTGCTCGATGAGGGCGCTCCGAAGGCGGGCTGCATTGGTGTTAAAGTCACCCTCGTCCGAGCATATCCGTCGGAATCTGTGCGTCTGACCATACGGAATACTAGTTTTACAGTGGCGGGGGTGGCAGCTGTTGTAATGCAAATATTTCAAGCTGTCTGTAGGTTTCCTGTAGAGTTTTGTTTTTAAACTCTCTCCCACCACTAGAACCGTGACGTCAAGAAAGTTAACTTCGGCTTGGGAGTACGTATGCGTAAATTTAATATCGGGGTGTGCCGAATTAAAGTCCCTTATAAACTCCAAAAGCTGGTCCTCCGTGTGTTCCCATATTAGAAAAATGTCGTCAATGTATCGTCTGTAAAAGAGGGGTCGCAGAGGTCTGTCCGACAAAAATGTTTTTTCTAGTCTATTCATAAAGATGTTTGCGTAGTTGGGAGCCATTCTAGTGCCCGTCGGAGGCGACGCTGGTTTTGCCTCTCGGCTAATTGGATACGTGAACCAACCCTCCTCCTCGCCTTTGTTGCTTTTTTTTTTTTTTGCTGTTATTGTTTACTTTGCGGGACTACAGAAAAATCGTGTCGAGTTCCCTCAATCGTCATTCTGAAGAAGAGAGGCCTCCTCTCGAAACGTCAATAAACCTTTCCCTGTTTTTGTTCAGTCCATGGATCTTTCTTGTGTATTTCAATAATCACCGGCCCACAAGCTTCAATCATTATATATATATATATATATATATATATATATATATATATATATACATATATATAGGTGAAGCAGAGTAGTTTGAGAACAATGGACCGGGAAATTGTAATACGTCAGAGTTCCGTACTTGGGGAGTTGCTATGCTAGAAGTTTATTGTATGTATAACGACAGTTCCGCCGAGAGGCTCGGCTTCGTCAGGAGACGGCATACCATATATATGCCATCTCCTGTATGCCTCCTGTATGCTTCGTCAGGAGATGGCATACCATGTATATGCCATCTCCTATATGCCATCTCCATATATGCCATCTCCTGACGAAGCCGAGCCTCTCGGCGAAACTGTCGTAATACATACAATAAAGTTCTAGCATAGCAACTCCGCAAGTACGGATCTCTGACTTATATATATATATATATATATATATATATATATATATATATATATATATATATATATATATATATATATATATATATATATATGTATATCTTTGTTAATGTTTTGGCACGGTTTATCGCAAAATCGAAATACCTCGAGAGAGGAGCAGAGCAGGTGGAGAGGAGGATGAGGGGAGGGGGATAGGGTATGGAGGAGGATGAGGGGCATACTTTCTCTCCCTCCCCTCTACTCCTCCACCTTAAGAGCGGGAAATTTACAGAACATTTTTCCCTGAATTGCAAGGGAGCAGGAAAATAGGGTACGGAGACGAGGTTATGCCCCTTCTTCTCCTCCTTACCCTTCCCTACTCCTCCTCAAGAGCTGCGCTCTAATTCGGCATTACAGGGAATTGTAAACTTCTTTCATTTTGCTTATGTCGTGCGGGGGGCCGCATGCGGCCCGCGGCCCGTGGGTTGCCGAACCCTAATCTATACAATTATTTACACTGCGGCGCAGTAAAATGAAAAAGGATTGTGTTCAGTTCAATATTTTAACAATTTAGCCAAGTCCTGGAACCAGCTTAAAAGCAGCAGCTATTTGCTCCTCCCTAAACCGCTAAATAACAGTTGGTGTCTCTGGAGTGGTGGATCGTAGAAACAACAGTTAAAACGCGCATGCAGGTGAGCTGGTTAGGTGTAGAAATTATAACGCTGAAGCATGGCAAGAGACGAAATAAGCACCTACACATACCTCCATTTGGTATTTTGTGTTTATGTTTGTTATTTGCTTACTACTATTCGTTGTTATAAACTATATAGCAACAGACAGGAAAGCGTCGACGCGAATTATTTCACACTAGGTAGATACAGCGCGTTGTCAAAAACATTTTCGCCCCACTTTGGAGGGTAGTTCTTTTGTCTATTACGATGCGTTTGATGTACATTATTTTCTATTTTGAACTCTATATGCATATACGTTTTTTTTAAGATGAAAATTATGTTTACACTTTTTATTTCTGTACCTGTGCCCTATCACGTAAAATGTTTGGATAATACATGGATAAGTTATCTGCAATTCAATGGTTAGTAAGTTTTCGAACAATACTAAAGACTACGATTTTCGTGTTTTTTAATACAGTTGTAGGTCTAATTAAAGCTACAGTTTCTAACCTGTGCTTGCTCTTTGGTGTGATGACTGATACTCCCTGTAATCCTAGACTTCCACATAAAGTACACCAAACTATGGTACTAAACTGTACTTCTGTGTTCTAGAGTCGGTAAAAGCTTAATGTCGCCGAACTCATATAAATCATAATATTTTCTAGGCATGATGCTAGAGAATCGGGTCAACAAGACAGACCCCAACGGTGAAGTTTTCATGAAGGAACACTTCGCTTACCCACCCTCTCTCTCGACCTGTAGCATCACAAAACCTCACCGTTCGAACGTTGCATACATTATATCCTATAATATGCATGTGTGTAATAATTTATTTTCATTTAAAAACAACGTGGGTGGGGACGAGGGTGTGTAGCTCTTTCAAAAACCTTTACTGAAACCTAAGCCCCCAAACTAAAACGAGAAAGCACGCATAAATATTTTTAATTTCGGGCTGGGCACTTAATAAATTAACTACCATATTACCTGTTACTGCTTTAAACATGATCAATTTTATTAACCGCTTATTCGGTTAAATTTTGACTGAGAAATTAAGTCATAATTTAACGCTTTCACTACGTACACGTGGACGTGTACACCTGTTTGCAGTTAAATTTTTGGTGAACTTTTTACTGGAAGTAATCTGTAGGGGCGAGATTTGTAACTCCAAACAACTGGAGAAGGACATATGTGTCTCAGCCACTTCAACGCCGTGCGAGTGTCCGTTTAGCACCCCCGAGACTGGTGTGAACAACCGAAAAAGTTCGCCATTACTAGAGAATATTGCCGCGCATTGTGGCCGAATGGTTATCGTGCTTGACCTCCACGCAAAGGGGTCGAGCCCGTGAACCGACGCACCTTTCTATTATTCCTGCGAATGTCGCGTTCTCGTGAATTCGAGCACCCTGTTTCTTTCCCGTTGACCGAATGTCGTGCGCGCCGAGCATTCTACGCCGATTGCTCCCGAAGCCTACGCGTGAACATGAGGGACTGCGCGTGGCGAGCCGGAGTCTGTCTCTCCAAAGCGTTCGATCCTGCTGTTAAGCCGTCATCGACGCATGCGACGTTAGCCTTCTTCTATTTTGTATTGTGAGGGGGGCGCTAGCGGTGCCCTATTAAAAGCCGCACCACAACCCTCGTTTTCTTTGCCACGGGCACTGACAACCGAAGTTCCCCCACCACCATGAGAGGGCGTCCGCACCGCACATCACCGTCGACCGCCCACGCCGTCTCTAGCAGGATCCGGCGTACCGCACGTCGACCCAGCCGATTGGGAAGGGGGAGGGCTCCGACTCAGTCCTGTACCGTACCCTAACAAATATAAAAAAATCAAATGTTCTCAACTACGCTTTAATGTTGATTTAAATACGAAATTGTACACTGTGCCTTTTGACACACAGTCAGCAAATGCAAATCATGTATTTTGACTTATTTTAAACTACTATACATGGGAATATACGAAACTAAATAATCGCTACTTAATCGATTAAATGGTGTCGATTAATCGGGTAAAAACTTTTAATCGACGCCCAGCCGTAAGTCTTATACATATACAACTAACGCATAAAGTAGATAAGTGAACTTGTAAAATAAAAACTTGTACAGGCTACACAAATACGAAGAGATAAAAAAACTGATACCACATACAATTTGCTCTTAAATTGGACTGAAAGGTTGAAGATATTCGTATCCCTTATAAAGTGTATCAATATAGTGTCAATTTTGCTATTTCCTGCTCGGAACTGGTTCAAGTGATAGGAAGAGTGTATGTTAATTGTGCGATGGCCGTAATCTCTTCTTACATTTTTTTTAATTTTAAAGTTCAATAGTTCATGTTTCACATGAGCATACTTGCATCCTTAAATTAGCCAAAGTCTGGAAATGGCTGCAGTTGGTGCTTTATTTTGTAAATACCTCCGAATTTCGCACTTCCGAATTATCAGACGGGTTCGTATCGCCCTGATACATGATGGACGTCTATTCTCAAGGCTCCAAACCGAGTGGCTATGGTGGGTGCGAGTGAGCACGTGACCCTTTAAGGCCGCCGTCTTATCACTTTCGGGGCCGAGCGGGAAACATCCCAGGGTGTGTCGTGCGACGTTTGTTGATGGTGCTGCGTGCTCGGGGACGCGCCGCATGTGGGCCGGGGTGGGGCAGTCGAGCGTGCAGGAGGAAGGCCATTTGCGGCTTCACGACCCGCTGGAGAAAAGGTGACAGAATCTGGGCCCTTCATTTCGGCGTCTAGAGGCCTGCATGCGGCGCACGTCTGCGGGCTCGAGCTCGAAGCCCCGAGGTCGGATACCAATCGCGTCGAAGTGCGAAAGACTCTATGGTAAAGTTTCAGCCTCTTCAAGCCTAATTTGTTTTTTTTTCGCGCAGGCCAGACGTGCAATTGTGGGGATACTCACCGTGCAGGAATATTCAATTTCGCACTGTCAAGCTTGGCTGCAGTTAAAGAAAAAGAAATAATATATACATATATATATAGAGAGAGAGAAAGAGAGAGAGAGAGAGGGAGATTTATGTACGGATATATATATATATATATATATATATATATAATATATATATAATTTTTTTTATGCTTGATTCTGTGTTGCTTTCGAGAATGTTCAAAACAAGACCTGAAAATGTTGCTCGAAAAAAAGTAACTGGTTACGAGTAGAATTACTCCTGGTTTAAAAGTATTCAACCAGATTACTTGGTTGCTCAAAACGAAAACTAATTGGCCGTTACTCGAAGAAGTAACCGCTGCTTTTCCGATTACTTCAGCTTCCCAAAATGACAGTTTTTTCATCTGCATCTTTCAAAACAGATATTTCGTACAGTCAATTCCAAGAGCAGAATCGCGGAATTACAAAACTACTGATCTTCTTAATCTGCCAATTTTGGTAAAATAACCTCCTGTAGGAAATTGTTAGGAATTCCCTGGAAGGAAACTTGAAGAAACAAAGGTCGCAATCAGAAATGCAAAAGCGAATTAGGAACGGTGACAAGTAATTTTAGTGCTTTCAAAAATAATCGGATTATTCTCGTCATTACTTTGTATTAAATGTAATAAATTGATTAAACAATCACTAAAATATCGCTAGTATGATTTTGATTTCTTGCTCTAAGTACCGTTCCAACTGGATAAAACACGGTGCTCGTAGATAGAGAGTTTTAGGGAACCGTTTTTGCACATCCGATACGGTACGATGGGCCCTCCGGTACGAAGTGCGCATGCGCTTGTCTTCTGCGATCTTACCGTAATGCGCTGCTCGAACCGTAAGGCGCGACCGGCACGACCAATGGCCGACATGGACGGTCTCGCTTGGTTAGCAAAACGGCTATTTCGCTGGCGGAGAGAGCGGGCCGTGGCTTCAAACATGAATAAAATAACTTGTGGTAGTGCCTGGCAGGAGCGCCATATGTGACAGCAAGTGCATAAAGTTGGAACCAGCAAATAAAAAAAGAATACAGATGGAAACGCAATAAGACATCCTCGATAGAAATAAATTAATGTTTAGCAGCAGCGAAAATCGTCTGCTCAGTGGCGCAGTGGATTCGAGCGTCAGTTTCGTAAGCTCGTAGGGGAGCGGTAGTGGAGAGTTCGAATACGGCTGCCCATCCAACTTTATTTGTTTTTATTTTAAGTTTTTTATGTTTTACGTTTTTTATATTTCAAGTTTTTGATATTTTAAGTTGAAGTTTTTTTATATTTCAAGTTTTTTTTTCATATTTTAAGATTTTTCATCTTTTAAGTTTTTTTTTATATTTTAAAGTGTTTTATATTTGAAGTTTTTTATATTTTAAGTTTTTTTTTCATATTTTAAGTTTTTCTTTTTTTTTTTCATACAAACGTTGGGATGTGCATTTCGAGCTCTTATCACCCGTTTTTACAGCTGCTTTATGACTGAGGGTTATCTGTAGTGTCAACAGAGTGAGCAACAGCCTTCTGGATCAAGGATCTGGATACTTTTTAGTTTAAAAATGTTGCATGAATTAAAAATTTGTGTTCTGATGCTAATCAGATATATTCTATAAAACGAGCCCTTTAAATATTGGGTGATATTTTTAATAAATGCACAGCAGTAAAGTTACAGGTTTTCCTTTATTAATTAATTTTTTTTTCCGTGGTAGTACCGTACACGGTACAACGATCGGTTCGCGGGCGTCCGACCGTCATCGTCTGCTATCTTTACCGTAAGAGAGCAACATGAGCGCCGCATCTACCTCCGTCCCTCCACCTCCTCCTCGCAAGCGGGTTTTAGCGGAAGATGATATCTTCCTACTTCGGGAGGTGTCAGGCCCTAATCCTTTTTTTACTCCGGCCCTTTGGAATGACGTCCTTAAGTCGAAAAAGAACTTCTCGTTGCGAGGAGCGAAGTAACGGATTGACCACCTCGTAACTTTGTACAAGAAAAATGACCGCCTTAACTTGAGAAAGCGAGTATGTTTTTGTTATTTTTGTATTTTCTTCGCGATTTAATATACCTATTTTTATTTGTCCATAACTTTCTTAATACTCGAACCTGCAGTGGGCCTCGAGGGAAAGACACAGGATCGCTGGCAGACGACTTCGAATGTTGATGATAAGCGCGCGCGAGCGTGTTCTTATTTGTGTGACAAATCGAGTTTGCTGTCGGCGACTTTTCAGCATATCAGGACGTGGTTGAAGTAAACATCATATTTGGTTGATGTAAAACATCAAAGCTTGCCCACTGAGAACGAATGACTTACAAAACAAGTTACCACGTACGATCGAGGAACTATTTTATTTCCCGAGGATATGAATCGGGTAAACTAAAAAAAAAAAAAAAAATACGGTGGCAAACGAGCCCCTGACACCCAGATTCAGCCGTTGGTTGTCAACGTCTCCGGGATGCGCAGCGCCGATCGGAGATGAAGCAGATCCTCCTTTGTGAACCTGAACAGCCGTACGACGTCCTCCTTGTCCATCGACGCTAAGTTGAACGTCCCATGCCTTGCCGCCAACAAGCTCCTTCTCTTAGTGCGCAGACAGGCGTACAAAAGAATGTTTTGTAAATTGTTTTCTCCGAATAGAGCCAACTCCAAGTTATCGTCAAAAAGATCGAGCGTCTTTGTTGTCGGAAAGCTCGTCTGCTTCTTTAGCAGACGAACATTTTAGAACTTCGCAGCGCCAGTGGCGACACGCCATGGAGCGCCAGGTTTTGTATTACGGAAGCGCATTCATTCCAGTAAAAAAACGAGACGAACTATAAATAGGTATACATTGTTTTAGGTTCTGTATATTTTTAGGATGAGATTTTTATTTGCTTCAGTTTCTGCGATTTGTACAAACACACGCAAATTTGCTTTTCTCGATGAGGCCGATGCAGGTTTCCGTTGCCAGGGGGAGCGACCTGTACCGATCGTCTGCTTTCGTCTGCAAATACGGTTCCCCCAAAGCCATTTCGAGGCACACGATCGGTCGACTCGCCCGATCCAAGGTATCGATCGTTTTTGTTTATCGATCGTATTTTGTTCCGGTTCCCTAAAACTCTCTGATGTGTGTGACCACACCCTGAACGTGTTGAAGTACACTCTAAGAAATGCCTGCGCGTTTACTTACCCGCACAACACTCAGAGAGCCAATATCTGCGATCTACGAAATCAGCACAGCGAATGATGAGGCGGAACATCTGTTTAGACCTAAAAATGAAGTCTGCGCTGTGGCATTACGCAATGCAAAACGTCATGCTTGCATTGCGTAATGCCATAGCGCAGACTTCATTTTGAGGTCTAAACAGATCTTCCGCCTCTTCATTCGCTGAGCTGATTTTGTAGATCGCAGAGATTGGCTCTTCGAGTGTTTTGCGGGTAAGTGGAGGCGCAGGCATTTCTTAGAGTGTATTACAAATGTTTTGGAAAAATTTGTCAACATACTTGCGTATGAAATGTTTGCTCTGTATGAAATATATGCTTCCGGATTTCGCTCTTGACGAGTATTCGGTGAAACGTCAATACTTAAATCTTGAAATATACGCTATTTGACTTTGAAACACGTGAGTGACTTGACGTCTCACCAAAACGGCACTCATCCTAGGAATATAACTCAGCCTGTGCTTATTTCTCGTAACATACGTACAGCAAGGTATATAATCATAGTTCCCAAAATATTATCAGACGATTGACATCGGATACGTGTCAAGTTTATAAAGAACTTGGTGACGAAGTATACCCATTATTCAAAACAGAATACCGCAATTTTAAAAGTTTGCCTTTGACATTAGGACAAACGCTTTCCCAAACTTATTTTGGTGACGTGCGTAAAAATAATAGAGACTTGTGTCACTGACTGCGATAAGTTAAAGTCTAATAAATGAACCACTTTTACCAGACTTTCCAAGCACACGGAACGCGTTATAGTATAACATATTTAATCTTATTTTGCAGGTGGTCCGACCTTGTTAATATAAGTAGGCTGACAAGTGTAGAAATCTTTAGGAACACAAACCGAGTTTTAAGGTCTGATTAAAATACTATTCCGAAACAATTTCAGCATCTTTATTAATATCCAAGTCCCAGTACGAGTCTTTTGTGTGATAGTGCCACATGTACACAATAGTTCACAATGCTTATGTTCCGAATCTCACCCATAAGGATCCGAGTTACTCCGGTGGGTCGTGTCACGTGACAACACAGATTGAAAAGTGCTGAACGCGGGTAGGTTTTGAAACGCCAAGGTGCAAGACCCTTACCCCACAGTAAGACAGAGTAAAGTTTGGAACACGGCCCGCTAATGACGCGGGCCAAGCGGAATAGGAAACGCACGCGGCTACCATGCGGAAAGGAACGTTCGAACCCCGCTTTGCACGGCTCTTTTTTTTATTAATCTGTACTATTCTGGAACGTTCCAGCGCATTATCGGTTGTCATCAAGTTTTCTGGTTCCGAACATTAATGAATGTACCGCGTGTATAGAAACAGTGGTAAAGAGCTCCTTAGAGTCAATCACCCTTTCGTCGCCGACGCAGCATGCTGGATATCTATAGTTTAGCTTTTAGGTACATGTTCGCCTCCTAAAACATGTATTGTCAGTTTTACGTACGTTTACCCTTTTCCTATTATCCCAACTATCCCATCTATCCCAACTTACGCACGATGTTGAAAAAGTAAGTCACATCTCCGTGGTGACATAATGAGTAAAGTTGTTTCTTATTTAAATTATAAATATTGTAATATTCACTGTGGTGTTTGTTTTCTGTGAAGGTTTTCGAACTCGAGACCCGCTTATGATGTTACGGAATCGAGCCACTATTTTTCAGAAGTATTAAGATGCAAAACAGTCTGAGCGCATATGGAACGAAACGTTGTCATGCAGCCAGCACTTCCCAATTGACTGATAATGTTTAGGGGTTAAAAGCGCTAAATAATTTCAAGGTATTGCTTTTGAACTGCAGTTTTTTCGTTCACGTTATTATAGAGCCACTTGCAGTGCATTTGTGGCATCTTCTCAAACACCTAGCCATAGAAAGCATACCGGAAAGCAGTGTTGGGTAACGTCCGAGTTGAGCCGTAGCAGCTAGTTGCTAACGCAGTTTTAGCAAAACTTCTCGGTAAACATTCTTTCACGTCCTTAATATATTTAGCATCTAACATTGCCGTCACCTGCAATGAAATTTCGCGAGTATTTGATAACCCCATAGTAACAATAATATTGGCAGCGTGGCATCTATGTTTATTCAGTGCGCCAACATCGCTTCATCTACTTTCGTTTCGCTTCTGCCTCACTATCTTGGGTGGGTGTTTATTCTCGGAGAAGCATCGACTAAAACGTGCGTGTGCGAGGGACCGTAGCCCGACGGGTGAAGTTATTGTAGTATTTGTTTAGATGCTCGTTTAACTAAAATCGATTGCGACACTTCTACAAATAATTCAACAAGCGTTCAGACTTGGCTTCCGAGGTTTTGCTTGGCCAGCAACACGTCTTTAATGGCGCACGTATGTTTATCTCCCTCTTTAATTGCTGCTATATTAAATTTGGCCCTACTTAATCGGGTTCTTATAGTACTCAGGGCAATATTGCACAGCCATTGTTTGGGGAAATATGCAGATAGTATAGTTTTAAAAGGACTCGGTATAGGTAAGAGATACCACAGATTGCGCAGGATTTGCTCTTGTGGAACTGTTCCCAACTAGACCGAAAAAAATTGTACACTTCTCAATTATCGAAGTCTTGGATTTCAACTGTTCGGAGAACCAAACAATTCCAGGAAGCACATTTATGTAGAAGTGTGACATCATACTGTGATTTCGTAAAAAAACAAGGAAATAAAAATGCGGCCTCACTGACACATAAGGCATAGGTTGGACGGCACATAAGGCTAATATATATAGAACATAATTTCTAAATATTTGTTTTTACTCATGGCGTTGTCTTTGCTCTTCCACTGAATATGTTTTCACAATTTCGTGGTAACCTGTAACTTATTGTTGAGTTAATTCCGAGCTCTTTTAAACTTTTATCAAACCTTCTATCATGTGTCTAGACGAGACGCACGGTAATGAATTACATTAATCTAACCAAATTTCCCGTTTCATTAGTCATGTTCGTAGTTCTACCTTCAATGTAAACGATAGTACACCAACATTTACTTCCTTAATGTATATCGTCCTTCTTTTAATCCCTTGTAACTTTCGTCATCACTCTAATTCAATTTAATAGATGGATATTAAAATATCAGTAAAAAATAAAGCCTATGAGTGGTCAGCATGAACATGACACCATCATCACTTGAGATCACACGAAGACAAATCACCACGGTCAAAGCAAGTACACACCAAACTTCGGCATTTTTGATAAAAATATATGTATATTATATTTGCAAATCTGTTCCTTAACAGTAAGAAAGTAACATTTGTTTTTTTACAAAGGGCGTACCGTAATGTTTTATCAAATGTTATTATGACACCCTAGGGGAAGTTTTGGCTGTCGAGGCGAATTGAAACGACGTGGCTCCTGCCCGGAATAGGCGTGTGTGACAGTCTGATGTGCGCCGTACGTTTCCAAACTGTCACTCACACGTTTTTTTTTTTTTTTTTCACACACCTTGGCATATTCTTCAATGAGGTGCATGACATGGGTCACAGCGTACTTCAATATAAGTGTTTGTAATCGATGCACAACCTTAATCCTCATAGGTTAATGCGAGGTGGAGACCATGTTAAATACCTTTTTAAAATGGGCCAAAAACCGTCGGTAGAAAAACATCAAGAAAGTCTGGCACTAAGTGACGAGCAACGGATCGCATCAGAGTGCACGGACCAGCCCTTCAACAAGCCTTCCTGCTCTCTGTATAAATACCATAAATTGGTATTTACTTCAATCTTCCCTTAACAATATTTAACACGCCGCACTTAACGTTGGTTAAACATGCTTTATGATCACCACCTAGAAATCGATGAGACGGGACTTCAGGATGCCTACTTATGACAGCTCTGGACTTACTCTCATCACAGTTGTTTGCAAGATTACGCCTTTATATCCATCTATTTCGGTATTTTCCGTTATTCCTATGATTATATAACAGCTCCGATATAATTAAGAAATGTTGCAAAGCACGTTCTGTGGACCTGAATGTAGGAAGAAAGGAAGAAGATGAGAAAAGACACCCAGCCGCTGGACTGCCGACTATTTATTTAATTCTCCTCTTCTTCTACGTGTGTTTTTCCTTTTCTTCTTTATCTTCTTTAATGTTTTTGTGCCATTCCTCCCATATATACTGAGAACAATGGGGCACATGTCTGCCCATCGTCCATCATGCAAATGCAAAGCAAACATCGAGCATGTCCACATTTTAGGACACCACGAAAACCAGATTGCACGGAAGATGTTGCAGGCCCTTTCTATAGAAGAAAAATAATATATTTGCTGAGTTCCCCTTCCGTCCCCTTAAACATAAGGTTAAAACTTGTTTCTACATGGCACCGATCCACTTGCTCAGAAGATATAAGGGGAATGATACAAAAAAAAAATGATTCATGAAGATAAAGTAGGATAGGTACAACCCTTGTAGAAGAAGAGAAGGATCTTATAAATAGTTTGTAGCCTGGCGGTCGGGTGTCCTTTCTTATCTCCTTCCTTTCTTCCTGTGTTCCCCTTTTTTCATACGCAATAAATTACCGACTACCTCAGCTCATTCCCCTTGCAAGTTACTAAGCATAAAATAAACTAGATGTTTCCAGAGAAAGCAAGATTATTCTTGCTTGGTTCGAACGGTTTATAAAAAATCTTATATCTTACTTTGGTTTTTATAAACTTACTATCCCAGTGCGCCGGCTGTAGTACAATGAACGTTAGGACGTGAAATATGATTAGGTCTTATGTCAGGCACGACTTTTAATTATAAGCCATTTCTTTGTCAATTACTTTTCGCGTGAGAATCTTGTATGAGACGTGCAGTGCGATATTTAGTTGTTAGTTGTCATTAGCAATTAAGCACAGTAAAACAGTGCGTCAGCTTGTCTAAAATTACTTAAGTTTCCGATTGTCTTGACTTCACAGTTAGTTTTGGAACACTGCAATGGCCGAACGGTGTGTTATAGCTCCCCAGGATTTAAAACGCTACGTTGGTAATGACCACTCATTGAAATACTTTCATATAAATGCTCAATCAGCTAGAAACAAAAGTTACAGTATTGAGCTACTGTTGGACCAGTTCGGTTTTTTGTTCGATATAATCATGCTTACCGAGACTTGGTATTCGGACGAAGATTGCGTACTTTGCTTACCAGCCTATAACACCACCTTTTTAAACCGTACCTCCAGGTGTGGAAGGGAGTTGCCCTTCTAACTAAAAAGAATATGTGCTGTGAAATACTTAGCGACTAAAGTGTTGTCAACAAAGATTATAAGATACTATGCTTGCGTAATAACCAGAATGTGTTTGCTGTTTTTTATCGACCACCCGACTGCAACGTCACGACATATTTTTAGTTTTTTCATACTTTTCTTAGTTTGTAAACGAGTCCAATTACAATATTATCTGCGGCGGTGATTTTAATATAAAGCATGCTTGTTGACAGTGCTTCGAAAAGAGATATGATCACTATTATGAATGAAAACTGCTGCGTGAACACTGTATCTGCTCCTACTGGGGTGCGACCAGAATCTGAGACCTTTATCGATCAGTTTATAACTAATTTTGATAAACAACTCAAATGTGGTGTAATAGGCTGTGATTTGAGTAACCATCTTCCATTATTTTTGTGTGTACAAACTACTTTACCAAAAAATGCTAAAAACAATTCCTAAGTATATTTTCAACCTATAACCTTAGGCAGGCTAGATGCTTTCTTTCAGTGCATTTCGAATGCCGATTGGAGTGCGGTGTACCTTAAAAATGATGCTGATGACGCTTATGACGCGTTAATGAAGGAGAAATTTTTGAAAGTATCAAAAAATGCTCGAAAACCGTGGGTAACAAAAGATCTTTTATGTCAAATTAACCACATGGATTTATTATATAAGCGGTTTTAAAGAACAAGAGAGCCGGAAAAGCTCCGGATATTTAAAGCGTACCGCAACAATTTGACAAAAGAATTACGACGTGCGAGGACGTGCCATTACAATGCACTGTTTAAGTCGTCTGAGGGGAGTTCGGATATCATGTGGAAAAACTTAAACATGTTGCTACATCGTAATCGCTCGTCAGGTTCTGTTGACGAGTTGACTCTAAATGGAGAGAAGTTAGCGGGGGCCTCTTGGCAGATGTGTTTAATGAATTCTTTATTAAATTTGGCGACACTCCAACCAATCTTAATGCATACAGACACATTGATCAAAGCAATGCTAACTCTATATTTTAGACCCAGTTGTTCCGATGGAAGTAATCTCTATACCAATACTATTAAAAAAAATAGTGGTTCAATTAACGCCAACAATATTCAGATTCGCCCGGTGAAGTATGTTATAGATCTTATTGCTCCCTTGCTAACGCATATTTTTAATGTTGCTATTGCTACGAGTGTTTTTCCAAAAGGGATGCAATTGAACAAAGTGTTAGTGCTGCTTAAGAAGGGTGCGAAAGATGACGCAGGAAACTAGCGTCCTATTTCGGTACTTCCAGTCTTTTTCAAAGGTTCTTGAGAAAGTGCCACATCACCGGTTTAGCCAATTTTCTGACAGGTGCGGTTTATTAAACACAGCTCAATTTGGCTTTAGAAAAAATCGTTCAACTGAAGCGGCCCTCCTAGCATAAAAATAATATATTCTAGAGCAATTCCAAAACAGAAAGCTAGTACTTGGTGTTTTCGTCGACTTCACTAAAGCATTTGATAGCCTAAATCATAAAATACTGTTACAAAAACTCGAACATTATGGTTTTTGAGGCGGCCCGTTAATGCTTCTGAACTCTTACCTTAAAACATCGACAACAGTACGTATACCTAAACAGCTATTCATTTGCAACTAGAACTATCACGTCAGGTGTCCCTCAAGCAAGCATACTAGGTCCCTTTCTATTTAATATATATGTAAACGATATAGGAACATAGATCAAACGGTTAAACCTGTCATTTATGCGGACAATACTCGCACATTTTTCTTGCTGACGAGCCAAATTTACTGATAGCCCATGCAATTATAATTTTATCAAAACTAGAGTCTTGGGCACAGGCAAATTCATTGCAAATAAACACAAATAAAACGGAGGCCATTCGTTTTCGTCCGAAAAATGAGGCTGTATCATGCACTAATAGCCTCATCTTAAACACAGCGCCATTTGAAATCGTTGGCAGCTTTAAGATACTTGGAGTCATCTCTTCTGAGAAAATGTCCTGGTACACAACTGAGAAGATTACTTAGCAAACAAGAACCGGGGTGATTCTTAGGTAGCGTCTATTCTCCCAGCAGCCGGCACAATTATTTACCCGAAATTCTGCCGGCAGTTGCCACTCATTAGTGATACAACCACTTCATCGAACGACGTTTCATCGACACGCGATGTTTCATAGACAGCTTAGATTAGCTTTCCTATATTAGCTTCTGTTTTTTTTTAAATGAGCCGCCCTACACTATATGCGCGAAGTGACATCTACGGGTGGCACAGGTGGGGTAAATTTTTTGTAATGAGCCGCCGCCGACTGTCGCCACGAAGCGACGTGAACGGGTGGGCTGGGTCGGTGAGCACGCGCCTCAGAGACACACGCGCGACGAAATGTTCCTTCAGCGTACAGTTCACGTAACGAGTGACGATGAAACGTTAGCGTCGACGAAACGTGTCTACAAAACGTGAATCAACGAAAAGTTGTCCATGAAACGCGTTTTCACAAAACGCCGGGAGAATAAGAAAGTCAGTATTCTACCTGCAGTTATCACCTGATTGTAGACAGCTAATGGCAGGCGACTGCCGATAGAATTTCGGGGAAATTGTTCTCCTGGCTGCTAGGAAATAGGCACTGCCTAATTTTAGAGGTAACCCGGAACGGAAGGGTCAATTGCTGCAAATGAGTAGGTAGCAGCGCACTAACGATGAAAATACCGGACTTAAAATATGTAATCCGAAATGTCGACACGGCTCACTGCAAAACAACCACACAAACACAAAAACGAAAAGAAAGGGGTCTTCGAAGATTCAACACAATGTGGCAGAAGCAGTAATTTGCCAAACCGAACACTAAAAGCATCACAGGAATTCATTGGGCTTTTTTGGAGAAATCGCTTGTTGCCGATGTACGCGTAGGACTTTTCAAACACTGGAAGCCTTGGTGCACTCGAATACGTTGTCGCGGACGAAATCTCCGGCAGCCCCACTGGTCGCAGCAAAGCGCACAAGAAACTAGGCCGGGAATCAGACATTCCGGGATCGGAAAGAGCTACCTGCCATTTCCCGCGCCCAGTCAGCGGAGTAAAGCGATAAAAAAAGCCCCGGTTCATTGGTCCGGCGGCTGCGCAGCTTCTTCCACGCTTTCAGCTTAGAGAGAGAAAGAAAAAAGGAGTATACGTGTCACAGTCGCCCCCGCCTGGAGGTTAGAGGCGCGATTCCCCCTTGACGGTTTGCCCGCCGGCCCTCTACAACAACTGTGGACAACATTTATTTTTGTTGAGGCCGGTCAGCCCGCGCAATTGGCTCGTGTGCCCAAGTCGGGGAAGAACGGAATGAGCTCAGGCGGACACATAGAGTTTGAACAATGAACAATATATTTACTTAAAAACAAAATAGAAATTTAAATTCCAAGGTTTGGCACAAAGGCAAACAACACACAACAAAAAGAAAACCCCAAAGCTCCACACGGAGATTCAACCAAAAGAAACAACAAGGAAAGCGGTTGGCGCGCTACAGCAATACGAAATAAAGACAATGAAATCAAGCAACAAAACCACGGACGGAGAGCAAGTAAAATAAACGTCCACAAAAGTAAAGTCCGAAGTGTACGGACGGGTCTCACTCAAATTTGGTGTCGAAGGGGATCGTCGGGCTCTCGGCGGTGGTGAGCTGGCAGGAAGAACGGCGGGCGGTGACGATGAAGACTCACTCATCTTGCCTCCTTGAAGGCCCAAAAAGCTCTCTCCCGAAACTATGGCGCTACCACGAAAACCGTCCCAACCGTCCTCTCCACGGCGACGTATTTCCCGCCTTTGTCGGCGCCGAAGGCACCCGCGAGGGAAAAAAAATAAGAAACAAACAAAACCGGCTTTGCTTTTTCCCGTTTGTGGCCGCCGTAACGCGAGGCTGCCACCGAAAAGGCAAATTGTCGAAGGGGCACGGCGAGCAGCACAAAAACACAAAGAAAAAAACGATCGCGGGAGAGTCGGCCGGCGCCAGAGTTTGTGACAATACGAAAATAGCAGCTCCTTCAGGCCAAAAGAGGCCTGTCCTTGCAAAGGCTTATCGTCAGGGTTATCCAACATGAACCCAACGAGAGGTTTGTCCTTATATCCTCTTGAAAATTCGACCCAAAGTTAGCTTGGAGACTGTAGTCACGTGATCCTACCCGGTGACCCGATTGGCCTAAAACAAGCATAGCGTCCACTCTACTGCCAATTCCGAGTGAACAGGACAGCTCCATACTTTCTAAGAAACTGCCCGACCCCAAAGTGACCCCCAAGGGGGAATCCAAGCACAAGGTGATCGGGGTGCGTGGCTAGCGTGGCGGTGCACTAATACACCTAGAGGTTTTAAAGGAGAGGAGAATGCTCATTTATGATGTACAAGTACACTGGCTGGGCAACGGAGGGTGCATCTTTCAGAAAAAGGGTGCATGTGCGCCAGATACACCCGACTACACCCTTTTTTTCTTAGAGTGTACCTTAAACATCGACAACAATACGTATACCTAAACAGCTATTCATTTGCAACTAGAACTATCACGTCAGGTGTCCCTCAAGGAAGCATACTAGGTCCCTTTCTATTTAATATATATGTAAACGATATAGGGACATAGATCAAACGGTTAAACCTGTCATTTATGCGGACAATACTCGCACATTTTTCTTGCTGACGAGCCAAATTTACTGATAGCCCATGCAAATATAACGTTATCAAAACTAGAGTCATGGGCATAGGAAAATTCATTGCAAATAAACACAAATAAAACGGAGTCCTTTCGTTTTCGTCCGAAAAATAAGGCTGTATCATGCACTAATAGCCTCGTCTTAAACACAGCGACCATTGAAATCGTTGGCAGCTTTAAGATACTTGGAGTCATCTCTTCTGAGAACATGTCCTGGGATAACCATGTAAAATATGTAATATCTAAATTATCTTGCGTTGTCGGATTACCAAACCGCAACCGCTCTATCTTACTAACTTCCGCCAAACTGATTATTTACAACTCTCTTTTTTACACTTACCTCAGCTATTGCCACCTTATCTGGGGCACGACTAGAGCTGAAAAACTTGAAAATATATTCCTGCTTCAAAAAAAAAATGGTTAGAATTATCTGCAACGCCCCACATGACTTTCATACTACTGGTTTGTTCAAAAAATACGCTGTCATAACCATACATATCTTGTACAGTTACAGGTTGACCGCTGGTTTTAAAAGAGATAAAAAACGGAACTCACAACTCCTGACGACTCTCGCGATGTTAACTAAAAACATTGTAACCTACCCTACACGGCACGCTGAATATTGGAGGATGGTACCTCATAGAACTAACTATGGCCTGCAAATGTCAAAATATGCTTTACGACATTTACTTAACAGCTTTATTGGTCGTGACTTTCAACTGGACTCGCTCTCCATGAATGAGCTTCGAAATTACTATGTACAATAACCGCACAGTGTAACGGTTTTTGGGACAATCTGTCCTGCCAGGGCTGTTTTTGTAACAGCTATTTTTAGTTTTTGTTTGTTTGTTTGAGCTGTTATGTTTCTGCCACTGTAGGATGTCGGGGAGGCGTCAAGCTGTTTCCACAGCTTTTTTTCCTGGCCAACCCTTCATCATGTGATAAAAAAAAAATAAAGGCATTATTATTATTATTATTATTATCCTTGAAAACATCGGCAGATGTGTCGTGAAAAGGCGCCAAACAATAATTTTACAAAGCGATAGCCCCCGGAGCAGTGCATAGCAGAACTAAAATATCTTAGGATAAATTATTACTTATATAGCTGCCAGTTTTATAGCTAGTCTTATGGTTAGCTTATTATACTTAACCTGTCCTTATCCACTTTTTGTAGTCTGAAAAATTGCTTCCGGGACCACAATTTGTGCGTCCACCTGAGTTATTAGAAAATTGCAGTATACAATATACCTTGACTATTTCATTTCCAGTCTTTTTTCTACTACAGACGATTTATAACTCAGAGTCGTAAAACCCAGAATATGCATAAAACAAAAATTGTAATGAAGCGAAGAAAGGCAAAAGTGGTTTTGTATTCCCCAATGTACAAGTCCACCCAGCATTTTGTATCATTAACATCTGCTAAAACATTCTGGCTCATTTTGGTTTTTTTAATAAAACAGAGGCTCGTATATGATACACCCTATGTTGTGGCCTGTGGTCAGAAATATATATACAGGACATCATTTCGCTTTTCGAAGTTCACCGCCTAAACAAAACCTAGAGTAGTAGATACAACAAACTAGAAGGAACACTTAAGACGTTCGCATCATTCCCCCATGACCACGATAGGAGCAACTTCTGTGTGTACAAGCGATTCCTGACATTACATCACAACCCATGCACCCATGGAGTCAAGAATGAGGATGACGAGCCGCAACTTGTTTGGCGAAACCTATTAAAATATTCTGCTTATATTGGACGGGCGTTTCCCTGGACTTTTCAAAATATCAGCACCACAATGGAGAATGAAGCAAATAACTTGGCGCTTTTATATGCAGTGCTTCGCGGCATACTTGGACGCAATGATATAAAAACTTGAAGTTTTTGTTTTTATGAAGGTCTTAATGAGCTCATTAAATTGCGAGGAACATCGTGCTCTAACTCAGCTCTTGGTTAGAGCAGAACGAGCACACTCTCTCTTTCCGTCCCAAGCCAAACACAGTTATTTTATTACTGCGAAAGCATTAACTGTCCCATGGAGCGAACAGGCGTTATCAGCTCTTGAAGCCTCACCAAACGGCACATAAACCCCAATGTCCCAATGGAGCCAAGCCTGTCGGCTGTAGCACCGATCTGATGGATATGCTTCCATTGGCTGGCGCGCCTCATAGTCTTAAGGAACGAGGCTCCTATTGGCTGCCGCGCGGCGTAGTTCCAAGGACCGCCACCAGAGAAGCCTTCACCATGGCGGTGCAGCGGCCCGGCAGCTGGTAAGAAGGATCGGCTGGCGGCAGAGCTAGCAGAGCCCGCACAGGGCAGAGTCCGCAGTGGCTGCTCGGCCTAGCTCAGCGCGGCCCGGAAACTTCACGAGAGCGCGCGCTCGGCCGGGGGGGGGGGGGGGGGGGGGGGGTTCGCAAGCGGATTGCGATTCAAAGCGTCTTAGGCAGCAAGAGGACGAGGTCCTTCGGCATTGCGCGGCGGAAGCAATACGTCGAAGGCGGCATGCTTTCACATTCACAATTCATGCAATGCGCTGAGGTGTCCTGGGACTTTTTTTTTCCGGCGTCTCATTGGCCGACTTTCACGCTGTTCCTTAGTGGGCCGCCGGTTCTGTTTGACGATGCCCTTTCAGTCCACATTTTTGGAGCCATTCTGAAGACAAAAATATCCCATCTAACAAGAGTGTGTCTTTTATGACAGGATGAATGAGTGAATCTATTGCATTTGTTATACCCATTTGCACATAGCGGTAGCTTGAACCAGAATAAGAACACACTAAAAACTTTTACTGATATCCACATATAATTTTGCTTTATTGTTACTGGTTAAATCACCTACGCCATAAACTTTGTGTATTCTCACGCTGATTTAACCTACTCCATCAATCATGAAACCTCCTTTTCTTTATTGAAATCCTTTGTTCTTCCATTATTTCATCTTCGCAAGTAAAACGAAGTGCTGCCCCCAAATTTGTTACCCTTTTCATGGAGGGCAGGACGACGCCCCGTGCACTTCGAAACCACGCTATCTAGCGTCTCGCGGTCACTACGTCATGCGGCACATATGTGTATATCTGTTGGAAATTAGCCCTATATGTATTTGTTTTTAACACTCCCGTTCTCGCATCAAACAATGGAGAGTAAAGATGCCGTGAAATGGGTTTGCACCTGTGGTTTAATCGTCAATCCAAGGGATTCGATGGGTTCAATAACATATGAAATGTAGTATTTATTTCACAGCACGAATTCTCGCATTTTCGAGTATTAGACTTTGTGCGCTAAAACATTCGATTGTTTTCGACTTTTTTAAATATTTTGCACTGAAACATTTGACAATTTTCGAGTTTTTGAACTTATAACGCTCTAAAATTTGACGGTTGGAGGCCTATCAAACCTGCTAAGCTGAAATGTTCGGCGAAATCTGAAGCAAGGTTACCTCCATAGGATTACGGCATCGAATATAAATAGCACAATATGTGAATGTGCTGAGTGCTGTGGAAATTGCACTGAACTTTCACGTAGAAAATCGTGCAACCATCTGGTCGCTTTGAAACCGCTGAACGATCGCCCTAAGGTATCCTCGGTGCCTCCGTCTCCTGCCTGGTACCTGAGTTTCCGTCCGGCTTTCGAAAAGATCCTCATTTGTCTAAAAATCATATGGTTGCCCCGAGGTAATATATGGGTCAACGGATCTCTGGTCGCCAGGTTTGACATTCAGCCAAGGCATTTTGATGGGGCGTCTTTCATAAACTTAGACGTTTATGAACGTAGTATCCCGATTTACTCGAGTAAGCGGCTGGCCGTGTGAAGGCGTTCGCGGGGCGCGACGTCAACGCGCAAGAACAAACGCTGCTTCGGCGCTTGCTCTAATACCATTAGTATCCGGTTGCATTTTGAAGTGGCAATTATTTTCATTCATCGATGAAGAACATTTCAAGTCACCGGCGATATGGTAAACCTCAAAAACGACCTGTCGTGAACCTATCATGGACTGGGACCTCAAGTCTGATTTTTTTTCTTCTCAACCTTGAGCTGTGTCGGGGGTTGTGCCTGTGTCCAGTCTCATCCGTCCTACGGGTTGTTTCACCGAACATAAACTCCAAAGGAGCTAAACATTACCTGTATGCCTGGTTGACTTGATGTGCATGCGTCTCCTTGTGTAATTTGTTGTTTTCGCGCCAGGATTGCATTTACGCCACGTTCATCAGATCTCCTCAGGGGTTTTTCGATGAACCGTTCAACCTGTTACACGCTTTGTCATGTGTTAGGATAAGTAACGAGTTGTACAGGTACTACCATAAATTCCACAGTATTAAAAAGGAGGGGATGACTGACACTATAACATAAATGGGCAACGTTTTCAGCGAAATATGACGCATATTTTTTTACTGATTAAATTGACTCAGCGAATGCTTCACTCGAAACTTGGATAATCGATTTCCCTCCGCGTGATCGAATCCGCGGAGCTGCCCCAAAAATGCTATCGTACTTAAACATATCTTCCTACTGCCATTATTATGTTGGTCAATGACAGTTCGTATTCCAATGTATAAGAGCGAATTCCGGGGAAATGGAATTCTGCAGCCTTCATTGATGAGAAAACGCGACGTTTTTATATTTTTATCCTTCATACTTCAGTATACTCCCTCCTCTCGCTTGGTTGCATCGTGCGTTGAGCCTTAAGCGGGCTGGGCTAAAATTCAAATAAATATAAAATAAGGCTTCGCCAGCGCGCCATAAGAACCAAAGCGATGCGCCGAATGGGTGAAGTGGTTCAGTGCCTTTGATCTCGACGATTTGAGTGTCCATTCGGTCTGAGGGATTTTCTTACCGTTTAGCCCATACGATCGGGCAAAGCGATCTACCCTCCGAAGGGCTTACTCTTGATACTTCTTTACTCCACACCACTGCTCTCCGGTTCTTGCTTTTGCTGTAAGTAAAGACTTTGAAGATCTGACCTGAAAAGAAATCCCCACCCGATTGGAAAAAAAAAAAAAACCGCGCTAGAGTATAATAAAAAACAGCTTTCAACCTAGAGGTATAGCGGCTCAGTAATCTCACTGAGCTTCCCGTGCCGACCGGAACTCGGTCCATTATCGAAGTGTGGAATGCTTGCGGTGGCTGAGTCGGTACTATGCAGACTTGTGCTCACTACTTGAAATTTGTGATTGATTACAATTACAAATTATCGAGCCTCAAATAGTAATAGATTACCGTTGCAAATTACTTCCGTTGAAAAGTAAAGGATTACTTTACTCGTTACGTTACAAATTACTTTCACGTTACTTTCCGTACACTTATCCAGAAAACAATAGAGACGATTTTGACATTTTGCTAAAATGCTCTGCAACACTACTTTTAATTTCTCATACGCCCGTATTATGGTAGTCCTTGTAAAAATAAAATATCGTACGTAAGAGAAAGGGTGTATGTGCACTGTGTTCACCTGTAAGCTGACAAGGCACCGAAAGCAGCAACCACACCCGCTATGCCGCTAGCTTAAGGCCTCCGGAAATGATTCCTGGAATTGTGCAGACAAAGCTAGCGGTGCATATGCTCAGTAGCAGCGTCTACTTCTGCTACGAGATTCTGAGCTAAAGAAGCGATCTACAAAAACTCCCTTTTGACTCGTTTGTTTCGCCTGTTATTCACAAGAAAAGAAAAACTTGGTTCTAATATTACAAAGCATAGCCAATGAAAAATGCAGGTGTCCCAACATACCTTGATGTGTTTTCGTATATTAGAGTTTGTTCTTGCTTATGACAATGTGTGTTTTTGGCAAGCAAAGTATGCACTAAAACTCTAGGTTTCAGTTCTCTTTAATGCCCTGATTTTTGAGACGACGGACGCTGCATGACCGAAAACTCGACCAGTCAGAGAAAAAGTGGTGGTTACGGGTTATCGATCGTCCATCGGTTCTCACTTTCATACCAATATTCGTGGAGGCCAGGGGAAGGGGAGGGCATAGAGAGCGAGAAAAGCGGTGGCCATCTGTCTCACAAAACAATAGAGGATCACACCACTTTTATGTGTTTTCTCTCTCTCTCTGTCAGCACTCATTAGATGGTCGAACCCCCCCCCCCTCTTTATGTTGACTGTAAAGTGAGAAGTGGGCTCGACCACTATGCCCACAGAAGTCAACAAAAAGACGTATCGTCCGTACCCACGAAGGAGATGCTCTTAGCCTCGCGCCGGGTGCTTTTCAGCCGTGCCTCAAGAGCGTGCTAGAATTAAGTAGCGCACATCAAAGAAAAAGACATATCGATCCCCTCGCGCGAGGCTACATCGTCTGTTACGCGAGTTGTGAACCCGTGAATCGAGGGGGTACGGAAACGCGTTTGATGTCGTGCAGGTGGCGGGAGACGTCGAAGAAGTTGGAAAGGGTGAAACGGTGTAAAAGACAAAAATAAACAAACATCGAAGAGCTTTCTCCTGCCCGGGAGAAGAAGAAAAACACGATGGAAGGCGACGGAGAGCCTACTCAGCGTTGTCTTACTTGATCTTTGCCTTTCGTATAATTGTACATCCCTTGCCCCTTTTTCTAGTGATTGTAGTGACTGGTCATACATAAAATCCTGTTTTCTTTTTCGTTATTTCCCCTTCCTGATGTTTTCTATTGTGTTGAACTTGCTCTCTTTATGCTGCTGATTTTTTTTCTCGTATTGCTGCAGTTACTGTATTATGCTCATATGTTTAAAAAAGTAACGCGCAAACATTTAATTGCTCGTTACAAAATATTGGTAACGGATTACTTTAAAGTAATCTGTTACCAATATTTTGTAATGAAATTACATTGCAAATTACTTCCCGAAAAAAAGTAACGTGGCAATTAAAAAATTACCTAAAAACGTCAACTATCCGTTACAATAATCCGTTACAAGTAACAGATTAATCCGTTACTTATAACGGATTATTTATCAAGTCTGGTGCTATGACAGTTGAAGTTTTTATTAATTGTTTCGCGAATATATTAGGAGTTAGGTACGAGGTGAACCTTCAAAGTAAAATTGACAGATGAATCCCTTACCAATGAAACTACCCATGAGAATGACAGACAGCATGCCTTTATCTATGCCCCCCCCCCCTCCCCCCTTACACGGAGTTTATCTGGAAAACAAATAAAGAAAGTGAAAAGACTGGAGCACATGTCGCATGCTCTGTTGCACGGACGAAAGTATACATAAATTATTATATGAGGTTGCTAAAAAGATTAGGGATGGTGCTTACTACGCCGCGGTGCAGGTTTGAAAGACAAGCAAGGCAAAACATAATTTGTTCGTCTTGAGTTATTATTACAGTCCGACTTCATTTGTTCTGCTACATCCAGTCGGGTATGTGGGGGATGCGTAGTTTAGGCGGTGGTATTGGTATGTTTAATATTTGCGATTATACAAGACAAATAACAGCCGTTTCGATTCGTGAGCTGCCTTTTAAAGGACACACGAGCGGTTCATTTATGCCATGTTGGCGTCTTCCTTCTTTTTTATTTTCATTATTGTTGTGCGCTTTCTATTTTTGAATGCCTATTCAAAAATGGAAAAGCACAATCGAACAAAGAGCACACAGGAGTAACGAGAAAACGAGGTCAATCTTATGCTTAAAGCCTACATTTTTCTCTCGACAAGTCACTATATTCAGCCACTGAAAACACGCAAAATTGATTTATATCTATAAGCTGTATCAATGCGACACATTCTTAGCCGGCGACAGAGGAGGAAATAAGGAACGTATAGGGACTGTCGCAACATTCTAGCTCTTATGATCTGAATTTTAAGTTCACTAATTCGACTGCTTACTTTGCGTGTCTTCGTCAGCCGTAATATTGCTAACCTTGTGGTTGAATATTCGAAGACAAACGTGCAAATTTGAACAAATTAACGGCGAAGCACACACTACGAGGGCAGAAACCTGAGGTTACCTAGGGCTATAAACGTGATGATGTCAGCATTGCAGAGGCGTTGTAAGTCTTAATCTCGAGGTGGCAGCAAGGCAGCGCAGGTATATTTACATTATTTACAAAGGCAAGACGTTAGCGAGTTGTCCGACTCCACAGCGTATCACGCCGGCACGAACCACTGGCTGTCCTCAATTGTTTCTTTTTCAATATATAATTATTTAATCTTGTCCGACTCCGGAACCAACAATGTCACGAGAGTCGGTATCTCTACTCCAGAATTGCTCATCTGTTCCGAACAGTATTAAACCAATATTATAGCACATTGAAGTAATAAAGCGCAAGAGACAGACACGAACATGAAGTAGACAAGACAGCGCTATACTCACAACTGGGGTTTTAATAGAAAAATAAGGAAGAGAAGAAAGAAGCGATAGAAGTTATACTATAGACAAAAATGACGAAAATAAAAGAACTAAATGAAAGAGTAGGAGTATCATAGCAATTGTAGGTAGACATTAACATGTAAAAAAGTATAAATATAATTAAATACATTAAAATATAACTCTTTACAATATTTTAACACGACTTTGAAGGGATAAAGTTTGATATGATCGTCCGCCTAACTAGAAATAATCCTTCTGACACCTGGAGGTATAATAGTTTTTCGTTTGACAAGGACACAGAGGGTGCACTGAAACAGACATGACCACAAGCTTGATTGTCTGCGCCTCGTAAAGTTTTCTTCACCTTTTACCACGGTACTGTCCAAGGACTTCAGTTTTTTTGAAGATCGGTGTGCAGTGGCAGTCCCGGATGTGTATTGGGAGATTTCCTGTCGGTGAGGAGTTGAGAGATGTTGCATGTTTCCGCAGTTTTTGTTGGAAAGTGCGCCAAAGTACAAAGCAAGGGCGCAATTCCACCTTTTATCTCACACACAAAGGCGTTACAAGGGGAGTGCATTACGAAAAAGAAAACTACATCAATAAAATGTATAAAAAAGGTACAGTAACAACAGGGCCTATTCAGATATGATCGAACAACCATGTCGGCTGACCATTTTTACTTTTCATGAAAAAACAATATTTTGCCATCTCCCATGCCAAGAAAAATGCAAACAATCCTTGTTAAAAAAAATGCTTTTTGCGAAAAAAAAATTGTAAGCACACTCTCAGTTTCGTGCGCGTTTTGCGTATTGCGCGATGTTAGCATTTTAGGCGGCTTCCCCCCCCCCCCCCCCCAATAATGAATCTTTTAAATCGTTGGATCGTTTGACTCGCCAAACACCGCTTCTGGTCAAGAGATCCAACGAGTCAAAAGGTCCAATAATGGATATTTTGACTCGTTGGATCTCTTGGCTCGTTGGACCTCTGGACCCACATTGGATCTTTTGACTCGTGTCTGGCGAGTCAAAAGATCCAACGAGTCAAAAGATCCATTATTGGACCTTTTGACTCGTGGGATCTCTTGACCAGAAGCGGTGTTTGGCGAGTCAAACGATCCAACGATTTAAAAGATTCATTATTGGACCGTCTGACTCGTTCGATCTTTTGACTCCCTGCCCGATCACCGGGAAAGGGGAGGAAGGACTTTGAAAAAGAGCAGGAAAGGAATGAAAGCAAAACTACGATGACTGACGGCTTTGGGGTGGCAAGGAGGGGCGTGAGGGTCACTGCACTGCAGCGGGATTGGATCCCGCGACTAATAACAAAGCAACAAAAAAGAGGGAGATGACAGAAGAGGATACATTGGCCTCAGGGACGAGAGGTTTTGGGATCCTGGATGGCTGGCTGTGTCACGGCGTTGTGCGTTTTCCATTTCAATCGGCTGGTGACCAACGCCATTTCTTCGTGCGGTATGCTTGACTAACGCAGAAATTTCCCCAGAGTTGTGCACGCTGCACGGTCGCGGGGACGTAGGTTGTTTCTTGAATTTAGAAATCAAAGAACAGTTAATCGGTGACTGAATGACGAGGCACGTATAGACCAACATGCGGTGCTGACGTCCCGCCCCTGCGGTGGTGCTGCTATTGGCATTGCGCACGCGCAAACGGTCCTCTTGACCCACTCCCTGCGCACGTGCAGTGCCAACACCTCGTGCGGAAACTGCGCCTTTTCCTACACCTCGTGAGGGCTTGTATGGAAACAGCGCGTTAGTCTTTACGCAGCATGAGCTCAACCGAGAGGAAGGATTATTTGGATCATTTGGGCAGCATAATGTTTGGCAGCCATCCATGCAGAGGGTCAACATGTCGCATTATCTTGCCGGTCAGTGCAGCCTTCATGACTGCTGACTGGCACCATGCTGTACGGAGAACCAGCATCGGCGTGCGTTCGTATAACCACTACTGCGTGGTGCACCTAAAGACCCCAGACTATACTCAGTTTCACCTAAGGATTGAGCGCAGCCTATGCTAGAAGCCGAGAGCGTCACTGGACATCTCACTTCTTTGTTTTCGAGGCGTTTCACAATAGGAAAGGACCCCAGTACCCCTTGTCTTGCTGTCCATGCACACGCTTCAATGGCTCGTGTCAAGGTTGAGTAGCGTTGATCAAAAGCCATGCACACTTTTATTCGTGATTTCGATGGATCGCGATACTACGTTTTTATATCTATATATTTTTTTTGGTTTGCTTGATTACGTAAATCATATATTACTTCTGCTTTTAATGTACGGCACCTAGTAGATTTTGTCCGTGGAAACTGAATTATGTTATTCGCACGTAATAAAGCCGAGGAAAATCAACATTGTACTTTCCATATTTTCGCGACATATTGGAAGCTTGCATCCCATGATCCATTACTGCAACCGGTTATCAAAAGATAATTTAAATTTTGATATATCTTATATCAAACCTGGAGGTTTATTATAAAGAAAAATTTTACCATAATATCGACCCGCCCTATAAAAATTTTATTTTAAATTAATATTTTAAATTATTTTTCGTCTTATTGCCTTCCCATTGGCCAAGTTCGATATCTTACCTGCGCGAGAAGAACCGGTGAATTATCGGGAGTTCCTCTCTTTGAAGCGGCCATCTAAGGCGCATCCTAAAGGAGCCTTGAAACGATTTTTCTACTTTTGCAAAATAGTACTAAGAATCACTCCCTAACGTTAATAACCAATTAAACTGGCCTTAGTTGTTCTTTCTAGGCAATGACAGTCGCCAATAAAATTCGAGAAATATGAACATCGTCACCCCTTCAACTCGGAGCCAGAACAAGCGGATAGGTGGCCTACGTGCCTATCCTATACCTTCAACGTTAACCATACCCACGTGCTGGGGTTGGCAAAGAAGAGAACGCGTGCTGAGCTCAGACATTGTTAGAGTTGGGCTATTCTCTCCACCGCAGTGGTTGGACACGTGTCACTACCCGAGTGTCCGCCGAGGCATTCATTGTTACGAACTGAAGTCGAGTGCTCACGTAGATCTCGTGCCCAATCCATTCATGAGCCGCACTCGAATGTCGTCAGTCGGGTGGTTTCGATTCCACAATCACGTCATCCAGTTTTGCAAAGGCAAGACTGAAAGAGGTAGTGCCATTTCATCCTCAGAATTTCACAATTTCACCGGGACAAAGAATTTTCTGAATCAGTGGCGGTCTGTGCCAGCATTCTCGTGCCAGGCTAGGACCAGTACGAAACGGCAAGGTCACTAACGTTCATGACCCCTTTAAAGAGGCCGTGAAATGATTTTAATGTTCAAAGAATCTGGTGCGTGTCACTTTCGCTTTACTTTCGTTTAATAAAAAAAACACGCCTTGAGTTTTTTTTAATCTTGCGAGTGTCCGGAGAAATCGCGAAGAGGAAAGGGGACTATTTTCCGTCCTGCAGTCGCTTGTGCCGCCCAAGAAAACTACGCGCGTGACGTTAACTGGTTAAAAGAGTATCGAGTCAGCAATCCCAGTAAATGTCTGCTCGATTTGAGGCTAATGTTTTTAAGATTTTGTCGTGAAAACGTGAACATAGGCGTCAAAAGTCTGATAGCCTTGACTTTTATTACGCAATGTTTTAGTGGCGCCATCTACCCAAAGCGAAGAAAAGAGCTCACTCCCCACTTCCCATAGCCAGTGACACGAAACAGGATGTCTCCGAAAACGGTGCGTAGTTGAGCGGCGCACCAAACTTAAATCTGTTTCACATTTTTTTTTAAAACAAAAGCTATGACATTTAGTCAAAAATCGTTTACTGATCTTTATTGTACAACGCCTCTCCGCGACTTGTGGAGGAGCGGTGAGGGGCTTTCCGTGACCCCTTTGCAATATGAAGCGGAAGTTCTTGAGTAATTAGATCTCTTGACCCACAATGAATCTCTTCACTCGTATCTGCCGAGTCAAGAGATCCAACGCGTAAAAAGATCGATTATTGGGCCTTCTGACTCGTTGGACCTCTGGACTCGCCATGGATCTTTTGACTCGTTGGATCTCTTGGCTCGTGGGACGTCTTGACCCACATTGGATCTTTTGACTCGTGTCTGGTGAGTCAAAAGATTCACTATTAGACCTTTTGACTTGTTGGGTCTTTTGACTCGTTGGATCTCTTGACCAGAAGCGCCCCCCCCCCCCCCTCAGCGCCCGCTTCTGGTCAAGAGATCCAACGAGTCAAAAGAACCATCGAGTCAAAAGGTCCAATAATGGAGTTTTTGACTCGGTGGATCTTTTGACTCGCCAGGCAGGAGTCAAAAGATCCAATGTGGGTCAAGAGCTCCAACGAGCCAAGAGATCCAACAAGTCAAAAGATCCACGGCAAGTCAAGAGGTCCAACGAGTCAAAAGGTTCAAGGAGTCAGAAGGTCCAATAATGAACTTTTTACGCGTTGGATCTCTTGGCTCGGCAGACACGAGTCAAGAGATTCATTGTGGGTCGAGAGCTCCAATTACTCGATAACTGCCACTTCACATTGCAAAGGGGTTACAGAAAGCCCCTCACCACTCCTCCCCTAGTAGCAGGGAGGTGTTGTACAATAAAGATCAATAAACGCTTTTTGACTTGGCGCCTTAGGTTGTGCTTTAAAAAAAAAAAAGTGAAACAGATTTATGTTTGACGCGCCGCTCAACTACGCACCGTTTTCCGGTTTGCGGCCGGAAAACCGACTCGAGGGTGGCACCCGGAGACATCCAGTTTCGTGTCGCTGGCTATGGGAATTGGGGAGGGAGCGCTTTTCTTCGCTTCAGGTAGATGGCGCACTAAAACTTTGCGTAATAAAAGTCAAGACCATCAGGCTATTGAAGCGTCTGTTCAGGTTTTCACGACAGTATTTTCAAATAATTAGCCTAAATTCGAGCAGACACTTAGTGAACTTGCTAACTCGATACACTTTCAACCAGTTCACGTCACGTGCGTAGTTCTCTCGGCCGGCACAAGCGGCTGCAGGACGGGAACTGGCCCCCTTTCCTCTTCGTGATTTCTCCGCACACTCGTGACATTTTGGAAACTCAGGGCGTGTTTTTTTTCTTTTTTTTTATTTTTTTTTTATTAAGCGAAAGCCAAGCGAACGTGATACGCACCAGATTCTTTGAACATTAAAATTATTTCACGGTCCCTTTAAGGGGGTCATGAAACGTTATCGGGTTGGAACGTTCATGACCTTGCCGGTTCGTACTGGTCCCAGCCTGGCACAAGTATGCTCGCACAGACCGCCACTGATTCAGAAACTTCTTTGTCGCGGGGAAATTGTGAAATTGCGAAGGTAAAAGGGGACTACTTCTTTCAGTCTTCCCTTTGCAAAGCTGGATGACGTGATTGTGGAATCGAAACCACTTGACTGACGACATTCGAGCGCGGCTCATGCATGGCTTGGACACGAGAACTGCGTGAGCACTCGACTTCAGCTCATAACAATCAATGCCTCGGCGGACACTCGGGTGTCCAACCACTGCGGTGATGAGAATAGCTGAACTCTAACAATGCCCGGAGCTCAGCACGCGTTCTCTACTTTGTCAACCCCAGCACGTGTGTATGATTAACGTTGAAGGTATAGGATAGGCGCCAGCTCACCTGGCCGCTTGTTCTCGCTCCGAGTTGAGAGGATGAACGATACTCATATTTCTGGAATTTTATTGGCGACTGCCATTGCCCAGAAAGGACTAAGGCAAGTTTATTCAGTTATTAACGTTAGGGAGTGATTCTAAGTAGTATTTGGCAAAAGTAGAAAAATCGTTAGATTTTTCTACTTTGAAGAGAAATATTTCTTCAAAGGGCCTTTAGATGGCCACTTCGAAGAGAGGAACTCCCGATAATTCACCGGTTCTTTTCGTGCAGGTATGATATCGAACTTGTCCAATGGGAAGGCAATATGACAAAAATAATTTAAAATAATAATATAATATATATATATATATATATATATATATATATATATATATTCTTTTTTTTTTTTAAAGGCGGGTTGATATTATGGTAAACTTTTCCTTTCTAATAAACTTTCAGGTTCGATGTAAGATATATCAAAATTTAAATTAGCATTTTGATAAGCGGTTGCAGTAATGGATCATGGGTTGCAAGGTTCCAAATATGTCGCGATAAAATGGAAGGTACAATGCCGTTTTTTCCTCGGCTTTATTACGTGCGAATAAAATAATTCAGTTTGCACGGGCAAAATTGACCAGGTGCCGTATATTAAAAGGAGAAGTATTATATGAATTACGTTTTTATGCAAACAAAAAAGAATATATATATATATATATATAGATACGTACTATCGTGATGCATCGAAAGACGAATAAAATGTGCATTTCGTTTGATCAATGCTGCTCAACCTGGACACAATCCAGTGAAGCATGTGCATGCACAGCAAGACAAGGGGTACTAGGGTTCTTCCCCTACTCTAAAATGCCTTGTCCCGTGACGCTCTCGGTTTCTAGCATAGGCTGCGGTCAATCCTTAGGTGAAACGGATTATAGCCTGGGGTCGTTGGGTAAACCACTCAGTAGTGATTACACGAACGCACGCCGATGCTGGCTCTCCGTACAGCGTGGTGCCAGTCACCAGTCATGCTGCACTGACCGGTAAGATACTGCGACATGTTGACCCTCTGGATGACTGCCAAACATTACACTGTCGAAATGATCCAGATAACCCTTCCTCCCGGTTGAGCTCATGCTCCGTATAGACCAACGCGCTGTTTCCATATAATCCCTCACGAGATGTGGGAAAAGGCGCAGTTTCCGCACAATGTGTGGCCACTGCACGTGCGCAGGGAGCGCTTCAAAGGGACCGTTTGCGCGTGCGCATTGCCACTAGCAGCACCCCCGGGCGGGACGTCAGCACCGCGTGTTGGTCTATACGTGCCTAGTAATTCAGTCACCGATTAACAGTTCGTTGATTTCTTAATTACAGAAACAGCCTACGTCCCTGCGCACGAGTAAATGGCGTTGGTCACCAGCCGATTGAAATGTAAAATTAACAACGCCGTGACACAGCCAGCCATTCAGGATCCCGAAACCTATCGTCCCCGAGGCCAATGTATCTTCTCTCATCTCCTTGTTTGTTGCTGCTTTGTTATTAGTCGCGGGATCCCACCCCGCTGCAGTGCAGTGACCGTCACGCCCCTCCTTGCCACCCGAAAGTCGTCATTCATCGTAGTTTTGCTTTTCCTTCTTCCCTGCTCTCTTCAAAGCCCTTCTTCCCCTTTCCCGGTGATCGGGCAGGGAGTCAAGATGTCCAACGAGTCAAAAAGTCCAATAATGAATCTTTTGACCCGTTGGATCTTTTGACTCGCCAAACACGAGTCAAAAGATCCAATATGGGTCAAGAGGTCCAACGAGTCAAGAGATCCAACGAGTCAAAAGATCCACGGCGAGTCAAGAGATCCAACGAGTCAAAAGGTCCAACGAGTCAGAAGGTCCAATAATGGATCTTTTGACACGTTGGATCTTTTGACTCGTTGGACCTCTTGACTCGGAATCCCCAGCGCCCCCCCCCCCCCTTCCAAAAAAAAAAAAAAAAAAGAAAAATGTTTCGGGGGAAGCTGCATGATGTCTTAAAGATGCACTGAACCGAAATTTGCATTTTTCAAAATAAGGCCGCAGAAGCGTTGAGCGGGACGCTACGATCTCCAAAACATCACTTATACATCAATATCTTAAAATGATGGCCGTACTTTTGAAAATGAGGGCGCGATCAAGCGAGGGCTATGACGTAATTTTCCTCCTGAAACATTTCAGACTGAGGGGAAGCGGCCTCACTTCTCTCCTCCTCACTTCGGTTCACCAGCTCGACGGGACGTAGCGAGGAGGAGAGGGAATGAAAATCGTGACGTGACGTGTCTCGTCGGTCTCTTCGGTCCTGTTCAATCGCGCACTTCTTTTCCAAAAATACGGCGGTCCGTTAGATTTATCGTTGTATGAGTGATGTTTTGGGGGTTTTGCAGCGTCTCGCCTTTCTGTCCAGCCTTGTTTGGTGAGCTCAAAATTTCGGTTCAGTGTCTTTTTAAGAAACCGATTTTTGCTGTCGATTTAAACAGTCTGGTCGCTATTTGAGACACCCAGTAGAACGTGTGAGGCTAACGTACGCCGTTGATTTAGCCAACGTTTCCTAAAATCATCTAGCCCTTTACTGAGTGACTGCCTTCTTGAATAGAGTATTCTATATCAAGTGTCTGAACATTGGAAATCGTTTTCTGCCAGGGCACGTCGCAAGCCCTTTCAAATTCATTCCGCTCTGTTCATACACGAATAGGTGTGTGTGGGCACTTTGCGATTTAATTGCTAATTCTGGCAGGTATAAAAAAATAATCCGGCAATACGCTGTTACGCCATGTATTGCACAAGATTAAAGGGCCCCTGAAAAGAAAAAAAAAGTTTTTTCAAAACAGTCTGGTTGGGACACGCGTGTCAAAATATGAATTTTAAGCGAAAAAAAAATTTTTTTAGAGCAATATTGACTGCGCCAGACGCAATTTAGTCGGTAGTCACCTCCTTTCCACTTGTTCTCTCTCTCGGCATTTCGGGCGCGTGGAGGAGAGGTACTCCCCGCCTCTTCGTAGTGGATCGGCTTGGCTGCTTGGCTGCGTCCCGTACGAGAGCCATGGCTATTTCCTGTGTCTGCCGGTCGCACGTCGCACCGCGTCGTACAGCCGATTCACACGACGGATCGAACCGCGATTTTCGTCCGCAGACCGTGATGAAACATCAAATAGTGGCGCATCCGTGTGTGTTTTGTGCGTTCCGCTGGTTTATTTTGTCAGGCGTTTCTTCGTTTTCCACGTGTGAAAGGAACGGCAGTAAGACTTTTGTACGGGCTGATGCGACGCAGGTTCCGGTACTCCCTCCGGGGTCCGCGTCAAGAAGCTTCCGTCAAACTCGTCTAGCACCCGCGATAATTCTTGCACGTCCAATCAGGCTTTCAACGTGCAAGGACCTCTCTTGTGGCCTGATGGTGAAGAATTGAGGTGTTGTGCACGAGCGCGGAGTGCGTGAAGGCATCTCCAAACGCCCTTCGCGAGCCCAGAACTTCGTCGCTTTCCACGCGAAACCCTTTCTCGCGCAGGACCATGGCCTGTGTCACTCTCATGCGTTGGGTTAGTAAAGCTAGTGGCGGCTTCGCGCGAGCCTATCACGGGGTTTTGTCGCGATCTGTACGTAATCAGCGGCGTACTAATTTCATTATCGCGGTAGCGAGCGTCGATTTTCCTCTTGGACAAACAGTCCAACGGTGCGATGGTTGGGAGTTTGTCAGCGGCACAGTGGGGTGGCGACCAGGTTTCGGTCCGTCCCTCGGCTGGCTTCTACTCGTCTCCCTTGTGTGGATGCGCTTGGTCAGCGGCTTGGGAGGCCAGCCGAACCGCGGACATGTCGTCCGCGCTCAATCAGTCCGTCGTGTGAATCGGCCATGACTAACGAACACAAGCAACAAGCCCTCTTCAGGAGGTCTTCACATATAAACGCGATAAAACTATAAAACCACCCGAGGACGCGAGACACGTGTTGCGAGACGGCGACCAGATCAGGAAAAAAAAATGGCCGAAGCTTTTGTTTGTTGTTTCATCCCGGATCGGAAGGTTACGATTTTCTAAAACGTTTGTAAACAATTACGACGTTCATTCGGAGGGATTGGTTTTTTTAAACCTAAAAAAATGTAATTCAAAGGCGATTTCAAGAGATCACGAGATTTTATAACCAACCATCTACCTGTCACTCATCCATTGGCCAATGAGAAGCTGATTTGAATGACCCATCGCTACCAATGAGATGAGCCCAGCTGTAATGACCATGGAATGTGCGCGCAAAATTTCAAATAAGTCTCTCGCCGTCAATATTGCTACTAAAAATTATTTTTTTTTTCACGTAAAATCATTTTCGACACGCGTGTTCCCACCCAGACTGTTTAAAAAAAAACTTTTTTTTTTTTTCAGGGGCCCTTTAACAGTCAATTTTTTTACGTACGTCATTTTTCTTTTTCTTCAGTCCTGGCCTTATCTCAGGTAGCACAGAGCTTTGAGCCACGATTTGGCAATTGTCTGGGAGGTTTGGGCCGTGAAAAGCCCGATTACGCCAAACTAGACACACATATCTTACATTTGTTTGCCAAGAGTCTGGGTATTTTGGCCCTAATTTGCTCAAGAAGTGCGAGAGTGTGGCTTCACTCCTTGGCAGATAGGCTGACATCTGGACTCATCGGGCCAAACTCGCCAGATGAGGCCAGAATTAGACTTACTGCCTGGCAGTTCGGCGGTCATCTGACATCTTTGTGCCCAAATTGCCAAAGAAGTACCAACGTTAGGATTCACTTCCTAATATTTCGGCTCTCATCTGGAAGGCATAGGCCAAAGTCTCCAAACAAGTGCCAGAGCTAGGCTTACTGCATCGGAGTTCGGCTCCATCTCGCATATTTGTGCCCATATCGCAAAACGAGCGCCGTAGTTCGGCATCCTTCCCTGATAGTTCAGGCGCCATCTAGCATTTCTGGACCTATATTGCGTAACAAGTGCCAGAGTTAGGCTTCCTGTTTGGACGTTCGGTGGTCATAAGGCGTCTTTGGTCCCAAATCACCAATCAAGTGTCAGAGTTAGGCTTCACTGTCTAGTAGTACGGTTAAGGTTCTATTATACTCCGACGTTAAATCCTGCGAACGCAGCGTAGCGCATGAAGTGCGCCTTTCATTTTTCGGCGAGAAGAAACTCCATATCTGCAACCAATCAGTATCTGTGTGTGCTGTGTTATCCCGCATTTAGTACGCTCGACGTCGATGTGTAACAGAGCCTTTAGCATCTGTCATCTTGGTACCTAGATTCTCTAGCAAATTCCAGAGTTAGTAATGAGGGCAGGTCCCGTTGGTGATTTCTATTTATGTTTGGAGGTAGATGACTGACGAGGTATATGTTTTACTCGGTTTGTTTGCAACTTAATTAAATAAAATTCAAGTTTACTTCTGCTCGCAACACTTTATTTACTTCGGGTGTATTTTGATTTCTCTCGTTTAAAAGTAAGCCGAACGCTTTTCCGCATCTGGACCAGACAACTGCAATTTGGCAAACGCAGATTGCGGCGGATAGTTGTACTCGCACGTAGGTACACACGTCAGTATCCGCACCCGCCTCGAACCTCGTTTGACGTTACTGCAACTGCTGCCATCGAGTGAGCGCTGCGCGAGACTGATGTGTGCATGTTTCTTAAACACTTTACATTATTAGGCAAAGCGTTACAGAAGTGAGTGGAGCTGTGTGTACGTCTTGTATTCTGATTTATAAATCTGAACGTAAAACGAAAGCAAAAAGCAGAAGCTTCAGTGGCTTTGTAGTACCACGCCCGCTTCACACCAGGGGGAACGTTTAAGTATTTCTTAATTGAAATCCTGGAGTCAACAATTCGTCTTAACGTTCACTTGTAGCATTTGACATCAACCCCGCACTCCTTGCTTTAATAATATGTCAACCCCTCTCCTCAACCCCTAAACTAAAGGACACATTCCAAGTCTCGGATGCGAAGCACTACCTTTGTCTTCCCTTTCCGTTCAGTCTGTCAAAAATGCAGAGGGAGCTTATGCGTTCTCCAACTCCCTCGGACCTTGCCTTTTGTTAAGCATCCTCACCTCTAGTGTGTCTTCGTGTGGTTGTGAGCGGGCACGACGACCGCCTTAAGAAAACCTGATGGGTGGAGCGAAACGAGTCACCTCTCTCTGTAGGACGCATAGGACAAAAACGCTTCAACGGAAATTTTTCACGCGACACTCTCTGACGCGCTGATATAATCACTTCGCCGTTTCCCAAGTATGTAGGTGGGAATGGAGGCCATGTAGTTTCTGTGTCCGGAAAACGGTCTTCAGTGTTCTGCAGCTATTGTGCGTTCGTGCTTGTGGTTTGTCGTCGTTTGTGTAAACTTTTTCGGTGGTGTCCATGTTCTTGTTCGGAGTCCATGGAATTGTTTTGGTGTGTTTGTTAGACGCGCTTCGATAATAGCCTCGTCCCGCTTAAGCGACAAAACTGATTTCTGTTAAGCAACACTACACAGTTGCGTGTCGCTGATTCTGTTCTACTGTAACCACCAATATTCCCTGACAAGCGCCAACAAGCGCCGACAAACCGTCGAAGACGGACACGTTATTGTTTGCCGTTGGACTTGAAGCGCTACAAGCAGGCATTCCAGGGAACATCTCTCGGGGACGAACTTATCCTCCTGGCCTGCTTGTGCCTTCTGTTGCCTCTGTTCTCAGCCTTCTACTCTTCATCCCGTTCCTCCGGTGTCTCACTCCGCCGCTCGATCTTCAGAGAAGGCCTTGGCGGCCACTGATCGTTCCCGCAGTTCCCGTCCATCGATTGCTGGTAGCGGTCGTGGCTTGCTTGCGGGGGGTCGTGTTGCGAAAAGAAATGTGCTGTGGCAGGTTATGCTCGAAAAAACCTGGTGCGCGATGTGGTGATTCAAGACGCCGAGGTCTGCGCCCCTGCATCGGGATAAATACACCGACGTCCGAGGACTGGTCAAAGTAAGACCGCTCACCACGAATTAGGACAAGGCGCTCCGGCAAGCAATTCCGGTAGATGAGAGACTTGTCATGACGTTTTGTGATAATTGGGATGCCGAATCTCCCCCAAAAAACCGTCTGCCATTGATAATTTAGATATAGAATTAAAAATATCGTCAAGATCGGCGTGAAATTCCGTGGCGCTCGCCCAAAATGCCTCGAACGACCCAAAAGAGAACGACTGTGGAGTTCTACTTCGAAAAAAGTTTAGAGTCAATTGTCACGACTGTTGGCAAAAAGTCGCCAACGGCAAATACAGACTAGCGGAAGCTTTTATCAACAAATGAAGCAATCGTCTCTCTTTCTAACGTGTTTGTCGGCGCGTTTAACATCCGAAAAGCAAAACGCGAAAGCCGCGTCGCCAGACGTTGTCTGTCTGTGTATTTGGAAGTGTTTTGTTGACAGCTCCAGTCTCACTAGGAAACAAGTTTCCTTGTCCCCGTGTTCTGCGTCGTTTCCGCTAGTAGGGATGGCGGACTCCGACAAATGGTCTTTCTGTCAGTGTTGTTTGTATCCTGTTGTCATGTGTCGCTCGCTTTTGTTGCTGTTTGTGGCTCTAGTGAAACCCGGCTATTAGAAACTGCCCTTCGGCGACAGCGAAACTTCATTTAAATGTGGGCTACCTTCTTCCTTCTCGACCTTATGTTTGTTGTGTTGCTCTGTGCTGCCTTAGGAATGTCCTTCTATCACAGATTACATGAGGTCGCTTTTTTATTAGCAAGTGCACTGCAAGCATGCTTCTGAGATTAGTCCTGCTCCCTCAAAATCCCATAAGCCATTCGAGTTTGATTTATGAGTAGTGGCTTAATAAACTTCTGTGAGCGACCAAAACAATGTTGTTTGTTCGTGTGGTATTAAATGATATTGCGCCAATACTGGAGCGGGTGGCAAAACGACGGTACGCCGATACTAAAACGACACAGCCAAGGATCGCTGTGCTGCTTCGGAACGGAGATGGTGACATCTGACCATCGTGTTTTCAACGATTATTTAATTCACATTTGTTCTTCAGCTCGTGAAAGAACAGTTTTGTGAACCACCAAAAAATGCTGAAGTTCGGCAGACCTCTAAGCCTTCTTTGGCACTTTTGGAACTTATTCGGCAATCCAGTGGCTAGACAAAGGAAAGCCCCACTTTGGCGCACCCCGAATTCACAAACTATAATGTGCTTTGGCATTTATGGCTCAAGCATTGCACCTACTTCGGCACTCTTGTAGCGGACCAGAGAAAAAACAAACTTTGGGAAGTATGCAATTCCCGAAATCGGTTTGACTTTGGCATTTATGGTCAAGTATGGCACTTAATTTGCTACTCATGCGGCGGACCAAAGACAAACCTAGCTTTGGCATGTCCCAAATTCCCAAATTAGGCGCTACTTTGAGATTTATGCCTCAAGTATAGAACGTATTTTGGCACTTCTGTGGCGGACCAGAAAAAAAAATTCATATTTCGGCACGTATGGAATCCCGAAATTCGGGTTACTTTGGCAGTTATGGCTCAAGTATGGTGATTACTTTGGCAATCTTGTGGCAGACCAAAGAAAAGCCATACTTTGGCATGCTCTAGGGTCGCCCAACTAGGACGATAGTTAGGCAGCGTACTTTGGTCCTGATAAGCGCCATGGAGCAAAACCTAACTGGGCCCAAGTTAGGTCCTTAGGTTTTTCCGCACTTTTTCTCAAGATGGGCGTTACTCTGGCGTGCTACTTTTGTAGTACCTTGCAATTGCACTAATCTGCATGATAAACATGACATTGAGAGAATATTTTATAATTAGTTAGCTGCATAATACAAAAGCACTGCAGAATAAGAAAAAATGCATTTAAAATTGTAGAATTACCAAGAGGTGGGACAACGTCATATATACCCTTTTCGAAATTTGCGTACCGATGATCAGGTGGTCGGAACCACTGCACAATGGCAGAACAACTGACATCCTGGAGCGCGCAAGTCTTTCCATAAGATAGCGAACGTGGGAAAGTGGTCAACACTAGGAGCCGACGAGCTAATCAAACAGCGTCGAAAGTGCAATGTCACGGCGCTCATCACCCTTTTCCGGTGGGTATGCGTTTTCTTCTACTCGAAATAAATGCAAGAAATGTGCCGTGACGTTGCAGTTGTAGTCCGCCATTGTTCAGGCATTCCACAGCTGCCAACAGAGGGCAGCATTTCGAAGGTATCTATTGACTAACGCGCTTCACAACCTTTCCTCCACTTTCGTCCGCACTGTATTGACGCGTTTAAAGCCCCATTATATGGAAATAGCGCCATCCTTTGAAGAATGCTGCCTGCTATCTTGGCCCGATCCAGGCGGCATTACAGTCGATGCGCGAGTGTAAACAATCAAAACATGAAGATAAAAGGTGTGCGCGTCAGAGGAGGAGGGAGGAGGAATGTCTCAGCTGTCGAAGTAAATGCATGCTATGTGCTCATGCCGCCAATCAAATAACGTCGACTGTGCAACGTCACGGCTTCGTGGTCTTTCTTTGAGCCCGTCTCTCGAGGCTGGTAGACCGTGACAGTGCGCTTTTAGCCTGTGTATGTATTTTCGCTTGTCTTTCAGCCTTTGACTGCTCTCTGACTCGAAGGCCGTCTGCTATCTTGGTTCGATCCAGGCGGCACTACAGTCGATGCGCGGGTGTAAAAAAGCAAAACATAAAGATAAAACGTGTGCTCGTCAGAGGAGGAGGGAGAAGATGGCGCTACCTTTCTTATTCAGGGGCGTTAGAAGCGTTTGTCTTTCAGCGGCGCGTTGCGACAGGCCACAGCAACAGCATTTGTTTTTAATCATACAATGTAATAAAGGCATACCATGCATAATATAGGGCGATACCTCCCACTTTTTTGGAGAGTCTGGCTCAAGCCCCTGAACATTTTACGTTTTCGGCGTATAAAATATAAACATGAATAATGGAAACACAACGACTGTCAAAAACAAGCATATCCGCTGTCAGTTGTACGAAAAGGCCCTACGTCACACTCTCCTTTAAACCAATGGAAACACAACTACAATGAAAAGGGTGCGACAACAGTTTTCTCGCCTATTTTTTTAAACTTTTCTCTTGCATTTTTTTTCCTCTCTTCGTTTGAACTCTGAAAGTTCGATACTTAAATTCGTCGACCTTATGCATACGTACATTTTCATTTTTAATCCCTTTATCTTATTATCAGCTGGCGAAATCGCTTCAACGTGTAAAAGGCAGCTTAGGGTGGAGCTCCGAAAACAAGGTCGGTCTCATGTTAAGGGTGTGGACAGAACCTGGAAATTGCCATCGTGTTTTCACAAGTAACATAAAAAAGGGGTCTCTTATGTTATCCTTTCACGACTTAAAGGCTAAAGCCCAAGCGCCGATGCATTAAAGTCAGACACGTGATTTACTTTGCTTCACGTTCTTTTTATCTCACTTAGCCACTTTAATTAGCCAGCTTAATTATCTGAGCCAACCCTCTTTATGTGCTGAATCATCCTTCTTAATGTAAACAGTCATCCTTCTCAATGTGCTGAGTAATAATCATAATTCGCTTAGTCATCCACTTATTCGCTTCACTTCCTCGTAATTTACTTTAGTTCTTCTTAACTGGCTTTATCGTCCTCCTTAATTAGCTATGATTACTCTTCATTTTCTTTAATTCCTTTTAATTCATTTCAATTCCTAATTCACTTTGATTCTTCTTAATTCGCCTTAGAGTTTTTAATTTCCGTTGATTACTCTCACTTCTTTTAAATAGTACTAATTCACTTTAATTCCTCTGAGTTCACTTTGATTCCTTGTTATTCGCTTTGCCATCTTTCTTAATTTCATTGCCTCTAGTTCGCCTGAGGGGTCACGTAAACGTTTTGGTATCTTTCATGTCGCCGACGTGTTTCCGTTCAATGACCGTGAAGATCGACTGAAGGATGAGATATATAAGGCGTTCGCGTTAATAAGTATGAGTAGTTTGCAGTGACTCTCATGGGTGTGTCAAAGGAGACGCGGTACTTTGTTATGCCTGGGATATATACAAAACAATAATTTGGAGAAAGAGGCCTCTGAACTTCAAGAAAAGTATCTTTTTTTTTTTTTGCAAAAATATTGATCTTGTTTTTGGTAATATCTTGCTACACCCATGTAATAAAAAAGAAGAAAAAAATCAATGTGAGAAAGCGCTTGCATACCGCACACATTTATGTTGAGGCATAATTGCTTAATAACATGCCCTATCTTCTACTAAAATAAAAACATTAAAATACGCCCTTTTCAGTCCAAATTGGAGCTCTAGAAAGCAGACTTTATGCGGGTTTTCTATTTTTTTAAGTCAACTTGGAGTTAGGTGTTAGCTACAATGCATGCTTTCCTACGTTTACATAGAAATAATAAGTGAATTGCATGTGTTAAATTTTCAAAGCCTCGTTATGTTGCCTTTTAATTAAATGACAAATATTCTAGTTTTTGCAGAGACTGCCTCATTGAGAACAAGAAAAAAACAAAACAATGTGGGCATCGCTACTCGAATCTTTCAAAATAGCCAGCAGTTGAATTCACCTTATCTCTTCACCGTACAAAAAAAAAAATTAAAATTAGTTGTTGTTGCTGAAAAACTATTTTCTTTTTGTAAAGATGACCCTCTCCGATCATGTTTCTATAGAACCGCGTAATAGGCGACGAACGCCGGCGTTTGTCAAAGAGGCGTCAACGGTGTGAGACGCCGAAGCTGGCTCTTCAACTTTCTCTTGAAAACACTCTTTATTTAGTTGAAGTGGGTGTTGTCTTGACATCAACGCATCCGTATCCTATTTACCTTACGTATGATACTGGCGTCTTAATTTCACTCTATGCCCAGGCAATTGTCGACGAGCGCAGGCCTTCGTCGTCTGCTTCCCGAGTTTGGGAATGCATTCCGCGCGCCGGACTCTGTCCTAAGTCCAGATGTAAAAACAATTAAGATCGGAGAGCTCTTAAGAGCTATCGATTCCCCGCGATGAGATATGATAACAGTGAACTAAAATGTATTTTGATAGAAGTAAGATGATAAAACTGAAAAGTTTCACTCTACTCGAGGACTTTGGGGCAGTCATACCGAAATGCTGATGCCGATAAAAGCCCTGATCAAGCTTTTTAAATATTCCTTTTCTTCGATAACCATAGCTGACTGGAAAACGTTACCGCAAGATGCTTTTCAATGTGACACCGTCGAAGGTTTTAAAATCAGCCTGAGAGGCCTTGCACAACAACAGATATAATTTAATTGTCTTTCGTGTCCTTTCTGCCTTTTTTTTAATTCGCTTATATTTATGTACATTCAAATGTTTCTGTGTTCGAATCATTCATGTGCTTATCATTCGTGGAAGTGTGCTTTAAGAATTGGGTTATTCTACTAATAACCAACTCCTGGTAACGGCCGAAAGGCCAACAGTGTAAGTAAGTAAATAAAATAAATAAAACAAAGAAATAAGTTCGTTGGCGTATCCATCAAGGTCACGCTGCTGAGATAGTGACGACGTCATAGAAACGACTACATCACTCTTCTAAGCGTCAATGTGGGCAATTCTTGAGGAAATATTTTTGCGCGTAATATTGAAATCGGGGGTAGAAACGCAAAACTGATTGATGAATATGTAAGAAACTATTACCTTTTCGCAAACTCTGTAAATTGGTCAAGCCTCCGATAGTAGTTGGCGTCAATAGTGCAATTTCAACATCAGCCAATAATCCATCACTTAAAAAGTCAATCAACAATTTGTTTAATAAACCGACTTACCATGACGGTTATTACCTCTAGTATCCGCTGAGCATGACGCTCAAATGACGAAGAGGAGACCCTTTTAACTATCCTTTTTATTATCAAACACACTTCCTCTAATATACTAGTTTATTTTATCAAATACTATTAAGTTCAGAATCCGTTCTGCTTGCCTCCAGCGTATTACACAGCCTGAAATAGTGAATTTTTACTATATCTCATCGGTGTGAGGCGTTTGCCACAAAGAGGGGAATGCTTTTTCCATCACTACACTGCTTTTTGGTAGGGTCATATGTTCTATCAAGACACATAAAAGTTTAAAGAAGCGATATCACCTAAACAATTTCGCATCAGTGACGTGCTATCCGATTTTAATTGATTTACATCTGGTCAAAACGACAGACGAGGCCAACCCGCAATATTCATTTTCGGGGGCATTAAGGCAAATCCAGGCCCGTATAATCAAAACCTCTTAGTCAAAATAAGTACATATGTTGAAACGCTGCTAAAGTTCAAAATCAGTCTAGAAGAGAAACTGAAATACTTGAACACAAGGGTTGCCACGACAGAATCTCAATTACAAGACACGAATTGATTCCCTTCAGCAGTATGGTCAGACTCTATAACAGAAAATAGACGATTTTCAAAAAAAAAAAGAAAAAAGTAGAAATAACCTACTAATATATAGACTAAATGAAGCGATAAAAAAACAGTAGAAACTTAAAAAAAATGTGGTGCTCAATGAGGTATTCGGAGTAATTTGGGATTAACCCTATCCAGTATGTAGCGGATCCATCGGCATGGAAAACCCAATGACCGTTGCCAACGCCCTGTATTATTAAAGCTGATGAACTATCGCGAAGAACTACTCGAACTTCAGAATGGAAAGAAACTAAAAGACACCCGTATCTCAATGGGAGAAGACTTATCTTTTCGTGCACTTAACATTAGAAAAGTACTTTGGAAGACTTCATGCATAAATAGTGGTAATGGAGAAAAGGTATCCTTAACCTATGATAAATTAAAAATAAACAGGGCACTGTACACTTTGTGGTCGGTTTGCCTTGCTGCATACCCGACCCGGAGGAATAACACAGAACCAACGGTTTCAACAACAATAAACAGCATTTAATGGGACAAGGACGATTACAATACTAACATAGTTATTATCCTCTCGCCGGTAATCGGTCGACTCATCTCACGCCGCTCGTGCCTCTCCTTACCTAGGCGAGCGGCACGAGGCACGCGTGTCCGGCTGCTTTCCGCCTCCTTGCGGCCGAATGATGGCCGCTCTATTTGGGGACTGGGTAACTGTGTAGATCGGGCCCCCACACTCTACCCTCCTTAACAGTCGAGCATGTCAATGACAATGTCGTCGACTTCGAGGGCTGGGGCGCGCTGGCTCAGGACGTGCGGCCGGCGGCGTTAGATCAGCGCGATGGCCCGCTCCAGGTCGCGCTCCCCGAGCCAGTTGATCCGGGCGATCTGATCGGTGTCTGCCCTTTCTCCATGCAGCTGGCCGCGGATGTGGGCCGCTCTGGATATCTCCGGTACCCCACAGAGTGGGCAGTGCAGGCACAGCTCCTCGGTTGTGTATTGCACAGCCGGCTCTGTGGTGTGGTGGTTATCGAGGGTCAGACCGCGGAATGGCTCCTGGATGTTGGTTGGAGGGCAGCCGTTCTCGGAGTGGGGCTGCTCTCTCCAGCGGAGATCCGATGCCCAGCCAGGCGAAGTGTCCCTGCCAGGACCGTCCAAGTGGCCACGTTGCGCTGCGGGCGTCGTCGGCAGTGGTCGCACAAGCAGGGTCCGCCGGCGTGTCCTGATGTGGGTTGACGTGGCCCGCCATGTCTCTGATGCGTGGCCATGGTCCGTTGTCGTCCTCGGCGACGCGAACCTCCGCGAGCCCCAGCTCCCTGCCGTTCCGACGGTGGGGTAGGGTGCCGGTTGTTGTCGGAGCCATTTCGTGAAACAAGAGAGAGGGCAAGGTAGGTGTTTAGTGCCGAGCAAAGTCTTGCTTCTACACCCCTGCCAAAAATTTCGAAATAACGGATCTTAGGTGGACATACAATCTTCTCCCCCCCTCTCTCGAAAAGGGGGGCAGATCTGTGGAAGTAGACAGCTACCCCCAAAATGCGAGAAAGGCGCAACGGAGGAGACGAAAAAAAAGGTCCCTCTCTCTTTTGTGCTACCGACGTCGCAGGTCATACCGCCGCCTTGGTGGAGACAGGGGGGTTTAAGGAACGGGACTGCCGTCAGTGTAGTTCTGGTCCTGCGAGGAATCTTCGTCTTCTGCTTGAAAAAATTGTTTAAGGCAGGTGACATGAACTGGTCCGGTTTCTTCAATAGACTCACAGTAAACTAGCTTATAAGTGAGTGGAGAGCACTTTTAAGCACGCGAAACGGACGTTCCCACCTGTTTGCGAGAGAGGCTGCAAAGCCTCGGTCGATGTCACTCAGTGAGTGAGTACGCCGGAGTACAATATCTCCCACCTCGAACTGCAAGTCACGTCACCCCTGGTTGTACTGTTCTTCCTGCTGCACTCGAGCGACGTCGAGATTTTCTCTTGCCTCTCGAAGGTTATCGGAGAAGCGCTTTCGCAGGTCCTCTTCGAACTGCACGTAGGGGTGAAGCCTTCTCCCAGACTCTGTAGAAAGGAGACTGTTAAAAAGCGGGAACGCGAGCTCCTTGGACGAAACCCAAATGGGTAGGAATAAGACCCTTTGACCGATTAGTGGTCGTACGGGTAGCGAATGCCAGCTCCGGCAGTTACGCGTCTCAGTCGTTGTGGCGCTCGGTGTAGGCAACTAACATCATCTTAAGGTTTCGATTTACTCTTTCCGTGATGTGTGCTTGTGGGTGGTACGGGGAAGTTCTTTTGTACTTCATTCCCAGCACCGCGAAAGCGTCCACCAAACCCTTACTCGTTAGGTAAGAGGAATTATCGCTTGCAAGTTCTGCTGTAAAGCCGAACCTAGTAAATGTTTCAAGCAGGCATTCCCAATTTTTTTGCGAATCTAGCTTCCGCAAAGGGAATAACTCAATCCACTTCGTGAAGTGGTCGGTTACCACGAACAAGTACTGATTGCCGCGGGGACTACGTGGGAAGGGGCCCATGACGTCAACGCAACAAATCTGCCAAGGGCTCTGACTCACAATTGGTTGCATGAGACAGGGGGGCTGACCACCACGTGATTTTGCTTCTGGCACACCGAGCAGCTACGAGCGTATCGGAGCACATCCTGCCTCATGCCTGGCCAGGTAGCAATTTGGGATAACTTTTCGTAAGCTTTGCTCCCACTGCTGTGTCCTGCCAAGGCAGAGTCATGCATGTATCGAATGAAAAGCTTACGTAGCTTGTGGGGTATCACGGTCCGGAACGCCGAGTCATCCGGATCGTCGTCGGCCGGGGGGATGTAGCGCAGCTGGAGGCCGTCGTCCCTTATCAAGTAGGATTTGAACTCATTGACAGTTGGGCGGTCGACTGGACCTTTTGCTTCTAGCCAAGCGGGACACTCGTTGGCAGAGCCCGTCAACCAGCTGCGCCTTGCGAATCTCCTTGCTGCTCACCAATGTACTTACCCCATCGTCAACCGGGGGATCCTCGTGCCGTGGCCGCGAAGATCACCAAGCCATGGTTATCCTGCGAGTGTTCTTCGGGAAGTGAAGCACGAGAATGCGCATCAGCAACGTTGTTGGTCGGTCGGTTTGCCTTGCTGTATTCGCGATATTCGGAGCCCGGGCAACCGCGTAGATCGGGCCCCCATAACTTGGAACTACGAAAAAAATGATAAGGTAATGCTAAACCAGCCGATGGGCCCGACAGTGCACCAGCTGGTTGTCCACCCGCGAGGCGGGCCGTAAGGCGAGCCGGCAGACCAACAACAGTCAAGTTCAATGGCGTGACGTAGTTCACTAACGCAACAAATGAGAGCTGAGGCTTGTATTCCTTAATGAAAGGAGTGTTATGAATAAAACGAACCAACTAGGGGCTGTGGTGTTTTTTTTATGACACGCACGTTATGATGATCACCGAAATATAGTTACACAGCGAAATCCAAGATGCGGAAGGGGTTCCCCCAAAGTACAGGTTAATACAAAATGATACAAGTTCCCGAGGTGGTGGAGCTGCCATAGTCATCAAGTATAACCTTGTCTGCCATGGTGTGAACCAAATCAAGAACTCTAAAAGCATATTGTCGCGAATGAAGGTGACGAGAAAACGAACAGTTAACTGAAAATAAAGGTTTAGTCGGTGAACTTGTGCCAACAAAATGGTAAAGGACGAGCGTCGAGGCAGAAGTATAAGCGGGCGGCGATTCGGCGGCGTAACACAGAGCGAGAGCGAGACTTTCTCGACAGGGTCGCGGGCAGCTGCTTATCTACAGTGCGTCACTATCTCGGAAGTTCGGCAAAGAAGGCTCCAGCGTCGCGCGCTCGGGGCGAGGATGAACTGGAAATTTCGAAAACAAGAAAGCAGGACGGAAGTTACAACCGGACCCAGAATAAACGTGAATTTTCTAGAAGTCCGTGACCGAGCGTTGCTTTCTTGGCCCTGCGGGCGTCAATATGGTTTAAAATAATGTTTATGGACTATGGCTAACGCTTGGAACGGTGTACAGAAAAAAAAAACACGGTTGTTCATCAGCGGATGACTTAAGTAATATCCTTAAATGTTTACTAGCACATACTAAAAACGAGAGCAAGATTATAATCGGGAGTGATTTAAATGCTCCCAACGTAATTTGGTCAGATGACGAAGTGGCCCTGCACGGAGCGAGTTTATCTGATACGTTTATTGATAAAGCATTCAGTCGGTGTCTCCGTCAGTCTGTCGAAAAGGCCACACGAATTACTGAAAAATCGCCCCCATCGTTGGGCCTTTTTCTCCTTAGTACACATTTTGACCACTGTAGGGTTTCTATTCATAAGAGCACCTCGGTTCACAAGTTAGTATTCCTTAAATGCTGTATTAACGTTTCTCCGAGCGGCCCGGCTGAAGTGTAGCTACAGTATGATTACAAATGTGCAAATGATGGGTCAGTTATTGATTACCTAGTAGAGCACCTTGACTGGTTTGACAAGGAGCGTGATGTAATCGAGATGTGGTTAAACTTTAGGAGCATTACAAATCACTGCCTGAGAAGTTGCACACCAAAAAAGTCCAAAACGATAAAACACAAAAAACTCAAGGATTTCAAGAGTCATTTTGCAGGCTAAATGTAAACTGAAAAGACTCCGCAAGTATCGCTCAACATCTATCTCTGAACAAAATGGGAAACTAAAATCAATCATAAAGGAATCTCAAGCAGCATACTTTACGAATAAATGTGTCGATGCAGGTGACTTGGTTTATGACTTAAGAAATTAGGAACAGCGCGAAAAAGACTTGGACAACGAGAGTAAAGCACAGGACCAGCGCTGATTATCAACTGAAGGTGCATCAAAAAGCGCTTAAACAAAAACAAAACACCACAAAGCCAACCAACGCCGTAACAACCAATGGCGTGTTGCTCATCAGTTATCTATAAACTCTTTTTTTTTTGTATGTAAAGCGAAGGCTGACTGACGCAGTGCCCCGAGCCAGCTTTTTCTATTGCATGCGTCTGCAGCACCTCTTTTTGCATTTTTGTACGCTCCCTGCCAATGAATATGGTATCTTCGAAGGCGGGGTGACACGGAGAGTCTCTGCAGTGTACGTGCGTACAACTGTCCTCCAGTTATTGACAGTAAGGAAAGGGCATGTTTACGCATTGTCTCATTGACACAGCGTCCCGACTGCCCTATAAAAACCCGGCCGTATGACAAAGAGATTTTGTAGATGACACGTTCCACCGAATCTACGAACTTGTTTACGTGTTTAACCGTGCATGACCGCTTGTTACTGTTTGCCGGATTTTCCGTGTGAACGCGCGGGCAAAGTTGTGCTAATTTGTAAGGCGCCAAGAAAACCATTAGCACATCGAACCGGTTAGCCACTTTTTTAAAATTATGGGAAACCTTATGTAGATATGAAATAAACAGGGGCCTTTGTTTAGGCTTTATTTTGGGTCCTGAGAACCACTCTTGACTCTTTTCAAGATTGTCTGAGAGACTTCAAGCAAAACGGACAGAGGAAACCCTGGCCTTAAAAGTCGCTTGACATCGGCTTCATAGCTGTCAAGCATGGCATGGTGGCAAGACCTGTACAATGCTGCCTGGAGGCCTGACGTGGCAATATTTCGTTTCACAAGTTTCGAATAAACGGAGTCGTATGGCAGAATTTCCTTCTTAGATCGCGGGTTGTAATGCCAACACACATGCTGGCCGATGAATTCTTGCTGTAAATCCGAAAACTGCAAGTACTGACCGTCCTGAAGTTCGTAGATATACCTCAGGCCTGCGGAGCAGCGCTTGAAAACGGTCACTACATCCTCTACAACCTTTTGCATTGACAATTTGCCAACAACCTTTGAAACACCAGGTAATCATCAACATACTTGTATACCTTGCACACCTGTTGACACAACGCCGTTTCTATGGACCTATGAAACCTCGCTAGGTAAATGTCCCAAACCTCCGGAGAAACGGTCGAGTCGATGCAAAGGCCCTCTCTCTGTACACAGTATCTTTTATCGAAAAAGACAAAAATGGACTCTAGGTAGAGCATTAGGAGTTGCAACAAAAACAAAAAAACGTCAGTCACCACTCACTGGCATTTTGGAAGGCAACATCAGCATTTGCTTCAATGCACTCATGCACCGCCAGAAACAAGTCTTTGTGAGACAGAGTAAAAGAGGTATTCCACATCGACTGAGAACGCCGTCGAGTTGTCGGGAACGTCCTTACTAAATGACTTAATGAGGAACTGCGAATGTTTGACCAGGTAAGGAGCATAAAGCTCTAGAGCACTCGGATGCTTTTGCATGTAACAACTGAGCAGGTTTTGATAAAAACCCTTCTTTATTGACAATGGCACGAAGAGGCGTGCCAGGATTATGGGTTTTGGCCGGAAAAAAGACCGGCAAGTCACCGTTCTTTCGATTTCTTATGCTGTTTTCCAACAGCGACAGCTCAAGGCTATTGCACAGTTTTAGAGCCGCACTCTTGACCTTCTTTGGTTTGAGTGGAGTTTGTCAGAAATTTTTGCAAATGGAATCTCGGCTGTTAGATCCAGCATGTCCCTTGCTAGCACCATAAAACCTCCCTCCTTCTCTGCCTGGAGTAATCCAAGGTTATTACTCGGAAAAAAGAACCCATTTTCGTTAACATGTTCCCCGGGGGATCAGAAGATCTCTTGTTTGCGCACCACACCAGACAGTCCACCCCCTCCAGAGTGAACCTTTCCCTCTCCTCGTCAGGGGCTTTTGCAGACACATCTCTTTACATGCGCGGTTTAACACTGAATTTCGAGCCTTTTAAAAGAGTCCTTGCGCCTTCTTCAGGGACATTGACCTCACCGAAGATAGTCAACCCACACTGAGCAGGTGTTTCTGATCGCGTCTTTCTGGGAATCCCCAGTCTGACGCGCTGCCACGAAAATTCCGTCACCAGTGCCACTAGCTGCAAATACTCTCAACGCTTGCAGTGTTTTGTCGTTGCTGGGTTGCCGCACAGGCACAGTACCCTGAGGTAGTCGTAAAGAAACCTCACTTGTCTCCAGCATTCAGATCGCAGTATCCTGCAGATTCTCCTGGAATGGCCGCTGGATGGTTGCAGGCAACCGAACATTTCTTGAACTTGCAGTGGTGCTTGGCCATTGTTGATGCAAAGTGTGAGATAACGGGCACGACACATCGTAAGGGCGATAAGGTTAACGCATATGGTGAGTTGATTGCTGTAGCCGTTTAAACAAGTAAATTAGCCTGCCGTAGAACATATGAACTGAATTAAGGTGGTCATGCAGGCGAGCTGTTTTACGACTTAATAAATTAGGAACAGCGCGCAAAAAGACGAGGGAAAGGAGAGTAGAACACAGGACGAGCGCTAACTATCAACTGAAGTGTCATAATCATTGACAGGGGGCGTAGAAAAGTGCAAAGAGAGGTGATTGAGGCGCATGCAATAGAAAAAAAAATTGTGGTGGCTTAGCTTGGCTATGCCAGGATATACGTATAGCGTGAGCTTATGCGCACAAAATGAGAGGCGCTATCAAGCCGCTCCGCTGCAGCGTCAGACATGGCTACTGCGCAACAGAGGCGCACAGCTGGGCGCGCGGCGGCGCCAGTGCGTCTGCCGCGGCTATGACCTTACTCCTCTGGAATGCGCTGACCGGCGAGGCGCGCGCGGCGGCGGCGGAGCGCGCGGCGGTGGCGGCTCCGGCGCGCCAGCTGTGCGCCGTGTGACGTCACAGCTCCTCGCGCATCCGCACACCGGCGAGGCGCGCGCGGTGACGGATCCGGCGCGCCAGCTGTGCACCGTGTGACTTCACTGCTCCTCGCGCTTGCGTAGCATGGCTCTTTGAAAGCCACGCGAAACTGCTCAACCTCGGCCAGTGTAGCTCACGCTACAAAAGCTGGCTGGGAGCACTGCGTCAGCCAGCCTACGGTTTATCTACACAAAAAATATATATTTTAAAGATATCTGATGCGACACGCCATGAGTTGTTGCGGCATTGGTTGGCTCTGTGGTGTTTTCTTGTTTGAGCCTTTTTGAATAAAACTTCAGTTGATAGTCAGCAGTCGTCCTATGCTCTACTCTCGGTATCCTCGTCTTTTTGGCGCTCTTCCTAAGTTATTTTACAAAGTCATTGCCTGATATTATTTCATCCTTTCCTAAAAAAAATGATTGCGTTATCTCTCCCCTTCAAGGTCTAGCATTGCACAGATACGTGTTGATGACAACTTCGTGAGTGACAGGAAGAGAATATCATGAGTTTAATCGCTATTTGAAGTCTGTTTTTAAAGTGGAGATAAGCGAATCGAACGCCGTTCATAGCGATGAAAAACCCAATGCGTGCAGCTTCATACCAGAACAGGGCATTGTGTCGCTACTATTTTCACTAAACGTAAAAGAAAACATAGCATTGCCCTGATGGTTTAACAAACGCGTTTCTTAGGAGATATGCTGAATGGGTTGCAAAATATTTTACATTTATCTTTTTCAAGTCACTCAGCGAATCCGTTAAACCGGACGACTGCTTAATAGCAAGCACTGTGCCAGTAATAAAAGGTAGTAAAGGGGACTCAACTGATAATTGTCGCGCCTTTTCTTTGACTTGTACGTTGTGTAAATTACTGCAGCATATTATAAACAAACTGTTAATCAGGAACAAAATGTAAGGGCGCAAACGAGCTGGTGTACAATGCACATGGTTGAGAAAACCCCGAGACTGCGGGTAAACGACACGACACTAAAAAGTCTCTAGAGACTTTATAGTGTCGTGTCGATTACCCGCAGTCTCGGGGTTTTCTCAACCATGTTAATCAGGGTTGGGCAGTATCGCGGTACAAATGTATCGCGATAGTATTTCAGAAATACATTTCGTATATGTATTTCAGTATCGCGATACATTTTTTTCGCCAGTATCTGTATTCCTGTATCTAAATACATTTGAAATGTTTCTTTGTGTCGCGATACAATCAGGATGAAATGTATTTCGTTACATTTCTTGAGAAATACTCGCCCCCCCCCCTCCCCCCTCCGAAAAAAAACAATACAAGTCCGAACGCATTTTCCTTTTTTTTACTTCTGAGGGCCCCAGGGCCAAGGAGATGATGGGACATTGTTACTATGCTGACCAAGGTTCCTTCCGATTTTCCAAACTATCTTTCTATGCGTCCTCTTCTCTCTCCTGAGAAGCATTCTGCCAGGAGTGGAGTCGGAGCATCTTCTGCCGCAGGTCCTTAGGTAGGAATTTTTTGAGAGTCATTGTTTGCTGACATCCAATGCCCGCTGCTAACCGTCTCTCTTGCCTTAACGTACGCAGTACGCCCAGCCGGCAAAGCTGAGTCACAGTCCGTTGCAGCAGGAGCCTGGCGGTGGTTGACTTGAAATAGTAGGATGACTCACGCTGTGAAGTTCAACACTTATTCGAATGCGTCTGCGGCTGCACCCGTAATATTGCACGGCTCAAGGGTACGTCATCATCCGACATGAGCGTGACCCGCTGCTCTGGTGATCCGGTACCCAGGAAGGAGGCCAGACGTGGCCTCACTGTGTCGACCCAAACTTCGTACACCTGCGACTCGCCTCGAACGCGCTGTTTCTCGGAGAGCTCGCACCTGTGCCGGCAATATCAGGTCGCAATCCACGAGGTCTCTGTTTAGATGATGCTAGGCGAAACTTGCGGACTGCAATCCATGCGTCGGTGGCGGAGGGTCAGCAGGAAGGACCTTCAGAACTGGGATGCCACCGTATCGTTTTTTCAACCGTAACAGAAGATAAGACATGTGTTCCAGGATGCTTCAGGGGGTCCACTATTCTCAAAAATTCCAAATTACACTGCCTGCACGATATTCAACGAGATAACCTACAACGAAAGTACGTATTGACCTTTCATACAGCAGCGTGGTAAAGTCTCATGTTCAGGGCCACACGTACAGATAAAGAATACCAGTTCATTTCACCGTGACGTCATGTGATCAATGTTGACAGGGGATGGTGACGTTTTGATGGGATTTAGGGTGACATAGAATTTATTTAGAGGTCGAAGTCTTCGCATCTCTCGTCAGACAGACAAAATGTCAGGGAAGGGACCGCGGTCAGTCCTTGATGGAACGTTTTTTTGAGCCCATTGAAGACTCCCCGTCGTCCGAAACCAATACTTTCAACGCAAAGTGCCAAGCCTACGGAAAAGTAATTTCGTGATCAAAAACTTCCACTTAAAACTTCAAGCTTTATCTCAGTTGGCGTCTCAAACAAATTTGAAAAATGTATTGCAGTATCAGTATTTCTGTATTTTTATTTCTGCCCTCCCTAAATTGTATTCCTGTATTTGTATTTCCAAATACTTTTTGCCTCTATTTAAATAGTATTTCCGATACGTATCGCGATACATTTTTACAGATATATTTCAGTATCAGTATTTTAGCTACTATTTTAATGTATTCCAGTATTTGTATTTTCAAATACATTTTTGAGTATTTCTGCCCAACCCTGCTGTTAATATTTTTTGATAAATATGACATACTGAGCGCAAATCAACACGGCTTCCGTAGAAGGCTATCAAAAACAACGCAACCAATTGAATGTTATCATGAAGTATCCCGTCGCGAAAATGATGATTTACGAGTGGACGACATTTTTATTAACCTGTCAAAAGCGTTTATTCGCGTACCTCATCACAAGTTAATTGATGTACCCATTGACCTCGGTCTCTTTCTTTTTTGATGAAATGCAGAGGAGCATACCTTACATATCGGCAGCAGTTCGTAGATATCGGTGGCACTTCTGATTTGTTAGGAGCGCATTCTGGGTTGTTTTTTGTGAAGCTTGTTTTTTTTTTTTTTTATGAACAGTGACTGGCCAGCAAAAATAAAAATATTTGCTGATGACCGTATAATATACACTCCTATAACCTTCGTGAACGCCCAGAATGAACAAAATAATAACTTATCCGGTATTTTGACATAATGCAGCGAAGGTTATATAAAAATAAATACTGGGAAAGCTCACTACATGCATATTACACTAAAATAATATATTACGTTTTGATTTTGAGCTTGATACTACTAATCTTTTCAAGACTGATGGCTACAAGTACTTAGGTGTGATTATCACGAACTTTCTGAAATGTAACAAACATGTCGACTATATACAAAGACAAGGCAACAAAAAACAAAAAAAAACTCTTGTATCTACGAAGAAGCCTGCTTAGGACACGTCCTTCGGTTAAAACTTGAGTATAAAGTATGACCGACCCTAGAGTACGCATCCGAAGTCTGGGATCCCTGACAGGTCACACTCTCGAAGGAGTTAGCAAACAAACAGCCACTGGCAGTGCGCTCAATTCTTTCTGTTTAGGAATACTGCATCGGCTATGGCGATGAAACGACAGGGAGGTTTGGAGCCACTAAAAACCGAAGAATGTTCCAGCACCTTATATTGTATTTTCAGCTGTATAATATCCGTCTTAAAATTAATGAGTCTAACTATTTGAAGCCTGCGAGCTACCGGCTAGATCGATTACATCACCCTAAAGTTTTAACCGCTATTGATGCCCGTATAAAACGTTTTAAGCCGTCATTTTTTGCTCAGGCGTAGAGTTGTGGAATAAACTTCCTGATAGGGGGGGGGGGGGGGGGGTCGTTGCACTGGAATTCCTTTTTAAAATGGAGAATGGCACACGCGTATTTTTTAAGCTGTAACAGTGGGACGCTTATGTGTGCATGTGTGAGGCATGTGTTTGGGGTACGGTTCTTAAAAATTGCTTTGAATGTTGGTATTTGACAGCAGCATGTGAGGGTTTTGGGGGTGTGGTTCTTAAGGAGTACTCTGAATGTTGATATTTCAAAGCAGATTTGTATTTTACCTCCACATTTGTATCACCCCCTCCGGCCTTGGCCCTTGTCAGGGCTGGCAGTATTGTGAAATAAATATAATATGAAATAAAAAAATATGTGTTAGCATTTCCTTTATTGTGAATATGTGATGAGAAGTTAGAAGGCATTGACGCGAATGTTTTCGTCAGTGTATTTTTATAGTTAAATTTCAAAACTGATATTATTCAGTTATTCATAGGTTTTTGCTTTTCCTTTCTTGTGGAATTGTCTTGGAAAATAAAGTGTCTTGAGTTTTTTTTTTGTTTTGTTTTTTTAGGGTAAGTGTATACGTTTATTTTTTAAGAAAAGGAAAGTGTATTTTATCTACCGTCTTAGTTAGTCTACGACGGTAGACTAACAACATTGCGCCACCACCCCATTACTGGCGCCCCTGGCCCCAGGCCGCAAGCCCCGTGTTTTTTTCTTTTGTACAAGGCAGTCAAAAAGTAACCCCAATTTAGCCGTGGGAAGATCAAATCTAATGATTGACTGCTGCGCTGCAAATTTGTTTTTGACCTACCACAAAAGGGAGCTGTGCACGACGGCCTGGAGACTTGATGGAAAATGTCACGTGACCACATCACTTTTAAAATGGCTTCCCTCCTGTTAGCATGCACCAAGAAGCAGCAGCGTTCGGTGATCCGGTGTTTGGGTGCAGAGCGCGAAAAACCTGCAGACATACGTCGCAGAATGCTGCAGCAGTACGGGGACGCCTGTATCTCGCTTCGGCAGGTGTACGAGTGACATAAAGTTTCAGAGTGAAGCGTCCAGTTTGACGGACCCACCTCTCTCCGGCCGAGCTCACACTTCAACGACCCTGGACGTAATCTCTGCTTATACACCGGAACCGGCATATCACCATCAATGAAGTGACTGAAGAATTTAGTATTATTCAAGGCTCGACGCACCATATCAGTCATGATATTCTGTAGTACAACAAAATATCCGCTAGGTGGGTACCAATACAACTTACGCCGGACATTAAGGTGCGGCGTGTGGATGCTTGTGAGACGCTCCTTCGACGCTACGAAGCCGAGGTAAATTATTTTCTTCTCGAAATGTCTCCGCTAATGAATACTGGGTACACTACGCCCAGACAGGGACAAAGCGAGCAAGCAAGGATTGGCGGCACGCAACGTCACCAAGGCCGAAGAAGTTCAAAAGAACGCCAACGGCGGGCAAGCTAATGCTCACGGTCTTTTGAGACCATAAAGTCCCAACAGTTGAACATTACATATCCAAGGGACATTTTAAACAGTGCATCATACTGCAACCAGCTTGAGAACCATTTGAAGCCTTCAATCAGGTCAACGCGTTGCGGATTACTCATTTCACTGGTGTTGCTACAGCACGACAATGCGCGCCCTCACACGACACGTACGACAGCGGAAGAAATCAAAGAACTGCGGTTCGAGTGTATTCCACAGCCACCATATTCGCCAGGGCTCGCACCAAGTTATTTTTTACCTATTCGGACCCCTCTAGGAGGTTCTCGGGGGAAAGATGTCTGATGCTGATGATAACCTGAAGCGCCGGTCCATTCCTGGCTCCGGAGTCAGCGACAAGATTTTTTTTTTTTTCCCGCGGCATGTATGCATTGGTGAAGCTTTGGCGCGCATGTGTCGAGCAAAGAGATGACTATGTTGAAAAGTAATAAAGGGCTTTTCATAATATTTATACCACGGAAATAAAAAAAAAAAAATTGCGGGTACTTTTTGACCTTGCCTAGTATAAACAGTTTGGCTCTAACTGTCCGAGCGTCTCGAAGTATCCTTTCTTTTCGGCGTTGGCGCGCCAGGCCCGCACCTCGCCTTCTCCATCCATCTTCAGATGTGAGGTCTGCTTCCCGCAGGTCTGCGTGGGCCCTGCGCTCTTCTTGTGTTTTTCTTTTTTTATTACTACACTAACTTGGAGTTATGTAGCAGAAGCGGCACAAGCAATTTTACCACTCTTTGACGCAACTCGCTGGAAAAACAATGGGATGTCACGAAAAATATTTAATGTAGGTTAAACCTCAAGAAGGTATGGCGAGGGAAAGAAAGGCTGGGAAGGGGGAAGCAGACTGAACGCTAGAGAGGAGAGGGGTAAACCTCCTCCTCTCTCCAGCGTTCCGCCTGCTTCCTCCTCCCCGGCCTTCCTTTCCGTCGCCTTACCTTCTTGAGTTGTAACGAACTGTAGTTTATTTACAAGCTCCACCCACACAATCACTTTGCCATAGAATGGATTGAAAAAAATAATAAACACAGATTAACAAAAATTATTTAAAAAGTATAGAAGATCTTACGCTAGTCCGGTTGCAAGCGATAGGACCACATCCGGTGTAGATTCAGGGAGAGAGGCCATGACACGAAGAGGCAGCAACAAAAAATTTGATAAAGCGGAATCAGCAGCAACCTTATCACTGGAAGACGCGCCCGACTATGAAGGCAAAAGAAACAGAATAGACGAGAGATTACGCAACCCAAACATGCTCATGGTCCTGCTACTCTAGCTTCGTCGTCGCTGAGTCAACTCGAAGCGCTTCTGAAATCCACCAAAACCAAAACCAATGCGAACGAAATAAAGCTCACATTCAAAAAAGGCCGAGTAGAAAAAATAATGCGCAAACAAGATAAAAGCGTTATGCAGTAGTTCACGTATAAGCCGCAGACTTGTGAAACCGACCTATCGTGACGGTGTTTGCACAGATACCGCTCTGGCTAGCTTAAACGGTATTTTTTTAGAACATATCCTATTTTCAGTTCATGCTCAAGAAGCTGCCAGAAAACCTGGTTGCGTTGCTTATTACATTCATCGACGAGAATCTTTCTAGAATGTGGGCAGAAATAGAGCACGTGTTAACGTTCTTTGTTTAAATTTTAAAACTCGCACTGCCATCCCGCCGGTGTGGCGAGCGCAGCTAAAGTTTTTGATTCAAAACGTCTTTTTGAGGCAAAAGATTGCGTGGTTGGTTCAAAGAGCCTAATGCAGCTGCCTTTTGGCTGCCTTCGTCTGCGACGCCGCGACGATGCATTTGCTGAACCTGGTCGAGCCTAAAATGTTTTACTCACGATGCAGTCGCAAAGAAAGGGTAGTGAAAGGAACAGAGTTATTAAAATGTACGCTAGAGGTTCAACTGGCGCGTGTGTCTATGCGAGTTCCGTGAGGCAAATTAAAGCAGAAAAGCGGAAAATAACACGGAACACTTTGGTTATTTGGGTCGTACCGAATAGTATGTACCTTGATCAGCACTGTAAAACTGTAATTGCTTTAGTTAGCGCATTTTTCTTCATCAGTGAACGGTGTTTAACTTCGCTACATTTCAGTCCCAAACGTGTGTTCCGCAGCAGGTGTGTAAAAACAAGCGACGATTCAAAGCAAAATTACAATCGAAACGAATATAGAGTGTGTTCAAGGCTCGCCAGCACTCCGGTGACGCTTGTATATTGATAATATGCCAGTCCTGTCACTATATGAAAATGATCCCGTCGTGCGCATGAGTGGATAAAAAACTTCAAAAAGTAGAGAATAAAATCCGTGGGCTATGAAAGGTGTCTCTTCGTATTGTTTTTTCTGCCGGGCAGTTTCTATCGCGCACTTGTTCTCAAAGATATCGAGCGCGCGGGTGATATTTTGAACGTAGAACGAGCTTCGCTCAGGGCAGAAAAAATAAAGCGGTACTTACCTATTTAAAATCAGGATAGATTACGTGGCCTTCAATTTATTTTCACCGTACATGCACTGTGAGTTAATGATCCAGTGTTACTGCGTAGTTCTTGCCACCGCTCTTGATTTTCCAGATGTCCTTCGTTCGTTTGGCACGTATACCTCCGTGCTGGAAATCGCAGACGTCGTGTTCGCGCTAACAGTGTCCGACAGTGCACATAAATACTCGAACGAAGCCGTTTTAGCACCGTTTTTAAAGCGATGACTTCGAAAGAAAAACGCCGTAACTGACCAATTCTTTCGTCTGCCTGACTGAGAAATGTTCCAAGCTACCTAGTACGTACGAATTATTTGGGATATTTGCTCTTATGATCGAGCACAGGGAGAAAATGCACTCACTTTTCCCCATAGAAATGCATTACCGGAAGTCAATTTTCGACAGGTTGCTGTCTGCTTCAATTGGCGTCAGCACACTAGCGCCACTTGAAACTCTAGCGTACATTATAATAACTATATGGATAGGAAGAAGATAAACGCCCTTGCTTGGCTAGGGTCTACGGAGCCCCTTAAGAAGCGTGTAGGTGTTAGCGTGATACAGCAGGGTTGAAAGTTGGGCTAGTTGGTAGCAGTTCATGATACAATATAAAGCGCGCGCCAAAAAAGACAGGAACGACCCTTGTTCTTTGCGCGCTTTATATTTTATCATTATTAGCATAATTCCCCCTTCTGCTGGGGTCTGAGTCAAATGGGAAGGCCTGTGGAACATCTCGGAGGCCATGCATGCAGCAGTGCAGTTCCAGGAGTGGCCGCTGCGATAGAAATGGCGCGGCGTTCCGATCGCCTTTAGTTCAGCTCTCGAGTACGGAGCAAAGGCACTTTTTCAAAGCAGGCTCTATGGCAGTTTCCCAATTGAGTTGTTCTCGCAACGTTGATGTGCACCAATCTTGTACGCATTACTAAAAAAAAAGTAATCGATTTCAATTACTATTACTCTTGGCTAAAAAGTATTCGATTAGATTACTTGATTACTCGACAGTAAAAGTAATTGGTCATTACTTTAAGAAGAAACCGTTACTTTTCCGATTAATTTATTGTCTGAAGACTTACATCTTTAGTGCTCATAACAATGAACTACTTTCAACCTATATTTCACATTTTCTCAAGTATTGAAGAAGACAAAAACGGGTTCTCTCTACAGCATTGCCCATCTCGGTGCGCTGCATCATGGGATTATCGGTTTTTCTAGCTGCAAAATTTCTAGCAGTGTCGAAATTGCTATTTCACCCGAAACATCTCCACTGGTTCCTGATGAATAGAAAATTAGAGTGTTTCTTGGAATCTCTGGTTCGAAATAAAATGTATTTTGTTTTCTCGCTCAATAAATTTTTTTGTACTGGTAACCCAGAGGCCCTTACTCTCTTTCGCACACACACGCGCTTCTCCAGATATTATTCACATGTGAATGAACTCGCATGTCATACAAAAGAGCAGCAGCTCCAGGATTTAAAACGGATCATGTGTAGTATTTATTAGCGGAAGAGATCGCCCCGACCACTTTTTAACTCGCAACCTTCCTTGTCACAAAGACCGCGTAGGGGAAATACGGAATCTTGACGTGTATATGAACTGGCTTTGTTATATTTTGCATCCGCTTTAGACATTGTTCGGTTCTATTTCTCCCTTGGGCTGCGAGTAGGAACGGTAAGCAGGATTGTTTTTGTTTATTTCTGTGTGTGCGTGCGCTTGAGGGGGCTAGTGTGAACGAAGGACTTACAAAGTTACATTCTGCCCTCTCAAACTTCGCCCTGAATGGCCTTTGTGACGCACTGGGGATTTCCTGGGGCTTCCTACTCCCAGTCAGTCCCAGCTCGAAAAAAAAAACCAAAAAACGGGCATTTCAAAGAAATTGTACAGAAAAAGGGGTTGTCCTCGTTTCCTACAGCTCCATGAAAATCGCTTTTTACTTTTCGGAAAAAGAGACAAATTTTACTTTTGTCATATCAGAAAAAAAAAGGTGTGTGCGGGGGGGGGGGGGGGGGGGGGGGTCCCGTAGAAAATTAGAAACGTGAGAAGAAATTTTTATTACTCCAAAAAGTAATCAGAATACTCTTGTGATTACTTCCTAATAAAAGTAATCAACTGATTACAAAATTACTCCAAAATGTAATCGTTTACAAGTAATTTGATTACTTGTAATGCGTACGGTATTAGTCGGGAAGTGAAAGCAAAAACTGTTGCACGTTGGTGCACCTTTGGATCCTCACGTCACCGAGTATACGCCACACGGGTGGCCTCTTGTTGAGGGTCAGTGTAAGCGCGACGCCACACGCGAGCAGCGGAAGCAAGACTTTCACTCTGCGCTCGCTCCTGCGACGAAATACCGCCCTTTGGCGGCGGCGCCATTAGGAAGAATTTGGGTCATTTACGACAAAATCGAAAGCGCAGGTCTTCCCGGAGCTGTTGAGCTTTAAACAAAGGGGTAATGTTGACGTACTTCGATTAGTGAAGAGGGGCGCGCATGCAGATAAACAAACAGAGGCTCTGCTGGGAAGGCTGGTACAATGTGATGGGTTTTGTCAGAACATATATTACGTTTCGAGTTGAGTTCGAGAAGTATAGATGGTATAGTAAAATTTAACGAGGTAAACGTTTCTTAAAGACCTCCAACTTTGCGCGTAGAAACTAAATATATCCAAAGTGGGATTTTGTATCATGCGAGTAATGTTTTAAAACACCTCTTTTGATGTTATATATAGCAGACGACGGGTGAGGACGCTTCGCTGATGCTTCGTCGTCATTGCGCCGTTATTGGCTGGTCGTAGGGGCTCTCCTTTTTTTCTCTCTTTGCGCAGAGTGGCCAAAGGAACACCCGACTTTTTATCTTCGCACCAAGAGCGGAGAGATTAAGGGTTTTTCGAAGATGCTGCAACGTAGAAAACTACAAACGCAGACACCATAATCTCTGCAAGGTTTCACACGTAATGCTATCACTTTCAAGGGTAAGTCCGGTCAAACTTCGAACCAAAGTAAATGACGTATTCATTGAGGAAGACCAAACACGCGCACTGCCAAAGTATTACACCAGTGGGAATCAGCGATCAACTCTAAACCCGTTATGAAAATTTCTACCACCAGCTACTCAGCGGGCATTCAGCGGGTTGGCGTTTGTCAACCTACATTGTGCCATGATGTTAGCTTCGTATTTCAGGAGGTTTCTTGTTCGTACTGACAATTTTTAGCCTTGTTTTTCTGCTCCGTCTTCAGCCGTCCCTGCGGCAGATTTCTGAGTATTTTGTTATGTTTTAGCGCCCGTAGATTGTAAGTACTCTTCTTTGACATCGGCAAGGAGATTATTGGCTCCCTGTTCGCTCAAGCGCGTAAAGGTAGCCGAGTGTGGCATTTCCTGGCGGCCATAGTTTAGTCAGTTCATGCTCAGTGCGAGCTTACGATTAGTTTCGACAACGCTTCTGCAATGTACATAGCATACCACCAAGATTGTAGTACTTAGAACGTACATTTGGCTCGTTCTGAGCCTGCCCTCATCGTGGCGAACTCGCTTTGTGGCAGGCAACCTTAAGTTTGGGAATTAACGTTGGCTATATGTATTTGATATCTACGTAGCCAAGCAAGAAAACAGCGTAGCATCTTGCCTGTCTGAGAGGAAATCCTCTTGCGACTAGGCCAGTCGGCCGTTTTGCGATACCGCAATACGAACTTTGCGTCTCACTATAGCCATTCAGCTGATCGCAAGGGTTGCCACCGTTCCCGAGCCGGTTGTTTTGGTTTCGCCATAGACGTACGAGCATCGAACTAATCTAAATTTACAGAAGGCATCGAAGTAAAAAAAAGGACACATCTAAATTCAGGGACACTTCCTTCACTATAACCGTCGTAACCTTAAACACAAAAATTATAGAGGAGTCGCACTTTAAAATTTGAACTATTCGCAGGACGAAGATCCATATTTTGGTTGAAAACTTCAAATATCCCTGCATGCCCAAGGTGAGCTTTTTTCTACTCTATTTTTTTTTGGTTCCGCGAGATAGCAATTTGTTTAAATCCCGTCGCGCAACAGTCATTTTTTTTTTATTTATATCTACTTTGTAAATGCAAAGCCCGAGAAAAACATCCTCGCACAAAATACGGCCGACTTTATTCACGTTAACTTTGTCAGTACAGAAATCTCGTTGGAGCGCTCTTCAACATTCCAACATCGCAAGAGCATAGTTGCTCGTGCAAGCTTGCATACTTACCGAGAAAGGGTCGCGACGGTTTAGCATACGTACGTAAATATTTTCTTCGTTTCGACATCGCTCTACTCGTGTTTTTCGCGCACCCTATTTGCATGCATTGCCGGGGAAATCGAAGTTGCGCTCTCCAGAAAAGCCTGAAGGAGCAACAGCTCCAGAGCAGCATGTATGGCCAGCTGCGTTCCAAAGATTCGGAAGGCCTTGCGCTGCTTGCTAGTACCGACAGAGACCGAACGATGACGACATGCCTGAGAATTTTAACTGCGCCTTTACGCGAACAGACATTTCTGGCGCAGGTTGATTTTAAGTTTTACTTTCCTCTTATTTGTCTTTTACCCCATGGGCCGGTATTTATTTATATATATTTTGTGCAATTTTTTCTATAGTTCACAGTCTTCAAATCATACTCCGCTTTTTCGCGTCTAATAAAAACTCCAGCTTGATCTATGATATTTTATTGTATATCTAATTTATTTCGATATTTGTTTACATAGAATTTAACACTTTTTGAACCCTTTTGGCTGTCAGTTTTTTTTTTGTCTGTTTTCTACAAAGCTTAGCTGTTCTTTAAAAGTATTCCTTTCCAAATTCCGGAGCGGAATTTGAGACCGAATGTAAGGTGTCCTTTTTGTGTTTCTTTACTTATTGAATCCAAGGCTCAGTGCGTTATTTTTTGTTATTCGTCCTTTACGTGTTATTTGTTTTTTACTTGGCGCACGCCCATTGCTAGCAACTTTAGATTTCAACATACGTATTTACGTTTTTGTGCATATTTTGGTAATTCTGACTGCTCGAAAAAAAGGATTCGGTTGTAGAAAGATATTCTTTTGCCCTATTTCTTTGAAGAATACAATATATTACAGAAGGGCATATTACAACAAAATGGTACTTGTTAAATTTTATAAACTCCACAAATCACAATTGTTTCCTCTAAAATTGGCATTTAGAGGTCATATTGACTTATGTCTGTACGCGATAGAAAGTAGAGTAAGAAAGAGGAGCACTGTACTTGAACAGCTGCTCCTAGATGTCCGTCCAAAGAAAAATGTGGAAAGTATAGTAAATTGGCTTAAAGATAGTCTCCTAACGTAGAGGTTTTAAAATGATCAATGCTTATCTTGAAATGTCCTAAACATGGGTTATATTTTGTTTATATCATATATAGCAAAATATTTAAGTACAATTTGACCATTATGAGCAGCACATCATAATATTCACCAAACATTGCAAGTGGTTGTATACTGTGTTTATACAATTATTTTAAAGAGAAACAACTCCAAAACAAACCAACCAAAGGGAGGTACAAAAAAGCAGCGACTGCCTTAAACTGAGCCAGATTCGACACATAGTTTGAATTTCACCAAGTGAATCTTGCTTAGAGGGGCCAACTATAATCGCCCGGAAATGTAAATAACCGTAAAGATAGATGACCCTGTGATTATCACGAATTAAGACTGTCCTACTTCTCTCTTTCTCTTGTTCAGAAAGCGTTTTGCATTGTCACTATGGCGCTTCTGTTGTGCTCAATCACGTCAGTCTAATCAAGCTCACAATTCTGATACATAAACCGAACCGTTCAAACCAGAGACAAATTGGACCGTTCAAACCAGCAGGAAGGGTGGGGGAGACGTCCATTTCTTTTTGAGCGTCCCAAGCGGGACTTGTAATTTGAAACAAAAGACATAAATTAGCCACTATAAGAAGCAATGCTTGATTCTTGGTGAAATGGGAATTACTAGGACAACAAGAGAGACCTCGACAACACATCGCTTGTGACGAAAAATATTTCGGTAGAATAACCCCCCCCCCTCCCCAAAGCCTGCCCCTTATATCAGCTCCTAATTATAATAAGAATAGATTTATTTCCAACAACACAAGGTACAATGTTGGTGGGGGCTTTGGAATAAAGCAGTTGATAGAGTTCGACTAGTTCTAAGCACCCATAGCTTCAACAGCCACAAGAAGCGAGCGTGGAAAAACGAAAATACATTGAAAACACTAAACAAAAAAATGGTTGAACAGTCGGCAAAAAGATATAAGAAACTGAAGAAAATAAGCAGTTACTATAGCAAAAAGTCACTGGCATACATCGTTCAAGACGCTATAAAAAATCTCGGGCATACATTATTTAAGACAAGACAAAAAAAGAGCATTGCCCGACAACATTCAGGGAAAAACCAGAAGAAAATTAGTATACACTGATTAATTTTACAATATACAGAACACAAGCATATTCGCCTTTACTCAAAATACGCAAAAAATGCACTCAGAGGCACCGTTCAATTGTGGCCGATTTGCCAAGAGAGTATCATGTCCAGCAAAGTACCCACCGATAGCTTGTCAAGTTCTATGTTGTGCATATGAAGGTGGTAAAGGATTGTCGGTAGAGTGTATGCTGTAGTATAATGACCATAGTTTGTTTTAAAAAGAGGCACATGCAGGATTGCAGAATGCGCCTTTTGTACGAGTGTACTTTTTGTGTCAGATTCGCTAAATGTTCAAGATGATGTACGTGCATATTTTTTCAATCACATATTTTGCGCAAAGGCGATATCTATACAAATCAAATATTTAAATTACACTTAGTTGAGTACACAGTGAGTCCGTTGGATATTCGAGTGGGGCTTTGGAAATAATTTTAGCATCTTTTTTCGCAAATACTTGCATACACTTGAAAATACTTGCCCACAAAAGAGTATGCCAGCGCGCACCTTCTAGTGCATGGCCGCTGCCGCAGCGTTTTGTCACGCTATGACCTTGCGGCGCTGCATAAAGGCTTTTTTGTTTCCTAGGGTATCCGTATATCAAACAAAGGCACGCAAGGTGCGGCGGAGTTATCTGTTCCTGACCTGCTTTTCTTTCGTCATCTCGTTAGCTTCATCAGCCAGTGGGTGCGTGAAAGATTCGAATCGTCACTAGAAGCGCCCGCTGGCAGCACACTGGCTGTTCATGCGTGATACGCGAACGCGACTTGTTCATATAATCGCACGAGATACGTCGGTGCTAAAATATGTTCTTCCGCTTCCGTGCTTCACAAAGGTGCTCTTTCGATCAAAGGAAACATGTGAGCGGCGCGCCCAGCTACTGCAGCCTGCTCGCGCCACACCTGGGTAGGTGTCCCCGAAAAACGTGCGGACCGCTCGTACGCTCCGTGCGGACCGTGAACTAGGCAGGCTGTGAACCGCGTTTGGGTCGCAGAAAATCATTACCGAGCGCCCCCGATGGCAAAGCGAGGCACTTCATTGGCGATATGGTCTTCTATAGAGAGCCATTCAGTGGGGAGGTCAGTATTACTGTAGGCCGGGCGCAGAACTGGGTTGATTTTCTCTTCTTTAGACAATATTAAAAAAATGCTTCCGATGGTTTCGCGGCTTCCTTGGTGGCTCTCTTCTGTTTCACTTATTTTACAGTCAGTGCCTTCTTCTCGCGCTCGTAGTCTTTCGCCACGCTTTGACTGCGTGTAGCTGGCTGGGCACTCTTCTGCTTTCAAGGCGAGAAAGCTCGCGCGGGAGACGGAGCTTCGACTGCCCTCTTCGCCTATCACCGGGACTATAGCGTTTTATGTGCACCATAAAGCGAGCAGGACGCGTTACCATAATAGTCATTAAACGCTTATAAATAAGACAAAATTCCTTTACGTTTAATTTGCTTCAATACTTAAAGTAATGTCGTCTTCAGTATAGTGGGTCTAACCTCAGTTAGTGGCCAAAATCTACGGTGAGCTTAACTGAGGTTAAGGCTGCTTGAGTTACTATGTTAATACACTTGTCCTGAGAGACAAGCTGATTTATTTGTTTAATTTTTATTTTATTCATTTTTATAGACCTTTGCAGAAAGAGCTCTCTAGCCGCCGCCATTTTGCGAACCGAGCGACCCCTATCAGCCAGAGTTTCTGCCACCCGCCTGAGCTGTGGAAACCCGGTCAGCGTGGCTCCTCACCTGCATTGTGCATTCGAAGTTCACCGGCTTTTCTTTGAAGTTTTACTTTATTTGGCTGTTTAGGATGCTTACCCGTTGTGTGTTATCTTCCACTGCGAGAACCAGGGAATACCAGGTAAACATGTTGTCCACCTGATGCCGCGCAATAAGATATCCATCATTTTTTCGAATGTCGTGAGGCTTTGCAAAACTCGAAGGGCTTTGAAAAGCACCCACGACTTGGAAGTCGTAGCCGGAAGTGGTACAAGCCATCAGGTGTTACGAACGCTGTTGCTTCTAGATCTTTCTCGTTCAAACCTGTTTGCAACAGTATCCTGACCGCATGTCGATTGATAAAATGTATCTGGCGCCATGTAAAGTTTCAAGAGCGTCATCTACATGCGGCAAAGGATAAACATATTTTTTGTGATGTCGATTTAGCGTTTGTAGTTCACGAAACGTCTGCAGCTACCATCTTTATTTTAAATAGTACCACCGGCGAACACCAGGGAGGGGATGACCCTTCAATTATGTTTTAAAGTAGCACGTCGTTAAACAGGTTTTGAATAACGTGTCGGTCAGTTTGGAAAACGCAATAGTGACGACTCTGTACTGGGCGGCGGTCGCCAGTTTCGATATTATGCTGTACACAGCTTGCTCCAACTAAAGATTTCGAATCCATGTCAAATATGTCCTCGAAGTCATTCATAATGTTTATTAAGGAAGCACGCTTGGAAACTGGTGAACCAGAATTCATCATCACAATGAGAGCATCAGCTCTTAACTTGTGGGGTTAGCCTGCGATGAATTGGGATGGTGTGTGGCTAATGGCACTGATGTGTTGCATTCTCTGAATATCTGCCGTAGCAACACAGGTACCAACGTGGAGAACTCGACCGATATGGGTTGTTTTCGATATCCATACGGGAGTACGGTGGTCACGCAAGTTGGTAATTGCTACAGGCAGGGCAATGCCTTTTAGAAAACAGAAGTTCCCTGTTAGGCTTACGCAAATATTTCGAGTCGGGTGCGTCTGCGTTCAATTCGATTAGCACGGTGGACAAAGGCGGTATGCGATAGTCAATGACTAATCGAAAAACGACGGTTTCACCGAGAACACAATCAGAAGTATTTTCAACGTCAACTAAATATACTTCGTTCTTCCCGCAAGTAATAAGTGCTTGACGTGTAGATAAAAGGTCCCATCCGAAAATAATTTGTGTGCAGTTAGATAATACGGCAAAAGTATGCCTATGATATCTCAGTTTCAATGGTGAGGGAAACGGAGATTACGCAGATTGAGTGAATCAAAGATGCGTTAGCTCCACTTACGCAACCTTCTTTCCAAAGTCTGCCAACAAGCTATAGTTTCCTTCCAACACTTTTTCTTATCATAGATATAGATGTAACAGTGTCGATTAATGCCGTCAATATCACCTTCTGATTATGATCTATAACTAGCTTTCATGATGAAATGGTCAGGTGGGGGGGGGGGGGGGGTTGCTCGTTAAGCGCAAAAGCAGCCGTACCCGCCTGAACAGCTGCATCATTTTTGTTCCATGAATGAAGGACTTGGGAAAGGTCAGGTCGGACCAAATTAGGTAAAGGTGGCCACCTGCCAGGTGAAAGGATAATGCTGCAGCGATCACGGTTGGTGGGGAATGCTGAACGTCGCTGGCGAGTTGAATCTGGTGGGGTACCTTGTATCACGATCGTCGCTATTACGATTGTCGTAGCTGCCCTGGCCGAGGTCGTCCGAGGCAGTTCGTCCCGAAGCGTAGACGGTTCGTGAAGTATCCCACTGTCGAGGATTACAGTACCTCACAACGTGTTATTGCATACCGCAATAAAAACAAGTAGGGCGCTGAGTTTCCTGTCGATACTGGTTGTCCCAGAGGCGTTCTTCGTTGTTATTCTGCTGGTAAAAAGGTCAGGCTGACTCGTCAAGTTGATGCGAAAAACGGTGATAATGGTGTACAGGTGAGGCGGCGCACAGAGCTTCTATAAGTATCGGGGAGGAAGTTGCTAATTCTTCACGAATGAGCAGCCGAAAGTTGTCGTTTCTTACGAATTGTTTGTCAATAGCGATGTGAGAAGGAGACCATGGTAATCTTAGTGCGAGTTCATTTTTAATAATATCTCTGATGAAGGTCTTCAGCTCGGTCGGAGAGCAGTAGCCGAAACGACGCAATGTCCCCTGAAAACGGTGGCTTAACCCGCAATCCGTCGGATGCTATGTGCTTCCCATCGTTGTCACTTTCTTTTTAATTGAGCCACCGTAGTCGGGTTGCGTGATACAAGCATGGCGAACGAATCCTCTGCGATGCCTTTCATTAGGTGGCCTACTTCCTCTTACTCAGGCATAGCAGCATCGGAAAGCTTGCAGAGGAATGGAATGGCTTCTATGTAAGTAATGACATCCTCGCCCACTGTTTATGCCCGAGAAGCGAGCGTCTGTTTGGCGTTTTCCTTGCGACTGACAGGACAACCAAACACGTCCGTCATCTTGGTCTTAAAAGTGTCCCAAGAGTTGATTCGATCTTCGTGGTTGTGAAACCAGACCTTAGTGGTGTCTTTAAAATAAAATACGACGTTGGCTAGTTTAAGTGTTCTCGTCTCAGGCCTAATGGAATCTTGCCCGCTTATATGCAAAGCCAATCCTCGACGTCGTCTGTTCCGAAGACGGCGAAGGTGGAGGGATCCTTCTGACAGTATAGGATGGACCCGGTGCGAATTTGAGGGGCGTCCTGCTCACTTTCCTACATCTCAGTATGTGGTCGTGGTAGTAGGCGGTTGCTGCGGAACAACATCTTGCTGCAGAGGGTCAAAGAAGGACGGCACCTCCATCAAAGGACGCTACTATGATTGGGAGAAGAGACGAGATGTCCGCTCCATAGTGGAGTTTCAATTCGAATTGGTCACCGTAGGCACGTGACCGATGACGCGGCCACGGACCCTGCGACAGAACATATTTTCCTTCGTCGTGGAAACAATATTCAGGGACTGACTTCTCCTTACCTATTTCTGGAACTTACCACGTAGCCATCACTGGCATGGCAAATCAGTAGCTCGCACACTGCGAACGTAAGGCCTGTTGCAAACGCGCTAGGCGACACTAGTTTTTATTTTGATATCAGTCATGTTGTCGGGGAAAAGAGAAACGTCCTACATGTGGGAATTATTTAGGGACAGTATTCATATACGTTAAGCTTTTGTCTTTCCTTGTCTGTGTCTTTTATGACACTATTATGAGGGACTGACGAAGGACTCGAATTTAAAGTGAATTCTTCATTCTTCTGCCAATTACCTTATTATTACGGTACCAGTACTGGGCAATTATGCTCATTCAGAAAGAACCGGCCGGGAAAGTGCACAGCGAAACACTTACAAACCTGCGACTGGCCAAAAATGCGCCAGAGAAATAAACCATTCTATTTAATATCGATATTTTAAACCTAGCAAAGTTCGTCGTAAGACAAGAAAATTCACTTCTGAAAAAAACAAAACAATTTCTGCAAAGTTCAAATTTTGAGTTGCTTATTAAATTATTACTTTAAATGAATTAATGTAGAACAATTATAAATTTTTAGTTGTTATCCACAAGGATAAATTCGCCTTATTTAAAACAAAAGTTCAGGAATGTTTCGTAAATATCAAATTTACACTATATATATATACTTTATTTTGTGTACTTGAACATCAGAATCGCCCTGTAAAGGCAGACATAAAATATTTCAAAAAGTACAAAGTACTTGAAAAACTTAAACAAATATAGCCATGCCATTAATCTTCGCAGAATTGAAAGATGCTCCTAGGGTTGCGCCGTACCCGCAGTTCCTGTGTGCAAGATTCAAGATTCAAATAACTGACTCTTTTTTCGTTTTCCAAACCGTGTTCAAGTCAACCGAAAACCGTTACATGCTATTGTTGTTTGTTTTTGGGTTGGGTTAATTACCAAATGTTCGATTTAGAATTCGGTTTTATTTCGGTTTGGTCAAAATAATGGTTTTGGTCGGTTTTCGGGTCGGGTTTGTGTTCGGTTTGACAGCTCACTAAAAACGTCAAGTCACCTGTCTCTGGAATGAAGAAGACTGTCCACAATGTTATTTCGGCTAATATTGAACAACTAAATAATTTGCGCAACAGGCTTAAAGTTTAGCCACAACATCGAGCAACTCGACTGTTAAGTTTCATTAAACCAGCAAGTGTAGCAATATCCGACGCACGGGATGAAGCTTTGTACTATTACTGAACATAGGTAAGGAGCTCAAGAGATTACTTAAAAAGCTCGGGGAAGGAACAAACTTTAATATACTAAAAACAAATTATCAGAAAAACAAGATCCTTGAAGGATAACAACAAAATAATAATATAGGGCAATAGAACAATGAACTACCGAATATAAAGCTACGTTGTTTCTAAATCTCATAGTTTATTTTTTTTTATGATACACGCCTCGCTTCTCTGGTGCGCTCATTTCATTTTTCTCCTCAAAATTCATTTTTGTGCTTGCATTAAAGCAGACGGAAGAAATGCAAAGAAGTCAGCTTGTGGAGGAGACAATGTAGGAGGATGAACGGTGAGAAATAGACAATCCACAGTACCAGGACAAGATGCGCACAAAATTCATAGCCGTATTACTGAATACACTCGGCGATTGATTTTGAACGCTTTTCTTTAGTATCGTCCTAACGTGGTTAGTCACAACTGCGGAATATGCCTCTAGAATCTAGATTAAATCTGGTTTCTCAGAGAAGTATTCATATTTTTCGCGTCTACATTCCTCCTTCTGTTTTTGTTCCACGATGCTAGCGCTTATTGTCCACGATTAGCGGACTTCTCGAACATGACGCAGAACGCGGCCTCAGAAACATACTAAAAGCACGAGAAGGTGAGGGCACCGGCGAACCATTGCAGGACGGTAAGGGAAAGGACGGGACAGAAGTGCGAGATTGTGAACGCCGTGCGAAGATAAACGCTTTGAGGATACTTGAATGTCGATACGCCATGTGTGGCTGAAACATGGAACAAAACTGAAGTGTCCAGGAAAGTTGGATTTGTGTGTACTTTTTAACATAGTTCATCACTGGAAAGTTATAATTAGTGTTGAACTGAATTGAACTTCAATTCAAGTAAACTTTATTTCTAGCAACATTTTGAAGAGGACAGCGGGCCAAAAGCTACCAGGAGCTAGCTTAAGTGGGTCCGGCGCCCTTTCACATACAGGGAAGGCATGATCTGAAAACGATCCAAATTAGAAATTTCTAAAAACAATTATACAAAACAACTCAGCATCAATTTAAATCATTTCTATAAACTTCACGCAAAAAGAAAAATCTACTTATCTGAAAAATACAAAAAGTGAGCACTGTATTTTTAGTTATACAGTGACTATCATTGCGGTTCGCGCATGTGCTGTTAACCAGTGTAGGCAAGTAATAATCAATATACTCTAGTGCATAATGTGTACGGAAAGGAGGAGCGTTCCAGATTTTTCTGTGACGAACATTGATGACTGATTCACGCTTAATCAGGTTTGCTAGATAGGCCAAATATGCTATAAACTCCAATGTTGAAAATGCGTAAGCAAATAACAAACGATAATCATAAACATTGGAAATTTTTTTTTATATTGCCGCTAAAAAGTGGTTTGACATGTGTGTCGTATGGAACATTTGCAATAAAAAGAAGCTGCTTTTTTAAAATTCATTAGTTTGTTGATATCCGTTTTTGTCGTTGTGCCCCAGACAAAATGGTAGTAGTTCATCTGTGAGCCCAACAGAGCATGATAAATTTGAATCGTAGGCAGAAGAGATCGACAGTGACCGATAATGCCAGCTACATAGAGAGTTTGTGAGTATGGAATTCTTTATGATGTTCCATTGCTTATACGTTGAAAAAAAAACTACGCCCAGCGTTTTATGCCGGCTTAATATGTCAATCTAGCTGCTACCAATTTTAAGCTCATAATCAGTAAAAATATGTTTTTTACTGCCATCAGAACTCATGGCAGGTAGGAAATCATCGCATGATTGACACCATGAGCAAATTTAGGTCATGCCTTTCGACTGAATACATTAATCAGATGGTCTAGCGCACATAAAATGACCTTTTTTAAAGACATGAGAGTCAACATAAAAGATACAAAGTCACTTCCGCTTGATTGATATCCAAAGCATTTTAACTATATTGAAACGGCGTCAGTTCAGTGGGAATGTCGCGAACCACCCTAGGTTCGAATTCCAAAGGTTTCGATATTTTCGACCGAACTGAGGTTCGAAATCGAAAGATTTTGGTATTTTCGACCGTACCGAGGTTCGAATCAAAACGTTCGCAACTTTCAAACACCGTGGAGTTTCGAATTCGAAAAGTTCGAAGCTTTCACGGTTTCTAAAAGTTCGGGTTCAAATATTTCAAATATTTGTTTACTCGAGGTTCGAGAAATTCGAAGATTTCGACCTTTCCTAACTTGAAAGTCTAGAGAATCGAAAATTTTGAATTTTTCGGGATCTGAACTTTGAAGACCTAGAAGTTCTCTGAATCTGAAGTTCGCAACATTCAAAGAATTCAATATTTTTAAATCAGAAATTCGAAAAAGTTGAATGTTTCGAACTTTTATAGACAAAGTTCAATCAATTCGAAGATTTAGACTTTCTTTCTACACAAAGTTATAAAAGTTGGAAGGTTTCGATTCTCTTTTAGGGCTAAATTTGAGAAAAACAACTTTGAAGGTTTCGAATTTCTTTTAACGGACACATGCAAAGTAAAATTTTTAACATCCTATATATTTATTTATTTATGTATTTAAATACCTTAAGGACCCCCATAGGGGGTAATATATAAGGGGTGGCATACAACAAACATCAACAAAAGAAGGGTCCAATGTCACAAAAGCAAATTGCATCTAAAATAAAACAAAAAACGTCAATAAGTTTAGTATGCAAACACAAAAAAAACATACCAAATATACCTAGAACGCGATTGCACGTATTAATTCTTTATATTCTAATGAGTCATCAGTAGTTACAATGTTCTGGGAGAGTCCGTTCCAATCAAAGGCTGTGCGTGAAAAAAATGAGCTCTGAAATGTGGTGGTTCTTGCTTTTGGACGCTGTACATCGAGATTGTGACCCGTGCGACGGTTGCGGCGTACAGAAAGAATGATGTATGATAATCGGAGGCACGGGCTGTAAACAATTTGTGAAAAAAAGATAACCTAGCTAAACGGCGGCGTTCAGAGAGGAGGGGGAGGTTGGCACGGGTTTGAAGAGATGTGACGCTAGTAAAAGAAGAATAATCTGAGTAAATAAAACGTAATGCTCGACGCTGAACTGATTCGATGTTATTGATGAGGTAGGCTTTGTGCGGATCCCAGATAGCAGATGCGTATTCCAGTTTAGGGCGGATAAGGGATGAGTAAGCAAGTTGTTTTTATGTGAGGAGGAGCCAGTTTCAAGTTGCGCCTCAAAAAACCTAAGGAGCGATTAGCAGAGGTATGGTGTGACTGATATGAGTGGCGCAGGAAAGATCAGATGTAAGATGAACTTCGAGATACTTGTAGGAATTAGTTTTTTTTCCAAAGGAACGATGCTAAGGAAGTAAGAAAAGATAGACGGTTTAGAGCGACGTGTGAAAGACACGAGCTTGCATTTATGGATGTTGAGACACATCGCCATGTATTGGACTATGCTTGGATGTGGTTGAGGTCATCTTGGATGAGTAGGTGATCTGATGGGTTAATCACTTGGCGACAGATGACACAGTCGTCAGCGAAAAGACGAATATGCGATGTTATTGATATAGGCATGTCATTAATGTAAATTAAAAATGGAAGGGGTCCGAGGACCGATCCTTGAGGAACACCTGAATTAACTGAAGTAAGAGAAGATGATGACTGGTTAGCGGTTACAAGTGGCTGTCTGTTAGTTAAAAAGTTAATGATCCAGTTCAGAATCGAGGAATCTAAGTTGAGTTTAGAAAGCTTGTATATGAGTCGTCCTATGAGGCACCTTTTCAAATGATTTGGCAAAGTCATGGAAGATAGCGTCAGTTTGAATGTTTGAATCAAGGTTAACATGTAAGTCATCAGTAAACGATGCAAGTTGAATTTCACATGAAAAATCTTTTCGAAAGCCGTGCTGGGATGGTTTGATGAAACAGTTGTCTGACAGAAATTGAATTATGTTGGTGTAAATATTATACTCTATTAGTTTGCATGAGTTGTTTGTTAGGGAGATGGGTCGATAGTTAAATGGGAGAATTCGTCGCCATTTTTGTAAATCGGGATATTCTTTGCCACTTTCCAGTCGTCAGGTAGAAGACCACTTGAAAGCAGAGTGTCGTACCAAAAGTTTTATCTTTTCGGTTCCGGTTCGGATTCACGGCTTTCGGTTCAGTTCCGGTTCAGTTCCGAAAAGCAAAAAATAACGGTTTGAACCGGTTCGAACCGGCTCGAACCGGTTTTAACCGCCAAATTGAGAACACATTTTTCGCGTTGTTCTGGCAATAGGAGCTATTTACGCGGTGAAAGGATTAACCATATAGTTTCTTCTATCGTACATGCAATTCACGTTTGTTTTCAGGTGCCAAAAAATATGAAATTCAGTTATTTAATTTCGACGCAACAGTAGAAGAGAATACATAACATCGTGTTCATACGAGTGAATATCCCTTTGTTTACCAGTCACGTATATTTTGCCTGAATCAAAATGTTTAAGTACAACAGTAAAGAGTCGGACTTGTTGCTACTTAGCTGTCAATAGATCAGCGTGTCTAAGAAAAATAGGTTCAAGCTGATCTATTTACACGGTATAAGATGTTGTCATGAAGTGAGGTAGGTCGCATAAAATACCCGTGATTGGCACAACTTTCTGTCGCAGTATTAAAAGTTAAATCGTGATTGTGTCCTTGAACTAAGGAATTAATTAAAGAACATAAAATCTTGAAATGGGAACTTCTTGGCCATATATATCATGAAATGTGGATTACAAAATACGTTTCACAATATACATATATATATATATATATATATATATATATATATATATATATATATATATATATATATATATATATATATATATATATATATATATATATAAGGACGATACAACTGAGCTACAAGCAATGAAATTTTCAAAAGATCACGGAAGTTTTAGGGGAATTCCTTTCTGTTCATTTTTTATAGAAACATTAAGCGGCATTCACAATGATTTTTTTTTTCTAATCAAACATTGTTTGCACTCAACACAGTGATGCATGCAACTCATCATGCAGAAATGAGTAATCGAAATTGTTCACTTTAATCTATACAAGCCTTCGCACTCAGATTGAATCTGGCCCAAAATAGCCCTTGCCCAAGTGAACATTTTCTTATAGAGGGTAAGCTGGCGTAGCGTGCCTGTTGAGGTTTGTTCTTGACAAGATGCCGGTCAAGTTAATTTGCAAATGAGCATCACCCTTGTTAATTGATGATCTCAACGTGAGAGCGTTAAGGAGCTCATGTAGCAGAAAACCCGATGTCAGTGGCGTGACTGGAAAATCCTGATTGGTCGATAGGGTCATGACGTCACAGCTACATGCCCTCGCGCAAGAATTTCAAAAGACCCACAATGCTCACGTGAAACGTGACATCACGCGTGGAATGAAAAGTCCGTTGCGAGTCAGACACGCTCCTGACTAGGCCACGTGAGGCACGCTTGCACGAAAATGAAAAGGCGATGCACACGAGGCCCGTTAACGCTAAGGCGTTCCACTTTTAAAGGTGAAGCTTGTGGGTCGCTCTACTAAACTGCTGCCAATCGGTCCCTGCCTGGTCCGCCCTCCCAAGCGGTAACACGTGCGAGGATATGTTCAAAACGTTTTACTGTTCTCTGGGGCGCCTTGGCTGTGGGCCTTGTTGTCGCCAGTCGTCGTCCGGGTGACAGCGCTGTCCCTGACCGTTCCTTGCCCGTGCTTTCTAGAACTCTCGTGGCGCTGTCAGGAGCGCCGGGCCGCCGGTCACCGCTCCTGTCCCCTCGCGCGCCGTCATCCTCCTCGGCTTCCCACACTCCCCCCCCCCCCCCTCAAGGCCCGGCCTTCGGGAGGGTGGGGGGGGGGGCCCGGGTGTTCACTTGTCTTGGCCGAGGAGTTTTTCTACGTCGGCCATGATAACGTCGTCGGAAGTCGAGGGGGGCGGAGGGGGCTGGTGGACGACACTGGCCCGATGGCTTGGGCCGGAAGAGGTGGTGGCGGCCGATGTTGTGGGGGCCGCCGTGGTGGCGGGTTTCGATGGCGGCGGCTGCGGCAGCCGGTGCGGCGGCATGGCTTTCGGGAGGCCGGGCTGGCTGGACGGAGGCCAAGGCAGCGGGAGCCAGAAGGTCCGGGCGGCTTGCCCTCAGGGGTCTGGACCGCTGCCGCCACGTTGTCCGGGAGGGACTGCGCCTCCAGCAGGTCGGTATCGAGTCGACCTGCCTCGTGGGTCTCCAGGTGTATTATTGGGACCCCGCACAGCCAGCAGTTGCCAGGCGTCCCCAAGACCCGTGGCGTCGCCGGCTGCGTGTGGCCACGGAATGGGAGTGGGACTTGGTGGTTGGGCTGGCCAGGCGTTGGTCAGGGTTGGTGCTTCCAACGCCGGCGGGAGACGAAATGGACCGCCCCTCCTTCCTCCCACGCCGTGCACGTGGCCACGGTGTGGCAGGGGGGCCGACTCCAGGCAGGTCCCCCCGTCGTAGACGGACCCGCTCAGTGGTGCGTTGGTGCCGTCGCGGACGGCCCTGCCTGGTGCCGCGATGTTGCTGCGGACGGCCCTGTCTCGTGCCGTGATGTTGCTGCGGGCGGCTCTGCCCCGTGCCGCGCAGGCCTGCGTGCTGCCGGGCTCGCGGAACCTGCGGAGCCCAGGCAGCGTTGGCCCGCTCCATCGTTCGGCCACCCTCGGTGTTGACGCCTCCCTGTGCGGCCGCCCAGAGGGTTTGGTCGACCGGACCAGTGGGGTCCAGCCGCCCCAGGGCTTTGCCCGTCCGGTGGACCTCTTGGGCATGGCCCCTGGGGCGGTTTCTCCAAGGAGGCATCCTGTGTAGAAAGAACACTGTCAGAACACAGGAGAATCATCACTTTCTGTGGCCGAATGTGGCGGCGGCGGCAGTTTTCATTAACTATGTTCCCCATCGCGACGGTAATACCCCTTCAAGTCCGCGATGTGAACTGGACCCGACTCCTCATTTGTATCACAACGAGTGAGTTTATAAGTAAGCCGTGACATTCGCGTCTTTTCCTCATAGGGCTCTTCCCATCTATGAGCAAGCGATGCGACGAAACCGCTACCTGCGTTCCTCAGAGGGTGGGCTCTTCTCAGGACCAAGTCACCAACTTTGAATTCCAAGTGCCTATGGCTCTTGTCATACTGCTCCGCTTGCTCGATCCTTGCGGCATCAAGATTCTCTCTAACATCGTCCAGCGCCCCAGACAAGCGGTTCGTCAGCTGTTCCTCGTACCTAGAGAGCGGCCGTCCTGGTGTTCCTTGGTTGCTCCGTAACTCGTTCTCCAGCGGAGAGGGTATCTCTTTACCCAGGTTAAAAACGCAGGCGTGAAACCAGTCGATCTGTTCACGGTATTCCGAATGGCAAAACCCATCTCAGCAATGTGCTCATCTCAGTCTCGGTGTCTCTCCGTTAGCGCGATCAGCATGCTTTTGACATTCCGATTCACTCGCTCAGTGATATTGGCTTGGGGATGGTACTTTGTTGTCCTCTTGTGCTTTATGTTCAGCGCCGCGCAGGAGTTCACGAACACTTTATTAGTAAAATAACTAGCGTTATCACTAATGAGACACCTGGGTGTTCCGAAGCGTAGAAAAGTATCTAGTAACTTTTCCCATATCCGCTCTGAAACCAGCTTCCTCAGTGGGTACAGCTCTGCACACTTTGGGAAATGATCGGTAATAACCAAGAGGTACTGGTTTCCCCGCGGACTTCTCGGCAGTGGGCCGATGATGTCGCAAGCGACGATCTCCTGCGGGTAGTGACTCTCCACCCGACTTTACAAGCCCGGAGGCTTCCCCCATCTGGGCTTCGCTTTCTGGCAGGCTGGACAGCTGCGGGCGTATCGGAGTGCGTCTTGCCTCATCCCCGTCCAGGTCGCGGACGCGGCATAACCTATGAAAAGTCTTGCTGCCACTGCCATGACCTGCCAGAGCCGAGTCGTGGAAGTACCCGATAAACCCCTTCCGTAGCTTTCTGGGAATCACCACCCTGAAGGGAGACTCATAACCCTCCACTTCATCGATCGTTGGGATGTAGCGAAGCAATAAGCCGTCTTCGCCCAGCAGATATCAATCAAATTGATCATTAACTCGACCGCCAGCCATCCCGGTGTCAACCGCAATTTCCGCCAGTTTACCCAACACCCGCGGACAAAACCCATCTGCTTTCCGGGCCTCGACAAGCTCTTTCTTGCTGATCACTTTACCACAAGCGACGATTCTTTGCTCCTTCGTGCCGCGCGCTAAGGCTGCTAGGAGTGCCGGTTGCTTCGCCTCCTCCCGACCGTCCGTGAGGGACCTCACCCCTGCGCCCGGAGACATTCTCCTGTTCTCCCCGCGCTTCTCGTTACACTCTGGTTGCGTTACCTCCTCCCAACCACCATCCTGAGGCGCCCGAGAGAGAGCGTCCGCGACCTTGTTGGTCGATCCCTTTCAGTACTCAACCGTGTACGAGTAGCGCTGCAAGGCCAGCGGGCCAGCCTTCCCGCGGGCTCTTTTAGCCTCTGAATCCAGGTAAGTGCTGCGTGATCTAGTCTGAATAACGAAAGTCGTACCGTCTAAATAGAGGTAGAACTTCTTCAGAGCAAATATGACGGCCAACCCCTCCTTTTCAGTAGCGCTGTAGTTGCGTTCCGACGGTGTGAGCGTTCGACTAGCGAATGCCAGAGGGCGAAACTGTCCGTCATGCTCCTGTAGCAATACTGCTCCGACACCGTAGTTGCTTGCATCTGGCTGCACAACAAAATGCCGATTAAGATCTGGTAACCGAAGGCTACCGGTGCTTTCTATTGCCCTTGCGAGAGAAGAGAAGGCAGCCCCCTGCTCTAGACCCCAGACCCACCTCGAAGCCTTTCCGGAGCAGCAGATTCAATGGCCGCGCCAGCTCCGCGCACATCGGGATGAACTGCCGGTAAAAGCAAACCATTCCCAGAAACCTTTGAAGGCTCTCTACATCGTGCGGTAGTGGATAATCAAAAATGGCCCTCAATTTATCATCAGTTCGGCTTCAAGGTACCGTTGTCTACGACAAAGCCAAAAAGATTTACCTTTGAGAAGGCCAGCTGCACCTTTTTTGAATTAATTGTTAGACCGGCCTCACTCATTCGACTTAAGACGATCTCGAGATGAGTTAGATGCTCTTTGAACGACTTGTACAATTCCACAACGTCATTCATGTAGGCCATGGCGAAGTTCAATTTCGCATCACCCAGCACGATGTCCATGAGCCGTTGGAAACTTGACGGCGAATTCGACAACCCAAACGGAAAACGCGTAAACTCAATTAACCCCCTGTAACAGGTGAACGCCGTCTTTTGGACATCGTCTGGCGCCACTTGGATCTGGAGGAAAACCCTGCGACAATCCAGCGTGGTGAAAACACTCGCGCCTCCAAGTGAATACATTATAGACTCAATAGAGGGAAAAGGATACGCGTCCCTTCTATTGACCTCATTAAGTCTTCGGTAATCAACGCAAAAGCGCGCGGTGCCGTCTTTCTTTGGCGCCTGGAAACGCCCTGGGACTGTGCGATGGCCGCACCGCCCCCGTGTCCAGCATCTCCTCGAGAGCCGCGTCTAGGAGGGCCCGTTTATGTACGCTCAGTGGTCTAGAATTACACCCCCACGGCCTGGCCTCTCCAGTATCTATCCTATGCTGTAAAACATTCGTAAGCCCAGGTCTCTCCGCAAACATAGCTGCGTGTTAGGACAAGGCGATCTCTAGCATCCCGCCGTTGGTCGGCGGGCCCATCGAAAAACGCAATTATCATTTCGACGTTCCCGGGCACGACTCGCGCAGCTAATAGCTGCTCCTCATGTGACGCAGCGAGCGAACGCTCCATTCTCTGCGCCAGAGATGATGGGGCAACAAAGGGAACAAGAGAGGAAAACGCACTATAACGATACCCGTTGTTCCTCAAGTCCAGGTTATGCCCTCACAGCAGACGAAGTCCTGCCCCAAAATAACACGAATTGACATTCCGGGCAAGTAAACGAAACGTTGCCTCCTTCGTCTGCCGTCAAGGTCCAAGGTGAAGGCGCATTACCCCTTGCGCTTCGGCCAATCCTGTCGCTAGACGCAGCGGAGTTCCAAGCTCCCGCGCGCAAAGGTTCCTGTGACGGCAGTCCTCGTACATAATATCACCAATTAGAGAAAGGGTAGAACCGATATAAATTAGTGCTGAATATTCTCTACCACCAATCTCTACCCGCACGCAGGGGCCCTTCTCAGGTGTCGTGCTCTGAGCCCGACGCGGCGACGGGGCCATCGCCACGCGGTCGCCGGCCACAATTTCCGCCCTGTCGGCACACTGATACTGGGCCTCGGCAGCAGCCGGCAACCTCGACTCAGAGGAACTAATTAGATGCGCCGGCCTCTGGCGTTTCCCTGGAAACCCTGAGAACTAGACGCTACCCACGTGCAATGCCGCCTGATGTGCCCAAGTCGGTGACAGTTGTAACACCTGACTTGTGGCCGGTCGTTACGCGCAACCTGTCCATCGATACCCTCAAGCGACACTTAATTTGTGGCAAACCGCGGTGAGTCATAATTCCCGCGACTGTCGTGACCAGTCGCGCTTCCGCGATGGTTAACCGCCGCGCCACCCCTACGGGTCTGCACTCGGGCCGAGTTTGCGGTGGCTGCCCTGCGCCTTTGCTCGTAAGCGAAGGGGTCCAAAGCCCGGGGCGTTATGGCAACCCCGTGACCGCTTGGGGGAGGGGGAGGGCATTGCTTTAGGGTGGTCAGCCCTTTATTTGTGTTCTCAAATATTCAGTTAGTAATTTAATATATTTTTGTAATGACCAATTAATTTTACTTTATAAAGTTCACATAACCGCTTGAGATCGACACGGAAGGACGATACTCGAAACTACGCGAGCTGTTCAGTCTGCGTAAACGTGTTTTTTGTTCGCTGATTGGCAGTGTGAAACATCGGGTTGCAGGGTACCCAAAAAGGAGTCTGTGACCACATGATAGATCAGAAAGCAAATACACTAAATGTGCAAAAAGAGAGAGATAATTAATGGTATTTTTCTAAATAATGCCTTACAGAACGCCTAACTGCAAAAAGAGATGCATAAAGATGCATGCAATGAAATTCCTAATTTTACATAAATAGCGCGAAGGACTGACAAAAATTCTTAAAAGCTTAATATATAGGGTGGTCCAAGTCACCAGGCTCGATCTAAAATGGACCGTAAAAATCGACGCCTGCTCGTAGCAATCTAAACTTTTCGCACACACGCACTTCTTATTATTTTTTTGTGCTCTTTCAGATAATATTTTGTATTCTGAGGAATTGTCTCCTCCATTTGGGTGTGCTAATTCAAACATTTTATTCGTCACTTGTTAACAGCAACCCTCCATTGCTTTTATTTTGCACCCCGTGAATTTTAAAGTGGTCATAAAACGATATCGGGTTGTAATGTTCATGAGTTTTCAGAGGCCCACCGGTCTTAGCCTAGCACAAGTATACTCGCACGGACCGCAAGTGATTCAGAAGCTTCTTTGTCGCGCTGAAATTGCGAAGATAAAAAGAAGACCATTTCTTTTAGTCTTGCCTTCGCAAAGATTGATGTCGTAATTGTGGGATCAGAGCGACCCGCCTGAATACAGTCGAGCGCGGCTCATAGATTGGACACGAGAACTGTGGGAGCACTGTACATCGGCTCGTAACAATCAATGCCTCGGCGGACACATGGGTAGTGGCTTATGTCCAACCACTGTGGTGATGAGAATAGCCGAACTCTAACAATGCCTGGAGCTAGCACGTGTTTTCTTCCTTTCCAACCTCAGCGCGAGGGTATAATTAACGTTGGCGGCATAGGATAGGCACCAGGCCACGTGGCCGCTTCTGGCTCTGAGTTGAGGGGATGAACGATGCTCATAGTGTTTTTAATCTTTTGACGACCGCCATTGCCTACATATAAGAACAAAGTCAAGTTCATTCAGTTATTAACGCTAGGGAGTTATTGTTAGTAGTATTTAGTGAATGTATAAAAATCTTTTTTATGGTTCCTTTAAGCAAAATACAGAGGTGGTCGAAACTTGGGCAATAACTTGAGAACGACGCTCGTGTGAGACTTATACCTTTGTTACACGGGCACACTTAACTGCAGTTACGCTAAGCCACAGTTAGCGCACAGTCCTTGCCGACAACATTCTGCGGCTATGCAGTCAAAGCTATGTGCGAACGTGCGCTTGAGCATATTGTGCATCTATCGAAGCAGTGCACGCGCGCTCTTCATTTCTTATGGAATAGCTGTCCGAGAGTATAGTGCGGTATGTGTGGTGCCGCGCAACAGCAGTTAAGCTGAGTTAACCGCGGTTAAGTCTGCCCGTGTAACAGGGGTATTAGAGCGACTGCCAACGTTCGGCTGTCCCTCTGAAGCCACTAAGATATTTATTATTATTTTTTTTTTCAAGTATCCCTTCCGTACACACATGTAGTTCTATGTAACTTCATATTAATAAGCCGTATTTAGTCATATTAATACTTCTATCATCCACGTAGCCAGGGGGGGGCGGGCTTTGGGGGGGAGGGGGGGGGGCCCACGGGGCCCGGCCCCCCCCCCCCCCGAGATCTTCCATTTTGCCGGGACCTCCTCTCCCCCTCCCTCTCATACAGCATTTTGGTATAGGTGCCCCCCCCCCCCCCCCCCCCGAAACAAAATCCTGGCTACGTGCCTGACTTTTATTCTTAGGGACATCTTTCGGATGCAGTTCAGCGACAACGAAAAAAATGTTTTGGTGCCTGAATAATGTAAAATTGGTCGTGCAACATTTTTTTGCACATTCAGTAAATACTGTTCTAAAGTAACCCCTGACGTTGATAGCTTGCAAAAACATCCATCGCTTTTCCCCTCCGCGCAATCGCAGATGCAGAAAACATAAAGAAAAGAGACAGCTGTCGATCCCCTCCTCAACTCGCAATTTGAACAAGCGGCCACGTGATCTGACGCTAATCATATACAGTCAGTGTTCATAAGAGTCATGCGCTAGGATTTCGAAAGCAGAAGGTTGGGCTAAGCTTCAAATATTGTTAGACTTGGGCTATTATCATATTTTTTTTTTTTAACATGAGCCGTAGCCCGAATGTTTGAAGATGCTGCTCGTCATGAACCCGAGCACTCCACTCGGGGTATTGAAAATCGCTTACGTCACAGTGTCACGTGACTCTCGGTACGAAATAGTGATGTGATCTTACGTCACGCCGTCAAAAAGGTTAATACATCTAGTGACTTCCTCAAATTAAGTCAAATTGACGCAGTGAGTCACGTGACGTCACGTGGTCACGTGAAATTAATTGACAGCATGTATTAACACCATGACGTCACGTGACAACGTGACACATGGTTAATCATAGTGCCAAAAAAAAGCGCCACGAAAACCTGGAATTTATCATACATTGCAATTCTGTATATGATTATTTCATCAATAAATAGAAATACAGCTGCCAATATTTATTCCCATATATTCATTTTGTGGTACTAACAAAAAAAAATTACCTTGAACCGTTTTGAACCGGATACTGTTATACTTTTTTTTCGGATTTCGGTCCCGGTTCAGTTCGAAGATGGTGGCGAAGATTTCGGTTCGGTTCAGTTCCTGTTCGGCTAAAAATAACGGTTCGTTTCGGGTTTTAGGTTGGGTTCGGTTCCGGTTCCACACCCTGCTTGAAAGAGATTGGGAAAATATTTTAGCTAATTTCACGCTAACTAAGTATTTCGTGTTTTTTTAGAATTTTTGAATTTACGTTATCCATGCCTGCTGATGAAGATATTTTAAGGTTGTCAATGAGTTTAGCAATGATGCGGGTTCAAATCCAAATTCAAACATGGGTGTAGGAGTAGCGGGAAGAGTATAAAAAAGGCCTCGCTATTCCCTTGCGTAAATATGGAACAAAAAGCATCATTAAGTAATTCGGCACATTCGTCATCCTGAACCAATGTGTCACCGTTATTTCTAAGTGTAATTGCAGTATCAGATTTAGGGTTAATAACTTTCCAGAACTTTTTAGGGTCATTCTTGTGTATACACGCAAGATCGATGTTATAAGATGATTGTTTTTGCTTCTTAATTTCAACTCTGTACTGCCTATCGGCCGAATAAAATTTGTCCTAGCTTAAGCTGCACCCAGTTGGCTTAGCCTTCCAAAAAAGTTTCTTATTTTTTTTAATTTAGGCGTTTTAAAGAACAGGTAAATCAAGGAGGAGACGAGTTTTCACAAAAAGTGACAGTAGGAATGAACATGGCCGCAAGTTATTGCATTTTAGTTTGAAAAGAAACCAATTATCCCAAACATTTGAACATCAAAGTCAACCAGAAAGAAAAATTTAAAGCAAAATCTCTAGTTCAGCGTTTTTACTTTGATAATTCCCTTTATCGTATAGTGATACGGTTTTGAGCCGCTTGGAATTAGACTGAAGATGCAAAGAAAAAGTACAGTGAATTACTTTATGGTCACTTAACTCGCGTAAGTAGTTGATAGTTTCAAAGTCTCAGGCTTTGAACAAAGAATGAGGTCAAGAATATTAGAAGAATGGGAAGTTGATCGCGTGGGTTTAGTAATAACCTGCGAAATATTGAAATTAAAGCAGAAATCAATGAATTCTGTTGCTTCACTCTTATCAATGGGGAGTTGAAACAGCTAGGGCCCACCAGTTAATTGAGGGGTAGTTAAAATCACTGAAAAGCAGAATGCTGGACAGGGAATGTCCGATGCACAAAACACCGAGTGCATCGTTCAGATGAATAAGAAAAGTTGGATCCTTTTGAGGTGGTCTGTAACATACACCAATAAGAAATGTAGCATGCAAAGATGAGCAGGAGAGCCACAACATTTCGAGTGGAGAGGAAATATCCACAAGTTTGCGCACCCAACTATCTTTTATTGCGATCAGGACCCCACCCCCTCGCCCACATGTCATATCCCGTCGAAATATATTATAACCAGATAGGTCGGGGAAAATTTCGATATCACTGATAGATGATGATAGCCATGTTTCAGTAAGAACTATGACGTAAGAATCGGTAGATGTTATGAGACTGCATATCCCATCTTGCTTTGACATAACACTTCTTATATTGGTATAGAGAAAGGACAGGGGTCTGTTGGAAAGCTTCACAATAGAATGGTTACGTTGAGAATGTGCACTGGATTCAACTTGATATACGCGTGGTGACCGGACAGCGGTGCTCCCAGGTTGCTATCTCTTTATTTCAACAATACTGCCTGACACCTCATCAAAACCAAAGTACTTTTCATTAATGTACAATTTGTCTACGCGTAGTTCATAACGAGTGTTCTGTGTTCTAGCAAATTCCACTCGTTTACGACGGGCCAACTGCACAGGTCGAAGAAAATCCTCGCTGACTAAATATCCAGTATCTTTAAGTTTTGTACATGCAGTTAATATTGCTTCTTTTTGCTTAAAGAAGCAGAACTTTGCAATGATTGGCCTGTTTTTTTCCTGTTTTAACAGGACCGATATGGTGTGCTCTTTCTAGGTTATCAGGGTTGATTTCTAAGTTTAGCCTAGATGGAAGAAGTATGTTATAAAATGAATTTACAACGAGGAAAGAAAAACTTTAGAGCTATATTTACGGCGCAAAACGAATTTGTATTTGGCGCCCGCGGTAGCCGCCGCTGGTCACGTGGTAGACCTGTTCGCTGCCACGCTACGTCGCCGCCGCCGTATAGTCACGCCGCCGCCGCACGCTGAGCGTTGTCCGCCGCCGCTTCAACGCTTTTCTCCACGCCGGCGCCGCGTCGCCACTCAAGTTCGTGTGCTCCGGGGCGCCGCCGCCATCTGACCGATGCACAGATCTATCACAGTCTGCATGCTCTTTTTCAGGAGCTTTTTTGGGCTCTAAAGGTTAACTTACTACTCTTTGTCCTTTGTTGCACTTCAATTAAAGATGAATATGTGACTTTTCGAGACCATAGGAAGCTTCCGAAAGAATGCAAATACCACGTGACAAATAGGACCCGGTCACGTGATAAATATGGGCCACTTTTCCGCGGCGCCCGTGGGCGCCAAGAACAAGTTTATTAAACGCCGTATATAGAGCTCTAAACATTTTTCTTTTTTCGTTGTAAATCCGTTATATGACTTCCTTTTCCCAACCTGGCTGTTTAAAAGAAATGTTTTTCCTTTGCTTGTGTCCTATAAGTCAAGTGCGCAAAGTTCCAAGTCCGGCTTACATGTTCCTCGACAGTTTCAGTTTTAAATAACGTTTTCACGCCTCACTGGTTTTCACGAAATCAGGTTTAGAAAAGTTCGGGTGTGATATTTAGACTGTGCGAAGTGTAGATGGTGATTGTTAGAAATTCATTGTCAGAAGGCACTACTCGTCACATGCTTAGTGGTTCGGAAGTCCAAAGCTATGTCATTTCAACCTAAATAACTGTGCCATTGGTAAAAAAAAAATTAAACATAACAATAAATGCTTGGATAAAAAGCTGGAGAGAAAACACAAACTATCAAGAACTCGCCGGAAGTGTTGTATTCTTTCATATTCTGATGCCCAGAACTTCGAAACAAGTTTCTCCTACCAAAATGTGTTCAGGCTGAAAGAAACACGTCCCAGGAACGTAAAACGAGAAAAACAAATCTGGCTTTTTTTTAAATGATTTGCTGAACTTGAACAATATAAGACATCTTCTCCCGTGAGTTAATTTATTCCTCAACGTGAAAAAACAATACATACACTATTTTGTATTCTGCAGATGGCAATGATATGTACTGTCTGTGGTGTTAATTTAATTGTGATACCTAAAACAATTTAGACGAAAAAATTACCATGTTTAGAGCATAATTGCCCGTAGATACATGTTTGGACATTTCTTCGAAACTTATCTTGAACAACAACATTCATATCTTAAGACGACACTTACCTAGGTTATAAATACCTCATTCTTAAAACGTGTAACATCCCTACCATAAATAGCTTCGGATATAGCGCGCTTGAAATATGGCACAAACGACAATCGTCAAAAGCCCGTCGTCCTTCCTCGCTTCTTAGGGAATTTATTTCTTTAAAACTAAGCATGCCAGAACATCTAAATAAACGGCATCGTCTTTTGCAAGGAATGCGGCACCTCATGTAAAAATTCGAAAAAAATAAACAAATTGCGAATGTACCTCACTGTTTGAATCCAAATGAAACCGCTCACCGGTCTTTCGAAGTTTGACAAACTTCGAACTTTTACCCTAAAAGATCGAAGTTTGTCAAACCTTTGACTATTTAGAATTTAAAATTTTGAAAATATTTGAGTTCTCTAGTTATATAAGTTCGAAAGTTCAAAAATTATCGAATTTCTTAGTGAAGGAAGCTCGAAAGTTCGAAAAGCTTCTTCGAACTTTTTAGTACAAAAAATTTGAAAGTTCAAAAATCATCGATTTGTTTGGTCTGTCAAATTCGGAAGTTCGACATCAGCGAATTTTGCAGCGTAATAAGTTCGAAAGGTCGAAAAGGATCGAACTTTTTAGCGTAATAAGTTCGAAAGTTCGAAAAACATTGCATATCTGAACGTGCAAGGTCGAAATTTCGAAAAGTGTCGAACCTCTTAGTTTAGCAAGTTCAAAAATTCGACTTCCGTCGAATTTTTCAATTTGGAAAGTTTGAAATTTCAAAATCTTTCGAACCTTTCGAACCGCTTGATTCGATCATCTAACCTTCGGTTCGAGAAAAGTTCGCGGCATCCCTAAGTAAATGACATGTGATTTACTCAGAGGAGGACCAGATTTGTTTATTGAGGTTATTTTTTAACAAGTAATTTGTCGTTGACCTAAAAATTACTTATTCAGTCGAGAACCTTGGTGATTTTATGTACTCAACACCTATCTCACCGGAAACTCATAAAACTTTTGATGGTATAACACAACTCAAGAATTGCGGTAAGAATATTTAGGCACACGGCATCTAGGGTAAGTTTAGATACTTGTTCTTCGATTTATCTTGTCTATAACAGTACAAACAACAATGGTAATAATATGTGAGGTTAAAGTGCTGGAAAGTTGTCATTTGAATAGAAATACGAAAATGTTTTATATCACGTCAGCTTCTCTCTAAGGCCCCAAAAAAACTTTTAGGAATCGTTATCTCGGTTCAGTTTTCTCGTTTTTTTATCTTCATTTATGGAAGAGTTAACGTAAAATATAATAACGAGAACCACTTCAATGGGAGGAGCTTTGGGGCATATTGAGAAACTCGAAGCGAATTGCAGCTGGCGCTACGTGATTACACTTTGGTATAATCACTTGCCTACACGTTTTGTGTCATTAAGAAGCCACAAATAGAATGAAACGTTGTGTTCGTTGGTGCTCGAAGACAGGTGTAGTTAATGGGGATGGCCGAACAAGAGCGTCCGTATCTGCGCCGCGACAGCTGGACCGGCGATTAGCTTCGATCGGGTTTAGGTAGGGTGGCTACGTTTTGGACTCCCTAATTTTACAGAATAAATAAAATAATTTGTTGAAATAGCTACGTTGCGCCTTGCGCACGATTTAATATGCGTAATTTGGACACCCTTGCTAATTTGTTCAGAAAACAAGCTTCAACTTTCATTTCTGTACTTGCTATGAATCCTTGGTTTACTGCTATGAAGTCGTATCATAAGGAACGGGATTGTGTTTAAATGTAGCAGTAAAGAAAGATTTAGAATTGATTTTTGGTTAGAAAGAAATTATAAGGGTGAAATCACTTTTATTTTGTTCAGTCATATTATGATTGTACAAGCTGTCGCCTATAACTTAGTTAAATGAAAAAAGTGTTAAAATCTGTACAAGTTGATTCACTAAAAACAAAGCTCGTCAAAACCAAACAAGGCACGTAAGACAGACGTGCGCTTGTCTTCAATATGTGCCTTCAACCGGAGTCTGTCTTTTTCGCTCTCTGTTTTTAAATGGTCCCGCAAGGGGCACCCATGAAAGCAGCTGTTTGGTGAGTGGCGTTACCACGACCCCCGAGTCATACGGGTTTGCCCACCCACTTCTGAACTGTACGTGGCTTTACCGTGTCCGGAAAAATGTTATACTGGTCATCGCGCCGGTCTCGTGGTATATTTGGACCCTTCGGGGCCCCGCGGGTGAGACAATACACCACTTCTCGCCGCGCTTCTCGTAGACGGGTATCCAGTTCGGCCCGACCAGGATGATTCAGTCAGTCGCCTTTCTTCTCCTCTCCTATCTTTAGATTCCTTCTTCTTCGCATCTTTCCTATTTCCTATTCTTTCGCCGCAAGGGCTAACCTTGGGTGGCGACAGAACTCTCTCTTGATCCACACTTGGTTGTAGCATCCTGGTAGCACAGGTAGACTAACATACTCAGACAAGGCAGACCTGTAATGAGATGTTACTTATCCCCTTGTTGGACTCCGTGGTGGGTGGTGCGCTACAGAGGAAGAGGTGTTTGCCCTTCAAATGGGTTTCAAACAAAATCTTACACTATCGGCGCCCGCAGAATGTTCACACCGAAGTTCCAGCCACAAAAAACACGCCATCTACACCTGCTACGCTCCCAAAGTTTTTGGTACTTCATTCTGAAAGTGAAAAACAAACCTATAAGCTTTCTCCTTTTATTGTTGCGAAGGTACTTGAATATGATGTCGGTAAGAAATTCAAGGTCAAGAAAATACCTTCTGGCAACTTGTCGACATTCAATCAAGTCAGCAGTGCTGAATCCCTGTTTGGAGTTCCATATCTGATCCCAAAATCGTTGCTATGCCTCCACGCACCCTAAGTTAACGCAGGGGGTTATTTCTGAGGATGGCCTTCTTGACTCCTCAGACAGTGAGATAGTTGAGGTACTTTCCGACAAAGGCGTCGTAGCTGCAAGGCGTATCTCCTAACGCCGCGACGGCGAAGAGCGGTAAACAAAGCGCATAGTTCTTATATTTGAATGTACTTCACTGCCCGCGGCTCCACAGTAAAAACATTTCCGTCAAAATGACAGGAAATGTCTTGGCAGCTCTATGTGTAAGCTTTTGACCGCCAAAAGACGGCAGGCCATCATTTTCAAATGAAGGCGTTTTGTGTCATTTGGTCGCGCCATTTGTCGACCGGAAATACAATTAAGACGTCAATTCTACATTATATCGTCATTTCATTGCACGGTCCGGCGCCATTTTTACGTTCTAATTGTCAACCTGAAATACAATTGAACCATCATTCCAACATTTTAACGTCATTAATTACGCAGTCAGACGTCATTTTTACGTTTCCTTGTCAATCTGAAATACAATTCGGTAGTCAATTTCAATATACTCCGTTCATTCATAAGCTGAGACTGTGGTGGGATTTACGTGCCGGTGGGATCAATCAGCTGCGTACCTTGCATCACCTGGCCCCGCACTCTGAGCATGGGCATAGGCGAGAGTATAAGCACGTGGCGAACGAGAAGCGTATGACTGGTCTCAGCTTATGGATGAAAGGAGCATACGATCAGGTGTCATTTTACTGCATTCGTGAATCACTTGACACTGGTACCCTACCGTGATATGATTTGTGCTCGTAATTTTGTTTTATCCAAGTTTGTGTCGTGGTAGGCTTGTTTCACCATCATCTCGTTGAGTCCTTGAAGGCTGGAAATTGAACTGTAATAGTCAAAATCAGTCTAGATTGCATAGACGCCAAGCGATGTCAAAGCGAAGTTCAAACAGTAGAAACCCGAGATCAAGAGAAAAACGAGGTACACAAGCATTAATCTCAATTGCTGTTTGAGTCCTCCCTCCTTCTTTGGTGTCGGGTTTGCACGATGTTCTAAGTCCAACAGCTTGCCTGTATCGTTCGTGTCATTCCACTCAGGCAGACTAACTTCCGGCTGCATAAACACACGCACAACAATTGACTTTTTTTGTCTGTCAATATAACGTTGTCAGGTTCATGCAATATATGATAAAATAAGCTACACAAAGTGGCATCTTTTCTAGCATATCTATTCCTCATAAACATTGGGTGAAACATATATTACAAAAGCGCACATTAAAATGCGGCTTTCTTTGTGGTCTGACGAAGGGCATGCGCCAGAAACTTCCCTTGTTTTTGTTCGCTTTTTTTTCTTGCACGTTTTATCTCTACACTTTCAGTTCTGTGCCTTGGGCGTTGATCACCAAGAAGAGCCATGGACCATCCCTGAAAGTTAAAAAATAATTGTATATCATGATTAGATACATATTGAACAATGTGAAGGGCCCCACACCCCACAGAATGAGCATTATAAAAAGCACTCAATTAGCCAATTAAAAAAAAAAATTGAGCACCATTGAAGCACTGAGGGGTGGAAAACTTGCCATTTTCGATACAGGCCCAAGACTCGCAAACTGAAAATAAAAAAAAAAAAGAAAAAAGAAAAAAAGCAATGCATGTGTTCCCAATATATTCAAACGTAAGTGATTTTGGGGTTTCAACAATGCCCAACTTGCTTCTTATTGCAACTAAATTTATTTTACTAATAAAACCATTTAATAATTGTTCGCAAGATGCCGCAATCAGCCTTGTTTCAGTGGCCATTCAAACCAGATGCACTAATGCCAACATTAGTAGTGTCGAAATGCAAACTTTCTTTATAGAAACTTTTGACCATCTAAAATGGTGTTTTCTAACTCATTTGAGTTTGAGGACTAGATAGCCCAACCGCAAAAGGTCGAGGGCCAATGTAAGGTAAGGTAAATAAAGTCGTAAGGTCGTAAAATGTAAGGTAAATCAAGTCGTTAAAGTTACCTTATGCTCTTCGCTTTTTGTAACTTGCAATTTTGACTGACATTTTCAGCTATGTTTAGTTAGTATTGCAACTTTTGTAGCAATACATTGCTACTTTTCCTCTGATGCAAACACAAGAGTTAAAATGGTACTGCCGCCAACGTACTGGCATTTTTTAAGAGGACAAGAGAGCAAAAAAACTGTCAATCCCGATGCTTACTTCACTCAGGAAATCTTCAGGCTTAACATGTCTCGAAAGAAAGTCTTAATTCGACAGTTCTTATTTTTCTGATAATATTTTATAACATCAGTCTGAGAAAATATCAATATTTTAATGCTGATATTTTCTGAGTGCGAGAATCTAGAGCTCATCGCTTTAACTTTGGCGGTTGCTTCCGAGAAGCGATAGTTCGTGCATTTCAGGTGCATCCTTGAGCAAAGAGCTAGTGGCTGCAGCCTGGTAGTGGAACTGTCGTACAGGTGATAAATACTACAAAAAGGCGGGAAGGAAAATTCATTAACCTGCCTCGTGAGCGTGTCCATTTCCTACAAAGTCCAAATCATACTGCCCTATGGGATATCAAACCTATAGCTTTTTATTGTTATTTTACGAGATTTAATAAACATAATGTCTCTCCACTCATTGTACAGCATGCATTATTAGCTAAACAAGAAAAATACAAATATTACTGCCAGTTTTACACTGATGGTGCCATGTTCTCAATGTCTGTTTTATTCCGTTGTTTACTCAAGTACGCCTACCCATGTGACTCGGCTTAACAATGTTCTGAGCATTTTTACTGCCGATCTATTTGGTGTTCTGAAGAACCTTACTTTCCAATCAGGAGCAAAGTGATAAAGGCCATTCATTTCGTAGGCTCTCAAAGTGTTCTTACTGGAGTATAATCCGTTACACCAACCAAAAATAAGTTGACTGAACTCGTAAGGGCCAAGGGCTCAATAGGGACTCGCGGGTTAGAATGATATTTAGTTTTGCTGAATCGCGTAATATTTGGGTATCGCGGGCAAAGAGGCACAGATAGAGTAGCCTCCTATTCACAAAACCTCTTACCACCGAATATCCGCGTACCTTACCAAGACCTTGATATGTCCGTATGATTTGCACTTCACGACCATGGTAATATGAATGGTATCCAGCCGATAATAACAAGCCGCATGACATCAAACCAGATCTCGGTGCCTGGTAAACCTGCTATAATAATAAAAAAATCGTTTCCACTAAGTCCGTCTGTGCCGCTTCAGAATTGGCCATTCATTTCCTACTCAGCAATACCTGCTTATAGGTGAATAACTGTCGGTGTATCTGTTCTGCCTGTTCCCTTTTTTTCTCTCCATGGCCTTCTACAATATTGCAAGTCCTATTTTCCCTGAGTTTTTAAAGTACAACATCCCATTTCACCTTATCTTGGATCTAGGGGAGCTGCCTCTCAACATCTTAACGTCTCTTAGTGTTTCTCATGGCTACAGGTATGTTACACGAACTATAGCCTAGTTCTAGTTTATTCTTAGTGTACGTTTACTACCTTCTTTAGCTTACCTGATTTGGCGCAGTATGTTGCGCCTTAAATCTCGAAAACAACAACTGCTTCGAAATGTGTTTTACTACATAAACTGCTCGTAAAGGAAAGTCTACGCCACACGGTGTTGACTTTATTTTGCACATCTTTGTAGTAGTGATGCAAAATTACAACAAATTTACTATCGATAATTTTTCCAAAATTATCGATAATGTCAAAACTATCTATAGTGAACTATCGATAGCGCTATCGATTTTACTATTAAGAGTGCTATCGCTATTTAGCTTTTCGGCGACTATCAATATTATCAAAAATCATGGTTTCATAAAAATGTCTAGTGTTACCAAGATGAAAGCAGTACCCAAAAAGGGAATGACGACGGATCTGTACAGGCAGACAAGGCATGTCTCTCGAATAAACATGAAATTGAATGTAAAAAAAAGCAAAGATGCATTATAATACAATAAGTATAGAGGTAAAATGTAAGTCGCTTGGCTTTTAACTGGCGTTTTTGGACACATAATTTGTATATTCATCTGGGTTCAGATAAGAATCGTCACACAATGTTATGGCCGCATTTCTAAAACTTCAAAGTGTATATATGGGCGGTTTCATTTGGATTCAGGCAACTAGGGGCAGTCGTATTTTTTATTTTGCTTCACGTTTTTATATTTCAAGGCCCATGTTCCAAAAAGAAAAATCATTTTTATTTTAATCTCCTGACATGTTTAGTTTCTGAGAAAAAAAATCTCAAAGAAACAGGAAAGGACGACGAGGTTTTGTCAATTGTCGTTTGTGGCGTTTTTGAATCACTCTCAATCTCAAAGTATTCAAAAGAGAGCGTCTATATTTTTTCAGTGTTATATATATGCAAGTAGGTAAGACGACATTATAACTACTATTTATTATTCGTCGCTCAAATATTTGTAAAAATTCCCAAACATGCCTCCGCGAACAACTGTGACCTAAATTGCGGATTTTTTTTTTGTTGAGTCGACTAAGTTTACCATTGCTTTTAAGATAAAACCACGTGTAGAACCGTTCATTGACTTCCAAACTAAGCAAGGTTGGTGTTTTTATCTTGTACGAGTATTGAGAAATAAATTATGAAACAGAGAGGTTTTACACTTTTCGTTCAATTTCAGCACACTGTATAAAAAAAAAAAAAAAACATTTTTAATTTTTTTTTTCGCGTCGCGTTCTCTTCACACCTTTCATTTAGCCAGAATACATTCCGTTAGAAGTTTTTTTTTTTTGTTTTAAGTTTTAAGCCTCTAAATATGCTAAAAAAGAGCAAATGCCGATGGTGGGTTTTTACGATTGTCGTGTGTGGCGTTTTTGAACCACTCTCAATCTCAAAATATTCAAACTTTAGCTTCAATACTTTTTTTTTATTTTGATATATATGCAAATCGGTAAAACGAGGTTCCAACTACTCTTTATTATTCGTCGATTCAATCTGTAAAAGTCCCCAAACATGCCTCCGCGAACAACTGTGACCTAAATGGCCGATTTCGTTTTAGTCGACTATGTTTAGTTTTGTTTTTAAAATAATACCACGTCTAGAATTTTCTATTGCCTTTCACATTATGTAAATTTGTGTCTTAATCTCGTACGAGTACTGAGAAATAACTTATGAAACAGAGAAAATTTTCACTCTTCTTTTAATTTCAGCACACTGTATAAAAAAAAAACATTTTAATTTTTTTTTTGCGACGCGTTTTTTTTTGCACCCATCCTTTACCCAGAATACGTTTAGTTAGAGGTATATGCACTGGTTTTGGGTATTAAGCCTCTAAATATGCTTAAAAAGAATTCTGTTCTGTTATCAACATGAACTTCGCATTAAAAAGATAAAATTACGCATTTAAAAATCTAGGTTTCCAATAGGAAGTCTATTTTACTCTAATGTTTTACAATATTATACTTTCATATGTATAACGTAAATCGTGTAGCGCATAGGGTTTAGGCTTGAGGCCTCTCCAATCATGGCACCTGCGGAAATTGTCTGAAAATCCGCTTTCGGCAGTTGCGACTTTTTAGTGTTTAGACGTTTGGAATTGCAAACGTGTTATTATACGCTTAAAGACATCAATGTCTTTTAAATGAGTATTTATTCAACGCCCCTTAGATTATTTTATTAAAGACTAAAATATACATCTATAACCCAAAAACCCACCATCAGCATTTTTTTATCATATTTAGAGGCTTAAAACTAAAAACTAGTGCATATGCGTCTAACGTAGTGTATGCTGGCTAATAGAAAAATGTAAAAAAACGAGACCCAAAAATGAATTTTAAATAAGTTATTTTTCTTGTTTTCGACAGCGTGCTGAAATGGAACAAAAAGTGAAAAACTTTTTGTTTTATAATTTATTTCTCAGTACTCGTGCGTGATTAAGACAAAACTTTGCGTAATGTTGAATGCAATGAAAGGTTCTACACGTGGTATTATTTTAAAAACCAAACTAAACATAGTTGACTAAACAAAATCCGCAGTGTAGGTCACAGTTGTTCGTGGAGGCAAGTTTGGGGATTGCTACAAAGATTGGATCAACGAGTAATAAATATTAGTTGGAATGTCGTTTGAACGACTTGCACATATATCACAATAAAAAATTTAGAACCTCTCTTTTGAACACTTCGAGATTAAGAGTGCTTCAAAAAAGCCACACACGAAAATCGTCAAAACCCACCATCGGCTATTTCTCTTTTTTAGCATATTTAGAGCCTTAAAACTGAAAACCAAGGCAAATACCTCTAACAGAATGTATTGTAGCTAAAAGAAGGGTGTGAAGAAAAACGCGACACAAGAAAATTTTTTTTTTTTTTATGCAGCCTGTTGAAATTGATCGAAAAGTGAAAACCCTCTCTGTTTCATAATTTGTTTCTCAGTACTCGTACGTGATTAAGACACAAACTTTACATGATTCAGAAGGCAGTGAAAGATACTACACGTTGTATTATTTTAAAAACAAAACTAAACATAGCCGACTGCAAAAAAATCTGCAATTTAGGTCACCTTTGTCCGCGGATGCATGTTTGTGGATATTTGCAAAGATTGGAGCGACGAATTATAAATAGTAGTTATAATGTCGTCTAATCTACTTGCATATATATCACACTAAAAAAATATGGACGCTCTCTTTTGAATACTTTGAGATTGAGAGTTATTCAAAAACGCCACAAACGACAATCGTCAAAATCTCGCCGTTCTTTCCCGCTTCTTTGAGATTTGTTTTCTCAGAAACTAAACATGTCAGGATATTAAAATACAAAGGATTGTTCTTCATGGGACATGTGCCACGAAATAATAAAATTTGAAGCGAAATCAAAAATACGACTGCCCCTCATTGCCTGAATCCAAATGAAACCGCCCAAATGAAACCGCTCCTGCGAAAACTAAGCATCGCACAAAAAAATGGTGATGCCGTTTTGGTGTCTGCCCAAGGGCCCATTTAGAAAAAATAATAACGTGAAGAAAAAATATTTTTTGAAGTTTTTTAGAAAGCAACTTTTTATTTGTTCATTTGAAGGCGATAGTTTCAATTATAAACTTACTGGGCATCATCAATAACCCCTATATGAACCCTTTTTAGACAAGTATAAAGCATGCCGAGCATTTTACCATGTTTTTAAAAACCCTTCAATTCAGACGCGTACTCTGGTTTCGGATTGTTATCCAAGCGCATCTTGGCGGCAGCTGTCCTGCCCTCCGACGGCTGAAGCGCGGAACCAAAGTCAGCCAAAAAATTCAAGGCTCAATGTTGCAACGTCATGCTCTTTCGAACAACGAGGCTTTCCTTGTCGCCTGGCCACGCGCGTATGATACACTTCTTTGTTTTTTTTACGAGAGGGAAGAGAGGCGGGCGGGCGAGACTATACTTTGTTTCACCTTAAGTCCGAGTGCGGACGATGTTATGAGCAGAAGGGCCAATCAAACAGCGCAAAAAGCGCAACGTCATGGCGTGCTGTCTGAGCTTTACTAGCCGGCGGAGGAGCGCGCAAGAGAGACGGCGAATACAGGCTGGTCCTTTCAACTGCAGAGAGCACGCCATGACGTTGTGACTCTTTCGCTGTTGATTGGCACTTCGGCTCATAACATCGGCCGCGCTCGGACCTAAGTTGAAACGAAGTAGAGCGAATTGACTGGCCTTGTTACCGCGCTTTTGCCGTCGGAGGGCAGGACAGCTGCCGCCAAGATGCGCTTGGATAAGAATCCGAAACCAGAGTACGCGTCAGAATTGAAGGGTTTTTCAAAACATGGTATCATGCTCGGCATTCTTTATGCTTGTCTAAAAAGTGTTGATATAGGGGTTATTGATGATGCCGAGTAAGTTTCTAATTGAAGCTATGGCCTTCAAATGAACAAATAAAAAGTTATTTTCTAGAAAAAACAAAACAAGAACTATTTTTTTCAAACGTTAATATTTTTCCTAAATAGGCTCTTGGGCAGACACCAATACGGCATCAACCTTTTTTTTTGTGCGATGCTTAGTCTTCACAGGAGCGATTTGACCTGAGTTCTCTGAAAACCCACTCACTAAAGAAATTTTGCGTCAGGGTTTTAAAAGTTCGTTTCACTCTTGTGTTTTATTTATAATTCAATTGTCACATATTAGTTTTACTGCTTTGAGCACTGACAGGTGAAAATATGCACTCTGCTGGAAATCTCTTTATTTTTCTGATGATGACCATTACATGTTGAAATACCGGGAATTTGCTCTTTCCAAAAACAGTTCCGCTTATGTGTCGTGATATGTTGTTACATGTTCAGTTCTGTTTTGGCAGATTTCACACATTGTGTCTGGGTAAAGATTTACCGGTTGGTATAAAATACAACTTTAAAGTACAGAAGCAATCACATAATTTACAAAAAAAATATTTTTTAATCAATAATTGTAACGGGGATTTTATTTTTGGGACTTCAGAGTGAACATTACCTAATAAACTTATACCAAGCCAACATGCTTAGTCTCTGATGGTGTTAGTTTTTCCATTCCTGAAAACAAAAAGTTTAGGAACATCACGTTAACTGGATCAAAAATAAATGCGAAACCCGCACATCTGCTAGGATCCAAGTCACCATATTGTTGACAATCAGGCCTTATTTCAGCTAAAGAAAGCTTGAGAATACGAAAATAAATATTGTTTCCTTTATTTCTAAAAACCCGTTTGGTTCGAAAAAAAAGCAACAATAATCTTTCCAAACGTTTAAAGCATCCTGTCCTCAAACTTCTGTATTTGATCATCATTGCTAATTTTTCATTCAAGCAGGGTTCCGGATGTATGCAACACGCAGTTGACTTATCGGGGGCACAGCGATGTCCATTTGTCTGATTGAGCTCTGCTTATAAACTGCAAAGGGCACAGCTCGGAAAGCAACCTAAAACAGCAAAAAAACATGAACAACCTGTTAAGTTGGCGTATTCTATTACTAATTTGTTAATAGTATAAAATCGACATTTTTGTTAATAGTTTATTATCCATAGTTTCGAAGAAATATTTCTACCGTCTTCTGTTTGTTTTCCAATAGGTTTAAGGGCGTTCCGCGATGATTATAGGGAAGTCTCAAATGGCAGTCGCATTTTTCTCCGAGCTACCAATTTCCTGGATGGGTACCATAGAGTTATTATAATGTACGCTAGAGGTTCAACTGGCGCTAGTGAGCTGTTGCAAATTGAAGCAGACAGCAAGCAGTCGGAAATTGACTTCCGGTAATGCACTTCTTTGGAAAAAAGCGAGTGAATTTCCTCTCTGCGCTCGATTATAAGAGCAAATATCACGAATAATTCGTACGTACTAGGCACATTGGAACATTTCCCAGTCACGCAGATGAAATAATTGGTCAGTTAAGGCGTTTTTATGTTAAAATCGTGGCATGAAAAACTGTGCTAAAACCGCTTCGTACATGTATTTATGTGCACTGTCGGACACTGTTAGCGCGAACACGGCGTCGGCGCTTTCCAGTATGGGGGATATACGTGCCAAACGAACGAAGGACATGTGAAAAACCGAGAGAGACGGCAGGAACTACGCAGTAACACTGGATAAGTAACTCCTTGTGCTTGCAGACGATCAAAATAAATTGAAAGGCACGTAATATAGTTCGATTTTCAATAAATAAGTATTGCTTTATTCTTTCTGCTCATGAATAGGTGCGAAGATGCTTGTTCTGGGTTCAAATCATCACCCGCACGCTCCAAATCTTTGCGAATAGAGAGAAACCAGAGAACAGGTGCCCGATAAAAACTACCCGACATAGAAAATAATAAGAAAACACACCTTTCGTAGCCCACGTACTTTATTCTTTACGTTTCGAACGTTTTTTTTTTTGTTTTTCTTTAGCCACTCGTAAAGATACATGACGGGGTCATGTTAGCAATATATAAGCACCAACGGAATACTGGCGAACTTTGAACATACTCTACATTGCTTTCGATCGTTATTTTGCTTAGAATCGTCGCTCGTTTCTACATACCTGCCATGGAACAGAGGTTTGGGCCTGAAATATAGCGAAGTTTAACATCGTTCTGCGGTAAAGAAAAAATGCTGTAACTAAACCCATTACACTTTCACGATATTAATAAAGGTACATACTATCCGGTACAACCGAAATAACAAAAGTTATTCATGTTATTTTACGGCGATCAGACAAAATGCACGCGCGTTTTCCCATAGGAATACACAGGGAGGCTGGAAAAGTAGACTGCATGCTGTCTGCTTCAATTTGCAACCGGAAGTCTCGTAGACACTAGCGCCAGCTGAGCCTCTTGCGTTTATTGTAATAACTCTATGATGGGTACATGACGTTCTTCCTTACACAAAATTAGACTATTGATAGTTTTACGATAGTTCTCTATCAATATTTTCTCGATATTCGACTGTGGACAATGTCACGATAGTCGATTATTTATGGTATGCTATCGAGTTTCATGATAGTCGACTATCGATAGTTTTACGATAGTTGACTATCGATAATATACTTTATAAAATTTTACGTTAGTCGACTATTGGTAGTATGCTATGAATTGTTCTACAATAGTCAACTGTCGATTGTAGTCTACGGATAGTATATCTTCGATAGTTTTATATGGTTGTGTATCGATAGTTGACTATAGATAATATACTATTGATTGTCGATTCCAGATCGTACGCTATCAAAAGTGTTACGAACATCGACAATCGACAGGTTTTTTTTCACTGTCGATAGTTAAATGTGGCTTCAAATATTGATACTATCGATAGTTTTGCATCGCTACTTTCTAGGCCAACGTTACCCGGTTTAAAAATGTTTAATTGTGTAAAAAAAAATAAAATGGTATAGACCCCTTTCGAAAGCCACGTGCCGATTATTACAAGGCCGGAACCTCCCTACAATGGCGGAACAACTGACACCGTGAAACGTGCAAGTCACTCCATAAGATAGCAGACGTCGGAGCACGGCCAACGCTAGGGGCCGTCGATTAAATCCAACATAGTCGAAAGTGCAACGTCACTGCGCTCATGCTCATCACAATTCATGTTGGTGAGTTTTTGGGCTTCTAATACAACCAAACGCATAATGTGTTCCGTGACGTTGCGGTTTTAGTCTGCCATTGTGCAGGGGTTCCACAGCTGCCAAAACAAGGCAATTTTTCGAAAGGGACATATTGTTTGTGTCTGCGAGGGCATATTTTACTCTCCTTTTTCAACTGTCTCGAGTAAGAATAGACACAGTCGCTAAGACATCGTTTTTTTTAGGGGCGAAGCTCCTTAGGGGCTAGCCATGTCCGTATGTAGGTCCGCCGTCCGGCGTCGGGTGCTCGTGCTCCTGCTCGTGAGCTCACGTGCTCACGTGCTCGTGTAGGGCAAAAAAAAAAGAAAAAAAAAGACGAAAAAAAAGTATGAGAAAAGAAAAAAAAAGAGTAGGGGGTTCTGAGATGCCATCCCATCTGTCTTAAAAAAGAAAAAGAAGAAAACCACACATTCTCCTACTGACATAAATGAAAACGACCGAAAAGCTCGGCATGCAGCGCCTCAGCGCCTACTCAGACAGCAAGCTGCTCCGGAGACCAGGGCGCGAGAAGCTGCTGCACAGCGTAAAAAAAAAAAAAAAAATCCGCACCATCAGCACTACCTATGACCAAAATCAGTATCATCAGCACCACCCGAGCTTCGCCCCAATCAACATCATTCACCACGTGGAGATGCGGTCTTTTTTTTATCTATATTTTAGAAGGTCTTAGTACAAGACTTGTAATTCTTGGCGTTTTGAAGGTGAATGAGTGCGCAATAACTGATTTCCTTCATTCTAGAACAACGACAAGTGACTCCCTCCTTGAGATTTTGCAAACTAATCAAGCAACTTGCACTCGGTCAGGTGCAATATGCGCCACATGATACTATATCGAGCCTGCGGAATAGTAAATGGTGACGTTATCTAGCATCGGCACGGAAGGGAAGCGTGGTCTAAGAAGAGCAGGTGTCGTTTTTAGCGCTAGCGCTCATTCATCTCATACATCGTTCCAAGCGCAGCCGACGCTGGGAGCTGTTGAAGTCCACGGAGCAGCGCCAAAAGTGTTCATTCATGGCACTCATTGTCTTTTTAGATTTATAATCACCGACTAACCAACTCATGCACAATGAATACGCGCCGACGCTGCTCTTTTACATCGACGCTGTATATCTCCCACTGGTCGGATTTCTGGAATTGTTTCGTTTCGTTGTCCTCGCGAAAAAAAAATTAAAATAAATAACCTTTTGCGATTGAAGCGAAAAGTGCATATCACGCATGTAACATACAGTACGGCATTCGTTTCAATAAAGACCAAGCACAAAACAATTATCTGAACCACATAAGTCATGATGAGGCTCTCTTGATACGAATGCGAAGCACGTAGCGCTCACCTCATGCTTTCCCCGGTAACGATTACTGTTCCACTAGCTACCGCGGCAACGCCAGCTTGCGACTTGGGGATTGACATCACTATCCTTTCAATTTTTAAGACCCTTTTTTTTGTTTACAAATATGACACAAACAAGCCTGTCGAGCTTACATTTGTCACCAGTGCTAGAAAAAAGCATTAATGCTACATGGACAACAACGTTGGAGATTCAACGAGGGCCTTCGCCTTTCAGTCTTAAAGGGGTACGGAAACAAAAATTGAAATATTCAAATTTCGTTCGGAAATGAGTCAAGCGTGACGGACAATAACCGCAAATGATAATCGCACGTTTGTATTTTGAACGACTGGCTATATTTTTCCTTCCAAACGGTGCACTCGAGCAAGCGCTCCAAGAGAAGCAAACGGAGAGTGCGATGCTTCATGGGATATCCGACGCAAACAAAAACAGAGAGAAAAGATCTCCCGCAATCGTGGCGTAGCAAGCTGGCGTGGTTATGAGCTTTGCCGTTGGTGGGGTTGTCAGCGCTGTGGTGACGTCAATAGCGTTAACGCGTTACAACCGAGCCGTTCGAACTACCCGTGGGGTGACGAGCATGTGACAGGCGCAAGGAGCACGTAGCTTCCACAGCACTCTCTGCTTAGGGGTGAACGGGCTGGGAAAAGCAACTTTTGTCCAAATTATGAGTGACTGGCTAATCATCTAGGGGGAGAATGGCTGTATCCGGGTCCACGAACGAGGGTCCGAAAAAGAGGGGAGTCCCTCCTTTCCGTCTTCTTGGAGTGTTTGGTTCAATGCGCAATTTGTGAGTTGAGGAGGAAAGCTAAGAAGGAAAATGTTGAAATTCCAAAGAGCGGCGCTGCTCCGATGCAGCTTGCTACTTTATGACTACGTGGCAAGTTCCGCAACGTTGCTAGATTACCTCCCAAATAGGCTCCACATACATCCACCAGGTGCACATTGAAAGATCGTTTAATTAGCTTTAAAATTAGTTTGCTTGTGCCTTTCAACGCAAGCCTGAAATTCCGTTTCACTACCTCTTTAAAGTATTCAAGTTGGTTTACAAGAATATTCAACTTTTTTTTAATAAATCTCGCGCCTCAACCATTTTTTTTTTTTTTTTTTGGCGTTCACCTGGAGAATTGGTGACGTTTAATCGACAATTCAAACAGCAGTTTTGAGTTGGCTTTTGTTCGCTATTGCTATGAACCGGAAGTTCCCTGAAACGTCAAAGACTGGAGTGCAGCCTGTGGCGTTTGCCATGAAAAGGGCATATAAAAGAAGTATTGGTTCAGTGCGTTCACCTTTGTGTCGTCAATCATTTGGTATAGTGCAGTGGGGAATCGTTGCAGGTAATATCACAGCTTCACTGGTCAACCTCCTTCACAAAGTGGATTGTTGCCCCAACATTTTGTTCTGTGCTTGATTGGTTTAGTTTGTGATATCATACCCACAAAGAAAAGGCCCACCCTGATGATGCACATTTTGCACTGCCTGATTAACTACACCCGGTCGTTGCGTCTGGTTCAGACATGCTAAAGCAAAATTAAATAGAGTAAAGAGCTGGCCTTGTGGTACAAATTGTCTTGCCGCCATGTAGTGTCATGCTGCAAGTCTCACGAATAGATGTGACTTTCCTTTTTCATGCGTGCAACAGCGCCTATTAGTATCGAAGCAAAGTAGGATCGATTTTAATTCCACGGACTTGAGTTCGTTATCAGGTCTTTTGGGGCCGCGGCGTTTATTTAATGAACAGCTTATGTTCACGGTCAAGAACTTAAAAGTTTAACAATATTGCGCGTATAAACAGGCATACGTTCCATTACATGTATATAGTTATATGCGCTCGATGAGAACGTGAAGGTGCGCCTTACGTGAGCATCGGGATGAGAAAATAACCCTTTAAACGGCGAAGATACCATATATCTTTAATAATGACTTATGTTATAGAGTTGTTTTATAATGCACGGAACTGCAATGTTTCAGATTTACGCTTCATGATTTACGCTACGTTTACGCTTCATGATTTACGCTATGATTTACGCTTCATGATTTACGCTACTTTGTCTATTATTTTTAACTTTATATGCGAACCCTCCGCGTACCTTGCTTGCTCGTGTTGGTGTTGGTCGCACAGGATGACGTCACAAAGCCATGTGAGGTATTGGTGTGATTTAGCGTCACATTGTCACCAACATCACAAGAACGTCAGGATATGTTTTGGCGATCTAAGTGAGTGAGCTTAAAGGCACGTAAAAAAGTGGTTATTTTGAGACTGAAAAACAAACACAAAATCACGCGAGTAGTTCTGCATCATCAACATCATCTGCACTGACTCGTTTTGCCTGCCTGGGCAACGCGGTCCAGTGCCTTCAAGAGCATGCACAAGGCACGTCTTCGAGTCTTTATCTTCCCATTACTTTTACCGAGTGCCTTTTCTCGTGCAACAGAAACAGTGCTGCTTTTAAGAGCAATGTTGTTTTCCTTGCTTTGTGAGAACTTGTAGTTATCCGACGTGTTTTCGAGGTATTTAGATAAAAAAACATGACACTTTTTTTGTGATGAACACAAAGAAAAATTATCCGATCTTTTTGAATTGGTAAAAAAAAATTAGCGTGCATTCCTCGAGTTCCGTAAAGTTGTATGAAGCTTTAAGACTTTCTTCCGGGCGCGATTTAACGTGGGAAATCTCTGCATTTATTTTTCTTATAACTAGAAGCAGTTTTGGTGTACATTGACATACGCACTGTTTGCTAGAGTCCCCGATAAAACTCCGGTAGGGAAATTAAAACACGACTTCCTGGATTCCTTATTTCTTCCTTCGTCCTTCCCCTGTGCCATTACGCTCTAGACACGGGTTCCTCAAAAGGGGAACATTGAAGCGAACACAATAAGTGCCTGCCGAGGGGAACACTAAGTGCGTTGCTGCAGTTGTCTTGATTATCTAAAACCATTGCAAAATAGGAATCTAATGTACTGTGAAGATGAGTTTATTTCCCTTTTTTAGATTCAAAGAAGTCCATAAATCAGCCACCACTGCATTTTTTTGGGGGGAGGGGGGGCATCTACGACAGTGGACATGGCATAGCTCATCCAGTTTAGTGTAGATTAGAAAACAAAAATCTTATGAATCCCCGTAAGAAAGGGTTTATCTATATTGTGCATGATTTAAAGAAGAAGATGTTTTAGAAATCGAAATCAATATTTCCGAAATAAATTGCACGATTCGGAAAAAAAGCTATTATAAACATGTGTTTCGTGTGCACGCCTTTTTTCTTCTTTCACTTCCTCCTAACGAGTGCAGCAAAGTTATTTGATCCAAAGCATCTGCCTAGGGCGAAGTATGTCTTTGAAATATAGGTGCCTATCGTCGAGCTAACAGCACCCCCTTTCTGCACTGCCTTGTGGGGTGCTTTGAAGGGACGACGGAAGCCCGTTTCCAGAGAGACTGGTTTGACGCTGGGATCAGCACCCCGCATCGTCTCTGTCCCTACGATATTAATTAGGCTTACTCACCCGCGACCCAATCTGCCGGAATCAGCGATCTCGCATCACGACGTACCGTCATTACAATTGAGGCTGCCGTTCCGCAGATTTCTCCGGAGTATTAGTCCTTTTAGTTGTTGCGTTTTGTTTTCTTCCTCCGATGCCCTCCTTACCGCACAATGTGCATGAGTGCTTCTCACGTAAGTATTTAACCAAAGTGGATAATCTTCCTTACCGTTATAGTTTTTTTGGCGCTCAGTATAACTATTATTTTTAACTGTTGGTTCACTCCACAACTGGTTGCGTGAGTTCCTGTGCTTTCTGAAATATAAAGTAACCAGGATTTACATCAACATTGTGTTCTATATACAGTCATATAGAACAATGATGAAGACAACGCAGAGATTAGCAAGAATGAGTTTTTTTTTTTTCTTTAATTCGGTTATTTTGGATTTTGATGGCAGCTGCTCTACTGTAATGTTTGTTTTGTTTGAGACGTTCGTGCAATGTTCAAAAAGATTGCTGGAGGAACTCAATTATTCTAAAGAGAACATCACGCAAAAAATATATTGTATTTTCTTTTAGATATGTTCTGTTCGATGTTGGTCTGCCTCTTTTATTCTTTATAATATAATCACTCAGGATTCATCAAGGTCAGAACCAAGTGTTTTGGCCGTTTCTTTGGCTAATGTTGAGTTAAAGGGAATTTTTTTTTCTCTAGGACTTTTTACACGTGTGGAAGAGTGGAACAAAATATGATCACAGCCGAAATATTACGTAAACGTGAAGCCACGTACTGCATTGACACCTATTTTAAAAATGCGACCAGTCGCTCTTTAACAGGCGTTAAGCGGGTTAGCTCTTTAGTCAAGCAACCCTGGGCGACGCGTACTGCAGCACCGCCATGATGTCACGTCGCGGTGGTGCTGCGGTTGATTCTGCACGTTCTACCGCGTACCGCAGCACCACCGTGACGTCACGTCCCGGCCGTACAGCTGATATCAGTGTTGCCATCCCTCTCTAGCATATAGTTTTGGTTTTGCCGTAGACGCCCCAAACCAAACTTTGAGCTGTGATAATTATAAAACTGCACACAATATCGAAACAAAATGTACCTTTATATTCGGGGTAACTTACTGTGCTAAATAAAGTCGTAAATATAAATTTCAAAACATTACATTTGGAAATTTGGGATTACGACTGTTCCAATTTCGAAAAAGTCGACAATAAAGCAGTCGTTATCCCAAATGTTCGAAAGACACGCCAGCCGCTCTCACTGTGTCAGTGAATATATTATTATCACTACGTAAGGTGAGAATTTTAAACTAAACAGTCGTGGTAGAGAGAAGGCTTGATTGAAATGCGTAGGTTTATTCTAGCATAGCAATACAGGTGTGAGTCATGCCCTTTCTGATCGCGACCTGCTGGAGACAGGGTCCGCAAGCCGAAGTGGCGGACAGAGTCTGGGGTCACCGGCGGCGGTGGCTATGATGATGGCGGTGGCGGCGATGATGATGATCTCTCGACACCTCACCCACTTTGGAAGAGCAACGCTCACACTTCCCCAAAACGGTCAGGTGGACGGCTCACTCGGCCACTCGTGGTTACAGTAGGTGCCAAAGCCGGTTGCAGGTGTCCTCTTGTTCACCGTGTAGTTCCGGTCGTCGTATGCACCACGTAGGTAAGGGGTTGTAGGCGCTGGCCCTAGAATGTGACCGTAAGGCGCTGCTCCCGTAATAATTCCGACCACAGTTCCAGGCGGAAGCGTGTCGAGCTAGCAGTCGTTTGCAGCGCTCGTCATAGTGTTGGCGCATCTTCTCAAGGCATAAGGCATTTCTCGATCGAAATTCGAAAGGGTCCCAGAAAGGTTCGATAGATTCGGCGCTTTACTGGCACGTCTGTGCGCAGGCTTTGTCCCAAGAATTGCTCCACTGGCGAGCATCCTTCGATTTCCGTGGCCGCACGCTGGGCCAGCAATGCTGTGTGGATGCCTGTCGATTTTCTAAAAAGTTAGTTAGCCGTTCGAACTTTCCCCTTGGCCGCCTCGCTGCTCTGGGGGTAGTACGGGCTTGACGTTGATTGGGTCACTCCCCATACTTCCATAAACATCGCGATACCGCGTGAGGCGAATTGCTGCCCGTTGTCTGTTCGGAGAATATTCGGAGCTCCATATCGTGCAAACATTGGGTCGAGGAAGGCGATGATGTCCCTGGAAGTCGTCCTCCTCGGAGGCTCCAGTTCAGAGACCCTTAAATAGCATCCGACAGCAATCAACTAGTTGGTACCTTCGTGAACGAAAAGGCTACATGCCAACGACTTCCCGTGCGTAGTTTGGCTGTAAGTCGCACAAGACGAAGGTTGACCTGTTTTTTTGTGGTCTTGACAAACGGGGTACCTTCGTTCAAAGCTGTTGGTGTGAAAGCGAATGCCTCGCCTTTTTAAATTCTGTCACACGTGCCGTTCCGGCTGGGCGTAGCGACGTGTGAAGCGTTAAGCCCAGTGACACGCTTTGAGTTATGGATTGGCTCCCGTACCTCACAGCGTCAGTCGGGTTATATTTTAAGGTGAAACAGTTTATACGCCATAAGGACTTACGACTCCTTCTGGTGCTCAAGGCATGTTCCGCAGGGCTCCCCTTCTCCCTTGTTAAGCTGCGTAGGCTATGTCGAAAAGATTGTACTCTTCCTAAGAACGTGTTGCCCGTAGTCAGTCTGCATGCGACGTGCCTCCTTTTTCCGAATAAGTTTGAACTGTTTACTAGCGACGTGACTGACAAATTCAGCAAAAAGCGAATGAGTTGCTTCAGTTATTTACAAAAGCACAAAAAACAAAAAAACAATTGCGGGGTACGTAAACGTTTGGAGCTGAGCCTGTTTTTTTAAGCAGGTGCGGCGGATTGAAACGCAAGTTCTGAGGACGCCCTGTGCAACAATTGTTTTTAAATGTTCTGCAGTGACATTAAAGAATTTCAAAAAGGACAAGAAGCACCATCATCGATATTATCGTAGCCATATTTGTCACCAGCTGACAGATCATTGGATGCCACTGAATTCCTGATCCAGGGAATGACTGAAACGATCAATGCTGTCGACGTACGTGTCACGCAACGGACACTTTCCTATATCATATAGCTTCTATAATGCGCACGGCCTGCGTAAAGCGAAAGTAATTTGAGACAACCGAGGACTTCAGCAATAAAGTTTGTCGTATACTGATTGATGTCTACGAGGCGCCATAGATGTAGAGCATATAAAGACACGTTCCTTGAGCACAGAATGGATTAGTAACGTATGACTTGCCTACGTAAAGTGCACGCTACAGCAAGAACGCTACCGCCGCTTATCCCTTTTGCTACGTCATATTTCATAGTAAGTTGATTTGAAATTGATCCCCGATGCTATAATTTACTTGTTAGACAAGTCGAAGAAGCTCAAGAGGGAGATGGAAATGATGGTGAAAGGTGACCCATGAGAGAAAAATCTTCTAGACAAAAAGTATGTCCCTTTAGCGTCTTGAAATTACACGGATGACGCCGCCATTTACAGTACAAAACAGAGCCAGAACAAGATGGACGTCGTGCGGGTCTTCACAGATTATCAAGAAATCTTTGCGCGAAGCAGTTTATGAAATAATTCATTAGGGAAGTTTACAAACCATCTGAAATCGAAAATGTGCGGAAGTTTCATTTTCTTCGTCCTACGTAGGGTTAAAAACGTCCAGTGCACGAATGATGTGTTTGGCGTTTGCTGTGCTAACTTTGCTCTCAAGTTCACTTCGCTATCAAAAGTAAACTTGTCTTCTGAAGACTCTCAAACACTATGTCTCTGTGGGGCCCCTTCCCAAGAGTGCTTCTTGCTAGCATGTGAAGGCTGCTCAAAGCGGGATGAGGAAATCCTGGCTGAGCTGAGCATCGAGCTCTAAGATGAACTGGAGTTGGCATTGAAAGAGTTTGACGGCAAGTAGGAAAAAAAAAACACATACGGAGGTCATGGCTGTCCTGAACAAGTTTTAGAAGTGGTATAAATGTTATATCCCTCCTTATTACATAAGACGCGCTCAGAGACGAGCGATATGGTCCAAGAATGTGCATCTGAAATCACGTGCTGCTGTTTCGCACTTTGACTTCGCCATGAACTGAAGTTTTGTGATACAACACGCTGTACAATCCTATCGCTGGAAGAACAAGATTGTGTATCTTAACCTGCGTCGCTACAACCAGTGACATTATCTACAACTAAAAAGGAAAGACTAAGCTTCGGCGTTGTGAGCGACGACAGTCGCATTGACTCGGTACATAAACTTTATTCACTCTACGTCATTGAAGAGAGCATGGGAGAGCATTTTAAGGATTTTTTTTAGTTAATTTAGGTGTAGGATGGCGCTTCCAACACTTCAAAAAACAGGCGCCAGGTTTCCGAATTCAAAAAGTAAAGTGTGGCCACTGGATATACTCAACATCACGGCGCGGAAAGGGCTCTTGCAATGGAGTGGTCGGTGTGCTCAAGCATCACTGAGATAACGCGCTTACAGAAGTAAAAAAACAAATAGTGGGATATGGTAAGCCCAACGAGGGACATTAGATCCTCAGACGTGTGGAGGAAAACAAAGGAGCAAAGCGGCTTTAGCGTCGTCCTAGAAAAGGGTTGCAAAAGCCCCGAGTCATCGGACACGTGTTCCAAGACCGTGATGCAGGCACCTTAGAACGCTGCTACCTGTTCCGAAAAGACGTTAATCATCAGTGAATCGGTACTGGTCGGTTGAACACCCAAACCGTGGAGTGCGGAGGCACTCATTAATACATCGATCTAGTCAAATATTTTACAGCATTCGAAAGATGTGATATCACTGTATTGTGTGATCACTTGGGTGTTTCCTCTGCGCACATTTGAGTGTTTTATTCAAGCGGGGAAACCTTGCCTTAAACGTCGGCGACGTTTGCGATGTGCGGCGAAAAAGGCGCAGCACGTATACATTTCCGGGACACATTTGTCTCTGCGATAATAATTAAGAGATACGATTCTATTTTGCCTAGTATTCCTTAATTACTATTAGCCATGTTTATTTATTTCGAATGTTTTAAAAACAGAAAAATACCTCTGCATTTTTTTATATATAAAAAATTGTCGAGGCATGCTGAGTTTTTCAGACGTCTTTCTTTCTATTTTACATAGCGATACATGGTTTCTTGGCTGCTCATACCAGCTATTTAGATGATAGTGAATACCACGTACTAGCCTAGCTGATGCCATTTTTTTATAAGACAAATACACCAATCTATATTGAAAATCGCAAAAGAGCCATAGCTCTTTAAAGTTGTCAATATTTCAACCTAAACGAACACACGTTTCGCGATATTGGCTCATAAGTAGAAGACATTAAAACAAACTATTACATATAAAAACTATCTTGCTTCGTAGAAAACTATATTTACTGCAGGGACGCAAAGAATATTTCAAATTAGATTTTTTACGAATTTTTTTATTTCAAATTTTCATCGTTTTCTATTATTACGATAGCAAAGGATTGATACCACCGAAAATTATGCGCGCAACAAACCAATTTTATTATATTAATAAAGTACCAACCCTCTTTAGAGCTTTCCGTGAACGACCTAATTTTTCATATATATAAATTGGAACGGCGCCGGTGTATTTTTTTCGTCAATTGGCACAGCGTATTTATAACCCTTTCTTGATTGCTAGCGAACGTAATTAAAACAAATTAAAAAAAAAATTCATGAAGGTATTGATTTCTTTTTAATCGCGCACGCCCCGAGGGTCCCAGGAGCGACTCTATTACTGGCAACAATGAAAAATCCCAAAATATCTCTGCCCGTGTACGTCACCGGCGGGAAGGCAGGCGAGCGACCCGGGCTGCTGCGAAGAGGCACTCCGCATCGCCAGCGATCGAGACCATTTTTATCAAGTTCAAAATTGTAATATCCCGTAACAAAATGTAGCAATTTATGTTCCGTGGTATATTGTAAAAACAGTGCTGAGAAAAGCGTATTCCTACGCTTGCTTCCGTAGCAGACAAAAATGCGCCCCCCTCCAGCAGTGAAGGCCGGCCACGTCAATGGGCTTTTGCGCGAGCTGCGTGTCGATGGAACTTTTGTGATATAAAAATGTTTCGCCTCTGCTCGGAATGCTTTCGGCGCTAAGAATTGAGTATACTTCTGCAGTTGGGACACCTTCAAGAGTGACAGTCACGAAAACCCAAGAGGGCTCTGTTCCACTACGTCCTCCGTCGAAAGAGGAGCGCTAATAATATCGAGACACATAGTACGCATTCTAGCACTAGTCTACATTTGGTGCAGTCATCATTGTTCTTAAAAAAAAGCTTCAGTGATTTGTTTTTCTCTTCTTTATTTTTTGATAAAACCTATATTCGTTTCGAACAATCTAACTCGCGCTACTCTCGGAGTTTCACTCACGCCGCTGATCTGTCGAAAACGAGAAGTCAAACGTTTAAACGAGGTTCAAGTCTGAGTTCAGACATGACTTTCCACACATTGCTACTCGTTTCTCTTCTTGCAGAGGCTTAGGGAGCAGGAGTTGAGAAATATAATTAGGCGTGACGGCTATTGCCTGGTTTGTTTGTCAATTGGTTGGCGAACGATTTCATTTTACATTTTTCTATCGTAGAGAAATTTTACATTGGATCTGGAAGTGTCTAAAACCATAGAGCGAATAATGTAGTTGAGGGCAGGCGCGTAAATTTACCACTGATGGAGGCAGTGCAAGGCTACAGCTTAATTAAAAACAAATATTATATGAAATTACCTCCTTCCCCATGTGCACTCGTGAATGAGTGTTTGAACACTGTGCATTCTTCTCCGACAGTAAACAAACAAAAAATATAGAACCAATATTCCATCGGGTAGCTTTTTCTTACCTCACTTTGAATAAAAACATTTATGATGCGATATTCTTACTTTATGCACTCGTTCATCGTCCTTTTTGTTCCTTCGACTTATCTGTTCACTTCTGCCCCAGTCTCAGGTTAATCATCATGGTTAACATTCACCAGCTCGCCTGCACCCTTACTATATTATCTCTGGTCAAAAATATTATTTATTTGAAGACAAATCATGTGTGTATTTTATACCCCTTTCATTCAATCTTGATGTTTGACTTTCTGGTCTTCATGCTCTGGGTGACAGCCCAACACGCGCATGTTTCCGCCGCTTCAAAATGCGAGCAAAATACGCGTAAGACACAAACTCTGAAAATGGCACCGACCAGATGCGCTTTTCTGGATTGGTGTATAGATGTTTTGCTAAATTATCCAGGCAACAAGGAGAATATGCCTCCTACAAGGGTAGTTGCACGTGCTGGCGTCTGCAACAATAACCCTTTTAATGAAAATCTAAAACCAATGGCGCGTTCGTTTCAGAAAGATGAACTTGTGCGCACCTGTACCCACATTCAAAGCATTCTCCGTGGTGCTTGGTTAATTAGTAAAAAAATGTATTGCTTCACTCCTCGACTTTTCTTGACAGCGTAATTGCTTGGATATTACAGACGGAGAACGCATTCACGCTATAGATTTCACAAAACTAGCGAGTCGCGGCATGAGTGACCCGAGTTGCAAATAAGGCTTTCTTAAAATCCCAATTGCTTTTTTTTTAGGGTTTTGCAGGTAGGCCAAATTCATACTTTGTGCAACTAGCTATTATTATCAGTATACGATAGCATGACCTCCCATGTTTTCTCGCTGTTAGACGCGAGAAAGGCGGCCGAGAGTACCCGATTGCCGGTCGCGTGCTTCCATTCCCGCCGGTGACGTACGTTAGGATGGCGTGGAAAACTGGGGAAAATCAAGGGATATCAAAGTGTCGGTTTCGGAAGCGAAGGAAACATAGCTTTCGTAATTAACTAGAGTGAATTTCGGGGAACGAGATAAACTTTCGGTATCAGTAAGTCATCCGCCTTCAGGTGATGCCTTAGGATTACATAGCTTAAAAAACTGTCGGGATTTCGTTTAAAGCTGATCACACTTATCAGCTTGTTAAAATTAATAAAATATCGATCTGTAAGGCGAGACCTGTGTGTTCATTAAATAAAAAAAAACCTGAACTATTTAATTACATCAAGCCCACAATGTAGTGTCCAAGGAGTCACATGCAGAAATTAAAATAATGTGAAAGGAAAAACAACGGAAGGAGAGTGAGTCGAACATGCCGCATTCAACAGTCAGGAAAAACGCTAATTTCTGCAAAGGCCGCTGACTCGCCATAACTCGACAACAAAATATTATCCTAACCCGCGGCTTTCACCTTTTTCTTCATAAAAACGTCTCTACCACATTTATTTTGTTTTCATTAAAATGAAAAAGTGAACCTACATTGCTTGCACGATAATGTGCATGAAGGCCCGTAGACCCGTAGCACTCAAATTTGTGATGCGCCTCTGGTGAGAAAAATGTTATATTACCCTGTCGCGTTTAGTTTGGTCATGAATCCGCTTCATCATGTTGTTCGCGGATGCTAAGCTTGCAGATTTTTATTGGAGGATAAACATTTCGTGGAAACAAAGTATCAAGAACGACAAAGTTAAACAAAAAGCGTCCTTATCGTTTTTATAAGACAGCGCGAGCTGCATTTTTTTAAAGCTTGTTTTCTTCTTTTAGACTCTCCGTTACAGCGCGTGAAAAGACGGTGATGCATGCTTGTAAACGGCCGTGGGTCGTGCGGGATCAAACGCTGCAGAGACGCTTTGTTCTCGATGCAAGCATTTCATGGGCGAGTCTTATATGGCGCCACTTTTCCCAGGAAAGATGGGCCTTATCGTCTTGCGGGTGCACGCACCCTCTGGCCGAGAAAAACAGGCCTATTATAAGCTTTCACCAGAATCAAATTTAATGCCGGCCTCTATTGCATGTTTTATTGTAGCGTGAGCTACACAAGCCGAGGTCGAGCAGTTTCGTGCGGCTTTCAAAGAGCCGTGCTGCGCAAGCGCGACTAGCAGTGACGTCACACGGCCCATAGCTGGCGCGCAGGAGCCGCCGCCGCCGCGCGCTTCGCCGCCACCCCGCGCGCCTCGCCGGTCTGCGCATTTCACAGAAGTGACGTCATAGCCGCGGCAGACGCACTGGCGCCGCCGCGTGCCCAGCTGTGCGCCTCCGTTGCGCAGTAGCCAAGTCTGACGCTGCACCGAAGCCACTTGATAGCGCCTCTCATTTTGTGCGCATAAGCTCACGCTACGTATATCCTGGCAAAGCCGAGCTAAGCCACCGCAATTTTTTGCTTGAACCATTTTTTTTTTCTGTTGTTGTCGTTGTCTTATTTTCTTGATTTCTTGAGAACTGAAAAAAAAAAAAACATTTTTTGAAGTACTTCATAATTACTTTACACCTTTTCATTTACCGAAGAGCGGTGTCGGGATTCACCAAAATTAGAGTAATACTGAGCTTCCGATTGCTAACAAAACGTGATTACATTATTTAACTTCGATAGTAACTAATTACATGCAGTTTTCTTACTTGTAAAGCGTATATTTAAGGAGAGCCAAACATCAGACTAACAGACGGGCGTTTGCCCACATTTCTGCTTTCAGCGTGCACGACCAGCACCATCTGCTAACAAGACCCCGCCCTTGGGTGATGAAGCCCCCGTCAAGCGCTCGCCCTTCACGCACACTAACCGCGACTGCTTTGATTGCGCCCTGGGGGCTACACAGGCTTCCAATGAAACCCAGGAGAAGGAACATCAAAGGCACGCTTCCCAATCTGGTAACACATGGTCTTTGAATCGGTGTTGCGGACAATCACAGTCGTAATTCGAGACTCGTTGAATTCTGGTCTGTTACTAAACCTGCCTTGTCAGATGGGTCAGATGTGGCGCTGCTCATTACTGAGGCTTTGATTATGACAAATAAAATTACAAATAAAAATGCCTTAAAAATAACTGGGGAAGCGTCTGGAAGCGAGGGATATTATACGTGAATTCACAATGTTGTCTTACCTTCATTAGAAAGAAAGGTTCGTTTATAATGGGTGTGTCAAGCATTGTATTAAACAACCGGGTGTTACGAAAACAAAAATTACAGGTTTCTTTTTTTTTTACCGCAGAAATAAACTAGACATCGCCGAACGCTCATTCGCCGTCCAAAGGAAGAGCTAGAGGTCACAACCAGATGCTAAAGTTTCAGCCCGATCCGATACCTTAATGAAGAGTTATAAGTGGTTTTCTAGAAATGTCACTGGGAAAATGGCGGCCGACGGAGTTTTCGAATACATGGGGCTCCAAGGCACCAGAAACCGAAAAGGGGCGAAAATGGGCTCCATTTTCCTATTGAAATTTTCAGAAAATCACATATAACTTTTGATTAAGGTATCGAATCGGGCTGAAACTTTGGCATCTCGTTGTGACGTCTAGCCCTACCGTAGGGCGGAGAATATGCGTTTGGCGATGCCTAGTTTATATTTGCGGTGAAAACAACCCTGTAATTTTTTTTTGTGACACCCTGTCTATCATGTTATATGTATATTAAATTGGTTCTAGATTCTAAATAGGTTTAGCTGAGTGCAAAAATTAGAACTATTATTTCTTTACAATACTGACAGCGATGCTACAGACAAATCAAGAGTGGCAAATGCGAGAAAAACACGTTATAAAAGCAAATGTTACACGGTGTTGTCATGTTATAACAAACCTTTCCCCTACAACAAGGGCGTACAAAAGAAAAACGTTGTATTAAAATAATTTACTCTCCAAATAAAACACATAGAACCTTCTCTAACTCAGAGATCAAGTGAAGAGCAACAACGGCACCTGGAAGCTTGTACCATAGATCTATCTCCAATAAAAAAATAAAAAAAAAGTTTAAAATGTTTTTTTTTTGGGGGTATATCAATGGTGTCATTTTCGACCTTCCGTGCAATACTGGGCTAGGTTCACCAAGCCAAACTCGGCAGAACTTCATTGTGAAATTTTAGAGCCCTTCCTTTTTATATCGTCTTTATTGTTCCGATAGAAACCTTAATGTTTGCCTGAAATTGCGATTTATATATTAATAGAGTGTCAACATTTCCATGCCCGCAATTCAAGCGTTCCGGATTACTACCTTTACTTAGCCGGAGCTCAATTGAGTCTGTCTTTAAACCTGGTTTAGAGCACATGCGGAACAGCAGACTATATAAAACAGTACGCGAAAACCGCCGAACAAAAAGCGTTATGTGTGTTTACACCTTTGGTTCGAGATGCACAACACCAAATGATGTCATAATAACATATAAGATTAAACAAAAAGAGCATTGTCACCAAGTCGACAGCAAGCACTTTGTTGTGCTGTATTTTGGGGCAATAAAAAGCGGAGTGTTATATTTGGCCGCATTAAATTATGAGGGAGAGAGAACAAAAAAAAAAGGTATGAGGAATAGAATGAAGCACCCACAACGCGCCTCGTTCTGGATCGTGCTGGGTGAGATATGACCCTAATCACTTCTCATCTTGCGGTATCATTAGCTACCCGCTGTTATTGATTGCAGTGGGCTTTCGGCGTAGGAACTATATTTGTATACCCCCAAGGATTCCTCTCTGCAACCGCGAACCCCAAAAGAGTTCGCGGTTGCTGCACTCGCGAATCAGATTCGGGCTCCTTGTTGGCGGCGGGAAACGTTGTATTGTGGCCTCGTTTCCCATTTCCTATTGATCAAATCTCTCCCGCCTCTGAATGATTGTTCTCGCGTGAGTTCTCCCTGGCAGTGGTGGTGATACAGATGCATTTTGCGGACGAAGATTTTGCCTGGTGCATCATCAAGTTTAGTTTGATTCGCGTGACTTTGGGGGTAGAGTGAGCACACGATAATTGGTTGCGATATGTTTAGCTGGCGTTAGTAGTCGAAATTTATGTGTAATGAGTCTTTCGTGCTCCCCTCGCCCACTGGAGTGTACTAATCTTCACTAACATAACTTTTCTTGATATTCGTCATCCCCAAGTCTGCAGGGTAGACTTCGAATTTAAGTAGGTTATTTTACGATTTAACCACAATAAAGGAATTCTCAAAAAAAGATAGCGATTAATTTATTGGTGAAGTGTTTCCGTGGGCGAATATGGAAAGTGTCTGGTTTTTATTATACTTCTTGTTTTTTTTTTTTAATTTCGCGTACAACAAAGCTTCACCACATCATGATATTAAAACAAACACAAAAAGTTAAAGTGTTCAATTTTTTTTCAGTACACTTTTAAGTTTCCCGCCAGTAGCGTAAGATTTGAGAACCCTTTTTCTCAGAATATTTACTTAACATTTTTCGCTTGAGGTAAATATCGTTCGATTAGGAAGAATAATCCAAAGGCTAAATGCCGTACGTAAATAATATTTGATTTTAGTTTTGCAGGAGGGGGCTGCAGATTGTTTGGTAACGACGAGTTCCCATTTTACTGCGCTTAAATATCCGATACCACGTACATAAACATATCCATTTATTGCGCAAGGTCTCTCAGTTTTATTGAAACGTTCAAACTACTCCCAATATATCTGGGTATGCTTTTGCATATGGGCAGTCCTTGTTTAAAGAAAGAACCTCTTTAAGTCGGAGTCCGTAGTCATGTAAAATTCCCGTGAACTACCCTAGAATAGATCGCTTCATATAAGGCGAACTGAGAGAGTTGGATTTCCGAAACCTATGGGTTAAGCATAGACTAAGATATGTTTGCACCCGTAGACTCAAGTTGAGAGTTCGAAGCACCGATCTGGCAGGCTATCTAATGATCACCTACCATACGTTATTGCATACTTTAAGCAGGGGACATCATTAACGCAAGATCGATGCTAGCATATTATTTACGCTTTAGGTTCTGCTTACTTCGTTATGAGATTAAATGTTGGTCGGCTTGTCCTCTTCAAAATAAAGGAATTAACTTAAAATAAAAGAAACCTTTTTAGTAGCAACGCTCCGCGCGGTTCCTAATGATTATACGGAAGCTGTCGCTTAAAATAAACTGTTGCTCTGCCATCTTTTAGAATAACAAAACACACGATGAATCCCAATTTTGTTTAATCCACTGATTTTTTTTAAGATGAATTATGATAACGGCAATGATATTCTCGCGTGTAACAAAACTGAAAGTTCAACCTTGCCATGATTTCGAGCAGTTTTTTTTTTTTATTTTGTTTTGCTTTTTGACTGCACTTCACTGCTAAGCTTTGAACATTAAACAATATTGGGAAAATGAAGCAAATATAACATAAATAAGGGATGCGCATGACTGAGCGGTGAGGTGAGAAATACGCTTATCGATGCAATTCACCAAGCGGTTGCGCTGTGGCATATATCTTGCAGGTAGGACTCCGTGTAAACGTGAGCTCCAAATTCGGTAGAGTGAACATAGTCGAGGTCCGACAGCAGCATTAGCTTAGCTTAGTCGAGGACATGAGGTCTTGCGCTATGACTTGCATATGTCGTGTTTTTTCCCTCGTCCATCAAATTTAAGTCCCTAGAAGCGCAAGTGAAAAAAGCAACACAAAATATTAAGTATACTTTCTTAGCACAAGAAGAAGAATCTCACGCTTGTCAACTCATTTGATATATGGAGAGTAACACGGCGTCCAGAGGTACTTCCAGGTATATAGAGCGGAATTCAACATGTACAAGTATTGTTTTAGGTAATTAAATAGAAGCTTGGCGTGGTCATGTTAATATCGCTTAAACATCAGAACTCGCATTTTCTTTTGAAAAGCTTGAACGTAATGCCGTAATCCTCAACCGTTAACGTAAAACAAGATTAATCAAATTAGATATGTCACAACGCGAGATGCCATGATCGTTACAACTATTTTACTTGAGCTGCGATGCTGCTAAAAGGTCGCTTGGAGGTAAAAATAGCAACTCAGGCGCGATACAATGCTTAAGTTTGTTACTCTTAATCATATAGGTGGATTTTAAAAGCACTTACAGCTCGATTGTAGGGACATCGTGTGTCAAAACAACGCACAGATTTCGTACAGGCAGCAAGTTTCCTTTTGTTCGTCGCAATTTTCTAAAATATCACGTGACAATGAACTCTATTAGCCCCCCCCCCTTATTTCTAAAGTAAGCATTTTTAAGCTGGCCATGGTTCCTATTTTGGTAGAGTAGACTTATCTTAAGGGGAAGTAATGTGGAACTAATTCTCTTTTAATCAATGACTTCAAAAAACATCGTTTAAATTATTACCCTTTTCGAGATTATTGAAAATCATTGAACCAACTCATCTTAGAAAGACATAGGGTGCATAAGGCGTTGTACGGCGTTAAACGACAAGCCATTCCACCCTGTGAAAGTGGATGACCAGCGAAGTTGTTTAGCACATGACACCGACGTGACACATAATTTTTAACAAATGTACGAACACATTAATGCATGATCTTCATTGATGGTGTTTGCCACCCGCTGACGCCGCAAACATTCTCGTTGCCTTTCCCGCCGTTGCTCTTCGTAGGCGGTTGCTCTTCGGGAGTCCGGGCTATACGCGGCCTCCCCTTTACGAGGAGAGAAGAGAAGTGAAATTGAAAATTGAGAACGGGAACTTCTCTTTATGGTTGTTTATATACATTTGCGTGAACGACTATCGCCGACCCGAGGAACCTGAGGAAACTAGACACGCTCGTCGGGACCGCCACCGGGCGGAAAGAAGACACGCACGACGTGACCGCTAACCCGGGAGAGCGGAAGGAAACCAGGCACGCGAGTTCTTGGAACTACGACTAAGACAGGGCGCTGCGAGTTTTCGTTGGCGCACATGAAAAATCCTCGGAACCCTAACCATAAAGAGATGCTGGGGCATTGTTACTATGCTCAACAAATTTCCTTCCGATTCTTCAAAATATTTTTTTATGCGTCCTCTTCTCTCTTTTGAGAAGTGTTGCGTAGTCGGGAACTCGAATCAGGTGGCGCGCCAGGAGTGGAGTCAGAGCATCTTCTGCCGCAGGTCCTTAGGCAGGGATTTCTTGAGTCATAGTTTGCTGGCATCCAATGCCCGCTGCTAATCGTCTATCTTGCCTTAGCGGACACAGCCGGCAAAGCTGAGTAACAGTCCGTTGCAGCACGAACCTGGCGGTGGTTGACTAGAAATAGTAGGATGACTCACGCTGTGAAGTTGAACACTTATTCGAATGCGTCAGTGGCTGCGCCCGTAATACTGCACGGCTTAAGGGTACGTCATCAGCCGACGTAATCATGACCCGCTGCTCTGGTGATCCGACACCCAGGAAGGAGGTCAGACGTGGCCTCGCTGTGCCGACTCAGACTTCGTACACCTGCGACTCGTCTCGAACTCACTGTTTCTCGGAGAGCTCGCACCTGTGCCGGCAATATCAGGTCGCAATTCACGAGGTCTCTGTTTGGATGATGCGAAACTTGAGGACCGCAATCCATGCGCCGGTGGCGGAGGGTCGGCAGGAGGAACCTTCACAGCAGAGATGCCACCATATCGTTTTTTTCAACCGTAATAGAAGATAAGACATGTGTTCCAGGATGCTTCAGGTGGTCCACTATTCTCAAAAATTCCAAATGACACTGCCTGCACGATCTTCAACCAGGTAACTCACAACGAAAGTATGTATTGTCCTTTCATACAGCAGCGTGGTAAGTTTAATGTTCAAGGCCACAACTACAGATGAAAAATACCAGTTCATTCCACCGTGACCTCATGTGATCAATGTTGACAAGGGCGTTCTTATTGAACAGGGGCGTGGTGACGTATTCATGGGATTTAGGGTGACGTATAATTTATTTAGAGGTCGAAGTATTTTCGAATCCCTCGTAAGAAAGACAAGATGTCAGGGAAGGGACCGCGGTCAGTCCTTGATGAAACGTTTTCTTGAGTCCATTGAAGACTTCTCGTAGTCCGAAACAACTATTTTCAAGGCAAACCACGGGAAAGTAATTTCGGGATCAAAAACTTCCACTTCAAACTTCATCTCAGTTTTCGTCTCAAACAAATTTGAAAATGTATTGCAGTATCAGTATTTCTGTATTTGTATTTCTGCCCTCCCTGGAATGTATTCCTGTATCTGTATTTCCAAATACTTTTTGCCTCTATTTAAAATGTATTTCCGATACGTATCGCGATACATTTTTACAGATGTATTTTAGTATCAGTATTTTAGCTTCTATTTTAATGTATTCCAGTATTTGTATTTCCAAATACTTTTTTGAGTATTTCTGCCCAACCCTGGTAGGCGGTTGCTCTTCGGGAGTCCGGGCTATACGCGGCCTCCCCTTTACGAGGAGAGAAGAGAAGTGAAATTGAAAATTGAGAACGGGAACTTCTCTTTATGGTTGTTTATATACATTTGCGTGAACGACTATCGCCGACCCGAGGAACCTGAGGAAACTAGACACGCGCGTCGGGACCGCCACCGGGCGGAAAGAAGACACGCACGACGTGACCGCTAACCCGGGAGAGCGGAAGGAAACCAGGCACGCGAGTTCTTGGAACTACGACTAAGACAGGGCGCTGCGAGTTTTCGTTGGCGCACATGAAAAATCCTCGGAACCCTAACCATAAAAAGCTTCGCTTTAAAAGAGTTAAGTCGTCTCAATTTTTCCTCCTGGATCACGAATATCAAGATTGGTTTCTTCAATTTGGTGCACGACGGTTGCAGAAAATCACTTTCAAAGTACCAGTGAAGCCCCTCCTTCCCGGAGCGTGACGTCATATCCAGTTTCGGAATCTCCGCTCTCGCGCACCTTCAGCACCGATCAAAGCTATAGACGCACGTTCTGTCTTGCTATTTTCAAAGAAGTCAGAAAAAGACGTCACGTCTGGTGTCAGTGCGGGAAATATACCTGGCAAGTTTTAAATTTCACGTGCATCCCACACGAGCTGCATGCACTTGGCGGCGGAAAGATTTGGGTTTTACGTATCGACTGGTCGGAGATCTGATGTGTTTCCTCGAGTTTATTTGCGTTTATTTACAATTTCAGTGAAAACGAACGCAATATTGAAATTCAAGGGATAAAAATACTCTAGATTGCACCACTAACTATTTTTTATTTCAAAGAACCTTTTCCAGTTGTTGTTTTTTTAAATGGAATAACAAAGGTAGTAGAACCACTAGCTATCTGTTTGTGATGGCGCCTCCGCTGCACAAGCGCTCGTGCACCGGAAGTACCAGCAAATACTTTAGTAGATGGAATACAGGACGCTATCCTCATTTGCATTCGACAAAATGACGGCAGCACCGAGTCCTCCCCTGGTGGAGCGATTTATTTGGCCCCGTTTTACCTTTTTCTGTTGTTTTCTCGTCGAGTGTCCTGTATTCCCCTAGTAAAGTATTTGATACCAGACAAAGCTGGGTTTATGGTTAAAAGTCTAGGTACTCTGGTTCTAAGGGGAGACCCGGAATATTCCCATAGTGCCGAACCTTCTCAGCCTCATTTCAGAAGCTAGTCACAGTGGTGCAATCGTGCGTTAAAATGGCTGCCATGTTACACTGAATAGAAGCGTGCAGAGTTTCAAATTTCAAGCCCTCTCTTTGCACACGCTCTTCGCATGCAACTACACCAATCTGTTTCAATAAAAAAAGAAGCTTTTCCCTTGGTCACGTTCATTTTTGTTTTATTTATCGTGCTTTCTCTCTCATTAAGAATCTTTGCAGTTTATGCCTAGTAATGGAACCATCGGTTTGGCTAGTTTGTTGAACATACCGCTTGTTCTGTGCGCCTCTTCCTCTTGTCGTCGTCTTTCCGCCGTATATCTTTTATCTCTTACAATTCATGCTTATGCCTAGAATTTGCAACAACGTAACAGTGAAAACAGGAAACCCTATTCGCGCAGAAAAAACGGAGCAGAATTTCGATTTCTAAACCAGACTACCTGGGTATTTCTTCTTCGTCATTAATATTTCCGACTACCACCAACGTAAAGCTCATTTGGATCTGTACAGTGTGCTTGACATATAGCTACGCAGTAGCAAGCGAAAAGAAACTGTAAAACATAACATTTGCCTTCATGGCGAAAGCAAGATTGAATACCTAAAAAGCGCCGAGCTTGAGAAATAATCCGTAGTTTCAAGCGTAAAATGTTTTGTTGGGGTAATATTAAAGTTTGGCGCATAAATTCGCTCCGGGTTGTATTAACAGATTTAGCACAAGCATAGTCATAATTGTTTTGTGCATGCAGTGCAATAGAATTAGGAATTTGAAAGTTGATATGTTACTAATGTATTCTGACTTGAAAGGTCAGTCTATTATATCATACCCTGAAAAAGTCTTTTATTCGAAAATTCCGAAGGATTTTGAAAGAGAGCCCCTCATTCACCAGTGTGCGGGTTAAGGTGAAATTGAGAAGCGCTAAGAAAACATAATCTGTACCACAAAGGACTGGGTATGTTGACCGGGTTTAGCTTTCTGCATGCAGCAACGTTGGGATCAAGCGCGCCAAAGAGCGATGCAAAGTTTCCTCGTTGGATTTGACAAATGAGATTCGCCGGTTATCCTACACATATGTGTATGATATTTTATTTGAACAACCTGAGGTCCGCAACATTTTTCGTTGAGGAGAATTGTCTTTTTTAAGTGGGTTGGTGGGGGGGGGGGGAGGGGGGGATTTAAATTCTAAGGTGCCAGCAGGCTAAAGTCGCTAGATGTCGCTTCAAACAAAAACAAATATGAGCAATTTTATTTCAAATTGTGCCGGAAAATTTTAGCATGTCTAATAAACTTTTGATATGTATATATATATATATATATATATGTATATATATATATATATATATATATATATATATATATATATATATATATTTATATATATATATATATGATGGGTGTATGCTTTACTAGGACCAAACTGAAAAGCGCTTTTGCATCACATTTTTGTTTTGTTTTACAGTTCTTTACTTCTAAACGATATATGATTCCCTTCATCGCTTTGAAAAATGACACAACGCACTGGTTCAACAACGCACAGTCGTTTATTGACTGTTATAACCCCAGCCGCTGCCCAGGAAAGTTGCGCGCATACTTCTGCGCCGGCCTTTAAAAACAGCGCCGGAGCGCCGCTCGCGTTGCCCGATGTGCTTCGCCACCTCGCGCTAGATATCAGGAGAAGGATTAACATAATGGACACCTTGTCGATCGCTGTGGCGTTGAACGGGGAGATGTGTGGGCAAACTGCCCACACATCTCCCTGTTCAAAAAAAAAAAAAATCACACAGTAGGAGGCTTAGGCGGTTTTAGTGTGGCCTTCCTTCTGGATCACCAAAGATAGAGCCTCCGCAGATGCGTCAGCACGTGTCCGAACGGGCCTTGCTTGATAATGGGACAAACGTCAACATATGCGGACAGAACCGATGCAGCCGGAGTGAGTCTGGTAAGGGGAGTGGGTTGCTGCTGCTGCGTTTAGGTGGACGCGCGGGCGACTACAAAATTAAAAACATCATGCGGTCATTGCTCTGCAGAAATAAATAGCTGGGCCCGAGCACGACGCCTGCCCAACTGCAATACAGGAGCACTGGGGGCTCGGGATTTTAAGATGTGGTCCGGATCATTTCCATTTGGAACCTGCGGCACATATACCTCTTCCTGTTCATAAAAGGTTTTATGTCGGCGACATAAATTGACCCGCACACTTCACAACATTTTCGATGCACCAGCTCGTAACACATATGGAATAGCTTCTTGCCACCGCGGTAGTGGCCATCCCATATTTTTGCTAGGGAAGTCGTGGAGCCTCTAGCAGCATAACTCAACGGATGAGTTTGCCTCAGCACCAGATATCCTACCTTAAACTTCAGACTTCGTCTTTACTTGTTGTTCTGGTGCTGCAGTCTCGAAAATTCAAGGCTCTCCCGAGTCCCATGCAAGTTTTCCGTGATGCGCTTCCGAGGATCTCCTGAGAATATCGGAGTGGTACACTGCACGCTCAAGCACTATGTAAAAAAAAAAAAAGCTTTTCTCAGGAGAAACGCGCGCTCTTTCTCAAACTTAACTTAAACTAAAGTAAAACCCGTAAACTTGTTTTCTTTTGTGCGCATAGCGAATGCCATATTTTCAAATTTCGCGTCCCAATCTTTGCGCCGCTGTCTGTGCGCTGGAAGGATCATCTTCAGGTTGCGGTTCACTCCTTCCGTGATATTCGACTCAGGATTATACGGCGATTTTCGTTTGTTTCGTATCCTTAGTACCTTACACGCATCCGCGAATACCTTGCTTAGAAAATCAGAAGTGTTGTTCTTAATGCGCGTTGCGGCAAAGCCAAGCGCACGAACGTCTCAAGACGACAGTCCCAGATTACCGAGACTCAAGCTTGCGCGAAGAAAATATTTCGACCCACTTTGGGAAGTGGTCAGTCACCTAGCAAATATTGATTGGCCCGTGGACTACGAGGAAAATGACCGACAACGACAGAGGCAAGAGGGGTACTTGCTTGGACCGACTGCATTAAGCCTGGTGGTTAACCAACCTGTGGTTTCAGTGTCTGACACATCATACAGCTACGTGCATACATCCTTACATCCTGCTTCATGCCAGGTCACGTTTTAATTTGGGTTAAATTATCAAAAGTTTTGCTACCAATTCTCTAACCCATTAGGGCGGAATAATGCATATATCTCAGGGAGAACTTACACAGTTTTCGAGCTATTAGAGTCCGCAAAGCCGAGCCGTAGGACTTATTGTTCGCCTGGGGGATGTACCGTAGCAGGATCCCGTCGCTGCTCAGGAAATATGAGTCCAAGTCTCAGGGTCTCCCGGTGTCGGCTGTGTATTTCTCTTTCAGTCGTTGTGCCATCTTCTGAAAAAGTGCATCATACTGCTGAGCCTGCCGAAGCTCCTCACCAAGGTTCCCCACTGTGAATCCGGCGTGATAGGGCGTAGGATTGGCCAGTGCCGCTATGTCCGGATGCACCTGCTTTTTCTGCCTGAAAGTCGGGGAACGGAACAACGCATCTGGCACTTGGTAAGTCACTCCACGCTTGTACTAAATAGTGTGCAATGTAACGCTGCGACGTAAGAGCCCATCGAGCGAAACGTTCAACAGTGCTATTCAAGCCCTTTGAGCCACTAGAGGGACATGTGGTCAGTGTGAATAAAAAACGAAGCGCCGTCAATGCACAGGGTGTCACAAAAAGAAATTTACACGGCTTTTTTTACTGATAACCTTTCACCTTATTTGAAAAATGCAGAACTGAAAAAGGGCGTTGCAAATATTGCCGTCTGCCGTACACAGAGACCCAACGCTAGCTTATACGCAATGTTGTTCTTGCAGGCTCTACGGTGTCAGCAGTAGTACTACGGAGCAGCGACCCGCACTGCGCCTGTAATGCCTCACGCGAGCCGCATGATAGAGCACGCTACCTTTTATAAAGGTCCATTGTACTGGCGCTTTGTCGCGAGGAAAAGCGCCACCGGTAGTATTTACGAGGACGACAACGTTTTAAGAAAAATTGCGGTGGCTTAGCTCGGCTATGCCAGGATATACGTAGCGTGAGCTTATGCGCACAAAATGAAAGGCGCTATCAAGCGGCTACGCATTGGTAACGCTAAAGAGTGGAATCTTTTGCCTAACGAGAAAGTTCTTGCACTTTGTACGAACCCGCACCACGGTTTCACCCCACTCAGGCGGCGCCGCTAAACTCAACGTTTCACGCATGGCACTACTTACCGGCGTCAAGCCTTTCATGTGCCACAGTCTTTCACACACTTTGCACACATATCCAAACGGATCGTTAACGAAGTCCGTCTCGAAGGTTTGAGTCGCACTGGCGCTTTCGCTAAGTTTTGCCGTATAGTCAGTCAATCGGGGAGCCTTCACGTCATCGACGGCGTCTTGTTGTTGCTGCTGCTAAGATGGTCGGGCACGTCGCTCAGCCTCCTGGCGACGCCGCTTTGCTAGACGTTCCTCCCTCTGCTCCTATGTCTCCGCAGCACGTTTAGCCTTCTTCTGTTCGGTCTTCGTACGCTCAACCGCGAATTGCCGGGCAACTATACTTCGGGATCCGAGTTAAGCTTCGCCGCTCTTCTGCGCCGCTGAGGAGCAATTTCGCTCTCCTTCTTCATGGCTATAGGACTGTTTCTCTCGGCCAGGGGGAGCTGTAGCGTTCACGAGACGCGATCACAAAAGAAGCGCTTCCGATAGCGTCCGCGAGACGCAACCATTTAATGGTGACGTGAAGTGGCGTCCTAGCGTTCCATCATGTACACTCCACGGGCGGAAACTAGCGTCTGTATAGCTTCCGTCGGCGTCTGCTCGCGTCTGTCGCGGCTATGACGTCACTCCTCTTGAATGCGAAGACCGGCAAGGCGCGCGCGGTAGCGGCGGACCCCGCGGCGGCGGCGGCTTCGACGCGCCAGCTGTGCGCCGTGTGACGTCACTGCTCCTCGCGCTTGCGCAGACCGGCGAGGTGCGCGCGGTGCGGCGGAGCCCGCAGCAGCGGCGTCTCCGGCGCGCCAGCTGTGCGCCGTGTGACGTCACTGCTCCTCGCGCTTGCGCAGCACGGAGCACGGCTCATTATGCGAGCCACGCGAAACTGCTCAACCTCGGCCAGTGTAGCTCACGCTACAAAATAGCGAAACGAGAGTGAGATCGCCTTTGACCCATAAGTGTTGACGTCACTACATGGCGCTCTTCTCCAAACCATTGCTAGAGCCGTTTTTATGGACAAATGCATGGGGACTCAACGTCAATTTAGAACTGGGGTGTTAAAAAGTATATCACGTTTTGTAAGCAATATCTAAACATGGATAATTGTTTTTTCGTCTCAGTACCATAACGCGATGACAGAAACCCGTAATAAATTTTCAGAATCTGTTTTGCCTTGCTAGCGGACGACACGATGCCTTCGAGGGTTGAGTGGTTCTTTCTGAGGGTGACGCGACTGCGTTAAATGAACTTGGTGGCGATCGACGGAACTTCTATTCTCGGGGCCAACGTTCTGAGGGATTCAGAAAGTGAACAGTACTTGAACAGGTAAAAGCACTGTGAACCCGTATCACGCATGACGTCGACGCAACGTGTATCAAGGTCGAAGTACTGGCCAGCCCACGTTTAAAAGATTTTTGACAGCACAGTTCCTTCCGTGCAGAACTGTGTGATCAAACGAACTCTCCGAGGCAGATATATATTATTTCCCAGATTATTACTTACCTTCGTTGCTATTGGAGGTCTTAATTAAAAGTGAAACATCAGTGGGATTTTTTTCAGTGTCATGATTACGTGCAGGTACGTCACACACACTCATACCGCGAGCCTGAGAAACGAAGTTTGTGACTCTCAAACTGCATTAGAGACAAAATATTTGCTTCATCATTACAAAGCACGTCAAATTCAAAATTAAAATAGGGCCCAACGCCTTTTTCATATCATGGTCTAAGCAGATGCATCTAGCGCTGTTTGTACTAGATCTCCATGGGTCAGGTAATTTTTGTCAGACAGTATCCCATATCGCACGCAAATCCAATTCGTTTTTATAAACCTGAAGAGCTTTCTTGGTCCCGCCATGTTCCTAATAAATACAAAATCAAAATCGTATAATTGTGCAAAGAATTCGAACTGTTGCAGACGGCACACTTCAGACATTTCTTGCTCGTTTGCCATTCGATCGTCGTCTGCAGCAGGAGTCTCGAGACGTCTCAAGGACCGGAAGTTGTCGTTTCAAATATTTCATAAAAAGCCGATTCTTGTCAAACTTTTGTAAAGGCAACCTTAGATATATACTAGGCTTTCTGTATCTATTCTATTTTAATGTTTAAATTTTATGTCCAATTTTTCACCGATTGTTCGTTCGGAGCGAAATCCCGTTCCCTGTATTCGTCCCTAGCATCGCCCCTAGAGACGGTTTGTTTGGAGCGGAGACGTCACAATTACCGGGTCAAATGCCGCAGGGCAAAGAACTGGAGTTATTTTTACTATGGTACTGTAATTATTGTAAATATAATTATAGCTTTGATTATTTGTCCTATCTGATATTGAATCACGACACTCACTGTACTCTTACTCCTTTAAAAATATATGGTGGAATTCAAACCGGAAATGGGGATATGGACAGGACTCCTGCTAATCTTAACCAGGGCAGTTCTCGGTTGAACGACGAAATCTGGTGATGGTTTAAAATAAAACTAAATATCCTAAATGTGAACAGTCCTATGGCCGCCAGGAAATTAGTAATACAGCAACTCCCATGAGGGACATTATATTGTGGACACGACGAATTTCAATAAGCCAGCTAGGGCAACCACAATCGTAAGAGTAAGAAACACCAGCTACGATGAGCATATTATAACGGATGGACAGATCGTCGTAGACACGAATGCTGGAAACACATCGAGCATCGTCCGCGAAACGAGGGAGCCGCTCCTCTAGCCGATAGGGCCCCTCCAACCTTCTCTTCCCCTAGAAGCCCATACCCTAAATATCCGAGCTCATCGGATCTTTCACTTTACACGATCGTTTTTTTTTTTCTTTTTCGAACACGGCGTCATTTGTGGGGTACAGCACCGAGTATTTTTCTCAGTACCCCTGTCACATTTGTTTCTCTGACAGTCATTATGCGCAGCTTTCTAGAAAGGGAAACGGGAGGGGAATGAGATCGATCTGTAGGAGGCGCTCTTTCCAGTTTGTTTTCTCCATAGAGTTGTGCGGCTGAAGTTTCGCCGCGCATATGCAGCGATACTCTTCACCCTAGCGAGGAGCACCCATATCAGTTACACGTACGCGGAGTTGACGACGCGGGAAGCTGGAGCGCTTGCCGTGCCGGCGTCGCGCTTCGCAGAGCAATGTACCGAAGGCAAAAGGGCAGGGGTCGAGGTATTTTTGGTGTGGTCGATTGGGGCAGCATCGTTTTAAAGAGCAAAGTAAATCTGCGTATCTCGAAAAGTGTTTATTGCGAAAGCATTGACTATCGCAAAGAGTGGTAATAGAAAAAAAAAAAGAAAGCGCGAAAGAAATTCTTATACTTCCATTGGCTCGGCAAAACAGCTCCTAGAAATTCATTGGGCGCGTTAAGTTAGTCAGCTCCAGCTTCCGGACATCTGCGCTCGAGCGCGCGGGCTGGCGCGGGTTCGGAGCGTAGCTTAACGCCGTACTTTGGTACCGAGGCTGCCGAGGCGCCATCTGAGGCCTATGTTTAACGTTTCCGGTTCCGGCTTGCCGGCGCGCGCTTAAACATGGCTCTCGTCTCGCCGAAACGTCGAAAAAGTGTTTGTACGACGACGACTTCGATGAAATAAGTGCACGGAGACGGCGGCAACAGCAAGAGCTTGTATTTGTGCTGCACGCTGTTTGTGCGGCGATTAAAGATACGCCGAATGTCTTCTGAATTCCCAAAAGCCTTAATTAAAGATTGACAGCTGAATGGCCGAATTCTTGGCTCGCCTGATCCTGAAATTGCGGTAAGGTACATGAAGTACTTCGACAAGCATTTGAAGGATGTATGCATACCTGTCTACACCAGCACCTTTTATTTCATTTCCCACGATGACGGAACGATAGCACGAGCTGCCAAGTGAACGCCGTCAAAGTATCCACGCATCCAAGCAGGCGCGACTTGCGCGTCCGATGGAGTCCCTAAAGGCTTCGACGCAAGCACGATCGACGCCGAGAGCTCCGAGCACTGCATGGTAGCGCAGAACAAGCAGCTCCTACCTCGGTGCCGTTCCTGGCAGCGCCGGAGACTTTCGGCCGCGGGGTTCGGTTGGTGCGGTCGCGATCGGCGAGGTTTAGTGAGGCGAGCACGGTGGCATCCTCAGAGCGTTCAGAAACGATCTCGCTCGCCAGGGATTGCGCACACACGACGTCTCTGGTCCAGAGTGCCCCGGCGGCCCGGCCCGGAGCCTAAAACGATTGTGTTTTGATGTTTCTTCCATCTCGCGTGTGACCACCGCGTGAAATACCTGTGAAACCACCGCGAGTAACCGCGAGATTGGCCGCGAGAGCGGAAACTCCGTCATCTCACCGGAAACCGACCTGTTCGAGCTCTCGCGCACCATCTCCGACGACGGAGCTCGCGGAGCGCGCTCCGCCACCGTGCACCGGAAGTGAGACGATGTCGTTTAGTTTAGAGTGCCTCAATGTCCTTCTGTTTAGGGTGATGCCATCCTTTGTAGTACCCGATGCCGACAGCGCGCGCTCACAGGGAAAATACAAAGAAATCGCAGGAAACAAAATGTCGCCGTAGCACAGTCAGCGCCACAAGCGCGTGCAGGGACACACTCTTTCACGCGCTTCACAACAAAAAATAAAAATAAGCGTTCGTAAAAAATGGCCAGATGTCATCACCCCAAGCAAAGCGCCGATATAGGCACCCTAGTTTAGTTTAGCTTGAGTGCACTCTGACCGCTGGAGCGCGCTCGAGCGCGTTAACCTAACGCGCCCATTGGCGGCCGCTTCACGAGAGCGCGCGCTCGGCCGCCGCTCTCGTGTCAGGCGTTGCCGGAAGGAGGGAGGGGGGGCTGCGTTTGTTTTAAAAGAGCGCGCGCTCGGCCGGTGGCCGCAACCTCGGCAGTAGCGAAACGTGGCTGTCTATGCCAGTACACCGCAGACGAACTGAGGGAGCGGGATTGCGACAATCATGATTTCGCATTCACAACTCATAAGTGCTTCGGTGTCTTCTGAGCTTGTTTGTTTCCTGAGAGCTGATTTAAAAAGATAGCCAAAAAGCGTGACTCGCCAGCTGTGTGCAGGACAGGGTTAAATATTGTTTCCCTATCTTGCCGCATGATTCAGAAGTGCAACTACGCTTACGTGTCAAGTTAATACAAACTTTTCTTAGATCTGACGCAAGAGAATGCAAGAGTTTCGAGTTCCTTGGAGAGCTTGTGCCGTCTCTTTAAGGGCAGACGTAGCTCACGCCCGCAGGGCTCGCAATCCGCAGCTGGCGTACGGCATTATGTCGTTAATGTAAAAGCTACGATGGTTTTCCGTGGCTGTGAAGAAAAGAAACAAGAATATTCAGTTTCCATTTTTTTATACAACTCTAAAGTTTGAACGCTCACTCAGCTTACCGGCCAGGCTTGTTTCCCAATGATTACAAGACAAAAAAGAATAAGCCGCCATAGATATGAGACGTAAAATGAGGAATATATTCGTAGCTCATATTGCACACTGACTTCATCGCATAGTTAAACAGAAATGGAAGAGGTGGCTGTACTGTACTTCCTTATAGATATTAACCAAGTATGCTGTGATCCTACATCAGACATAATTGCTTCCTAAGGTTTTTTTGTTGAAAAAGTAGACCCTAGAACTTTGCTCGATCGACCAATTCAACAGTGCTGATAAATTTAGTCAGAAAACTAAAGTAACATAAATACTACGAGGACAGGGCGAGGCCAGGACACATCACCAAAGTAAATAACTGAAATTAGATAACTGAAAGTCAGAATTAAGCACGTTTCTTGCAGAGAGAGAGATTGGTAGGGGGGGGGGGGTGTAGGGGGATTAGCGAAATCCTTTCCTGGTCCGCAGGTTCTAGATATATCACGAATAAATGTGCCTAATCAGCAAACCAAACGAAAATCAGACCTGAAAGCTCATTTATAGTTGTCCGCATCCGTTTTAGCTTTTTTTTTTATTCTTGGATAGCATAAAAAAATCAATAAAAATAAATGCGATATTCTTGGTGCGAGTGCAAGCTGATCGGCGAGCACTCGTTTTACTTGCATAGGTGTTTGTTGTTTTTGTTACTGACGCACGTATGTGAATTACGATTTTACAACTTTGAGGGCGGCTATACATGGGCTCAAACCACAAGAAGTAGCAGCGACAGTGAGACTGTTCGAATTTGTTATTCGACCCGCTGAGAATACCTGAAACACTTGAGCATTGATTGCGTTCAAGCCCCGCTTCGGTGTTCTGAACGGCTTGACGGCTTGCTGCTTGACAGCTGGACGGCTTGAGGTCTGGCCTTGTCTGTCTCTTCATTGGCCTCATACGCATGAATTAAAACAGCCGCGGCATGCTTACAGCAGCCGCTAGTGCCGACATTGCAAGAGTGTTTGTCCTGGTTCAAGAAGTGTTCGCGATTGTGCAGTTTTACGAGAAAAGATATATTAAACACCACAGTATCCTCACCTCCGTATAAATAGCTCGGACATCTAAAAACGAGCGAAACCACAAAGAAAATCAGCATTTATCCTGAGGCTCGGATGTCACAGGCGACGCTGCCTTGCACTTGCGAGACAAAACTCTCTGTAGACAAATGTTAATTTAACTGGATTAACTACTGTTCCTTTGCTAACGTTCGCCTCCGTAATAATTAAAAAAAATCACCGGGGTCGATTGGGCGAAACCCGCAATAATATCGCAACGCACTCCTCGCCATTGCAACTGGCAGCACGACGGGGCAGTCGACCGCCGCATCAGGGCGAATGTGCGCCTAGGCGCGATGCCACAGTTATCGCCCGAGCGCGCCTCCTGGCCTAGCCGAAGAATTCCATAGCTCGTTGTTTATTCAACAAAAAGGCCCTAAACCGTGGCTCTGCGTGTTGTGAATGGACACGAGCCTTTATTTATTTTGAGCCTTTATTTTGAGCTGGTGCTGGAAGCATCAACACTTCCAAGATAAGAAATCCTTAATGCTAAATTTTCCTGCTTGAATAAAAGAGCTCATTGCAGGGCTCAGATTAGAGATGAGTACTGCGTCAGCATTCTGCTCGAAGTCGTGTCCAATCAGAGATAACCCAAGTCCCAGCCGAAAGATGACGCCGCAGTCGTGCGCAGCCTACGCCCTACGGTGAACCCTTTTTGTAAGGCAGGCAAATTCAGTACTTAGGCTTTCTTATCTAGAAAGAGGTGGTCACATGCACGGCACACGCTATATTGTTCACGCAGGCATGTGTGGCTACAAAGGAGCCCCTCCTCGGGCGGCGGACCAACACGAGCCTGAGCCGAGCACTGACTCGGTAATTGGCAACGGAAGCCGACCGCTGCTTCATCGTTTTTGTTGTCGCCATCGATGTAGTTACAAAGTTAGCCGCTTGGGGCGCAATGGTTGAATCTCCTCTCCACCGCGTTGAGGAAAGGGGTAGAGATGACTGTGTCGTGCAAGGACGACACAGTTCTGATCCCATCCGCAGAAAAGAACTCCTTCGTAACAGCGGTCTCTTCCAGGTGAATGATTCCCTGGCCCAAATTGCATTTGAGACCAGTGAATGCCTTCTATCCGGTAGTCGCTGATCGCATCTCTTTTGCCGGAACTCGTGCATGCATCTGTGCCAGTCTGTATGAGAGTCTGTGTGTCTGGGTGCACGCACAAGCTAGTGTGCTTGTTATATCTCTTCTTTCTTTGCGTTGCTTTGGCGATCGTTTTTTGCTTGAAGCAGTAATTTTCTTCGCCTCACCTTTATTTCATAGGTATTTGTAGTTTTATCGCAAAAAAGAGTGGATATACCCCTCCCGGTTCAAATTTCTCATCAACCATATCTTCACAGCTCCATCATGCCCGGAATGTTCGCTCTTATCCCCCCTTTTCCCTTCTATCTTAACATTACTCTTCAGCAAACCGGAAGAAAGAGTCGGTGTGTGTGTGTGTATATGTGTGTGTGCGTGTGTGTGTGCGCGTGTGAGCGTGTGTGCGTGTGTGCGTGCGTGTGCGTGTGTGCGAGCGTGTGTGCGTCTGTGTGTGTGCGTGCGTGTGTCCGTACGTGCGTGTGTACGTGCGTGCGTGTGTGCCTGTGTGTGTGTGTGTGTGTGTGTGTGCGTGTGCGTTTGCGTGTGTGCGTGCGTGCGTGTGTTCGTGTGTGTGTGCGTGTGTGCGTGCGTGTGTGTGTGTGTGTGTGTGGGTGTGTGTGCGTGCATGCGTGTGTCCGTGTGTGCGTGCATGCGTGTGTGAGTGCATACGTGTGTGAGTGTGTGTGTGTGTGTGTGTGTGTGTGTGTGGTTTATCCTTCTACTAAATTTGAAACGAAGCGTCCTACAAAACTAGCGAAGAAAGAGCGCACTGCAAAACAAATTCGCTGCTGTAGAACCATTATTTGAGTGATAGTCGATGTTCTTCTTTCGCTCTATTGTGTCTTTCTCAATTGAGGCTTTCTTAGCAGGTGCTGTTTTATGACCTTCCCAACAGGATAAAGCGGCTCTTGATCTTTGTATCTTTAACACACTTGTTTCGCTCTTTCAGGATCAAACTACGTTTTTTTTTTCATAACATAGATTACAAGTGTATTGCACTTATACTTGACTGGACGGTTTCGCGTCGGTTGGCGAGGTTAATTTAGCTTTTAAATCGTTGTAAAAGCTTCTAGCGTAAGTGCACAGAATTGAAAAATATTGGAGAAAAGCTGACCGGAGAAATGCCCGACAAAAAAAAAAAGTTCCTAAAAAAAACCAAAAAAAAACTTAATACTTAATAACACAGCTTAACATGGACGGTTGCTTTCTTTATGGCACAAGAATGTGACAAAGTCTAGAAACCGCTTTTGAAACAAATTGGTTGCTATTTTTTTAAACCGTAGTGAAACAAAGGCTCTAGCAATCGCCTCAGGGGCGTGTAGGCGGGACACATTTCTAGGTAAGGCACTTCGCCGCAGTCCCCGCTTTACTTATAGACCGCTTGGTCTTACTTTCTTTATGCTCACCAAAGCCGGTTTGGGGTTTAAACATTTATTCAACTGTCGTTTGGAATGTTCTTAAAACCGAATCGTTCCTTTCTCAGTAAATGGTAAATAAGCGAAGGTTGCCCAAACGTATTCAGTGCAGGCGGGTGCACCACGGGGACCATATGACAGGAGGTAGGTGCTCCGCGCGGTTTAGTATTTTTTTTTTTTTTTTCAAAATGAACTAAAAAGAAATGGTATGAATGCCTGTGTCTGAGTTAGCGGTTTTAGCAGTGTGAAAATGCCTTGTATGGGCATAAGAGGATAATAGGACAATCTGATACTTTGATCATAATTCTAGAAAGCTTATACAAATTATGAAACGTTTGACTCGCTCGTTCATTCTCCGTATTTGACAAAAAGCTGGTGGGGTTTTCACCCCAACGCTCGGATTTGTGGGGAGGTTTTCTCGGGCAGACCATTTAAGTTACCTAGACTTGAGTACGTGGCACACATGTTGACAGTGATAATATAGATTGTGGACAAAAACGTATATGAGTAAATAAATATTTCCATATCCCGAAGCGCAGTGTCTGGAGCGTTCACGTTTCTGCATTATTTAAGCGCTGCTTGAAAAATGAAGGAATCGTTTTCTTTTGTTTGTTTTGCTTTCGTCAGCTCCAAGATTACGCCCGCAATGTCAGATGACTTTTGGCCTTGTCCGTGTAAGACGTGTTGGACGTTGCAATCTAGAATGGTCCTATGTACTAGCTTTCAGCACGTGGTGCGAGTTGTCCTTTTTTTTCAAATTTTGCACTAATATTTAAGTTTTTTTCTGTGAAGATTTCAACCCGGCTTCTTCGAACCTCACCTAGTTTCGAAAGTTGTTCTAGTTTAGGGCAAGCATGAATCGGGAACCGCTTCGGTTTCGCTCGTTTACTGCATCGTGTGCGAAGGTACGAACAATTAATAATTTATATCCAAAGGGATTAAAATTCACTAATGGTTTTGGCGGTTGAGCTTCGTCAAAGCTGCGATTATTGTTAGAGGTATTGCTAACACAATTGGTGCAATTAGACTTACTGGAGCTTAACAAAATGTATTGTTTTAAGTTTGGGGAATACTTGTTTTACCTATATATTATATTTATTAACACATTTATTTATTTTGGTGAAATTTTGTAAAATTAACTGTTCTAACTACTGCTTAATTCGTGTAGTCTCCAGACAATCAGTCATAACTACGAGAAGAATTTGTGCTTGTTTTCTTGTGTTTTTTTTTTCAGTTGACAAATCGCTGATGTTGATGTATATTTATAATTTTGGTATGAATGGGCAGTACTGATGACAGGCTGGCCCTACACACAAGCAGTATCTTCTATCAAAGGCCAGCATTATCTGTATTTATTACTTTACCTAAATGAATTATATATTAGTCTAATAAAGCTTTGAGTCTTTTATGCACACAAAAGAAATGACAACAAGGAAGAGTGTAGTTCAGTTAAAGAATTATTAGACTAAACATGCCTGGAAGAAAACAAAACGGGTTCGGACAAAGGGGTTCTGCAAAAATAGAAAGATCCCGTCGCGCCGCAACCCCTGGAAGTAAAAAAAAAGAAAGAACGTCTATGATATCAACATCGGAATGTTCATTGTTGGAGGCCTTGGCAATCTTGGTATATGCCAATTGCTTGAACAAATAACTTCGGCATTTTACTGCGTAAACTGCGCCTATTCAAAATTATTTTTAAATAGCTATAATTACTTCCAGGGGAATGTGTATTAATTTTTGCATTGCTTTTTACAGCGCTGTGTCAGCCGATAAGCTAGGTATGCTAGGAAAGGATGAGGCTTCCTGTCACGATGTTTTATTTCTGCCACCATCTTTTCTCTTTTGCCAAATTTTCAAGCTTTTGTATTGATTCTCGTGCTTGCATACCAAACATGTAGAGTTGAAAGGGTTACACAGCCTCTATTCTAGGTAAATTACTGTTGGCTTGAATGCCACTCTCATTTTGGTATACCCTGATATTGCCTCATTTAAGGTGAATGTCATTTGATTTTTTGTGTACACTTACACAGGGACGGTACCGACGAATATGTGGATCTCGTGACGGTCGAGACTTGCTTGCGTGCTCCGATACGGTGAGTCACCACTGATGGGAATAGTCCACTGGTGTGAGCACCTTCAGCCGGCTTTTTGCTGCTGTCATGCGAGCACATTTTAACGATTGAATGCCCTGGATCTTTCAGAGTTCGCTTGCTGATGTGCTCCATGCTGCGTGGAAGGTACCTCGCTTGCCCAGCAATCCGCCACGATTGAGATCCAAGTTTCTTCTTGACGGTTCCTGTCATCCACACTTTTGTTTCTTTGAAATTTCTCACTGGGATGTTTTTTTCTTTGGCGAATGAAAAGTCTTCTAAAAAAAGTGAAAGCCGTTTACAACTCCCTGTAACGCCGAATTCGAGCGCAGCTCTTGAGGAGGAGGGGGAAGGGTACTCAGGGGAGGGTATACCCCTCCTCCTCCTCCTCCCCTCATTCTTCAATCTCCTCCGGGGGGGGGGGGGGTTACGTGACCTTGGGGGGGGGTTACGTGACCTGGGGGTCACGTGGACTCGGGGGGGGGGAGTCCCGTGACCTGAGGGGTCACGTGACCCCCTCCCCCCGAGGTCACGTGACCCCCGGGGGGGCTCGCGCGGTGCATTATGGGACATTTCCCATCATGCACCTCGGGGGGAGGGGGGTCACGTGACCCCCCCCCCCTCCGAGGTCACGGACCCCCTCCCCCCGGCTCTTAGGCGCCGTTCCGGCTTACTGCTCTATGTTTCGTCTGCTCTCCGCTTCTGTGGTTCGAAAGATTATCAGATATCGCCGGGGTCGTCTTGACATAGGAGATTGACTGCACTTATCTGTCGACCAAACATCATACTAGTTGGCGACTCTCCTGTCATCACGCTTGTGGGAGTGCGTTGCTTTATCGAAACCCGAGCAAGTCTACATGACAAGCTACCAGTTTTATTTTTGTCAGTTATACCGAAGGGAGCCGTACCAAAGGGTACAGAGCACTTGAGATATATTTTGTTCCATCCTTCCTGTTAGCAATTCTGTTTTGTAGCGATACGAAGGAAGTGCCATTATGTGTGAATATATGTTCTGCAATGATGAAGTCAACAATAAATTCTGAAACGCTTCAATAACAAACCTCGATCGAATGCTTCGCCTTTGGCGTACCCCTGGCTGCTTGCTTTAAGTGTCGACGACAACAAGAACGTTTTGCCTTCCGGTGGACTGGTGAAAGTGGCATGTATTGTTTCCCAAAGGCATTAATAGTTTCCGATGCCCGATGGCAATCTGAAGAGGTCCTTAGAGGTGTAGCCCGATCTGAATGCTGTACAGGCTTGATTATACGCTGCCTCTGAAGTCGAGATACCGAGTATCTGAATGGTGGTCACTGTACTAGTTAAACGATATGTACAACAGTTGCAGAACAGGGAGTCCGCTCTCCTATGTAGTTCTAACTGAAGTGAGGGTTCAGCGTACCCCCAAATATCATCGTAAAAGATCGTGGCGTTTTGTCAGAAAACTACTTGCACCGCAGGTGGCGTGCCTTGCTGTTGTACTTGTCTGATGCTATCTACTCCGATGTTTAACGTTTCATACCAGTCATGCCCAAAAAAGGGGTGCACACGAATTACTTTAATTGCCGAAGTACGTAAGAATATCCACCTAAAATGACGCGCAGCTTCATTTTAGGTAGATATTAGGCGGACCCCAGTTTCCCTTAGGCAACTGGTCAGTTGTCCTTAGGCAACTGGTCAGTTGTCCTTAGGCAACTGGCGTCCGCTGAAAAAATCATCCCGTTTTGAGATTCCATCCCGGGACCCCTTCCTGTGTAGTGGTGCAACCTAAAGTGGTATCACATATAGTCTTTCAAGTTGAATTTCAGGACAGATAGGTAATATCAAAGGAGATTTTGCCTTTGCCACTCAAATATAGGCCAACCCAATACCGACGTGAATACGTTTCGTTGGATTCTGAGTCCATTCTTTTTCAAAAGGTTTTCAAGCTAATCAGGTGACAGGGCGCAATATAATCAACACCAAACTGGAGAAGCTTGCCTAAAATGTGTTGAATGAATTGGAATTTGGGTATGTCCCTATTCGTCGTTCACTTATTAAACTCATACCAAGGGGCGTCCAGGATTGGGTATTTCCGGTCTTACGTCTGTCACTGCCATAATGTGTATTCTTGTGTGGTCGGCTTGCTTGGTGCTTCTTTTAGTGATACAGTCCTCTCCAATATGTTCTCACTTGCTCTAAAATACTGACCTGCAGTCGGTATTTCGGGAAAGTTAGTGTTGCGGATAATGCTGTTATGTGCAAAGGTAGCAACGTTGTACCCTGTTTTATGAAAAATTCATTTGGAGCTTACACTCGGAAACAATGACATCTGTACTACGAGCATTTTCTTTGTTCACAAAAATATAATATATTCCAGATTAAAAAGAAAACATTTGAATGCGTCCCCGTTAAATCCTAAAAAAATAGGGAGCCAGTTGGACCCTTGGTATAGACCATGTCTTCGATCGACAGCGTGCTCACGCTGCTCATTTACAAGCCCGACCACAAGCTGGAAGACTTCAAGTCCCTCTTTCGTAAAGACCGCCGCCCGACCACCACCGGCGCAAACCCCTAGAACCTCCCCCCCCCCCCCCGTCCCCCACGGGGGTGCTGGAAATAGAGTTATTACAATAAACGCAAGAGACTCAGCTGACGCTAGTGTCTACGGGACTTCCGGTTGCAAATTGAAGCAGACAGCATGCAGTCTACATTTTCAGCCTCCCTGAGTATTCCTATGGGAAAACGCGCCTGATTTTTGTCTCTTCGCCGGAAAATAACATAAACAACTTTTGTCATTTCGGTTGTACCGGATAGTATGTACCTTTATTGGTATTGTGAAAGTGTAATCGTTTTAGTTACAGCATTTTTCTTTACCCCTGAACGATGTTAAACTTCGCTCTATTTCAGGCCCAAACCTTTGTTTCAAGGAAGGTACCTGAAAACGAGCGACAATTCTAAGCAAACTAACGATCGAAAGGAATGTAGAGTGTGTTCAAGGTTCGCTAGCCTTTTGGTGGTACTTATATATTGCTAATATGCTCATCCTGTCATTGGATGAAAAGGACTCCGTCGTGCATCTTTACAATCGGTTAAAGAAACATTCTAACGCAAAAAATAAAGCACGTGAGCTACGAAAGGTGTGTCTTTTTATTATTTCCTATGTCGGGCAGTTTTTATCGGGCGCCTGCTCTCTGGCTCTCTGGCTCCCCCTATTAGCAAATATTTGGAGCGTGCTGGCGGTTATTTGAACCCAGAACAAGCATCTTCGCACATATTCATGAGCAGAAAGAATAAAGCAGTACTTATTTATTGCGAATCTGACTATATTATGTGACTTTCAATTTATTTTGATTGTCTCCGTGCACAAGGAGTTACTTATCCAGTGTTACTGCGTAGATCTTGCCGTCTCTCTTGGTTTTACACATGTCCTTCGTTCGTTTGGCACGTATATCCCCCATGCTGGAAAGCGTCGACGCTGTGTTCGCGCTAACAGTGTCCGACAGTGCACATAAATACACGTACGAAGTGGTTTTAACACCGTTTTTCATGCCACGAATTTCAAATAAAAATGCTGTAACTGACCAATTATTTCGTCTGCGTGACTGAGAAATGTTCCAATGTGCCTAGTACGTACAAATTATTCGTGATATTTGCTCTTATAATCGAGCGCAGAAAGAAAATGCACTCGCGTTTTCTCTTAGAAATGCATTACCGGAAGTCAATTTCTGACTGCTTGCTGTATGCTTCAAAATGCAACAGCACACTAGCGCCACCTGCGCCTCAAGCGTTTATTGTAATAACTCAATGGTGCTGGGCTCCCAGCGTCGCAGGTAATTTGGGCCGCTCGTCTGCAAGTTCGGGCACGCGGGGAGCCCTCTCCAGGCGCTCGAGGCCGGCCTGCCAGAAGTAAGCAGCCCATGGCAGCCCCGTGATCACTACCACCCCGAAGACCGCTGCTCGGCCTAACGCACGTGTCATATCACAACCGCCATTACTTTCATCTTGTATCTCACATCATCACATAATCACCATCAATAGACGCGGCACGATGGGCCTCCATGTTAAGGGCTGTTGCCTTTCTGCGGTGCCGCGGCTCTCCTGAGCAGATGAAGGTTATTATTATTATTAAAATTATTATTATTATTAATATTATTATTATTATTAATATTAAAGTGAAAATAATGCTTTTGAGCTTAGTATAATCTAAACTACTTTAAACATTTTATTCCTAGTTGACGTAGTATAAGCATAACACTAGACATACTGACCAATGACATATGTGTGGCTAAAAATAAACTTATTTACAATCACCCGCTACGTTGTTTTAAAGCATTTAAAATCACAACGTAATGTTTTATTTTCCTCAGCCGCCTAACAAATCATAAATACTGATATTTTTTTTACACGAACTCATCTCTTTTACATATTCAGCGATACCCTTAACTTTCTCTGCCTCGAGCAGCGTATACCCAGGTAGCACCGAGTTCTGGGCCAACACTTGGCTTTTGTGTAGGAGTTTAGGGCATTGAAAAGCCCGAAGAAGCCAAAGCAGAGCCAAACCTGACCTCCCTTGGCAACAGTCTGGGTATTTTGGACCTAATTCGCCAAACAAGTGCCAAACTTAGGCTTACTGCCCGGTAGTTCGGCAGATATTCGGCATTTTCGGGCCAAAATCGCCAAAGTAATGCCAAAGTTAGGCTTCACTTTTTGATAGTTCGGCTGTCATCTGGCACCTTCGGGCCAAAATTGCCGCAGATGTGCCAGAGTTAGGCTTACTACCTTGTAGTTCGGTTGACATCTGGCATATTTGGGCCCAAGTCGCCAAACGAGGGCCAAAGTTAGGCTTCTCTTCCCGATAGTTCGGCTGTCATCTGGCAGCTACGGGCCAAAGCTGCCAAACAAGTGCCAAAGTTAGGCTTCGCTTCCCGATAGTTCGGCTGTCATCTGGCAGGTACGGGCCAAAGTTGCCAAACAAGTGCAAAAGTTTGGCTTCGCTTCCCGATAGTTCGGCTCTCATCTGGCAGCTACGGGCCAAAGTCGCCAAACAAGTGCCAAAGTTAGGCTTCGCTTCCCGATAGTTCGGCTGTCATCTGGCAGCTACGGGCCAAAGTTGTCAAACAAGTGCCAGAACTAGGCTTGCTGCCTTGGAGTTCGGCTGATGAGGTATTTGATGTACGCGGGTGGTCTTCATTTTAATTAAATAGAAATCAAGTTTTATTCGGCTGGCCACTTTATCCTATTTTGGGTGTCTCTTGATTTCTCCAGTCCAAAGGTTGGCTGAGTGTTTTGACGCGGCTGGACCAGGCTTTGCAAACGCAAATTGTGCCGGATGTTATACTCGCGCGTAGGTACAGACGCCAATATCGGGACGCGCCGTGAGACTGTTTCGACATTAAGGCGCTTTCACACCGGCGATGCGATCTAGTCGTGCGATAACTTTCATCGCAAAAGCGACCATCGCGGGCAAAAAGCGACGGAATTTGAGCAGTCGCTTGCTGACCCGACTTTTTGCGATGCGATTTAGTCGCGGAGAGGCTGAGCCAATCAACGGCGTTCGGAGCGAGACTTTTTGAGAAGCGACTCGCCAACGAAGGCGTTGGTCTCACTCATCGCGCACGCCAAAGTGACCATGTAATTATTTATTTTTTTTATGCAATTTTGTCGCATCGCCCGACTGCTCAAATCGCTGAATGCGCCTTTACTGAAAGTGTTGCCATCGAGCTAGCGCTGCGCGAGACTGATGTGCGCACGTCTCCTCAACAGATATCATTATTAGGCGGCCCATTGCAAAAGCGAGCGTGGCTCTGTGCGTGTCTTGCATTGTGATTGAGCACTGCGGGGCTCCGTGGCGCCGCTCCCGCATCACACTTGGGGAATTAAAATGAAACACATAAGGGACGATACAGAGAGAACAATCTTTCAACCTCAACAACATTTATTTTCGGCTTCAAGCTCAAAGCCCGCCCGCTCCGTGGGAGTGCGGGAAGGGGAAATCTTGGGGGAAGGAGAGGAAGCGCAAAAAGTGTACGCAATTCCTCTGTCCTGCGGGGCCAGGTACATCGGGCAAATGGGGCGATGCCTCAACGACCGACTCCGAAAACATCAAATGGACGCCGAAAGAGCTGCTTCGGATTCTCAGCACCCGATCGTCATTCACGGGAGAAAATGTATCGGCTGCGATCCTAATTTCGCCGGCGCGACAACCATGGCAGGCCACTGCGAGCGAGTCGGGAGAGAAATAATTGAGGCCAATCAGATGGCGACAAGCCCGCAAAACATAAAAACATAAGCACCCCTTCCATTTCGCATTCAAGAAAGGAGATTATCTTTCTGAGGTCCACAATGGAAGTCAAACGCTGACAGACTAGGCAAGGCGACAAGGTCACCGGCAGAAGCGGCCTTTCCTTTCATTCCGTTCCATTTCATTCCACAGAAGGGCTGGGATTCCCCCGTACCTTATTTCCCTACTGTTGAACAGTAAGCAGTGATAGAGTGCAGGCGAGCTGGTAATTAATCGACATCTTGGAAAACCTGAGATGGGGAACGATAAAAAAACGGACGAAGACAACAAAATCTCAAACGCAGCTGAATTTTATTGATATGAACACACCAATAAATAGACTCTCAGACAAACTAAAAAGAGAAAGGGAAAAGAAGAGAGAGAAAGAGAAAAAAAGAACTCAAACGCAAAACCAGACGACCGACGAGTTCTCCCCCGACAGCCTGAGCCACTCCCCGGCTCCATCACTTTCGCAAAGGGAACCGACCTCCCGAACAACAACAACCCGAAGGTCGACACACTCGGCGACCTCCAAAACGCTAAAGCCTAATGTAGTCCTGCTTTCCTCTGAGTCTCCGCGGTTTTTTGTGTGATGAGTTTTGCTTGGCATGAGGACAGTGTTAATTCTATTTTATAATTTGCATTTCGTTTTACAGAAAAGTGTGACCTTTGTAAATATGTCGAGAATTCACTGTGTGTAATGATAGTTGTTTAATAAACTTCTGGGAGCAATCGAAAACATTTTGTTTGTCCGTATATATTATTGATATGCTACAAATGATATGCAACGTCGTACACAACACAGTCTTGCACGACGTTCGGCCAATACGGAGCAGACGCATCGTAGAGTATTTGCACAATATTGCGCGAACACTAGGCCGGGGCAAAACAGCTGTACGGCAATACCTGCCGGATATCAAACGGTGGTGCAAAACTGGGCATTTGAGCGATATTGAAACCGACTTTCGGCCGGCACTGGCACGATACTGCAAAGTATTCCCGTGCTGCTTGGGAACGGAGGTGATGACATCTGACCATCGTGTTTCAGACGCTTGTTTAACTTAATTCTCTTCTGCGGCGCGTGAAAGAGCAATTCTGTGACGCACCAGAGATATTCCAAACTTGGGCAGGCCTCTCGGCTTTCTTTGCCACGTTTGTCACTTATTTGGAACTTCAGTGGATAGTCAGAGAAAAGCAAAACTTCGGCATGCCCCGAATCGCCAAATAAAGATTTACTGCGGCATTTATGACTCAGGTCTGGCACTTACTTTGGCAGAACTGTGGAGCACCAGAGAAAGGCCAAACTTGGCATGTCCGAAACACCCAAATTAGGCGTTGCTTTGGCAGTTATGGCTCAAGTCTGGCACTTACTTTGGCAACACTATGGCGGACCGGAGAAAAGCCAAACTCGGCGTGGCCGAAATACCCAAATTAGGCGTTGCTTTGGCAGTTAGGGTTCCAGTCTGGCACTTACTTTGGCAGAACTGTGGCGGACCAGAGAAAAGCCAAACTTGGCATGTCCGAAATACCCAAATTAGGCGTTGCTTTGGCAGTTATGGCTCAAGTCTGGCACTTACTTTGGCAGAACTGTGGCGGACCAGAGAAAGGCCAAACTTGGCATGTCCGAAATACCCTAATTCGGCGTTTCTTTGGCAGTTATGGCTCAAGTATGGCACCAACTTTGGCGCTCCTCTGGCGGACCAGAGAAACGCCAAACCTAGGCATGTCCGGAATTCCCAGATTAGGCTTTACTATGGCAGTTATGGCTCAAGTATGGCACCAACTTTGGCGCTCCTCTGGCGGACCAGAGAAACGCCAAACCTTGGCATGCCCCGAATACCCAGATTAGAATTTACTATGGCAGTTATGGCTCAAGTATGGCACCAACTTTGGCACTCCTCTGGCGTACCAGAGAAGAGCCAAACTTTGGCATGCCCTAGGATCGCCCAACTAAGGCTATAGTTAGGCACCGTACTTTGGCACTGATGAATGCCATGGTGCAAAAACCTAACTGCGCCAAAGTTGGGCCCTTATGTTTGCCAGACCTTTGCCCAAGTTGGGCATTCCTCTGGCGTGCTGCCTGGGTACACTTAAATAAAGGGTACTGTGACGAAATGATCGCCCCAATGTTACTGTTTAAATGTCAACTATGTTTCGGTAACACCACATAGACACCAATATTATGTTCGTAAATACGCCAAATCATTATTAATAGCTAAAAAACAATTACCATATTGGACCTGGTGGATGTTCTCATAGCTACTTGGATTGTAGTTTTCCAATTGAAAAGCCGCGAAGCACCACGGAAGTACGACGGCAATCAGGTTGTGCGCGCTCCCGGCCCAGCTTGGAATAGCAAGAATTACCTTCTCTCCCGCGACAATTCAACACCTGCGGGTAGAGGGGATGAGTGTGAGAATGGAAGGAAATCAGTGAAATTTGAAGCGTAGGTAAGTCACTTTTTCGCCTCTGCTGGCATTAAGCGTGGTGCAAACGGAAGACGCTGTCAGTTTTCGTTCCAATGCCTTCCATTTTTTGACCTATGGATTGGTTGGCAGGCCTTATCAAATGGGAGTGACGAAACCACTGCAGATAGCCAATCAGATCTCAGCGAAGAGAGTGGAGAGGGTGAAAGGTTTTTTTCACGCTCGGAGGGTCGGGCGGTTGAATTCCGACACGGATCAAGGCAGGCAGAGATGCGCCCTACAAAGCCAGTTTCATTGGGTGACCGTCGCTCGACGTCACTCGTCGACATCACACAATTGGACTCGCGTATCCAGTTCGGCCGTTATCCGGCAAGGTCCAGCTTTTCAAATCGAATCAAATCAAGTTTAGCTGTTGTCGCATGACAACCGGGAGTCGGACAAGAGAGCAGCTTGACAAAGGTCCCAGCCCCCGTGCAGTTCGCGACAGTTTCAAACACAATTTAACAACTAAACTTTGTACTACAACTACACAATGTAAAAACACGAGTACAAACCAATGCAAAAGCCTGATTTTACAATACTAGATTTGATGCGAACATTCAGACGAAAAATACACAGGCCAGTGAAAGAAAAACACGACTAATTAAAGCAAGGATACAATCGTACATGACATATTACATCCTATTAAAAACAAAAATATCAGCACTATTCAAAACTCGAATAGGAAAGTAAGTTATTGTAATTCCCTATGTGCTAGTAATTCTAAATGTCGACCTTTTCTATGGAAACTATTTTACATTGTGGACAGTTTGAAATGAAGCGTCTGATTTAGGTAATTTGTACGAGTTGGGCGAATCATCCTTGCCTCATTTTGCCTTAGGTTGCGTAGGATGATGCTATGTTCTAGGTTGGCTAGTTTAATAAAATGAAAATTATTGTGCTGAAGAGCCCTGGGATACGTAGACAGAAGCTTGTAAGCAAACATCTGCTGGACGGTTTTTACATTTAGGGACTTAAATCGACATCTTGGAAACCCTGAGAGTGGGATGAAGAAATATAGTTCCTGAAATTGCACGTACTGCCGTCTTTTGTAATAGATGGAACTCATTAAGATTAATTTTTCTGTGGTTCCCCATATAAGGTTATAGTAATTTAAGTGAGAACAGATTAACGTTTTATATATGTTAATTTAATTCGAGTAGGAAGTGAAGTTCTAAATCTTGTAATTAGGCCTATATTTTTAGATATTTCTTCTTGCACATACTCTATGTGCACGTTCCAGCTCACATCATGAGAAAACAAAACACCCAGAGTTTTAATATAGTCTACGAACTCAATTTCTTCATTGTTTATTGTAAGTTAAGGGAGGATATTTATTTTATTATTTTTGGACCTAATCAAAATAGCTTTAGTCTTTTTACAGGTTAATTTTTGTTAGTTGTTTAGCGTCCAGGCGGCGATTTGTTTTAGTACTTCATGCGCTGTAGAGATAGAAGCTCAAATATTGTTATGGGAGAAAAAAATACTTGTATCATGAACGTAAATTATCAGATTTACATCACCATTTTTGGCCACATGTACAATGTTGTTTATGAATAATATAAATAGCAAAGGGCTACCCTGGAGAACACCCGATTTTATAGCGAGCCTATCCGAATGAAATTTCGGAAAAGAAACGAGTTTGTGTGTATTTACTGAGTATTATTCTATGAGACCGAGTGCTACGCCTCTTATTCCAATAAATGGTAATTTGGCAAGCAAAACATCGTGATCGATGGAATCAAAGGCTTTTGAGAAATCAAGAAAGACGCCTAATGTCAATTTCTATAGTCAAAAGCTTTCACGATTTGTCGTTCTGGTTTAATAAAGCCATTTCGGTAGATCGATGTTTATTAAAAACGAATTGCGTATCGGAAATAAGGAATGCTTATCAAGATGTGTTACTAGTCTATGGTGTATTTGTTTCTCAAGTGATTTAGAAAACACAGGAAGAGTTGAGGTGGGCTTATAGTTATTTATGTCAGGCCTATCACTTTATGTAGAACACTAATTTTTGATACCTTCGTTCTTGGGGGAAAAAGCCTGTTTCTAATGCGAGCTTATACATATATATATATATACAGTCGCCGGCAATATGAGCTCCCCCGACCGAACGCCGACCGGATCAGCGAAAATCCCGCGCGCGGCGCGTCGAGCGTTGTGGCGTTTTGGGAGCCGGGCTATAGGCCATATGCGAAATCCTTGACAGCTATCATCATCATGCCATTAGGAGCCGCCATATTGGGGGGTTTATTACATAAGAATGTTAACAGAATGTTAAGTTGGGCTAGTTGGTTTATTACATATTCCAGTTGTGGACGAGGCGCATCTGCATTTAACTCGGTTTTCATGATATTAGGGCGGTTTATTTGTACACTCAACGGGTTGGTGGTTAGTTTCGGATCAAAGAAGAAATGAAAGACGGCCGAAAAATTCAGGAAAAAAAATTGTCAGCAACGAGGTTGCAAGACTCGTCACTCAAGCAGTGAACTGGGCCATCCAGGTCAATGAACGGTATTTCTCGAAGACGTCCCGTGAAGGGTTCGTACTGGACTTGCAGCAGGTGATCATATTTTAGTTCTACGACTTCCACTTTGCCGGGACTATTGTTTTTCGGGCGAAACTGTCGGTACGGGAACCCCCCCAATATGGAGGAAATCTGATAATTGATCATGAATACACTAGATGGCGCTTCTTTTTGCATATGGTCTATTGGAACCAAAATAATCCGTTATCAAAGGGGTGGACGCCTAGCTTTTATCGGGATTCCAGCCTTTAGAAGTGTGAATCACAAAAACATTGCCGATTAGAATTGCCGTCTTTGGGTTGTTAAGAATGGAACCTTCGGCAACCTTCTTCCGAGTTTCAACGCTGCGGAAACGAGTCCCAAAACGAGTCCCGACGTGTTCAGGAGTGACGCCCACCTGTCGAAGGCTGCCCAAAACGTGTCTCAACGCGTCCGTGACGTCGACGGGACGTGTGTGTGTGTGCGTGTGGGTTCGTGCGCTCCGGAAGGGGAGAGAGGCCTGGCCTAACTGCGGAGAACCTTGGCTATGACTCATTTCTGACTACGTCGCGACGGACCCAGCTGCAAAGCACGTGGCTGTCGCACCTGCTGCCCTGGCGGAGAGAGAGGGAGAAAACGGACCCCTATATAAGGCGGGGCGTGAGAGCTCCATTTGTTCTCTTGGATTTGACGACTGTATCGCTACCATGTAATTAAACCGTTCGTTACGTTACCAATTCTCCCACCTCCACTGGACCCCTGGGTTCTTCACTTCGGGGAATGGTCGTCGTCACGAGCCAGGAAGCTCCCGGACGTGCGGCCTAAGCCCCGCCTCGAACAACTGGTTGGCAGCGGTTGGGATCGGACCATGCGACATCGTGCTACATCTGCGGGTGAGCGTTTGGACTTTGCTTTGGGATTCGCCAGGCTTCAGATTATGGGTAATTAATTTTGAACTGCTGGGAATCCTTAGTGTTTGACTCGTGCGCTAGGTTTGTGTACAACCTCGCGACAAGTTTTAGAACAAAGCCAAAGCTAAAAAGCAGCGATCATGGATCTGATGAGGTTACTGAGAACAGATTTACTCTGTTTATGTGAAGAATTGGGTGTGGAGGTGGAGCAAAAGATGAAGAAATCTGAGATCAGTAAAGCGATTTCAGAGAGCGCGGAAGCAGAGGAAATTAAAAATACGTGGGAACTGCTTCAGAACGCTAAGAGTGAAGCTGCAGCAAGAGAGGAGCGAGAACAGGCTGCAGCGAAAGAGGAACAGGCTGCAGCGAAAGAGGAACGGGCTGCAGCGAAAGAGGAGCAAGCTGCAGCTAGAGAGGAACGAGCACAGACTGCAGCGAAAGAGGAACGAGACCAGGAGCGAGCGCTGAAAAGGCTAGAGCTCGAAATTGAACAACAGCGATTAAACTCGCAGAACAGTAGAGTTGGGGCTCCAGTACGAGCAAGTGAGACCGAGTCGTATCAAATGAAGAAGCTCATGCAGCCGTTTAAAGTTGGGGAAGACGTGGGCCTATTCTTAGTTAACTTTGAGAGGACATGTGAGAAGTTGAGCTTCGCCCCAGAAACGTGGCCGCAACGGCTTTTGACTCTGTTGCCCTGTGAGGCTGCAGAGGTTGTCGCGCGCCTTAGTGCTGGAGACGCGGACGACTACGACAAGGTGAAGTCCAGCCTTTTGAAGCGGTACCGCCTTTCTGCCGAGGCGTTCCGTCAAAGGTTTAGAAACGCATCCAAAAAGAGCAGCGAGGGCTACTCGGAATTCGCGTACGGGCTTAAAACCAACCTGATAGAATGGTTGAAGAGCGAGGAAGTGTACGAAAGCCGAGACAAGGTAGTCGAGTGTGTGTGCCTCGAACAGTTCTTTCGTAGCATTCCGCAGTCAGTCAAGCTCTGGGTGCAGGACAGGGTGGGAGTCGACTCTGTCGAAAGGGCCGCTGAGCTAGCCGAAGAGTACGCAACGCGTAGAAAGCTGAGCGGAGAGGAAAGCGAATCCGGCCGAAGCGATCAGCGCAAGACCTTCCGACAGGGTAACGGCTCGCGAGAAAACGGGCCCGAGAAGCCCGAAGCAGGACAAAAGGTCCCAGAAAAGAGCGCAGAACACTCGAACGGAGACGAGGCGCGGAAAAGCCCAACAGGGCAGTTCGAGGCAAGGAAGCCGTTCCTGTGCTACAACTGTCAGGAGCCGGGACACACAGCGGCCAGATGTAAGAAACCGCGGGTGGTGTTCTCGTACGTGAACGGTAGTGACGAGGACCTGAAGCTCCTTCGTCCCTATCTTCACGAGCTCCAGGTAAACGGAAAGCCGTGCAGGGTGCTTCGTGACAGTGCAGCGACGATGGACGTTGTTCATCCGTCGTACGTAACGCCATCCGATTTTACTGGAAAGGTAGTTTGGATCAAGCAGCTGCTCGAAAAGCACAGTGTCTGTCTGCCTATGGCGAGAGTAAGGATAACTGGCCCGTTCGGAGAGCTAGTGACAGAGGCGGCTGTCTCGCAGACAGTCCCGTTGGAATATCCTTATTTGTTTTCTAACCGGTCAGATTTCCTGCTGCGCGAAAGGGGTCAACAACTGGGAAAAGGGCTAGTACAGTCGTGTACGAGGTCCAAATCGCGTCAGGTCGCCCCTTTGTTGACGAGGGATCCAGAGCCAGAGGCAGCTGACGGGGAGCAAGCACTCCCAGAGTTGGAGGTAGAAAACCGGGATGAGAGGGACCAGGTTGTAGAACAGCCTGACCTCGTAGCACTAGAAAGCGTACGCCGTCCCAACGCGCCGGCAGGAAAGGCGGAGGAAGACGGGATCAGTGAAAGATCTCTCGTAGCTCCGGCGTCGCGTAACGTTGGTCCTCTGCTACGAGTAGACAGAGTCGAGCAGAAGAGCGACCCTAGTGTGTCAGGGTTTCGCGATACAGCTCAGGAGATTGCTAGGACCAATGTGACGGGGCATGAAAAAGGCGGATTGTTTTATCGGCGCTATAAGGACCGTATTTTCACGTCTAGAAATCACGTGAAAATCGATCACTATGACTTCAGCGTAAGAAAAAGGAAAGGCAAATTTAACGGCAATGCCGATGGGTTGAGCAGATTTTTCTGATATCACAAAAACAGTAGGGTTGATCTCAGAGGTTTTCGTCATCCACGGGAATGAGGATCTAAGTGGGGGCACTTCGTTGAAACCCCAAATTGACCTCACAAATTGAGAAGAGTTTTTGTCTTTTGTATTTTGTTCTTAGTGACCTCGTTGGAAAAGTGAGTTTTTTTTGGCGACAGGGGGTCTCGATACCCGGAATTGTACCAAATTTTGGTAATCCGTAATCCAGTCTGGCGGGTCTTTGGCGAATTCCGAGCGTTTGACTGCGGTGTGGCGTGGTGTTGTGGGGGACGTTTCCGCTGATGCCTCCGTTGTGAGAGGTTTGGGAGTTTGTTTGGTGCTTGCAGCGTCTTCTCAAGGCCTACTCCAAGCCCTCCTCTTCAGGCCAGCGATTGTACCACCGGCCATTCGAGGTTTCCCTGGCCCCGGAGGGGCTGTTAAGAATGGAACCTTCGGCAACCTTCTTCCGAGTTTCAACGCTGCGGAAACGAGTCCCAAAACGAGTCCCGACGTGTTCAGGACTGACGCCCACCTGTCGAAGGCTGCCCAAAACGTGTCTCAACGCGTCCGTGACGTCAACGGGACGTGTGTGTGTGTGCGTGTGGGTTCGTGCGCTCCGGAAGGGGAGAGAGGCCTGGCCTAACTGCGGAGAACCTTGGCTATGACTCATTTCTGACTACGTCGCGACGGACCCAGCTGCAAAGCACGTGGCTGTCGCACCTGCTGCCCTGGCGGAGAGAGAGGGAGAAAACGGACCCCTATATAAGGCGGGGCGTGAGAGCTCCATTTGTTCTCTTGGATTTGACGACTGTATCGCTACCATGTAATTAAACCGTTCGTTACGTTACCAATTCTCCCACCTCCACTGGACCCCTGGGTTCTTCACTTCGGGGAATGGTCGTCGTCACGAGCCAGGAAGCTCCCGGACGTGCGGCCTAAGCCCCGCCTCGAACAGGGTGTTGGCCCCAAGTGTTCGGAGATTATGTTAAAACTGCTGATAAACTGGAGCTTGCTTTAGGCGTAGATAAAGCAGCATTCTTCGATCGATGCTTACAATTGTAAAAACCCCATGTTTTATATAATATCAGGCATGATAACAATGATCCCTCGGCAAGCGAGAAGTGGCCGACCAGGAAGCCATCTGCAAAGTCATGGCGTAGAAAATTACCCTTTGCGAAGCAACATGCTACTGAGCGCAGAACAATCGAGTCTCCTCGATAAAACGCGTTCATGAAGAGTGCCTGAGTCTTTATTCTGCTTCGACACAAATCTTTCTTTTTCTTATCTATAGCATATTCTTATAGATTATATAAATCATTTCAAAATCGCTTGTCATTGTCTAGTCTAGGTTTAAAAAAGATTGTAAGAAAGGGCTTGTGCGTAGGATTACTCTTCGGGTAGGAAATATTTAAAATGACAAACCGGTTTTGCAAATAAAAAAGTAGCATATAACACCTCAGAGATATTATGCAGTGAATAATTTCGATAATCCGTCTGCGTTTATCGACAACCGAAAGCGGGATTGTAATCGGCCGCGCGTCAAATTCACGTTCAAAAAAGGGGAATGCTATTAAACTTCCTGCGCCCACCCCCTTCATAACAAAATGTTTTGGTCCCGATAGCCCGGCTCCCAGAACGCGGAAACGCTCGACGCGCCGCATGCGGGATTTTCGCAGCTCCGGTCGGCATTCGGCTTGGGGAGCTCATATGGCCGGCGATTGTACATATATATATATATATATATATATATATATATGTTTCTGTGTGTTAAATATGGTGCAATATTATCAATGATGTATTTTATAGGCTTTATTTGCATGTTATCGGCGTCAATGCTTTTGCTTTTTTTTTAAATATAGGACGGACGAGTAGACTTCTGACTCATTTGTGGGGAACAAGAACATTGATTTCGTATATGATACTGGAATGAACTCTAGAGCTTTGTTCACGCAGGACGATGACACACCAGAAGAACCAACATTTACAAATAAATTATTGAACGCATTTGCCATGTTCATTTCTGTTACTTTAACGGTGCTAATGCTTATTTCATGGGGCACCTTTTGAAGTTGCTAATGATGCAGTACTGATCGTATCCTCTTCAACATAACGTCAGGTTTCTTAGTTTCTAACGGATCGAAAAGATTATTGTAGTAGTCACGCTTGGTATTTCTTAGTAGACTTGTGAGTTTGTTGCGGTATTTTTTTAAAGTTTCAAGCTTGCTAATCTCTTTTGTTCCTAAAAATTGTTGATATAAATTATAATTAACCCGTATTATTGAGAGTAGCGTTGGCGTAATCCAAGGCCTACGTGACTTCTTAGATGCTTTGAGGTTGACAAAAGTAAAATGTCTACTATAAATTTGACTAAATGTATCGATGAATAAATCATATGAGGAATTTGCTGGTTTTGTTTAAAAAAATGTTGCCAAGATGTCATTTCAATTTCTTCTCGAAAACTATGCAAATAATTGGGGGTGATAGATTGAACTTTAACCACTGGAACCAGGTCACTGCGGTTTTTCAGGGAGTTCTCATTGTGCAAGCAAAAATAAATGAGAAGATGATCACTGATATCAGTAGAAAGAACACCTGATGACACCACCGATTCTTCATAGTTCGTGATGAACAAATCAAGCATAGAAGATAACTTTTTTGTTATTCTTGTAGAATGTATGATAACATTCAATAGCCCATTTTAAGCAATAAGGTTTGAGAAATACATTTTTTGGCCAGAGTTGGAAATTATATCAATGTTGAAGTCACCACCCAGAATTAACTTCCAATTGTTATCATTGACATAGTTAAACAATGTCTCCGCAAAATTTAAAGAGCAGCGTATTTTTGAAAGTTACAGTCACAAGCTCTTAAAAAGCACTAATTTCACAGAACGATTATAATATCTCACAATTTCTTTTATTTTTACCAACATAGGAACACCAGCGCCTAGCCTACTGTTTCTATTTAGGCTAACATGAGAATTATGCCGGAAGCAGAAAGTAATCAGCACTACAACTGTACCTCGTTTCAGTTAGCATGACAACGTCAATATTCGGCCCAATGCACTCAAACGAAACCGCGAGGTCATCGTGCTTAGTTCTTCCAGATCGAACATTTAGGTGAATAATTGTCATCTGAAATGCAGACTCATTCTGAAGTAGATATTTTAGTTTAAAAGGTGAAAAGTAGGATTCAGACATAGTTTTTTTAAGAAGACAACCAAAAAATCAACACAAGAAAGTTTGCTAGTTTGCTGTTATCTTGCAAACGTCATCAACACACGTTACTTTCAGAAGCGGCGTCTGTACAGTCTTACGAGCGAATATTCTGCCGTTTCGGACCCAAACAAATTTCCAGTTGCATTCTTTTTTCTATGCGACGGTCACTCCCAAGTTTCTTTAGCGCGGGGCACAGGTGCTCGTTTACATAGACAGAGCCACTTGAACTATTGCCAAGGTCCTGCAAGTGACGCGTCGTTTTTTTCGCACGCTCAAGGAAGTTATCTCGCCTGTCCCGGCGCATGAACTGAACAACAAGGTTCCTAGTCGTGCTGTTCGGAACGGGCACATGGTCACACACCTCGATATCAGTTTCAAGTACGAGCGCGCCAATCACGACTCCCAGTTTTCTAACAATGTCAACTAAGTTTTCAATTTGCTGGAGTGAGATTCCCTTTATCTCTACATTTTGATTTCGGCTGTATTGCTCGCAGTTTACAAGCCGACTTTCAATTTCTCTCGTCTGCTGATACAATTGCTTGCATTCCGATCGAAGTTCATTGTTTTCTGACCTGAGCTCCAAATTTTCCTTTATTGTTGCACTTAGCTTATACTTTATATCCTCGAACATTTTGTTAACAAATTCCATACTTGCTTTGACTTCCCTTAACTCTCCGCGCAACACTCTTTCAATCGTGCTTTTTAATTCTTTGTGTCCTTGCCCCAGTTCTCGCTTAAGGTCCTCAAGTAGTTTGGCTATTTTCTTGCCCATTTCTTTCTTATCACAAAGGGTTGTTTCCTTATAACGTCACAAAAAATGTGTGATGCACTTTGAAAGAGAAAACACAAATACACTCTTTGCAGGTAGAAAACACAAACGTGCTGTGTTCGGCAGCAGTAAAGAAAGGGAATGTTTGCAAACCAAAATTGGCTCTCGACCTGCCCGCCTCACGTTTGTTTTCCGAAATCGAATGTCGGATCTGACACCCGATTTCGAGTTGCACAGGCCTTTACCCAACTAGACCTTGGGCAACAAGAACGGCTTGATTGCAACGCATTCACGTCACAAAGTGGCGGAGCTCGTAACAACGCCAGCCTTTACGTAGCCTTGCCCGTGTTGGGAAAAGTGACGTCACAGTCTCCTGTGGCACATCGCCCTCTCCGATGACTTTTCTTTGAGCGCCCACTAGAATCGACCGTTTTGAACGAAAAATATACCCACCTGTTCAAAATACAAATGTACGATTGTGAATAACAGATATGATTGATGATGTCGAACTCATTTTGAACGTGAGAGGTATCATGTAATTTTCATTTCAGTATCCTTTTAAAACTATCGTATTATTAGCATTAACATTTTCACGATTTACAATTGCGAGGGATTACAGTCGTCATTGCTGACCTTTTGTGTTACCGAAATGCCGAGCATCAAAAAAGGGAATTTATGAGCTCCACGAAGGCCAATGCTGGGGAGGACACCCTTGAATCTAAAATGGCATTAACCTGTCCACATGAAGGGAAGCAAAAATTGTAGGTTTATTGTGGCGGCGCTTATGCACAGCTGCGGCAAAGCTTTTATATTGATACCTTTGTTGTTACTTTACCGTCAGATAAGACACAGCTATTAATAATCGCAAAACTTAAAGCTCTATCTATTTTGTCGGTTTCATTGGGTGCCGTGATTGTTCGCTGTGAATGAGAAATAATTTAACTAAGTTGAGTGTCCTCCAAAAGCAGGCAGTGTGACCATATTGAGTAGGTTTACCTATTCAGAATTATTATGGAAATGTTTTTGGCATATGCTGCCACTTTTATTATAATGGCAGCGGAGACGACAACCCTTGTGTTATCATGATGGTAGGCAATCAAGTTGCACCTGGCTTTGCTCGATTAGGCCATAATGACCAGATAATACCTTTGCCGCCGGCATGAAACTTCGGTGCCGGCGCGACATCTATGCTATAAAATTATTGCGTTGTACACACACGGAAGAGCCTAAATTTATAATCAGCTTCAACGTGCTGTGCACGCGCTACTGGGATTCTATGGATAATATATTTGATTAAAAGATTTCTACCACTCCCAACAATAGGTGTTCCCACATCACCGGCGTATTGTTTCTGTATTTGAAGCATCATTCGAGCATTTCTCAGGGCTACATAACGTGACACCTTGTAGGACTGAAAAATACGTAAGCTATAAGCCATCCATTGGAGGTTGATTTGGCGACTACTTAAAAATAACGGCGTTATAAACCTAAATAGACAAGTCAGAAAGGGAAGACCAAGCATGCGTGGCGCACAACACAACAGGCAAATCCTTACGTTGGATTAAGATTACAGTCGGGGCTGATGGACCTGTGAAAGTTTGCGAAATAGTGTAAATTCACCCTCATATTAAAGGCAGTAAAACCCATTACAGCTGTAAAGTGGCTAGAGAAAAATACAGCATATGTAAAAACTAAACCGAGAGCCTTTTTGGCACTACATGATGGTGGAGAAGCTTCCGCATCCAATCAAGCAGTAGGACTCTCAACATAAAAGATATGCCTTTCTTTTGTACATTGATTGGTCGAACCAGTTTTACCTTGATGGATATAAAAGACTGAATGGTGACTTCATGCATCGAGCAGCCTAATTCTGCTACTGCTGGCAATCAAGCAAGAATGAGTGTTTGAACATTAACGTTTTCTCGAACGTTCTTCAAAGCTAAGCGCCCTGATGCCGAGTAAAACGCACAAATAGACGAGAGGTGATTCAATGCATCGACGTCTGCCTCCATTTGCCGATTTCACATGCAAGTCTAATAGCCTTTAGTCAATCACTATTTGCTCGATAAAAATGCCCGCTATATTGGCGGCTTTGCAATCTGCGATTTATCTTATGTTGCAAAAACGTGCGTCGTAACGACGGTGCCATTAAATCAGGCTTTATGATGTGGGCACCCCTAGGACTCCAATACGCAGTCACCGCTCTAAGCGGCCATCAGGGTACGCGCCGAGGAGGCGCAACGCTGGCGCGACGCGCCCGATATTCAGGGAGGTCGTTGCCCCGGAATATGGATGTTAAAGGACAGCGCAATAAGTGTTCGAGGGCCTTCTGGGCCGAGGTCGGCCATGGGCATCTGAACGCTAAACTCTCGAGTGTTGCACAAATAGCCCCTTTCTTCTGACATCAAATGAAGTTCCTATTTTGGAAACCTTGGCTTCGAGCCCCTTCTCTAGCTTGGGCATGCAGCACGTGAACGTTTCTCCAGTTTATACCGCAGCGTTTCGCAGTATGCATTGGAGGACTTCAATAGACGAGGGGCGCCTGCTTAAACAAGTGCCCCAGATTTTAACTACTAAGAATGGCTTACAAAAAAATAACAACAGTTTTTTTTTTGCTTTCTGAAATATTTCTCTCACGTATGAAAGTCAACATAGTTGCGCTGGGTTTAGAAATATTGTTTAGGATGTGGTTGTGATGTCAACCCGCGAAAGCGTTGATATTAAGTTCTTTGGTCTCGTTTCTTTGTTTGCTTGTTTTTTTTTTTCTTTTCAATTATGCAGCTTTTAAAACGAAGAGCTCGGCGGGATGCTCCCAAAGTCCAAAAACGTCAAAATAATCTAACAAAAACACGCACTTTTTTCTTTTCTTTTTTTTGTGTGTATTTTTGCGAACATACCTTTCACACAATTTATGACAAATAACAGATACGAACTTTAGTCGTCTGGTTTGAAACGCGTTATCAAATATAAAAAATATAGCGAAAATGTTTTTTTGTTATCTAGCTTATTGTGCGTTGTGTAAGGTGTTATAAAAGCAAAATCAAATTAAAATTTTATACTTATAATTGGTGCCCAAAACTGTGCTTTTCCTGAAGTCAATGATAATTTGGTACAGGCTTTCATTCCACCATTATTTATTAAAGCAAACTAAATCAGGGTAACTTGTTAGTAGAGTGCTTTAGCCTTATAGTAATTTGCTTAAATGTCACCACATTAAGGAGGCTGCGCAATTCAACTGAGAACATAAAAGGGCATATTTGGCACGATATACCATAACCGTGCGACGACAAGGCAGAACGTTTGAATCTTGACTTTTCATAGTTATACTGTACTCTCTGGAGAGCGGAGTTGTTTCCTCTGGTTAGTTCCATAACGAAAGCCCCCGATAAAATCGCTGTGTTTGTTTATAATATGCTGCCAGTACTTTGCATTGAAACGGTGCCAATAACTTTGTACCGTTTTTTTTTTTGGTCTTTCGAATTACAAACAATCCCATCAAAACATTGAAAATCATCACCAAGCACGTGCCTATGCTTCTAACCGATGTATAAATTGGTCGATATAAATTTTTGAAATAATGCCGATCGCTTCTGATTTTGTTTTTAATTTTCATCAAGACGTAGGTTTTGTTAATTTGTATAGGTAAGTAGAGTTACAAGTCAAAATTTCATTAGCTCAAATTTCTACTGGAACGGAATTCTAGCACCTACTTTATTGTCCAAATGTTAGCTATACTGTGGCAACACTACAAAGAAACCTGTTGTATTCCGGAAAACACCAAAGTTTTATTTAAAACGAATAAAAAGCTTATCAAATTGTACTTGATGTGTCTTCCAAAATATAATTGGAATGTCGTTACGTCAGTTGTTTCCTAAAAGCAGCGCCGCTCCGCGGGAGTACGACGACAAGCTCTCAAGGCGCGTTACCTGTCAAACTGAACATGATTTCATTTCTCTTTTGCGCCTATTCAAAGTCTACTGGCTTCAGCATAGAGAAGACTGGGAGAGTTGGTCAGATCAAGAGGAGGTATGTTTGAGGTTAATAACTTCGCCCCCGATCGTGTCACCCAAGTAGTTTTCGGGCATCCTAGGTCGTAACGCGTCGATACCACCAACAAGCGAAGCACAAAACCACGCCAGCGTCGTTATAGACATGCCCTTGCTGGGACATATAAAGTCACTAATGCGCCAGCGGCGCCGGATTGCCCGAGACGCACTGAGTTGTCCGATGGCTCCTCCTGGATTGCTTGCTGGAATCGGCAGCTTAGATAAAAATATATTACAAATCGGTTAAAATGGAAACGGTCCATCCTAATAAGCAGTTATTGTTGGTTATGTTTAGCTTACTTCTGAACGTGAGATATAAATATAAATTCTCATTTTAGTATTCATTTAAGCGATATATTTTATTTTACCTAGAGTTCATTGTCGGGGCTGCTTTCATCAACCCACACCCGAGTGTAAAACACTTCTCAAAAAGCAAAAGTCCTGAGGCACGTTTTTTTTTTTTATGGTAAGGCTGTTCAGGTTTAAAATCGAGTTGGAATTTTATTAAGGGTGGGCCTATATCTTACATTTAGAGCTTAATTCTGTATCCACAATGCAAAGAAATTTATAAATTATATAAATATACTGGCTTAGTCTACTTTTACCGATTTTATGAATTAATCATTCGTACAACAATACGGCTATTGTTTAAAATATTAAATATGAATTTAGCAACAATTATTTGAAGACTCACCTGATCCAGTGTTGATGTGCTTCGGCCGTCTTACACTCTAAGAAATGCCTGCGCGTCTACTTACCCGCAAAACACTCAAAGAGCCAATCATTGCGATCTATGAAATCAGCTCATCGAATGATGAGAAGTAACATTTGTTTAGACATTAAATGAAGTCCGCGCTGTAGCATTACGCAATGCAAGCATGACGCTTTGCATTGCGTAATGCCACAGCGCAGACTTCATTGTTAAGTCTAAACGGATGTGCCGTCCCATCATTCGATGAGCTGATTTCCTAGATTGCAATGATTGGCTCTTTGAGTGTTTTGTGGGTAAGTAGACGCGCAGGGATTTCTTAGAGTGTAGTGCTGAGGAAGAGCTCTCTAAGCGTTTAATGCAGCTAGATATTTGCAGGGTACGCCAATATGAGCTAGCCCAGTTGGCTTCCGGCCGGGGCAGCACAGATTTAATACAGGAAGTTTCGGATACGTTAAACTGTTAGGAACTCGTGGGAAAGGACTGCCGCATTCCTAATGGTCAAATATGGCTATTGGCCATATTTTAGCATGCCGTGGACATTTTACACTTTTTGACTAGAGCTAAGCTGGGTTAGGTCACTTATCCGTTGCTTGTTCCTTCGACCTATACTTGAAAACAAACGGCAATAAAAGAAAAAAACAGCAATATAATAAAAGCAGGAAACGTTGATGGGTGAACAAGACATCTCACAATTTATTTGATGAGACAAAACAAAATCTACTGTACATATCTTTGGAGTACATACACCCCAGCATGCGACTCCGTAATATCAAGAAGTTTTATACAGTATTTACACCACATATAGTCTTTTCCCAAACATCGTCCTTAAAATAGGCTCATTTGTTCTCAGATATTTTTATACTTCGTCCCTTTACTTGAACGCAATCATATAACACTGATGATGAAAAGTCATGGTTAAAGTATTGTTTAGACAATTGTCAGGGACAGTACCACAAATGTCGGCGCTCTTTTGAACATAGAAAATGCACTTATCAACACAAGAAAAAATACCGATTTTTATAACGAAAAGAAGGAACCAGTTACACTTTCTAAGTTACGATATATTGCTCACTTGAATATAAGGCCGGGTTCACTTGAAACTTAAATCAGAAAATATCAAGTCGCATGTCTCCTCGACACATGATACAACTTTTTCTTAAGTTCGCGTACCAAGAAAATAATATTTAGATATCTTTTTAATTAAAACAAAAAAACTACATGTTTGTGTATAAAATCTTTGTATTCCATCGAACTGAGAAAGATAGCTTTAGAATTATTTCCTAAAGCAAAGGATTATTTTTGTTAATAACAAGAATTGCTCGCTTGTCTTTATCACAAGATATATTATAACAACCCGCACTTACACCATCGGACGTTTCACTCCACCATTTTATATTTCAGCACGCATTGATCATTAGTTCAATGTGGGCGTCTCTAATTGTAAGCATAATGCATTTTACCGTTCATTTGGTCAGAAAGTATTTTTGAAGTGGAACCCCCTTCCGGCCACTATTTTATTCATTCGTATTGATAGATTATTAAAGAAGCGATATTTACACTTTCGCACTTCTAAGCCGCCATAAAATCATGTTAAATATACCGTATTTAGTTTTTAGCGTTTTTATTTTATTTTCTTCTCCCCCTTTTAAAGTTTAATTCCAAATATTGCACAAAAAATTGTCAACTGGATTACATCATTTAATAGTCTAAATCGACACGCAACCATATGACATGCATCAACTGCAAAAATACGCGGATTTTTTTTACAAAGGATAAAGGTTTCGCATAAGACATTTCAAAGCAAAATAACTGCGTAAAGGTAATTTGCCTGGTGAAACATATCACCTTTTCCTATACCGCCGTCCAGCGGCAACGACACAATTGTAACTTCCAAATCCGTGGACCAACCATTCAAGAACGAATCACATTTCCCTTCCCGGTACGAATAGTGACGTACATGTGCACTTTGAGCGCGACCGCAATCATCAGTTTGCAATATGGAGGGCATACTCGTCTGCTTATTGCACGGGGGTTGTGATGATATCAGAGCGCCGAGCTCTTATTGGCTGATTGAAAAATATGTGGTTAGACATCAAGGCATCTAGCATTGAAATCTACCCACTACCCTTCCAATCAAAGCCAATCAAAGCTCGACGTCCATCTTACGTCAGCGCAACTCCTGCACAAGAAGCAGACGACTGGCTCTCTGCAGACAGAATTTCCTGGAGCTTCGTTTCCGTGTCCGACTTCGGTCGATTAGGTAGAAAGCCTTATATAAAAGAGGCAACTGCAGCAAACGTTGTTGAAAGTTCACGGCCCTCATTGTGTCCACCGATGAGGAATGTAAAGCACAATCTTCCAGTCCTGTACGCGCACTAACTCCAGGCTTCAACCTGACGTCTTTCCACTCCCAGTGAAAGCTACCACGACGCAGACGACACTTGTGGATGGCTGTGCCCTGTCGGGTTGTCCACGGTCTTGTCTCCTTGTCAGGGGCGTCTTGGAAGTTTGACATTCTGCGTGTGGGTTAAAATATTTGACATCACGATCTTTTGCAGTTATTTTGTTTTCTAACTACATTGGAAACGTGCTTAACACATATTTAAGAGCAACCGGACAAAGCTGGTTTTACACATTCCAGTGTCTTCCCCACAGCTGTAGCGTGAGGGTTTATATATATATATATATATATATATATTTTGTTTACTATCATGCGATGCCTGTTTTATATCGTTAGTTTCCATATTTGTAAGGAACGGCAAAATTCTATGCTAATATATTGTATTTTTAGATTTTTATTTATTTCCGCATTCTGTTTATGTCCAGTCGGCCGAGAATGCCTCCGATTTAACCGACTGACTTAGAATCAGATACTTAACAAATTTGCTGTATATTAGCTAGCTACTCCTCTAGCTGAGTATCAGTCAGCAGAATGTTCTGTATTTATTATCATTTACATAATTATTTTAATATTATTCTATTGAGTGACGGCCTAAGAAGCTCAGGATGTGTCTTATTATGTGCATGTCTCTTGTTCCGAGATTCCTTTTCACCATTTTTATTGATCCTGATCAATGTTAAGATGCTTCAAACTTTATACTGTTCTTCGTCGCGAAGCGTACACTTAAATTTTAAGAATTCTGATATGCACAATCCAACTCTTCCATTCAGCTCTTGGGCAAACGTGCATCGCTTTCGGCAATTTCGAAACAAAACTATACCCTTCAAATATTGTTCACCCATAAAAAAAAGGACGATAGGAACTAATCATTTAAAAATATTATCCCCTTCTCAAGCTCGTTGCTATCCGTATTGACCTGACTTTAGTTCCTCTAAAAGATTTTATTTGATGCTTGGCCACGATCTAAAGCGACAATCTCAAGCGGGAAACTCTAAAACAGTGTGATGTAGAAAACTCTTCAGGTAATTATGTTCCTGTCACTACCTAAAGCTAGGGTTCCTCGATACTCTCTTCGTTCAGAGCTCCTTCCGCAATTAGATTCCTGGGCTTAACAAATCAAGGCTGGATCATCGTATAAACATTAGTGAGCTCATTTGGGATGGCTTTAGAAGCAATGTGCCGGTGCGATTGCAGTACTTCTTATCTCAGAACTCAGAGGAAGCTCTTAAGTCTTTGCCTTCCTGGCCCCCTTGTTTTAAAGTTAGTTCTAAATGCCAAACGCATTACTGATCAAGCGTCAGGTCGTTAGACAAATGCTTAAAATTCCTCGATTGCTAAACCGTTCAATCCAACTTAGCACTATTCATTCCAGTCGCCGTTAATCTTATGTCAATAATCTCTGCCTAATCCTTGTTTTCAATGTTAGGCTTCCCGATAATGGCTCCGAATTAAGTCGGTTGAGTAGCCATAATAGAGGTGTCTTTATGCTAATAATATTAAAATTTCGGGTTTATGCAATCAGGCTGAAAAAGATTGAGGAGGAAGAGCGTTTTTGTTTTAGGTTTCTTATCCGGAAGTACAGCTGCACTGGTAGGAAGGGTTTGTGGCGTAGTATTTTATTTTTCCCAAATGCGTTAATTAGATTCGAGCTATTTTGTACGGTAGCCAAACCAGGCATCACGAAATGACCATATATAATTTGGGTATAGTATAATGTTTATGACCATCAACAAGTTGAAGGCGCGTCAAACAAAGTTGAGCAAAAAAAAACGGGGGAACAATGTTTTAGCAACTTTCAATGCATATACTATTATTCGGTCATAATACACAAGGCGGTAGTTTCTGGTTAAGTTCAAAATACCCGATTTTCTTTTGTCAGTAGAAAAAAAACAAAAGGAGGCCACAAAGTTTACCAAATTCCAAACTTTTTATTTGCGTAATTAGAGAAAATCGAACTGCCAATTTAACCTACCAACACTAGATTGCTATCTAATCCAAGGGCGTCATTTGAATATCGTTAGCCTCCTGATTCCTAAATGCAATCTCGCTCCCCCAGTTTCACTTCGGTAAAATTTAAAAAAAAATGTCATACTTGGTTGGATAACGAAATTGAAGCTTCGTTTTGTCGTGTTTGTTCCCCATTTGTTCTCAATATCCAAGCGTGACGTCACTAGCAGGAATCAAGGCGACGGCGCGAGATCAGGACACTTGTGTCCACCGTGATCGCGTTTCACAGCGAGCAAACAGGGACGTTTGTTCTGTCTGAAGTTAATAATAATAATCTCTATTCACGCAACATATGACATTAACCTATGTGGAGAACTGTGAGAAGAAACAAGCATTGGGGAGTTTGATGAAACTGTTTATAGAACTCTTATCGAGTTTCACGAACAGTGTTTTTTTTTTTCAAAACTTCATATGCAGGCTTGGATTGTGAGCAGTGTTGCACTCCATCGCTTTAACTGACTGTACGTTGAATTTATTTTAGTTGTTCTCCAGAAAGTTACTATTGCAGACGACAGAACTTGTAACTATACATGCAGCTTCCTCCGTGGTTCTGAAGTAATTTAGAAAAAAACGTATTTAAATCATTCTAGAGAAGTGACTCTGGTCGATGACATTTTCAGTGTTTGTGCCTGTGGCGCTTGGTTTGCTCGCCTTCCCAAGGGACGAACACGCACGTGCTGAACTGTGAGCTCACGCGTGTCGATTGTGATATTCGTAGAAATTGTAATGAAGTATAAAATGGAATGAACCGCATTAATTTACGCCAGGTGGAGGACAGAGTAACTGTTCATAAGCATCGTGCTAAAATAAAAGATAAATTACATCGCAAGCGCTAAGCCCTTCATCATCAAGGTGCAATGACAGGCGTATAAAATACACAAATATACTGTAGCATATTCAAACAAAGAATCGCTTTGTGAATATGCAATACTGCCTAAAGTACAAAACTAAACCATGCATTTCTAAAAATAAAAAAAAAAAAAACTAACCAAAAGGTTACCGGGAGCAGAATTATAACTCATTTTGTATGTGCTACGCGTTCCAACACTGCTTTTCGAGCGCAGATAGGGAAAGTCGGTAATTAAAAGATCTGTATGCGCTTTTTAAAAATTAAACTTGTATTTGAACAAGCTTTATCACACGTAAATTTGCACGCTCCCCTTAACAACATTTGTAATTCATTTATAATGTTACGTTATTTTCAAGCTTTTTAATACATCTCAATGATATAATGAAATAAATACATTTTTAAAATCTCCTCTGCCGGAGATAATTTTGCGTCAACCATTTGACAAGAATACCAGTCCTCGGGCAACGGCTCTGTGGCATAGCGGAGCTCAACACATGTTCTTTAATATTGTATAATACGAGACAGGAACAGCAGTGTGTGAAAGGCATCTCTAAAATCAATTTAGAACTTTGTGTAGACGATCCTATCCTCGCCTTCGACCGAACGATATAGCCGCGTGATTGGAACTCCGAGAGTAGCCGCAGCTCTGGCTCCCACTGTTCGATGTTGATTTTTAGGTCACTCTGCTCCAGTGTTGATATGAAAAAAAAGTGCACTTAACTTAATGAGAGTAACATACGTTATTCCACATGCCGGTTAGTGCTAGAATGCGAACTTTTCCCCAATTATGTTACTTCTCCTTTTTTTAACTTTTTTAGGGTGATGCAAAGCGGACTTGATACACAGAATTTAGATGAAATATTCCTGCGATTGCCAGATTTCAAACAGTGACGGCTGCTGAAGAGTACTCATTTGGCATCACATCATTGTGGAGTGATCCGAACACAAGAGAATATGTTTAATGGGACTCTTGTTCTTTCGACGCACAGCTAGTGCTAAAGCACCCTGACATCCCTGACATGCTTCGCACCGAATGCTACTGCAGGTTACTTTTTTCCTAAAAGAGGGAAAAACTAAAGACGGGGTTCTTGCTGCATTCGTTTTGTGCAATTTACGGCGGTTAAAATATTCCAATTGAGTGCAGAGGAACTTTCGACCCTGAGGAAGCAGAAAACGAATGTCGGCCACTGTTGATCAGGGGAACCGGGAGGCGATTTCGAGGGTCGCCTTACGTCCTCGCGTCGGTGACGTACACGAGTATGAAAAAGCAGGTATTTTTCAATGTTGCCAGTATAAAGTTCGCCTGCTGAACTTACGCAACAGGCGTAATTTTAGTAGACAATTACTCCACGCATTGTTTGTATTTCTTTTTATTTAGGATAGCAGTTCAACAAGGGCCATATTACGGTCTGCCTTTTTCCAGCGTAATCAAAAATTGTGAAACGAATCGTCCGAGTCTTCCTACAACAATTGTTAGGTAACTTGCCAGGCTTTGTTTTGAATTCTGTGCCCTTTGGCAATAAAAAAGATAACACGGATGTCATATGCAGAATACAAAAAAAAAACGAATGGAATAAGAATGAACCAACATTGAATAAATGAAAATTGCTGCAAATAAGCCCGCTCATAACGCTTGAGGGAACTTCTTGCGATATAGCTATATAAATCCCCGAGTTTTTCGCCTATTTTTCAGGCTTCTATATTTCAGCTTCTATACTTTGTTTTAACTTTTGTCAAAACGAATGCGGAGCAACAAACTGATAGGACTAATTGAATAGCCTCAAATGTACAACGACATGGATTTCTTTCTATTTCCAAGCTGGTTTTGTCACCAGCTAAAGAAGGAATCACACTGAGTAAAACATGACTTTTAATTCCAATGCGTGTTCGCAAGCGATGTGCAGTTTCGACTGCGCTCTAATGTCGAATAAATCAAAATATCTTTCTTTTTGCGTTATTTTTTAGCTGAAAAACGATAGGCTTTACCTATATTTGATATATATGTTACTAGCATTATTAATTTCTAGAGGATTTCTCGGGAGATCTTATCGCTGAAATTACTGCAGTGTTAATCGCAAAAACGTGCAATAGAAAAACGTTTTTAAACAAAACTGCTCTAAGTTTGCTACGGGGTAAATTATGTTCTTCTGTTTCAGCGGTCACGCGCTGATGGCTTTAATAAGTTTCAAGTATATAAACGGTTCATAATTCACAGCTTCATCAACCGGTTATGCCGTTTTCTACGAAGCGGATAGCACATGAATAGTTTGGAGTTGAAGACCCGGGACCCAGATGCAGCCATGTCTCGTAGCACAACGTCATCTCCGATTCTAAGATCAGTTCTGTTTTGTTGTTTATCTAGCTTTAGATACTCGAATGCTTGTATTTGCATGGAATGTTTTGAAATATAGCCTTCTCGTCTGCGCTTTTTGTGGAAGAGAAAAGTGCTGCAAATGGAATGTCAGCGTTAAATAGTTGTCTCCGTACAAAATTCTCAAAACGTGGCTCAAGTCCATAGTAAATATTGCCTCTCTACGTGCTTTGAAGAAATAGCAAGATGGCACTATTTATCTATATATTACTGAGCTTAATGAATGGCATAATATAAAAAGCAGCAAAAGAGGCAAAGAAAAAGAGAAACAAATGGCAGGGACAAAGTATACTCGCCTGTTAGTGCGGCGCGAACGCCTTATAGATGCTGCAGAGGAACGCCATATACAAAAGCCACCGACCGCGCAAAATAGAAGCTTTGGATGATCCTGCAAATAGAGAAAGGGAAATCATCATTTTTTAAGATATACCTTATTTATCTTTATTTCGGTGTGCTCACATAACAGCACTAAGCCTAACAACTGGTATATTGTCATAGCAGTAAAAACATGCGTACGAAGTAGCGAAGAATAAATAAGTGACCAGTAAAATTATGCACGCACTATTGCGTTCATTTTTATTCTAAAAGTGCACGTGTTACAAGATTGTATATTAAGCATTAGTTTAGCTAAGGGGTCCTTTAAGACGTTCAGTAGGGGATGGAGCAGAATCATGAATATAATACAAAGATAAAAAAACACATTTCATTTGGAGGGCACTAACTAATCAAACTACCGCACAAAATATGCAGACAATAGACAGACAAAATATGCAGACCATTTTCGGAGGTAGCCTGAAAGACTTCTCAATGCGATTTAATTTAAGATTCTCTTAATTAATGTACAATCTTATAGTAAAACTTGGAACAGCATTTTATTTTCAAATGTCTTTATTAATTTTTGTTCTACAATGTTTTAGTTAATACGTTTTCTATCATCGAAATACACAAATACGACGATATTCTCATGCTGGTGTAGTATTCAGAAAATATGAAATAAAAAAAAAAATCTTGAAATAATAGTTTACGGCATACGCTTTTGATCCGGTCGCCGTCAATACCACTTCTCGCATTCAATTTCAAACGCAAGAAAAAGTGGAAAATGCTGTTTTAGTCGCAACTTTTATATCGTAATGAATATTGTGGTTTGAGGTAAATTAATATCAGGAACCAATTCAATCAGGCCAACAATGTTATCGCCCTCTTTTCTTTTTAAGCCTTTAAAGATGATCAAAATGACCAAACCAAACACAAACACAATTTTCGCATGGGAGTCTCACTTGTGACTGACACTTTACTCCGTGAGCTTTTTTAGCGTTGCTAAACCAAGGAGTTGGGTTGGGCCTTTGGTTCAAAGCATTGCATTTTTAACAGTACTGAGGTAAACTCATGGTCATCAGCATACTCTGTGCTTATATTCATTGTCATGTCATCATACAAAGCCTATTGCAGCAGGCACATTGCGTATGCTGTTGCTTTGGCCTTTTTCATAGCCCGATCACAAGGTAAGAAAAAACGTAGTTTCTCAAATGTGCCTTGAAGCAAATCTTTATCGCACATGTCAGTCGAGAACTGGTGGCAGAGTAACACGACTTTGAAGACCACACACTGTTGAGGTATTTTCGACCTCGAACAGTGTTCCTAGTAAATCAGCCTCAGAAAACTAGGCTGGTGCCTTGAGACTAATAACACTGCGTAATGACAAAACTCTCATTTATATGACAATCCAACAAAACAAAAAACGCGTATAACACCACTGAATACGCAGTTACTAAACAGCATTAAGGCAAATGCTAGCACGTATCCTACGTTCAAGCACTGTGTTGACATTTAATATGATCAAGTTCCAGCCGAAGTGAAGAAGCCCTTCTGCAGTTTCAGAAACTCATGTTTAAGTTTTAAGTGTCTTTTCGGAAGCAATATTAAATTAAGGCGTGCAGCATTGGTCATGATCAGTGTGCAGGATGACTTCAGAAAGAATATAGTTTAATAAACCACACTGTGTCGTGCAAAAAAGAAATCCCAGTAAATTTTAGTACGCCTTGCTTTAGAATATTCGAAGTTTGTATGCAAGAAATTGAGAGCGAGAGAACTTAAATGACATACGGGCAGAAGCAATAAAGGTAAAAAGAGTTCGGAATATTTTGTACTGTAGCTCGGAAACAGTTGCATGAGATCATAAAGCCTACGCGGGATTGGTACGGTTTGCCGTCCGATTTCGTTTCAAACTTTACAGCGCACTAAACGACGTAATGAAGAGAGCAGGAGTACTCACCGTAGGCACCCCAGGTGAGCTCTGGAATAGAAAGAAAAAAAATGAAACAACGTTCAATTGACAGAACGGAACACCAACAGGTCAATGGGACAGAATCAAATTAATAGAGTATATATTATATTGGCACGCAGAACATATCGATCTAACACCCTCCTGTCCATGCATCGAATCCTAAACAAAAACTCACCGGACAAGATGTCACCGGACAGAAGCTCAGTGGAGAAACCCGGACAAAAGCTCACCAGGAAAAACGTTCATGTTGATCTTAACACGAGCGCGGACAACTTAGGTACTTGCGTGCGGCTCTATGATGTAACGATAAATTAAATTTGACAGGCATGCGGTTTGTGAATTAAAGTGAAACGAAGTTTAGTTATCGATTGGTTAAAATCGAATGCAGTTCCCTTGTGCCTTCAGCAGTTTTGGTAGATCTCGGTGTGCCTGAAACCCCTCGCAAAATTTTATCAGACGGTTCCGGCTTACAGTATTTTTATTCAACCAAGCTTAATCTTATCAGCTCCACTCAGTTTCGGACACCTACGTTTTGCTCCCAAAGTGTTGCTTCGGTGTCCTTTAGGCTTATCTGTTGACACAGTTGCATGAGGTGGGGTACCAGTTCTCCTACAAATTATGCAATATCCATGGCGTCCGCACTTTAGCGTAGCCTGTGTTTCACGCAGGTAGCCCGCCTCCCAAAAGAAAACGAGCCAGCTTTTGTCCGGGTTTGTGAAAAAACGGTTGAGCTTTTGTCTGGTGAGCTTTTATCCGGTGAGTTCCTGTCTGGTGAGGCTTTGTGCGGTTAGCTTATGTCCGTAACTCCGTGCGTCAGGGGTAGAGACGGCAGTGCTGCAGCTCTAACTTGCTGGAAATGTCAGTATCGCCATAGACTCTGCTCTATGAATTTATTTTATTCGCTGTGAACCAAATATGAGATGTTCCACTCCTTTCATGTCGGTGTTATTTCTTCTTTTTTTTGTCTTGAGTCGTTCTAATTTGTTTGCACTCTCAAGCTACCTGGCAATAATACAATATAGGGATGTATAAGCGTAGATTATTTAGAGTCCCTATCGCTAAAAACAGAGTTGTGTTACATCCGACGAAATAGAATCAAATATTTCTGCTGTCCAACTGATCGTCCGCAGCGTCGCTTGTTGACAAACGTGTTCCGTATGAGGCGCTGGAGAAATTCAGCCTTCTGCGTTAAGTCCTTATTCGAACTCTTTTTGTTCGCCTTCCGCCATTGAAAAGCATGCGGGAAGAGCCTACGAACGCACCTGGTATCGCTGCGCCGCAGCGTTCTTCAGCACGTCTGCTTTCCTCGCCGTCACCATGGCAACGAACGCCGAATGAATGGAAGCACGCACGGTACCGCCGCGTGAAGCCAGCAACAGCTGACGCCATTTTACGAACGCCGTCTGCTAGCTAAAGCCGAACGCGGTATGTCAGATCAACCGCCTCCGCCGGTGCTCGATCGCCGACGGCGATCGAGCACCGGCGGAGGGGCGGTTGATCTGGCATAGCAAAATATCACAAAATCAAAATAAAAAACAGCATGGGTAGATACATGATTTTCTTTTTTTTCTTTTTAATGTGCACACCTCAACTGATGACAAATAGGGGAGCGGGGGGGGGGGGGGGGGGCGGAGTATTAGGTATTAACGGGATATGTCTTTAAAGGTTGTTACGTGTTTCGGTATTGCTTTATGTAGGCCAACATTCCTCAAAGTCATTTAGCTGAAGCAATGCTTAGAGCGTGTCCTGTGCCACTAAATGTTGAACGTTATGCTGGTTTTCCAACCGCACTGATAACCCCAGGTAATTCCCATGTTTTCGTGAGCACAAAATTAGCAAAAAGTATCGTATCCATCCAAACAAAATATTTGTATAGGATAGCAATTCTTAAATATTTTTTTTAATTCAATAGCATTGTGGAGCGAACGAAGAGAATAGTTGCCCGGTTTGTAACCAACAAAGCAGTCGGCACTTATTTGTTATATCCCTACATCAATTATGCACAGACGTGGTAATGGGCACCGCTAGTCTCCACGCAGTTTTGAGGCCAGTGTTGCACGCCATCATATCTCACATCCACTGTCGGCTTTGGTTTTGATGGACAAGTGATATGTTTTGAAGATTCATATCGGTCCTTCACTGCACAGCGCAGGTATCCTCGTACTTCCGACAGAAGACGCTAAATTTATTGAGGCGCACGTGGCACAGAGAAACTTAAATTGTTCTTGTGTTGTTGCTCCTGGAAAACTCTGGGCATCAAAGATTTAAGCTTATGCTTATATAAATATAATGATTATATAAATATCGGTATTATATAAATTTTAGTATAATATCATAGCGTAGAAAAAAACATCCAGATGGCGGTAATATAGCAATGAAATATGTTATACTTGTTAGTGAGCGCGTTGGTAATTATGTAACTTTAGAAAGAGTTTTATAGATAAAGACAGGGGACGGGACAGAAAGATGAGTTTTGCCGTCCCCTGTCTTTATGTGTAAAACTCTTTCTAAGGTTGTAAAAATATGTTGGTTGTCTCACGCGGAAAGCCAGTTCGATAAAAATAGACAGTCAGAACATTACGTGAATTTGTTTGAAATTTCATGAAGGTGGACAAAAAATAATTATTTTGAATTTCGAGAGCAGTTATTGTGCAAATTATCATGAAAGGTTTGCACAGAACTAGACGACCCAAAATTATATTGCATTTCAACGACAATCTCCACAGTGATTTGTGAAACAATATTTTAAATGTAGTTGTCAATAATAATGATATTAATATGTTTACTGCGCGTTTTTAAAATGTTCAAATTAGGCTATACTCCATCTCACTAGTTGCGTGCAGTACGGGGTAAGGCATCGCCAAGCGACGGAAGAGAGGGCAAGCACTAGGAAGGCTGGGGCAGACAAGAGAAATCTCCTTTCCACTCTAGCGCTCCTTATTGTCTCGCTTTCTCCCCTCACCCTCCGGTGCCCTCCTCTCCCGTCCCGCCTTCCTAGTGCTCGCCCTTTCTCTCTACGGCCGGCGTTGCCTCCGCCCACACTGCACACAACTAGTGACACGGAGCGTCGTAGGCGACTTCAATTGTCTCTATTTCGTATGATCGAAGACACAATCTTTTTGCAATTCATTTTCTGCTGATTGCAGAAACTATTGCGTATGGTTGCTGATTTTAATTCCTCACGACCAACAACCAGGCTCCCATGTTTTCGCATAAATCCGGAAAACTCCGAAAGACTGTCAGCGGTGAAATTTTGGTCAATTCGGATTTAAAGATAAACTGCGAATTTTGATGTGCCAATGACCCCTCCCCCCCCCCCCCCTTTAAATAAAAAATAAAACAATACGGTATTTTACAATTAAATTTGATCAGCGCACGGGGTATCGATTGTCCTGAGAAAATCCCACTGCAGTTATTTTTCATATCACGGACCATTGTCGAAAGGGGTGTTACCGGTTATATCGTCAAGGTTCATCCAGGACAACAGCTCATTATACTTTCGGGTCACGTGAAAAGTCCCTGCTTTGGTCTACAGTTCGGAGAACCTACTATTTGTGCTTTAGAGGAAGGAGAGATTGTGCTGCTGTAACCGGGAAAGCTTTGGATTATGGAGATTGCATAAAATGGGGAAGAGGCGCAGTTGAAACTTCTCTATTACAATTTAACCACCCCACCTCGCGCGGCAGCGGGGTCGGTTGATGGTATAGGATAGGATGAATAAGAGCTTCCCAGTGACTACTTCCAAAAGTATTTTGATATTAAGGTATCGACGAGTATCGAAGCGACACTGTGTAGAACTTTTGTCCTGCCAAATCCTACAAAAATAATTAATTGATGCAAGCGCGTTTTATTTTTTTTTACGCGCGGATATTATATTTTTTATCTTAATAATAAAAGAACTGCGGAATTCATCTCCGAATTTCGGAGAATTGAAAATAAACAAAACTAAACTCCCATAAATAACCGAACTTTCGGCAAAGAATTAACTCCAAACAACACCCTCCGAATTTGACAAAAAAATAAACTCCGAAAAAACAGAATCCGAAATGTAACACAGCCAACGCAAATTACATCAACAACATCAAATCAGTTATACCCATTTGTGGACCACCTCCCTTCACCCTAACACTCTCATATCTTATTTGGGATGTTTAAGCGATCATTCTTTTCGTAACTTCGAATTGAGCAGTCATGTTCCCGATCATGATAAGAACACTAAATACGTTAGAGATAATACGAGGGTTGACTTTCACGCTATGAGCTATGTAATTTTCTGGACACGTTTCATAGAGGTTTTTCTGGGATATCTGTGAAAAATATGTGTAATATTTTTAAATACAAACTTTCCTCGCTCACGCGTACTTTCGTGCCACTAAAAATGTTGAAATAAAACCGGCAATCAAGGTACTTTAATCAGTCAATAAAAAGGATCTAAAACATCATGAGCCATTCCTCTCTGTGAAGGTGGATGACCAGCGAAGCTGTTTAACACACGACACGGACCCGCCCCGATTAGCAGGAGGAGATTAGACACGCGCGACGGGACCGCCACCCGGCGGAAAGTAGACACGCGCGACGGGACCGCCACCCCGGGAGAGCGGAAGGAAAGGAAACTAGGCACGCAAGCGGGCTTGGAACGACGACAGAGAGAACGATGCGAGCTGTCGACATGGCCGACGCGGGTCGCACAGCGGCAACTCTTTGAGAAACCTTCATTATTTACCTGAAGAGTGTACTGACCTTGAAAATGATGCGTATTGATAACTAATCTACTGAATAGACCTATTGCTTAATTACCCAAGCATCAAGGAGAATGCAGGGAATGGTGTTCCCCGCGTCACACCTTCCCGCGTCTGCAGCAGTAACTGTTCTAAAGCAAAAGCCTACGGGGAAGTCATGCGCGTGCGGCGATGGGAGCGTAGAGTTTTTAGTCACTGCACACGAAAAATCCATGGAAACCTAGCCATAAACAACTTCGCTTTTAAAAAAAATTGCTTGTTTTGTACCGATAGGTTACCTAACTTCTAGTCCCGCAGGGATATCTACTGGTCTCCAGTCACGGAAAACAGATAATGGATAAAGGGAGCTACATAGAAATTTCTTAAGCTTGCCTTCCGTTCCAGGCTGTTCAGTAATTTAAAACAATGTTGTAATGTTGTAAACAAAAATAATGAGAGTGTTGTATCTCTTTGCACTTCAAATGGCACAGAAATTTACAGTAACAAATGGGCTAGTATCCTTCCCTCCGTATTTGTTTTGGCGTTCTTTTGCAACGCGACTACTATTTTTCTAATTATTTACCTTCTGGGTTTGTTTGTTTTCTTCCCGAAAGATTCAATTTGTTTACGGTCGGCACTGAAAGAATAATTCGAAAATCGTAAACATTCGTCTTCTTGGGTTGTTGATAACATAACCTCTAATTTTATTTTGTGTTATCGATTCTAAAATGTACATCATTATAATTCTGACTTAACTGTTTCAGCAAACCCTTGATGAAGGTTGTAGGCCAAAGGATTGGAAAGGCGGGATTTAGGAATTCTCTTGCACAAATCTGGGTACAAGCATTGCCCTAGCATATTGCGACCCGTATAACTCACCACCATTTAATGTAAAATAATGTATATTTTATTTACTCCCATCTTGTAAGCTTCTTAGGGTCGAGATATATTTTCTTTAATTCTGCCCCACATGCATTTTGTAATACATTGTCACGCAAGAGTCAGCTTTTGTGTTTCACATATTACCTGCATTCCATTCTTGACCTTGCATCACTGAGGGTGTGCATATTCCTCGTTTATTCAAAGACATTCAACAATATATTCCGTTTTTTTTTTTTTCTAAATTGAGAAAACCTGAACGTTAATGATATTGTATGGCGTCACCCTTCACTAAATAAGCGGCATTAATTTTGTGGTCGCTCGTCCCGCCTCCGAGCGTACACGCATGGCAGGGTACGCCACCAGTTCGGGGGGCCGTCCCCCGGCTCCCGTGAAGTAGATAAGATAGCGGCGAATTCGGGGTCACGCACTCTGACGAAAGCCGCTGACTGCTGCGGACGTGTTGAATTTTAATAAGCACCTTTGAGTGAATAGGAGTCATCTGGTCGATCACCTGCGGCGGACGACAGAAGTCGATCGCCACAATTTGTAACAACTCACAATACTGATTCTCATGCTTCACCAATCAGTTCAGTCGTACCTCAAGGCTTCCGTCCGGGTGCACTTACATTTTCGCGTCTACATAAACGACATGCCAGCTAACATATGTTCATAAGTTAGTCTTTTGTACTAGAAGTGTGTAATCAATTCCGAAATTAAGAGTGATTCCAACGTCTCTATTCAAAAGTCCAACATTAAGAGTGCTTCCGAGTGGTGCTAATTATGAAACAGATAAATTAATATCAATAGGTGTATATATATGCGTGCTTCTCGTCTTGACGCTGCATGTATAATATTTTGTTTAGAAACTAAACAATATTCCCCACTGAAGCTATTACATTATAAGGTAGCTGGGTGCGCAACTGCCAACTGAACCTTTCTTAAGGCTTTATGTCTAAACTATTGTGTTAACTGTACGTTCGAAACAGACCTTCTCTTGCTTCCAGCTCATTCAATTTACTTTTCGTTAAACCTCTACTTCGTTTAAATTAGAGCATGCAGCTTCTTTTTGGGATCCTGGTCAAAAATCATTTATCTCAGCATTAGAAGCCCAACAAGACCGTTCTTCTTGTTTTATACCTTGCAGCATTCATCGTGACTCGAGTGTAACTTTATTGACATCTAACTTATAATTACGACTTCTTTTAGAACATGACAAATATTTCGTCTGTGCTTGTTTCATAAAACGTAACAAAACAATTGGATTCATCATGAAAGGCTACGAACAACGCGCTCTTACTTTTGATCGCGCGCCGATCAACGTCATTAACTGGCATCCCACTCTGCCACAGAAATCATTTTCGAGTCTCTTTATTTCGAACATTTCAACATTTCACCTTCCCCGAGCCATTGCCGAAATTACCTATAGCGAATATTTTAGAACCGCCCGTACTAACCGTGTGTAGTTAAGAGCCCTAACTGTTGCAGGAAAGTTTTTGTTATTTTTTTCCTGTATGTTATCCTGTTTTGTTTTGTTTTTACTGTGTTTTACGTATGTAACCCAATCATCTTTGTAGTGCCTCCGAACCTGAGAGCAAAACATTCATTATATGAATAAGTCATAGGTTGACTTTTGCATCCTAATTTGCTTTGGTTTCGTTTCTTTTGCTTTTTTCAACTGGTCTTGATTGTTTTTTTATACTGATATTTGCATAAATATTTTTTTCGTATTCCAATCAAAGGAAGGTGACACTTTGTTTTTCTGCGCGCGTAAGCTTTATTCTTACGCCTTTAAATATAATTGCCCAAGTCACTTTATGTGAAACACATTGATAAAATTACGGGCGTCGTCGAACGCTGTAAAAATTGTGTACGTTTTTCACAATCTAAGACATTTATATGCAGGCACTTTCTAAAGGTCCCACACCTTGTCTGGGTGGTCCTCAACTTTTACAAATACACAAAACAAAAGTCTTTCGAAATTGCAGGTCTTTCGATACAAGCGTATGATGTAAATGTGTGTGTGTGCGTGCTATACAATGCTTGGCACGGATGCTATATACGTCTACCTGACAATTTTTGTTGGACCATAGAGCACCATATTGCTGGAAACCTAGAAGTGCCCATATCAGTGGCACATTCGTTTCTGAAAACTCCACCCCACCTGGCCCCATTCGTGTTCGTAATGTTTGACCATGGTCAACATTTCAAAGCAACTTAGGTATTATTCATTCATTCATTCATTCATTCATTCATTTCATTTATTTGTTTATTTTCTGTGCTCATGAACAGCTTGACGCCTTGGTAATGATGTACAACAAAATGTTCACAGGTTAGTTACAAAAGTCTTAAAAGTTACGAAATTTGGGTTAAAAACATCAATATCTGCTCCCCTGAGGGTATTGTAGAAGTGTTGAATACGGGTCATGGGACTGGTTTGGATGATGTGATTAACATGGAAAGTCGGAGAAACCCGCACAGCTCGACTCGGAACGTGAATATTAATAGCCGATGTGAGATCTGGGCAATCAATTAATCCATGAATACATTTGTACAGGAAAACAAGATCGCGCTCACGCCGTCTGGAACTCACAGTAGAGGGTTTGCATCGCTCCAACAGTCTCGCATAAGAATAACACAGTACGACCAATGTAACCATCGTAAACAATTCGAAACAAAAACGCTTTTAAGCATTTTCAATCATCTCTTGGCTCGTAGAACTGATACAATTCCAGACTACAGATGAAACTCCAACTTGGTCCGGATTAACGAGAAATATAACCGTAGAATACAGTTTGATATGGAGAACTCACGCGTGATTGAAATTGCTCCCAGCTTACGCAAAGAGTCATTTATAAGGTCGTTAACATGTACAGTAAAGTATAACGAAGAATCTGTGTATACACCAAGATCACGCGTGCACTCGACTCTTCGCAGGGGATCATTGCCAATCTGGTAACAAACGCTTATTTTTAGAGCGCAGCTCTTAGGCGCCCGTTTCCGACTTGAGCGGCGTCACCATCAGCGTAACCGCGCGGTGCATTATGGGAAATGTCCCATAATGCACCGCGCGGTCACGTTACCCCCCCCCCCCCCGGGGTCACGTGACCTTGGGAGGGAGGGGGTCACGTGACCCCTCAGGTCACGTGACCCCCCCCCTCCCCCCCCCCCCTCGAGGTCACGTGACCCCCCCCCCCCCCGGAGGAGATGGAAGGATGACGGAACAGGATTAGGAGGAGGAGGAGGAGGGGTATACCCTCCCCTGAGTACCCTTCCCTCCTCCTCCTCAGGAGCTGCGCTCCAATGCGGCGTTACAGGGAGTTGTAAACGGCTTTCACTTTTTTCTACCTTTCTACAAAAAGACATAATAACGGTTTTAGGAGGATTGAGTGTTAGCATGTTCGGACGACAACAATTGCACACACGCCTAAGTTTTTCACGGTCTTCCAAGGATATAATCTGCCTAAACAACTTGACATCATCTGCACATTGCAATATGACCAACTTGCGAACAATTAAGCTCAAATCATTAATAAAATTATTGAAAAAGATCGGCCCAAGTATGGAGCCTTGCGGCACACCCGAAGAAGAAACATACGGCCGGGAGTGATGTCCAAGAACACGAACGAAATTGTGTCTATTAGACAAATAATCTAGAAACAGGGAACAAAGGGAGGTACTCACACCGTAGGATTCTAGTTTGTGTACAAGGAGCGAATGGTCTACCAGATCAAAAGCCTTAGAAAGGTCACATTATACGACGTCTACCTGTCCACGTTGACACACAGTAGGCGAAACAAAATTCGAAAAATACGCCAGATTTGTCTCAACAGACCTACCACGCATAAAGCCGTGTTGTGAAGGGCTTACCTTATGCTTAAAAAAGTTTGAAATGCGTTCAATAAACCAATTTCATAGATCTTATCAAAGGGACATAGCAACGACAGAGGTCTGTAATTTTTTACATCATCCGTTTTGCCATTCTTATGTACTGGCACAGTACTAGAGTTGTTCCACAGGTAAGGAAATGTAAGGCTCTGCAACGACAAGTTAAAAATATGCGTTAAGACGGGCGCAAAAATAGAGGAGCATCCTTTAACAATGAAGCTTGGAATGCCGTCAAATGCAACTGAGAACTTTGGCTTCAGTTCCCTGATAGCAAGTTCAATATCAGTGATTTCAAAAGCTAAAAATGACAGGTGATCACTGGCATTATCACTGACGCCATGCACCAGCAGTCCAGTTTGGCCGCAAGAATAAACCGAAGAAAAATAACTCGCGAATGAATTTGATACATCTTCAGGCTCATACAGCATATTACCAAACGAGTCAGCTATGTTTATTAATGACGAAGATGTAGTTGTGCGATCCTTTACATATCGCCAGAAAAGCATTGGGTCACGATTTAAGCAACGCTCTACTGACTCACGGTGTAATATTTTATCGCGCTTCAACAGTGTCTTAGCTAGCGCACGCGACTCAGAAACTTTTAGATACCAAAAAGTGGAATTGGTGACCTTACATTTCCTATGACAGTGCAATTTGTTTCTTAGAACTGACCTAAGCTCCTTGGAGTACCAGTGCGGATAACGACTTGTGTAAGGACGCTTTTTAGGCACGGCCTTCCGAGTGCATATACGATATAGTTTGTAAACACTTCAACGGCACGATTTACATCGGTCATACTAGATATTGAAGTCCTATCTATATTATCTAAATGATGATAAAGGCCAAAGTAATCGCCTCTTGAGAAAGCAAGCGAGTCACGGTTTTTGTGCTTTACTTTTCCCCCAGAAATCATAAAGGAAACAGAAAAAGGAACGTGCCAGACATCCGGTAAAACAAGCGGATTCGAAACAGGCATCAGGCGGTCGATATATTGCGCGAAGAAATGCGGTACAGTGAGGAAGGGATTGGTGTCACCGGAGATAAACCCGACCTGAACATCCCTGGCGATACCTTTTTGAGTGAGACATATGCGGGTTGTTGGCACAAGCGAAATTGCAGGAAACGCTGCCTCCTTGATTATTACAATTTCTGGACAGTTCACATTACATTTAAGCACAATGATGCCTATTTTCTTATTCTGAATTCGTTCATAACAAATGTGACTCGTAAAATTGTTAACCACATTAAAACCTTTCAACCAAGGGCGTCCTGTTTCAGGCACGCCCCGCCGCATTCAACGTTTAAAACAAACTTTAGTTTTGCTCCGTGTGTTCACTTCGAAACTACATGTGTCAGATTTTTTTTACTTGTTTTGTTTACTACTTGTTCTGTCTCTGTCGTATGCTAGATAACCTTTAATATTAAAATAATAAAATGAATTTAAGTCTATGTTTTTTTCTAGTGGGCCTTTACATTTTCTCTTCCTTTTTTATCAACCTACCTTTCTTATTTCCTCGTTCTTTCTGACATTCTCTTCTTATTTGTGATCAAAATGCTTACACGGCTCAGAACAGCGAGTTCCAAATAATTTCCTCATACCTGAGATGTTTTTGTTGCAGCGTGTATTAAAATAATTGACTAGGATATTCGTGTAGATGTACCTCGCGCCATCACCACTCCCCTTTCCCGGTACACCCTTACTCGATTTGTTTTTTCTTCACCAGCTATTAAGATAGTCTGCGCTCATTATCTCATGCCTCTCCTCACTTGCAAATCACATTCGCTTGTCATCTATTTCAATAACGCCACGATCTGGGTTAACGACTTGCGTCGTAGTTTAAACATAATTTCTTAAAAATCAGCGGTAAAGTTAAAAAAAAAGAACGACAAGAACACAAATAAGCCTAATATTGAAGCAAACAAACATCTATTTATGCGAGCCTAACAATTGTCTTTGCGTCATTCTCAGATTGACCTCTAGATATTGCGAATATCATTGCCATCTGCAAGTGAGATGGTGAGACGTTAGAGATGTTGCTCAAAGGAGCGCCTGATTTTTTTGTGAATATTTTGCCTTCCTCATTGAAAACAAAAGTCTTCTGGCCGGGCTCTGCCGTCGGCTAGTAATTTAGGGGTATTGCATTACTGGGCAATTTATCGTATTTTGTTTCCCTGGAAATACGCCCACGGTCGGGGGGTCCCTCACCTCAAAGACGTGTGTACACACTCTATCATCTGCAGAGAAAAAAATAATTTGATAGGAGAGGGCGGCCTAAGCCACACAATCCGCTTGTAGAGAAAGTTATACATTTTCTGAGGTACAAGGGAAACAAATAAGGCAAGGCCGTAGTCAAAACAAAATAACTCAAACCAGAACATTGCTTTATGGTAGGGTTGTTTGTTCGTCGAAAAAAAAATAGGACTAAACGACAATGTCAAAGAAAACATCAAATGAATAAAACGTCTACTCGGATGAACAAACTCATAATCCAGCTCTTAGTGGCGACCGCTTTTTGAAATAATCAACGCTGTCCGCCTAATTTTCGTGCAAAAGAAATTAAAGAAAGGACAACATTGCGCACATACACCTTCCCCCCTTTACACACGTCACAATTTGTCATATGTCACAATTTCACGCCGGCACTGCACTCTTTGTCAGAGCAAGTCAGAATATCTTCATTTTAATAGTGAGAGCATTTTCGTATAAAACACTGCGAGAAGACCAGACCGCGTTAACATTTTTTTTAATCATGTGTGCACTATCAGGAGTTGGAGTTCTGAAAAACAAACGAAGCACAGCGTTGACCTGAACGCTATGATCAAGAAAACCCACAATCTGAGACCTCTAGCGTTTGGTCAAGCGTCGTTTTTCCCCTGCAATTAAAGTAACACTTAAGTTGTTTAGTAGGTACGAACGCTTATTTGAATTTAGAGTCACATTTCTAAAAAAAGCATGGCATGAATAATTATGTTTGTCCCCGCTTAGAAAAATAGTAGAGCGGCTGCTTACAAAGCCATCTCGCTAATTCGTTCCCACTTTCATCCGTCCAGGATTTGTTTTGTTCCTTCAACAAGGTGGATGTGCTTCCTGCCTTATCAGTTTGCGTGCTTTAATCATTTTAGTTTGTAGTTTTTTGTGCTTGCTTACTTGCGGCTCGTGGCGAGTGAGAGAGAAATAGAACGAAAGCAACTCAGGACTGCGTCGCTCCAAAAATGAGACCAAAAATAAACAACAAAAGTGATTCTGATTTGCCTCGCCCGGCGCACTACGACTGTTTCAGTATTTCATTCTAGTTTCAACTTTGCACATGCCTAACAAAAGAACGAGCTCGCAATCAAGGATTAGGAACCTTATGAGGTTGGAAATCAATTGTAAATATTTGTAGAGGAAGTTGAACACATATATTAAATACTGGAATGACAGAACTTTAGTTTTTATATGACAAATAAATTGCTTCCGAAAGACCGGAACATATCGGCATTTAAAAACAAAAATAAGTCAAATGCACACACCGACTCCTGAGAAAATTCAACCGAACACACAAAGTTTTTTTAAGGCGAATTTAAGGCACATATTTGAAAACTGCTAATCTGATGACATCTTCCGGTTTCAACATTGACGAGCGTTGAAGAGGTGTTCATTTCTACTGTCATTGCTGCTGTGTGCATATTAGAAACTCTTGATTAAGAGTCGTCACTGCACTAGCCAAATTTATTTTCTGAAGTTGCGACAGACGTCGGCCTCTTTTCGTGTTTGTCTTCCCGAACAAACAAATATGCAAGCGCGCAGATATCATCACATGTAACGCACCTGCATTAAAATACTTCATTCTTCTCGGTAAGGAAACAAATACTTCATACATTTTTATACACAAAATCGTATAAAGTATTTGTTTTTTTTTTTGTTTTATAACATGTACGTCACGACGGTTGTAAGAAAACGTGGTGTGTGTACTACGAATTTCCAAGAGCCAAAATAACACGGTCAAGTTATATCCGACTCGGTATTATGCCGGCTGGCAACAATAAAAGTGTATTCCACATACAAAGGAAGATGGCAGTGTATGTATTGTTGTGGTCCAAGCATAGCGTAGCTGCTGGAATCTCTAAATAATAAAACGTACGCCACGTAATTTTCTTCTTTTTCGGATTGCAAGACCTTAAGAAGCCTTTCATGACTAAGCGAAACTGGCAGGAAGGTTATCATAAGATCTGAAAATAGCCCTAGTGTTTGCAGTGATTAATTATATAGAGCTGTGAAAGGAGAAGAATGAACACTTCCTTATAAACAGTTAGAACAAGATTGAGTTTTCTATTTCTTGTGATCCTTACTTGAAATACGTGTATAACGTTGCGTCAATGACATCCGAGTTCAAATAGGATTGATATGTGGAGGCGATTGGGACATTGTTATCACGAAGGAGCACGGCCAGAAATTCCAAGTTCCGGATAATATAGGAATCGTTTGGTACGGAGCTCTAAGCCTATTACTTGAATTGAGAATTATAAACAATAGGTGTAAGGTTTGTTAGCAAATGTTGTAATGATGATGTGACGCCTTTAACTCAGATTTCCCTTAACCAGACGACTGGTAGCATTTTTATCGTCGTGATCAGTATGATCGTCGTGTCGTCGTGGTCGGATATTCAAAAGTTGCAAACGTTCCCGCGATTTTGATTATGAGCTTCTACCACTCTTACTTACTTTTGAGGCTTAACACCTAACCTAGAGCTAAGTATGATGAAGCGAAAGATTTAATGTAAAAAAATTAATTTGTCATTACAACAAAACATTGTCATCGTGATCCCGAGCGCACTATGTTTCTTGGCAAATCGTGCCGAAGAAGACCAAAGTATACATTTTTTTTTTTTACTCTCAAAACGAGTCACTAACGTAGGAAAATAATAAGAATAGATTCATGTGTGTGTCCGTCCACGGTGCCTGAAAGACATATCCGAACGGTGTTTCTCCATTCAGCCAGTGCATCGAAAATGATCCCGAAGCGGCAAGAAATGGCGTCATCAAAAACGGGTGTCACGCTGTCGGATAGCGCCACCTGCTAGTTAGGCTTCAAAGTTCCGGCAAAAATCACTAGCATACTCGAGTTCCGCTCTCGTCATTGGCGTCCCAACTCCTGGCTGCCGATGCTTTCGCGGACTGTGAAGCTGGCGACCGACTTTTAGGGAACGCGCGTCTGCGACATTCGCCAGCACTGCCGAGACACTGCCAGGATCGCGGTCGCGGACACGTGGCGCGTCTGTTACGTCATCAAAAAAATTATAAATACTTTTTTTTTTTTTTTTGACGCGGTAAAAACATCAGTTAGAGACGCGTTCCCCGCACCACAATATAAAATTCGCTAAGACTGAAGTTTGTGGTTGCTTGTTCATCGTGTTCACAACGGCGAATATAGGCCGACGCACGGTTTCCAAACAAGCCCACACGAGGGGTGGGCAGTGCGCGTGAGCGGAAACCGGATTCGCGTGAAGTGTCTGCTCATGCGCCCTGCCGATAGCAGGGCAAATGCAGTGGTGCTGAGCCGTTTTAGGTATAGCATTCGTGCACGCAGCGTGCCTGATGCACGCTGTGAGGGGAAACTATGCTAGCACGGCGTTTTCTTACTTAAAATCCTAATACATGCATCTTCGGGATCCCCATCAGCACATAATATGCGCATAGATTTGAGAATTTCCAAGTTCGCACAAACGCTTCCCAACAGATTGCGACCAGTTAGGTACTTATTCATGACGTCGAGGGAAGTACCATAGACACCGGCTTAAAATTAAAGTCTGGTGTGAACTGTAAGTGAATCATAATATACGAAATTTTTTAACGCAGGGTTATAACTGTAAACGAAGGGACTTGGAAGCACAACTAAGTAACTGGGAACGAATGTAAATTTCGCAATTCACGGAACGTTTGTGGCGATTGCCAAATTTTTAATGCTTCTGTTGATCCGGCTTAACCATTTCGGGACACGAGACATTCATCCAGTCAAAATGAAATCTCCCGATCTCTTTAGTGCTTGAGGCCAAGGCTCTCACGAAGGTATATTCCGAAAATATGAAAATGTCAGGCTTAGCATCTGCAAAATTTATTTACCTTTAGATAACAATATATTTGAGGCTGTAAAGAGCCAATAGAACACTGGCAGGACTTGTGAAATTTGATTTTATGAAATAAAGAAACGTGTGTCGGTATCAATTACAACTTTAATTCACTGAAATACCAAACGAATGATTTATTACTACTCAGCATCTCACACTGTGGTATATTAGCAAACGGAAAACTCTCATTTTGTGCTGCCGTGACTCGAGATAAAATTTGTACGACCAGGTCTTCGTACAAGCGGCTTGCCGAGACTCAGAAGTTCACGTAATCGTGTCCACCAAGTAGTGCCGCAGTCTTTTATTGATGACTCGACCACTCTGTCTTGGCATTCATCCGTTGCGGCAACGTTGAGGAGTTCAGAAATTTAAAGGAAAAGTTTGATATGTACTCGGAAATTGTTTTCTGTTCAAATTTGCTTTTATTTCTTTTATTCTTCCTGTATATGAGGTATAGAGCTTACATAACCTGAATGGGTAGGAAAGGTTAATGGCCTTTTTTTTAAGTAAACATGATATGCTTATATTCACATTACGTTTTCCTTTTCCTTTTTAAATCCGAGAACTATTACACGCAGTGCTCTGGATTTTGTTTTAAATCATCAAGGACATGGAGATGCAGTTTTCCAGGGTAATTGTTACATCTACGTTTTTACAGCGGAGCTGTTAAGGGTTACTTTCCCCAGGATCGTGTCTCCCGCAAAGAAATGTCGACATAAAACTCTGCTTCAGTCAGTCAAACTGAGCAGAGTTTTATGTCGACATACGTTTTTACAGCGGAGCTGTTAAGGGCTACTTTCCCCAGGATCGCGTCCCCCGCAAAGAAATGTCGACATAAAACTCTGCTTCAGTCAGTCAAATTGAAGTAGATTTTTATGTCGACATACGTTTTTACAGCGGAGCTGTTAAGGGCTACTTTCCCCAGGATCGTGTGCCCCGCAAAGAAATGTCGACATAAAACTCTGCTTGCCGCCGTCCATCATAGATGGCGGTAGCTGTCCAGAGTGTTGTGTTTCCGCCGTCGTTCATAGATGGCGCAACCTTTCAAGCTTTTCCACTCTGCTTTGCCGACTTGCAGCCGGCCGTTACTTCATGCCCACCATACTACAGCTTCGCTGGTCTTCCTTCTTCACCAAAGTGGAAAGGCTAAAAGTTTTTGTTTTCCTTTTACCTAAAATAAAACATAATATTCAACAAACTAGAAAGTGTCTATGCGTGTGCTGGGAATACGTGCAACAATCAAAACCACTGCATTTCGTCTTATTACTTTGAAATTAAAAAACGAGAGAAATTATAGTATTCGGAAGTCACCCGGTGCCAGATTGTATACCATATAAACTATTTTGAACTATATACTTTGTTCAAACCCCCCCCCCCCCCCCAAGTAGTTCAACCAGGTTGAAATATGTGCAGTACTGATGGTGAGAAATTTATCGCTGCTTTTTCTAGTCTTTTGTTACGCAGGAATTCTAAAGTTCTTCAGAAGAAACTACAGCAAACAATTGTTGAATCCGGTCGCAATCTCGACTCTTTGTTTACCCTCGGCGTGCATTGGTCCGCTGATTTTATAAAAAAGAAGCTCGCCATGAATGCGATATAAATGTCCATGACTTGGAGGTAATAACTCCTACTCCATTGGATTTCAAATATCTTCACACCGAAGTACTCCATAGAATCTTCCAAGCAGCGCATGCCTAGGGTCACGCGCAAAGCCGAGATCAGGAGCTGTTTTGCGCCACTCTACGAAGTCTTTTTTTCATGGAGGCCATAATGAGACCGTTCTATATTCGGTAGGATGCGTTTAACGCACGGCATGATTTCTAAAGGAGGTTCCTACTCCCGGAAATGTGTCCGTCCATGCGTCCGCACGTCGGCGCATATACATAGCGGGGCATGTCAGCGCCACCGTCACGTGATCTGATGTCGCCTGACTAGTGTGACGTAATCTGCCTTCATGCATTTCCAAGGCAAGTGACATAGGTCACGTGACGTCACGTAACACGGTGCCCGTGACACTCGTAACAAGGAAAAAATGTCACATTGTCACGTGACTCTGCGTCACGCGACACCAGAAATTGATGCCATGATGTGAGGTCACCTGACGTAATTCAAAACACTATTCTCCTTTTCATTCGTGAAGACGACTGTAGAATGTCTCCTGATTCAGTTTACATTTTCTACACTTAAATACTACGCTACATTCGTTTCACAATTTTCCCCCCAAAACAGTCGCTGTCAATGATTCATTATCTGCTGCGAGATAGTGTGTGTCGTCAGGATCAAGCTTATACAATTGGCTGGTTGTCCACCGTCATTTGGAGCCACAATTTATCTTTGTACGTTATTTGTTTTTCGCGATGGCGTTCCCTTAACATCATATGCTACAAGAAGTAGAACTATACGCTAAAATAACGACATTAACCCACACTAGGACTGATGTACCACTCGATCAACCTGCCCCACAAGGAGTTGCCACAATATTTCCCACACCATCACAATTAATGTACAGTACAAGATTCTAGGTGATGGTGTTTGGCTGTTTACACATTTCCTGCTGACCACTACACCCGCAGCGATCAATTCAAACACCTTTTTGATACAAATAAAGACATACACAGACCGTTCAATTGTCCGCTCTTCGCCTCGTCAATATCGCAGGAAGGAAGAAAGTGTAGCACTCGAAGGCGAAAAAAACAAAACAAAGTGCCGTTAGAATAACACTGCAAAAATAAGCCTTGAGTTTTAGGTTGATATCCGTCATTGCAGAAATGAGTAGCGGTGCGCTTTGGCTGCGCGCCACGGCCCCAAGAAGGCAAAGCCGCTGCATCAAAGATGCTCTCCGTCAGAAAACCGACACCTATGCGCCGAGAAACTGAGGACACGAGACGAGAGCACGGGGTGAGCGAGAACGCTGAGCTCCGGGTTGAAAGATTAGTGGGTAGACAGAAAGCTAGCTGTCTGTGTTTCTACTCGCACTTCAGACTTTTTCGATTGCCAAACGCCGGCATTCAGGTCTGCGTTTTTTCGTTCGAAGGCGTTCGAAACGTGAGTTAGGACAAAGGCAACTGGCTTTCTTTCTAACCATTAATCATTCCAACCTGAGCTCGGCGTTCTGACGTTCCTGCGCGTTCTTGTCTCCTCCTCTTCTTCAATTTCTACCCGCATAAAAAACGCGTCAAAATTTAGTGTTTTTTTTTTCTTTTTTAAACGCCGTACAATGTGCCCTATATCTTTCTAATTTGAGTTTGCTCAATAATTTTCAATGATCCCCAAAAAGTTCACAACTGACACCATGTTTTAAAGTTATTGATTTAAAGGTAACTATTCCAAAGTACGGTACATATTAAAGTACTTATACTTAAATTCAATCATCTTCCCTAATAAGCTCTTGGGAAGAGTCGAATACGACATTAACCACTTCTTTTTATTTTCTTTTGTGCGATGCTTTCTTTTAGCAGGGACAATTTGGCCCGCCTTTTGGGAAACACCCTGCACTAGTCAAAACCAACCGATACTCATTTATGTCGCCACTACTCCGGCAAGATCCGTCGATCACAGCTTTATGAAAATTGAGCCAGCTGGGGAAAACGTCCTCGTTGTCTGGAAGCACAATGGGCGAAAGTATCTAGCATGACTCAAGGCGAGCTTTTGAGCCGTAAGTACATATATCACTTAAATCGCATTCTAGATTTCATTTCCAACTGCCGATAAAGCCCCGTTGCCTATTGTCTATATAACAAGGGTGTCAGTATTGATCGTATGCTGGCCAGAACGTGATTAGAAGGAAACCAGGGAGACAGGCAAGTAAAGGACGACTCCTCCTGTTGTTTTGAAAAACTCGTAATATGACCATACAGTCGTGCTAAACTCGTAAGAGAAGCAAGCACCCACTAAACTGGGAGAGGGCATGGGAAACTGCCAGTTTCGCTATATTGAGCGGGCGAACAACCCTACAGTCAGAATTCCGAAATAAGAGTTCGAGGCCGTTACGTCTTTTTTTGTTTCGTCATTACATTGCTCAAAGTTCCGCGTTAATGGTCAACGACGTCCGTCTGTCGTAGAACAGAGCGACTCGAGTGGTATGTCTGCAGCAATGAACTTCCAACGAAATCGATTACGACGTGAACGGTGCCAACGCTGAAATTCGCTTTCTGTGTGTCCTTTTTTCTTTCTATATTTTTTGTTATTTTTGTTTCCTCTGCGAGTGATTTCCTTTTCTTCTCTTTCCATTATTAATGTGTTCCGTGTCTATAGTGTGTTCGTTTAGTTGGTCGAATGTTTTCGTTGTTTGTCGTTTCGACCGCTTTTTAATTAGCTGTTTTCACAGAAAGTAGGACATGATTACAATACTATATGAACTAATATGCCTTGTAGTATATTTTACGTATCTCTAATAAAAGTATTGCAATCATTTGTTATTGTTTTCATTGTGCTCTATTATGATTAGATAAATCAGTACGTTTTGGCTTACTGTTGATCCTAGCTGGCCATGTGCTCAGTGAAGCTTTATTGACCGGTGTGACCGACGCCGACTTTGCCAGCCTGTGGTCTCTGGAAGTCGACACTGCAGCATTTGTTGTTGCACGAACCGACAATGTCAGCAAGCTGGAACCAAGGGTGCCGCCCATATGAGCCATGGTGACTGTGCAGGGTCAATCAGTGCTGATGGAAGTTTACAATGGGGTCGTTCACTCGGAAATGGGTGAGGCGAAGTTTAAAAGGCGCGTTCCGCCGACTGCGCTCGAACTGTTCGACGTAAAGTGGAGAGGGTACCTGGGTCACCCCTCGGTGGTCAACGGTAAGACGATAGTGGTTGCGAGCTCGAACGAAGGCAGGGCCATCAACCCCTGTTTATTTCAGAGGCGGTCCTCGGGCCCTCCTCGCCAGGAATTTGGGTAGCTGGTGTCTGAATGTCACTCTAGAACTTGCTGAACGTTCATTGAGTCGACAGTGCGGAGGACTTGGTGGGCAGGATTCTCGGTTTGTTTTCGAGAGTACTGGTACGCTGCGAGGTGTCAAGACAAAGATAAGGGCGCCGGTGGAGACAGGGCCAAGGTTCTTCAGGCCGAGAGCGGTCGCGTTTGCGCTGCAGGCTCCGGTGGCTTAGGAAATTCAGTGCTTGAAGAGTGAGAGCTTCTGTGGTTTGGTTCATCCATCTAAATAGGCAGCGCCTCTGGTTCCGGTGTTGAAAGGGGATAAACAATGGCGATTGTGTGGGGATTAGAAGGTCACGGTGAATAGGGTTGCGGACATCGAGATATATCCTTTGCCGCATGTAGAGGAAATCTGGACCAAGCTGGCAGGAGGCGTCACTATCTCGAGGTTTGATATCCGAGACGTCTACCAGCAGGTGGAGCTGAACGAAGGTTTAAAGAGGTACTTGACGATCTACACGTGGGCCGTTCCAGTACAACCGACAAACTTTCTTAGGTGGCGTCGGTACCAGTGATCTTTCAACGTAAAATAGAGAACCTGCTGCAGACTTGCCACATAATTGCTGCCTACTTTGATTATATTTCGGTGATGGGTGTAACAGAGGAGGCCCATCCTAATAATTTAGAAGAGGTGCTGCAGCGACTGAGTTCTGCAGGATTAAAGCTAATGCTTCAGAAATGCATTTATTTAGGGTCATAAGCGTCGAATGCTTACGATAGTCTGTCGTCTGTGCTGCATTCGTTGCACCCGTTACTCAAGAAGAAAGTATCGTGGTAGTGGGGGTCAGAGCAAAGTGCAGCGTTTGACGCAATTAAAACCCTGCTGGCATCAGCTGATGTTATTATTTGTATGGTGCCAAGTTGCCGTTGCTGCCACTATGTAGGGCATCGCCTTATGACGCTGGAGAAATGCAGGCGCATAGAGTGGATTCACGAGCAGTGCTACCAGAGGCGTTCGTATTACGTCGGTTAACAGCAGCCGGAAAGAACTAGAGATAACATGCCAAGGAGGCTCTGGCAGTAATTCTGGGTGTAATAAAGTAGTTCACCAGTTCGTATGGGAAAGGCCAGTTGAAGTTTCTACTGACCACAAGGCTTTGCTCGTCTGATCGGAAACGACATTCGCATACGGCTAGCTTTCACCTCGAGTACTGAGACAGGTTATGACACTGAGTGGCTATAGCTACAATTTTTTCTACAGGCCAGGAGCTAGCTTATACAACGCTGATGCACTAAGCCGACTGAATCTTCGTTTTGCACCTTTGGAAGAGGCAAGAGCCCAAGACGTCTTCATGCTGAAGGGTCTACAAAAGTGTTTTGTTGCTTGGGGTAGTCTTGGCGGCAACACACCGAGATGTACTATTGGCAACGTTCCGTGCCGCACTGTCGTTTGGAGGTCATCCACCATCTACAGCTGGATGGCGGTCTTTCGCAAACCGCGTGAAGGAGGTTTCTGCGAGTAAGGGCTGTGCTGCCTGCAATGCAACGGCGTAGTTGTGCCGGCTTCGCGGAGTGCGTCTGTCTTGGACCTGCTGCAGAACAGCCATCTAGGTGTCGAGACGATGAAGGCGGTTGGCCAAAATCATAATTGGTGGCTGGCATCGATGAAGACATTCCAACCAGTGCGGGGTACATGCACAATCTGTCATGTAGACCCTAAAGTTCAAAGGACAGTGCAACGGAAGACGTGTCTCTTTCCGGAGGTGGCGTCTTCATGGAGACGTGTCTCCATGTGGACTTTGGAGTCCCATTTCAAGGTATCTACAGGGTGGAACAAGGAGACGGCAGGCTCTTTAAATCGACCGGAAAATTCGGTTTCTTAACCTATTGCGCTACGACTTTGTGCAGCGTTGTCCACAGATGGTGCATTTTTTTTTGTAAAATTTGCAAAGAACGAACTTACCTGAGGAAAAAGTAAAGAAAGAAAAAGGCTTAGCTCCTATGGAAACGCAGCGACGCCACCGGTCTTCAAACAACACGGCGCCGTTTCGCACGGGAGACAAGAGATGGCGCAAGCGGTCGCGACGCCAACTGCCGCCAACGAACGAGCAGACGACTCCAAGAGCCGGCGTATTTAGCAGACAAAGAACTGCAGTTGCTTGTTGTTACCGCGCCTGTTTTTGTTTCTGCGACTGTCGCCGCCTGCGGAACGCGCGCCGCTTTTGAGTCGAAAAGATTGTCTGCTAAAGACGCTGGCGCGCCGTATGCTCGTTCGTTGGCGGCGTTCGTTGCGCCACCTCTTGTGTCCCGTGGGAAACGGCGCCGTGCTCTTTGAAGACCGGTGGCGTCGCTGCGTTTCCATAGGAGCTAAGCCTTTTTCTTTCTTTACTTTTTCCTCAGGTAAGTTCGCTCTTTGAAAATTTTACAAAAAAAATGCACCATCTGTGGGCAACGCTGCACAAAGTCGTAGCGCGATAGGTTAAGAAACCGAATTTTCCGGTCGATTTAAAGAGCCTGCCGTCTCCTTGTTCCACCCTGTACTGTTTCGTGTTGGTGGACCATTATTCAAAATGGGTTTAGTTGGTCCGCGTTTAGTCACATTTAGCATTGTAGTCACATTTGCGTGGCTATGTATCATCTTTGCAAGCCATAGTTTGCCAGTTGTTGTTTTGAGCAACTATGGTCCTGCATTTACAAGTTCACAGTACAAGGTGGTCATGGCCCATAATGGAGTGCGGAGGATCCTGGTACCGTCATGTCATACAGCATTCAATAGGGCAGCCGAGAGGGTAGTTCAGACAGTTAAAAAAAGCTAAAAAAGACGCAGCCTAAAGAATTTGAATGTGGGATTCCAAGGGTGATGTTGGCATACCGAACTACACCTTATGGACTCATAGAACGTTCCTCGGCTCATGGGTCGGCTCATCAAGACTCCCAGGGTCTCCTGCAGCCAGACCTTCGGGCAAAGGGGCAGTTTAGACAATTTTAAGTCCCCAGCATTCCGGGGGGACGGCTAAAGTGCGACGGACAGTGGAGCGCTACTCTCATTGATTTTGGAGAGAATGGATGTTGCAAAAGTCCTCCGCACTCTGGAGGTCGGATAGAGTGGGAGAGCCAGTGTAATGGTACTCTCCTTGACTTAAGGGGGTAGTGATGTTACAGTGCCAGCTAGCACCTGGGACCTGGCTAACCGCCAGAGGGCATTCCGACTGCCACCACTATATCAAGCAGTGCGGGGCGCTGCCCCATCATTCGTTTGTGGCCAAGCTGACCCGCACGCTTCAATAAGCACACTTGTTCACACGTAACAATTTTCAAAGATAGAAAGTTCGCGCTTTAGGCAGGGTTTATACGGCACTTTTAGCTTTGCGCTGTTTATGCACGTAACAGCTTGGATCCGCAATTCATAATATTCATAAGCGTTTATCTTTATAAGTGCTATAGGTGGCGCTTGAATAAAAACACAATAAAGTTGACAGTCGCACATAGAGTGGCGATTCTAAAAATAAGTCAATAGTCTACTATATTTTTTGCGGTAAATTCGTCGGTCAGTTGGATCGAAAAACGTATTTCTATTGCTCAAATTACTTTTCTTCCGCTCTTCTTTTAAATGTCGTTGCTTTATGCTACTCGTGCTGGCACCCACCTCTACTTAGGTACTATGTTGAGACTACAATATACGAGTTGTCGCAAATTTACGGAATGGTCTTGTGAAAGCCGTGTTCGTTTATCTACTCATTTGCGGTTCATGGTACCTTGTACTTCACATGTAATGCTATGCACTTGACGAGACGATAGTACCACTGGCGGTAACATTCTTGGAATTGGATTGCTCGAACACCTCGAGCTAAATTTGGCACGTTTCTCTAGATATACAAAATGTCAGCAAACATTCGGTCTTTTAAGCCGGGGTCACACTGCTCATACATCAAACAAACGACAGTCTGCAGACACGAGTCACCGCAATATCCGGGTTCGAATGCCGCGTTCCAAGTTTCTCCGTGAACTCATTGCCACGTGGCATTCGAAGCACGGATCTCGCGGGGACTCGCGTCCGAATCTGTATGAAGACTGCCTATTGTACGATGTATAAGCAGTGCGATTCTGGCTTTAGGATATTGTTTTTTGTTATTTCTATAAGGTCAGAGATTCCAGGAGCCTAATTCAGGTAAATGATGATATATTTTTGCAAGAACTTTTTAGCCAAAATCTTGAAAACACTTAGCGGATCATGCACAGGAGAATTGTACTAATGAAGAATCCAAACTACATGGTGTCTCATATAGTGACCAGTCTCTTCAAATCGACCGCAAAAATCGGTTTCATAACCCACCGCGCTAATATTTTGTGCAACGTTGCCCACATGTGACGCATTTTTTTTTCAATAAAATTTGCAAAGAGCAAACTTACCTGATGAGAAAGTTTTAAAAAAAGCTTAACTCCTATGGAAAATTTGCTTTTTTGCAAATTTTATAGAAAACATGCACCACCTGTGGACAACGCTGCACTAAATTGTAGCGCGAAAGGTTAATAAACCAATTTTTTTGTAGATTTAGAAAGATAGGCCGCTACTTGAGACACCCTGTAGATTGGAAGCACAATCCTCGCAAAATATTTTTTCCTCATAAGTTAAAATTGTTAGTACTATTTCCCACGTTATAATAAATTATTGTGCCACTATGTCACCTAATCTTCGCTCTTGTTGTAACCTGGTTCGCTCTCGATGCATATCTGCATGAGTCCCTTGATTTTTGTAGCCTCTTTCAGCGTTATCACGAATATTTTCATCGCTTTTCTTGAAACACTTGTGTCAGCAAAACATTGCATTTCTTCGTAACATGGTTGCGGTAAGTCATTGCTAAATTGCTTGGCGAAGCGCCAGGCCTACCATAATTTTACCAATCTCAATTCTTGTACCTAAACTCCAATGTAGTTTATTCTCACCCGTTTTACGCCCATAGTGTAGCACAAACGTGTAGAGCTTTCATTGCTGCTGGGCAATTGACACATTTCGCCAATGTTTGGAATAAGCACAAGTTGCACCATGTCACGAGCGTATGACTATGCACGTTCCTCTGATTCAGCGTTACCGCGTTATACTACGTCCAATCCGGGAACTGAATTGGCTCACGTCGTATATTACGCTGCGATCGTCTGCTCTAATACATTCCAACCAGAGATATGTCATGCGCGACATTATTACCATGAAAACGAAATCGCCATTATTTTGTTTTTTTTTATTAAAGATGACCTTCAGGCACACATATTTTAACCACCGTATTTTGTGTCCAAGAAGAACATATTCAATTGCACTCCCGCTTTTTATGATAAATATTCAATAGAAAAAAATATAATAATAAAAAATGATTTTTTTTTTGTAATAATTTTACTCACATTACAACAAGATTAGCACAAGAAGGCAAGGGATGAAGATGAAAACTAAATGGTCGCGTCAGAAATCTAGAGGAAGGTAAAAGCAAATCTTGTAAAAGGGAGAAATTGTTTGGAACTTACTCACCGGGCGACAAACTCATCCTTCTCGTTAGCACGTAGTTACTGTAAGGGATCTCGAGCACGCACTCTAAGATGTCCGCCACGGACGGCAACGTGTTCTCGGCCATCTCGGCGTGTAGCACAACGTCAAAGAGGCTCTGAGAGGACATGGAGGTGAACGTCCGCACCACCACGGGCTTTCGGTGGCCTGACTGGATCACGTACAGTTTCATGTCAGGCCGCGGGAACAGTCCTCGGCCCGTGCACATGAGGCTGACGGCGCGGCTACCTTCCTGGGGGAAGCTGTAGTTGAAGGCGAAGGATTCAGCCGGCACTGCGAAAGACGGCACGGGAGAAAGAAATAAGTAAACGGAAAAAATCGAACGATAATTTAGAGTAACTTTACTTTAGTGTGGAGACGGCTACGGAGTCATTTTAGAATACAGTTTCCCACTGCACAGCTGTCGTTCTAGTACGTTTAAGGGGGTTTTGTTTACACCCTTCCCCCTCTACACCAATGCTACTCAAGCGGCACGGTGATAGGTGCCCTACCAAAACAACCACTATAAACTGGATTATGGAACAAAAAATCTGACTGGATTTCAGGTACACAGCAAGAAATCCAGTTACATTTCCTGTAGGGTGGCCAGTGTTGCACCAGTGCCGGCCGAAAATCGGTCCAACTATCGGTGAAATGTCCAGATCTGCACCACGGCCCGGTATACGGGAGGTATTGGCGTACGCTCATTTTGCCACAGGCCCTGTATCGGCTCAAAGTCGTGCGAGTTCTCTACGGATCAGTCTTTCGTCCGGATATCGGCAAGATATCGTGAGATTACACTACAGATCGGCCCGAGTTACGGCCCGGTGTCGCATATCCGGCTGCTCTGTATCGGATGGACGTCGCGTGAGTCTGCTTTTTGTCGACCGCTGCATATGTATTGTTGCATGTAAATCGTATGCACAGACAAACATAATCGTTTTCAATCGCTCCCAAAAGTTTATTAAACACAACATATTTTAATTAATTGCATTTGCTATACCTCTCTGTCGAACTAAACATATTATGAAATAAAATTACACAGTATTCATGCCAAGAAAAAATTAAAAATATCAAACAGGAAGGGCCGTGGAGATCGAGAGGGAAGGAGGACGCCTAACAGAACACACTTGCAGTGTACTTCCGAATAAAAACACCAATATCATGTAATCCGTGATAGATGCATAAAACGACTGGGGCAGCTTAGAACAACGTAGACACAAAGTCGGCAACAAAGAAGGTCGCCCATATTAAACGGAAGTTTCGCTGACGACGATGAGCAGTTGTTTGTCGAAGTGCGTCTACCAAACATAGCACAATCATTTCCTGGACTCGGTCGAAGGAAACGCCCATTACCCCAAAACGTTCATAGTTCCTTGGATCATTGTGGCTTGGAGCCGTTTATTTCTACTTGAAGGAACGGCATTGTAAAGCGAAAAATATTTTACACCTAGGACCTCTTCGCGAGAGCCGCATTCAACCTTTATTTTTTAAACATCTGCTGCCTGCTAGACACACGACTGTTTCGAGGCCGTTCGACACCCAAAATGTCAACTACAACCTGCTTGCCCATTGAGCCGCTATGACCTAGACACCGCTCCATCAAACATCGCCTTTGTCCCCATCGCGGGCTAGCTTCGGCCCGAAGTTGATACAAAGGAACCATCTTCCCTCTCTGCTGGGCCAGAAGGAAGAAAAAAAGAGTACCAAATCCATTTACTCTTGATCCGATATTTCTAAAAAAAGGTTCATTTAAGATCGTGAAGTCAGCTGGCTCTTGAAGTGCAGATATGTTGGCATAAACGTATTTCCGTTTATGATAAACAATCTCTGCCGCCGATCCAGTGAGCCCATCAGCCCGTCAGAGTGAGTCACGTGGCAAAATTTCGTCTAAGCGGTTTTGTACTGCGGAGAGCGATCACATATTGCGCTCCACACCTCTGATTATCCTGAAACGGCTGTCGCGATCGCTCACAACCACACGTAGCAAAAAGAAGGCTGCAAGGCTCTACAAAAGGCGATGTCAATGGAAGATATACAATGCAGCTAAGCTCCCTCTTCCTGCTTTGTCAGTCGTTTTCGGGATAAAATGTAATATTGTTCAGCGAATTTAAGCCCAAAAAATGACACATCAAAAAACGAACAACCAGAAATGAAGCCCAACTCGTCTTCACTTCTAGTTGTCCTCACTTCAAAAGGTCAAATTTTGCCCAAACCAATTGTACTACCTGGGGCACATGTGTCTTGCGTATTCTACGCATATGAAAGAAAATAATCGTGTGGCATTGATGTACACCTCAAGGGGGAAATGGGTTATCCATCAGATTGGATGGAGAATTTAATGACTTTTTACAGTAATGCTCTTTATACTAATTAATAGCATGACGTCATGGTAGATGCGCACTGAATAAAATGGAGCGTTGAAGAATATTGCACTAATTCCTCCCATGCTATAGAACATTTTTGCAAGCGTGCGAGAGGGAGAGCACCTGGAGCGGATGTAAGTACGGGTTACGTTTATCTTCTTTTTTTTTTCGGGAGGGGGGGGGGGTGGGGGTGGCGGAGTCAGCTTCAACGAGTAGATCTCCTTTCGTCATAAGTTAGAATTGTTCCTAACTGTAAGGTCTGTTACGATATTAGGTGTTTTGAAACAAACTCCGGATGCAAACGAGACATAATCGGAACAATAAGGAGTTACGTAAATAGGGAAAGAGTTGCGGGATATAACGTAGGCTTCCATAGTTCGAGTGGAACTTTAATTTATGTTAATAAATTCCAGTCCACTTGATTTTAAAGTGTGCACATAACATGGGCATCTCATTTGATATCAATAACTGAAGAATATTATAACACTAGTTCTACATATATGTTGGTTCCCACGATGTTTTAGGGGATGTTATAAAGGTTTTAGATCATCACGTCCTACTTCATTTTATTTCTTTACTAGGTATTGCTTTAAAGAAGAACAGATAAGTAACAAAAAAACGTTTTGTTCAGCGATTTTCAAGCCCTCGAAGGGATTCACGTGCATTGTTTTCACATACTGCCCATTCATATGGCAATCGCCGGAGTGGGTGTAATAAATTTACCGACAATTTCAACCCCTATCTGAGCCCTTGCCCTCCCTCTCCTTCCTTCCTTTTCTTCTTCCCTTTTTCTCCCACTATCTCCCCATTTCCAGCTACGGTAGCCTCCCCCCCCCCCCCCCTCCCCTGTCCGCTTGTCTCTCTTCCGTTTCGACCTTTGCTGGATATATTTTTCCAAAATGATTAAAACAAGTTTTGGGTTCGTCTCTCCCGAAACGACTGTTTAGTGTTTGTTTGTTTGTTTATTTATTTTTGACACAATTGTCAGGGAGGTTGGGACAAAAGGCGAAAACGAATCACCTGACAAGGTCCCAACCCCCGTTACAGCACTCAGCAGCAGGGCACAGAAAATGAATCAAAAACAGCATAAATAAAACAATATCTGAGAAGATAAAAATATGAAACACAAAAAATGTACAATCTATTTTGATGTGAACTATACTAGGAATACACACTAGGCACATTGAAGTATACCGTAAGGTATTTTTTGAAAAGAAACATGGACGCTATTGTTTGGGCTAATTCAAATACACAATAATTTCTGTTAAGAAGATCGGTTATCTGGTAGGATATTTTTTGTGTACCGTAATTAGTTCTTATTTTAGGTTTTGAAAACTGCTGGTGTCTCAAGTTGTAATTTGTTTGTTTGGATAAATATGTTTCGTAAAATATTGCAGGATTCGTGTTTATTTGAGTATGAACAGAAATTGCGACCTTTAGGCAAAAAAGATTGTCTAACGTTAATATTTGATGTTTAATAAAGCTAGGGGAAGTCGATTCAGTCCAAGGTAAATTATCAATTGACCTAACTGCGCGTTTTTGCAATGTAAATAATTGCTTAATATTACTTGCTGTAGTCGTCCCCCAGACCAATAAACAGTAATGCAGCCTCGAGTGAATCAGAGATATATACAGTTGTTTTTTTAACCAGGCTGGAAGAAGGTATTTTAACTTACAAATTAAACCAATTGATCTAGAAATATCCCTTCGGAGTTCGTTCACTTGACAAGTCCAGTATAGGTTTTCGTGAAAACGAACACCAAGAAATTTAAAGGATTCCACGCGTTCAATATTCGAGTTTTGAAAAGATATACTAATTTCGCTATTTATGGGCTTATTTTTTGCTCTAAAAATAATGTACTTAGTCTTTGCCGTATTCAGCTCTAACTGGTTTGAGCCTAACCATAAATGAAGTTGCTCCAGCCAATTATTTGTTTCTCTTTCTATGCTATCCAAACAGCTACCAGTAAAGAATACATTCGTATCATCTGCATATAAAATTATGTTAGGTGTTTGAGGGATGTTTACTATATCATTGATGTAAAGAAGGAAAAGTAATGGCCCGAGAATTGACCCCTGCGGCACACCGTATCGAATTTTTGCTAAAGGAGAGCGCATATCATTGAGGACGGTATATTGAAAACGTGAGGTCATGTAACTGCTTATCAAGTTTAGCGCACTGCCTCTTATTCCATACAGCGGTAGCTTTCGGAGTAGGATGTCGTGTTTTATAGAGTCAAAGGCCTTCCTGAAATCTAAAAAGACACCCAGAGTATAGCACTGATTTTCAATATTGTCTATGATTTTGTTTTTGATATTTAGCAGTGCCATTTCAGTTGATTTACCTTTTTGGAAACCGTACTGGTTATTTGTAATAATATTATATTTATTGCAAAAATCACTTAAACGTTTGTAAATAACGCGTTCCACTACTTTAGAAAAGACCGGAAGTACTGATATTGGTCTATAGTTATTCATATTATTCTGGGGACCACCTTTATGGATCACACAGACTTTCGCTATTTTCATTTTTTCTGGAAAGATACCGGTACTTAAAATAAGGTTGCAGATATGCGAAAGCGGAGTAGATATGAAAGAGGAAACTGCTTTGATTGGCTTAGAACATAGCCCATCTTCTCCACAGGCACCGCTATTCCCTAAGGATTTAATGATAGTAGTTATTTCTAGTTCGCTGGTAGGTGCCAGAAATACTGAGTTATGTAAAGGGTATCCAACGTAAGACTCACACGTAGGCGTTCTCGCTGAGGACATAGTAGAAGAACCGGATTCTAGAAAGTGGGAATTAAATTTATCTACAAGAGACTGACCCGAGTAAGTAACCCGTTCGATTGTAAGTTCTTTTGGAGCATGTGCACGAGGCCTAGAAGCAAGTTCATTTACGGCTTGCCAGACTTTCCGCGGATTGTTATATATTGCATTAAACTTATTTTTGTAGTATTGAGCTTTAGCTTTCTTGATATCAGCGTTGAGCTTGTTCCTCACTTTCCTAAATTCCTGTAATATTGAGATATCTCTTGTCTTGACGAACTTATCAAATAATTTATTGCGCTCTTTTATACGCTTATATAACAGACATGAGATCCAAGGTTTTTTTGACTTTTTATATTTTTTAAGCTTTTGCCATGGAAATGACTCCTCATAACACTTTTGTAGGAGGTCCAAAAATATACCATATGATTTATTTGGTTCCGTTTCAGTTACTACCGACTCCCAGTTTATATTCGATACCCTAGAATGAAACAGCTCAATTGAACTATTATCAATTCTTCTAAATGTCTCAGCCGCATTATTAGAGCTCAATTTTGAATTTACTGGACCGACAATAAAACTAAATATCGGAAAATGATCACTTAAATCACAAGAAAAGACACCAGCAGCCTCGGTATGACAATTTGTAATACAGAGATCAATTAGCGTTTCTGTTTCCACCGTGATTCTAGTCGGCAAGTTTATTACATTATCAGATCCATAGGACTGAACAATATCAAGTAGTTCAAGGGATCCACTCACGGGCGAGGTCATATCAATATTAAAGTCACCTATTAAGATTATAGAAAGGTTGAGTGATGCAGCATATTCCATAACGTTCTCAATGAATTCAAAAAACTTCATCAACGACCCGGCGGGGGGTCTATAAGCAGTGACTATTACCAGGGAACGACATTTAGCCACAAGTGCTTCGTAATCTGAGCATATTCCTGAGAATTCAGGCAATACTTCATAATGTAAGTTATCACGAAAATAAACAGAGACCCCTCCTCCCCTTTTATCACTTCGATATACTCCCTCACTAATATATCCTTTGAACCCGACAACGTCATCCCTGCTCGTAAACCAAGTTTCAGTGAACGCTAGTACATCAAAAGTAAAATTTAAAGAGTTCAGAAACATATCAACATCATCGTGTTTATTGCCAAGACTTCTAGCATTTAAGTGGAAAAATGAAAGCATATCTTTGTTATAGACAAGACATTCTTGAACAAGATGAGTAAACGATATTCGATCGTGATAAGTAGACGTTACGTCCATTAGAAAAGAAAAAAAAAATACATATCGCAACCCGCCGGCTTTTCACACAATCTTATCGAGGTCTGCCTCGCATTCAATCTTTATTACACGGTCACCCTGCTTTTTTCGTGCGAACAAGTTGCCATTTTTCTGCCAGACAAATTGATACTCTTTTTCTGCAGCCTTTTCTCTCAGCATCCAGAGAAGCTTCTTGTTCGTGGTGGTCAAGTTATCAAGAAACCAGACATCTGATCGGGTTTCTTTTAGGTATTTCCTTTTTTCTAGCCATTGATCTCGGGTCCTTCGTGATGCAAATCGAACCAGAATAGCTGGGTCTTTTTTAATTTTTGCTGGGAGTCTGTGCAGATCTTCCACATCATTCTCAGCAAGTTTTGGAAGTTCTAATCTTTCTGCGAGATCATTTAATTTGTTCAGTAGGTTCTCATTTGCGCTTGGTGGCATTCCATGAATCTCAAGGTTCTGGCGTCTGGAGTACTGCTCTAGACTGTTTACTTGTTTTTTCAGTATGCAGATTTCTTCAGTATCTTGGGTTCCCTCAACTTTTTCCACTCGTCTTCTCAAGTTAGTGATTTCTTTTGACTGCTCGTCCATTTTTTTCAGAACCAAATCGTACTGATTTGACATAAGCTGAACTGACTTTTCAATCTGATCAACTGTGTCTTTGATCAACATAAGAGATTCTACTTTTGCGTTTATCGTCATGATTTCACTCAACTTTTTGTTGATAGCAGCTAATTCCTGCATAAGCTGTGGTTCCTTTTCGGGCTTCTGCGTTCCAGGGCTTTGAATGCCTCGGCTTTTCGCGGTAAGGCATGTTCGGCATTTCCATGCATTATTTTTGGAATTTCTATTTTTGCCCTTGGAAGTACTTTCACCGGAACATGTTCCCACATGGTACCCATATCCGCAGTCCGAACATGTTAAATACTTCGTAATTTCAGGTAGTGGTTCGTTACACAGTACACAAACCTCCGGAATCAGCACATCCGCGTTCGCCATTCAGCTCACGATTAAACAAGGAAAAGCACTTTCAGCAGCAGCCGCGTCAAGAATACGTGTGAGTAGATACACTTTGCTATCAATCAACACTAACCTGTAAAACGGTGAAGACAAGAATTAGCCTCCGAAAGGAAGCCTTGACGCCGCTGCTGCTGTGTGCGTTTGAAGAGTCTTCGCAGAGCCTTCTTCTTTTAAAGCTGTCTTGCGACGATATCCAAAAAAGCCAGGCCAATCGCAGGCTGGTATCGGCGGCACGGTGATAAAAGCGTCGATGAACAGCTTGATGGTATCAACGATGACAGGCAGTGCAATTGCACCAGCGGCCGTGAACTCTGTAAAACGGTGAAGACAAGAATTAGCCTCCGAAAGGAAGCCTTGACGCCGCTGCTGCTGTGTGCGTTTGAAGAGTCTTCGCAGAGCCTTCTTCTTTTAAAGCTGTCTTGCGACGATATCCAAAAAAACCAGGCCAATCGCAGGCTGGTATCGGCGGCGCGGTGATAAAAGCGTCGATGAACAGCTTGATGGTATCAACGATGACAGGCAGTGCAATTGCACCAGCGGCCGTGAACTCTGTAAAACGGTGAAGACAAGAATTAGCCTCCGAAAGGAAGCCTTGACGCCGCTGCTGCTGTGTGCGTTTGAAGAGTCTTCGCAGAGCCTTCTTCTTTTAAAGCTGTCTTGCGACGATATCCAAAAAAGCCAGGCCAATCGCAGGCTGGTATCGGCGGCACGGTGATAAAAGCGTCGATGAACAGCTTGATGGTATCAACGATGACAGGCAGTGCAATTGCACCAGCGGCCGTGAACTCTGTAAAACGGTGAAGACAAGTTTGTCTTCCAAAGAACTGAAACGATCGCTCGTAAATACTGCATTTCATAATTAATAGGCCTGAAAGGACAAAGTTCGTTGCCAACTTTTTGCACCAGGCAGCTCGGAGCACAGAATCGTCGAAAGAACTGCGACGTCGTCTTTCCGAAACGCGGTTTCCTTTTCTTTCTTCTTTTTTTTAGAGCGCAGCTTATAGGCGGCCGTTTCCGCGTTTCGCAACGTCGGCGTGGGCGTCATTGTTGCCATCGACGTTACCGCCTCCCTAAATTTAGCGGGAGATTGAATTGGTATATCACGTGCCGTCAATTATCCCGCTAAATCTAGCTGAGGAAATGACTTTGTTCTTTGGTGACATGACACGAAGTCAGGTGACGTCATTTTCCCCGCTACATATATCGGGGAAACTGAATTGGCGTTGAGGTCAGGTGGCGTCAATTTTGCAGCTAAATTTAGCGGGAAACTGTGGGAGGAGGGGAGGGTACGGAGGACGAGGATGGGAGGGTACGCAGGAGGAGGAGGAGCGAAGGGTACGGAAACAGAAGAGGAGGAGGAGGAGAGGGGGAAGGGGAAAAGGACGGGATAGCAGGATGAGGAGAGCGTGGAGTAGGAGGAGGGGAGGAGGAGGGGGTACGGAGGAAGAGGAGGGTCATGCCCTCCCCTCCTCCTCCTCAAGAGCTGCGCTCTAATTTGGCATTACTCAGATTTGTAAACGTCTTTCATTTATATTACTTGTTGAAATCGAGTCACAGCGGAACGGACGCCGACGCAACACTCGTGTCAAACATGATGCCCACACTGGTCGGCTGCCGACGAGGTACGGATTCCCGCGCTACCATTTGCTTTCTATGGACACTGACAGAGTACGAGGCACATAACGGGGCGAGGCCTGACCGTCGCATTATCAAATACCTCGGAGATCAATACTGGAAACTCTCACGGCACCCGGGCGAAAAATGATCGCAGCACCCATGGCGAGCCTGGAGTCTCCGCTAGGAGACGAACTCCTCGGAATGCATTGGCTTTCACTATCTCCGCACGAGAGAACCAATAAATACGCATTGGGACTTTTTCTTTGTTAGAGCGCAGCTTCTGGACGCCCGTTTTCGTGTTTCCCTGCGTCGGCGTCGGCGTCCGGTTAACCACCCTAAATTTAGCTGGAAATTTGACGTCACGTGACCTCAACACCAATTCAATTCCCCGCTAGATACAGCGGGGAGTTGAAGTGGCTTTGATGTGATATCCGGTCAATTTTCCCGCTAAATCTAGCGTAGAAACTGATTTTGTTCATATGTGTTGTGACATCAAGTCATGTGACGTCATTTTACCGGGTAAATTTAGCGGGGAAAAAGAATTGGTGCTGAGGTTACGTGGCACCAATTTTTCAGCTAATTTAACGGGAAAACTGTAGGGGGATTGGAGGGAATGGAGGAGGACGAGGGAAGGGTACGGAGAAAGAGGATGGGAGGGTACGCGGGAGAAAGAGAGGAGGGGAGGGAGAAGAACAGGAAAGAAGAAAGTTGAGCGGGAGTGCAGGGGAGGAGGAGGAGAGGAGGAGGAGGGGGTACTGAAGAGGAGAAGGGTATACCCTTCCCTGCTCCTCCTCAAGAGCTGCGCTCTAAATTCGCTTTAGAGTGCTTTGTAAACATCTTGGTCCGTTTTAATTGTTAAAAACGTTTCGCCATTTCAATGAGGAAATGATGTGTCCCTTCCGTGATTTTTTTTTCCTTTTTAAGGCGCATTTTTTTGTTTAGTCAAGAAAATATTTTCATGTCATTGTATGTAAGGCAAGCGAAACACAAATCTATCTTGGTGTTTTTTTTGTTTCTAAATACTTAAAGATTTAAGTTAAAAAAAAAGCTGCCGCTCAATGTTAGTGTTCTGATTAATCAATGTGTCTTACCTTTGCTGATGACACTACCTTTTTTCAATAGTAATTGCT